>OZ012691.1:9814534-9883458 GCA_963942565.1 Maea johnstoni | reverse complement strand
GACCAAAATTACATACATTGAGAGCATTGTTTGCATTCACATTTATGGAAGAAACTTCATCCCAATTTTTATTTGTAACTGAAAATTTGTACTTTTAAAAGGTTACCATTAATGCCCTTATAGCATTCAATACCCATTTATCCCCCCCCCCCCCCCAATATTCCCCCCCAAAATGCTGGACTATTATTCTATTTTGGGGCCAGACTCTGAAGAATGAAATATTTAGGAAACATCTGACTAAACTCTTCATTGCTTCATTGCTGCACTTCTAGCAATTGATATTCAAATTATTAAAAGTATTAAATTTGCATAACTTTTGATATTATAAGTATCATCCTTTAAAGCCAGGAGTTTTTTTTTATATCTCATTGCATACAGAGGGTGTTTTTGGTTATTGATATAGAGCATGAATGTTTAGGTTCTGACTGGCTTTTTCTCTTCCAGGCAACTGTCAGATGTGAATAAGGATGGTGCTCTATCACTGGAGGAGTTCTGTACAGCCATGCACTTAGTAGTACTCCGAAGAAATGAGATAGAATTGCCAGATCACCTTCCCCCAAGTCTAATGCCCTATGTGCCACTATTAAATACAGGTATGTATCACCTATAGACAATAGCATTAACAGATAACCCCCTCTTAGTCTTACCTATATGTGCCACTATTAAATACAGGTAACAGTGAATTATTGAAAAGGTAACTCTACTTTTTGAGTTCCCTTTTTTCGTGTACATATACCCAAATTAGCACTTGAGATAAAGTTTTCATGATTTTCGATGTACTGTATTATTAAATTTCACATACTAAGTACTAATATGTAAAATCCATTGTTGCAACATACATTATTTTTAAGGTTTCTCTGAGGATATTTCCTCAATTGAAGAGAAAAAAGTGGAAAAATTAGAAGTGGTCACCGAGGAAATTTCCTCGCTCAAGGAGATTTCCTCGATCAAGGAGATTTCCTTGGTTATCATCGGCAGCAGCTCCTCCACTGAGGAAATTTCCTCGGTAGAGAAAGACATGCTGTCCATTGTCATCAAGGAAAGCAAGGATGTGACACATTATAAGTGAGGAAATTTCCCATTTCCTGGGAACACTGAGGAAATTTCCTCAGTGCTGGGGCAGCTAGCTGCATATATTACCAGTGAGGAAATTTCCACAGTTGCTGGGAACACTGAGGAAATTTCCTCGGTGCTTGGGCATTTAGCTGTACATATTACAAGTGAGGATATTTCCACAGTTGCTGAGACCACTGAGGAAATTTCCACACACTGAGGAAATTTCCTCAGTGCTGGGGCAGCTAGCTGCATACATTACAAGTGAGGAAATTTCCATAGTTGCTTGGAACACTGAGGAAATTACCTCAGTGCTGTGGCTTTTAGCTGTGCATATTACAAGTGAGGATATTTCCACAGTTGCTGGGGACACTGAGGAAATTTGCTCAGTGCTTGGGCAGCTAGCTGCATATATTACAAGTGTGGAAATTTCCACAGTTGCTGGGAACACTGAGGAAATTTCCTCGATGGCTGGGGCAGCTAGCTGCATATGTTACAAGTGAGGAAATTTCCACAGTTGTTGGGAACACTGATGAAATTTCCGCGGCTTGGGCATTTAGCTGCATATATTACAAGTGAGGATATTTCCACAGTTGCTGGGAACATTGAGGAAATTTCCTCGATGGGTGGGGCTGTTTGCTGCACATATTGCAATTTAGGAAATTTCCCTGGAGTTGCTGTGAACACAGGAAATTTCCTCAATGGCTGGGGCAGGTTGCTGCACATATTGCAAGTGAGGAAATTTCCACAGTTGCTGGGGCAGCTAACCTTTATTTTATTATTAATTGGAATTTATATAGCGCCATTTCCATCCATAAAATGTCATAGTCATCGTCATAGTTTGAGTCATAGTCAACAACGCCTCAATGGGCGAGCCTAAAAAGGTGTGTTTTGTGACAATTCTTGAAGGCCTGACACGATGTAGAATCCTTCAAGTGTTGTGGAAGCGCATTCTATAATGTCGGTGCACTAATGGAGAAAGCGCGATCTCCAAATTTGAGTCTTGTCTGAGGCTCATCCAGAAGGCCCTTTGCTTCTGATCGTAGATGGCATCTGGGTATATAAGGCACAAGCAGCTCCTTGATGTACTTAGGTGCAAGTCCGTTTAGCGCCTTGTATACCAGCAGTAGGACCTTAAATTGGATGCGGAATTTGATTGGTAGCCAGTGAAGCTTGATGAGAACAGGTGTGATATGTTCATACTTCCTGGTTCTCGATACCATCCTTGCAGCACTGTTTTGTAGTCGCTGCAACTTTGCAATCAAATCCTGTTGTATTCCAATTAGGAGAGCATTGCAATAATCTAAGCGAGACATCACCAATGACTGCATCACTGTTTTTGTGGCATCTTCTGTTAACACACGTCTCGCTTTTCCAATATTTCTCAGGTGAAAGCTAGATTTTTTGACAACACTTTTGACATGGGGTGCCATGATCAATTGAGAGTCAAACATAGCTCCCAGATTACGCACAGGCTCAGATGCAACGGACACATCAGTCCCCGCTTCAGAGAGTGACTTAATGTTCAGTTCAGCTAGGTGTTTCTTAGAGTCGAGTAGAATGATTTCAGTCTTGTCATTGGTGAGTTTCAGCTTGTTCTGAGACATCCAGATACTAATGTCACACAAACATTTCTCAAGATTTGCGTTATCACTTGTCTTTAAATGATAAGCAGAGCTGGGTGTCATCAGCATAGCCATGATTGTTCAGACCGTAGGATCGGATTAGCTGTGCCAGAGGTATGATGTATATTAGGAACAATAGTGCGCCCAACACAGATCCCTGTGGTTCAGACCACAGGATTTCCTGATTTTCGGAGAAGTCATCATTGATTTTAATCCTCTGTTTCCTGCCTAGCAGGTACGATTTGAACCACTGATTTGAACTGCACATAAGTCAAGTAAGGAAATTTCCACAGTTGCTGGGAACACTGAGGAAATTTCCTCGGCTTGGGCATTTAGCTGCACATATTATAAGTGAGGATATTTCCACAGTTGTTGGGAACACTGATGAAATTTCCTCGGCTTGGGCATTTAGCTGCACATATTAAAAGTGAGGATATTTCCACAGAGGAACACTGAGGAAATTTCCTCAATGGGTGGGGCAGGTTGCTGCACATACTGCAAGTGAGGAAATTTCCTCGGTGCTGGGGCAGCTATCTGCATGTATTGAAAGTAAGGAAAGTTCCCCATTTGCTGGGAAAATGATGGAATTTCCTCCGTGCTGCCCCAGCACTGAGGAAATTTTCTTGGGTCGTTTTCAGATATAGGCTCCTCTACTAAGTTAGATAAGCCCTCGGAAATTTCCTCAGTAGTTAATTGCAAATGCTAGTGTGTGAAGGATCTCAACTATTTACTCAAGGAAATAAAAGTTTGTTATAGGTTTAAATACATAACAGACCTGGTTAATTTCCAACAAAGATTTAATTCGTAAATCTGAACAAACATCCATTTTTTTTAACTGAGATATGACATCTGTGATTTCTTAAGGTTTCCCACCTCCTCTCATTGTTTTTCACGTCTATGCATATTAGTTATGTTGATTATGTCATATGTTACTCTTTTCACCCTTATATATATAGGCCTGTTTTAACTGAGATATGACTTCTGTGATTACTTAAGGGTTTTCCCTCCTTAACTCACGTTTTCCACCTGGAAATTTCCTCGGTGGCAAAGTGAATATAGAGTGACTTGATCAACCGAGGAAATTTCCTCAGTGGCAAAGTGAACATAGAGTGACTTGATCAACCCAGGAAATTTCCTCAGTGGCAAAGTGTGCATGTCTTGAGTGAATTGATTTTCCTCAATTATTTTCTCAAATATGTACTTTGAACCTTATAATACATGTCCTTGAGCTCGTGCTTGAAAGTATGATTGAAATAATCACATTTGACCTTGAAATGACCTTTGAAGTAATAAAACAATTGGAGCAGTCCATGATTAGTTCCTTTTAAGTTCTTCACAAGCTGTTTTTTTCATAATTCTTACAGAATAAATACCAACAAAGGTCATGTTCCTGTGCACAAGATGTTTAGCTACCATTTTATTACATTCACAGTCCTTTAATTCACCATTTTGACATGAAATAAACATAACTTACTTGAATTTTACTGTTAGCATCCAAAATGCAAATGGCGGCAAAATCAAAAAGGATGGTCATGTGACTGATCATGTGACTAGGACTCAGTAGAATACTACTGAATCCACAACTGAGGAAATTTCCTCAGTGGATCATTTGCAATGATGGACAAGTGGTGCTTTACTACTTCTACCGAGGAAATTTCCTCAGTGGATCATTTGTAATATTCTAGTGGTGAGAGCTTAAGCTCTTCACTAGACAGACAGACTGACAGACAGACTAACTGCCACTATCTCTGTCACCCCTAGTTCCGGGTGGGGGACTTCTCTTTATCTCTCATCATAGAATGTTGAATGTTGGCCTTTAAAGCATAACATTATCATCAACATATTCATTTTATTTGGAAAGATCACATGGCATTGTAAACTTTTGGCAATTTAAAAGCTGTTCTTTCCATTGTTCTTAGAGAATAAATACCAACCAAGGTCATGTACATGTGCACAATGTGTTTAGCTACCATTTCATTACATTCTAGGTCCTTTAAATCACTATTTTGACATGGAATAAACATAACTTACTTGAATTTTACTGTTAGAATCCAAAATGCAAATGGGGGCAAAATCAAAAGGGATGGTCATGTGACTGATCATGTGACTAGGACTCAGTAGAATACTACTGAATCCACAACTGAGGAAATTTCCTCAGTGGATCATTTGCAATGATGGACAAGTGGTGCTTAACTACTTCTACCGAGGAAATTTCCTCAGTGGGTCATTTGTAATATTAAAATGGTGAGAGCTTAAGCTCTTGACTAGACAGACGTACTGACAGACAAACTGCCACTATCTCTGTCACCCCTAGTTCAGGGTGGGGGACTGCTCTTTATCTCTCATCATAGAGTGTTGAATGTTGGCCTTTGAAGCATAACATTATCATCAACATATTCATTTTATTTGGAAAGACCACATGGCATTGTAAACTTTTGACAAAAGCTGTTTTTTTTCATTGTTCTTAGAGAATAAATATCAACCAAGGACATGTACATGTGCACAGTGTGTTTAGCTACCTTTTCATTACATTCAAGGTCCTTTAATTCACTATTTTGACATGGAATAAACATAACTTACTTGAATTTTGCTGTTAGAATCCAAAATGCAAATGGCGGCAAAATCAAAAAGGATGGTCATGTGACTGATCATGTGACTAGGAATCCATTACTGAGGAAATTTCCTCAGTGGATCATTTGCAATGATGGACAAGTGGTGCTTTACTACTTATAGTGAGGAAATTTCCTCAGTGGATCATTTGCAATATTCTAGTGGTGAGAGCTTAAGCTCAGGCTAACAGCCACTATTTTTGTCACTCCTACTTCAGGGTGGGGGACTATCCTAATAGAATGCTGAACGTTGGCCTTTAAATTAAGCCTAACACCTTACACCATTACCTGCAATATCTCATTTTGCACACCTCACATGTGCCTTTTTGCATGGCAGTTGTAGGGGAATGTATTCCCTACAATTTGGTATTTAGAACATGGTAATCAGATACAAAATGGCCGATCTATAGATATAATTACATCTAAAATTATTTTTTTAGCAATGCAGCAGCCATTTTGTGTCCAATTTTCACGTTCCATATACCAAATTTTAGGGAATACAATTCCTTATAACTTACTAAATACTTTCTACACCATTTTATTGATAGTTTTTTACTTATTCATAAAGAAACCCATATTTTGGCCTTTAGGAAGGATATTTGTTAGCTTTTGGTGTACAAATTTAGAAATCTTGCAATTTTGTCACCAATTAATAATTTGATGCAGTAGACAGACATCATATCGGACTAAATTAGCCATTTACATAAATTTTGGATAGTTCAGTGTGAAACCAATAACTCCAAAATCTAAGATCTCTGACCTGTTTGGAACCCACATGCTCATAACATTGGCACTGAGGAAATTTCCTCAGCACACTGTGAAACATCATGGTTGCTATGGAAACAAAGCATTGCATTGTGGGTGAATCTTCCTGACTTCCTTTCGGCCATATTGAAGCTGACAATCTGACAGGATTCAACTTTTCTATCTGGGTAAGAAGCAATCTAGTTTCATTGAATTGATAATAGAATGAAAACGGGTACAAGTGGAACAACTCCACCCTAAGAAAAGATACTGGAACTATAAAAGACTTCACTTAAAGATGAATAGGGAGACATACTTTCATTCAAAACTAATCTGTTGCACTGTTTGCAGCATAAGACCTATGCATTTGAAAAAAATGATCAGAACTCGGCGAGTGATTGAGTGATTGACCAATTATTTAAAGTAAAGTACCATTAGAAAGGAGATTTGATTCACTTAATTTCTATCATAGATGTCAATGTGAAGAACATTTGAAGGTCATCAATCCATCTTGAATATAAAGCTACCACATTGAGGCAGCGTTTGCGTATAATGACTTGATCAACCGAGGAAATTTCCTCAGTTTGCATAAATTGACTTTATCAAACGAGGAGGTTTCCCTTGGAACCAAAATCTGTATAAAGTAACTCGGTTATTGTTTACTGTACTGAAAAGTGACAATAATCAAAATTCCAATTAGAATTCAAACCCATAAGGTATCATATCGGACTAAATTAGCCATTTACATAAATTTTGGATAGTTCAGTGTAGAACCAATAACTCCAAAATCTAAGATCTCTGACCTGTTTGGAACCCACATGCTTATAACATTGCCACTGAGGAAATTTCCTCAGCACACTGTGAAACATCATGGTTGCTATGGAAACAAAGCATTGCATTGTGGGTGAATCTTTCTAACTTCCTTTCGGCCATATTGAAGCTGACAATCTGACAGGATTCAACTTTTCTATCTGGGTAAGAAGCAATCTAGTTATATTAAATTGACAATAGAATTTAAAAAGGGTGGAAGTGGTACGTCTCCACCCCAAGAAAAGATAAAGGAACTATGAAAGACTTCACGTTGAGGTGAATAGGGAGAAATAATTCCATTCAAAATTAATCAGTTGCACTGTTTGCAAAACGAGACCTATGCACTGGAAAATGATCAGAACTTTAAGTAAAGTATGATTAGAAAGGAGATTTAATGCATTTCATTTCTATCATAGTTGTATGTCAATGTGAAGATCATTTGAAGGTCACCAATCCATCTTAAAGATAAATGGTGGCAGATGGTTCCTTAAAATGACTTCAACAACCGAGGAAACTTCATCGGTCGAAATGTGCATTAAGTGACTTGATCAACCAAGGAATTTTTTTTCTTAAGTGTGCATTAAATAACTTGATCAACGTAAGGAAATTTCCTCGGTCTAAAGTATGCATTAAGTGACTTGATCAACCGAGGAATTTTCCTCGGTCTAAAGTGTGCATTATCCTCACTTGTAATATGTGCAGCTAAATGCCCAAGCATCGAGGAAATTTCCTCAGTGTTCCCAGCAACTGTGGAAATTTCCTCACTTGTAATATATGCAGCTAGCTGCCCTAGCACTGAGGAAATTTCCTCAGTGTTCCCAGCAACTGTGGAAATTTCCTCACTTGTAATATATGCAGCTAGCCGCTCCAGTCATCAAGGAAATTTCCTCACTGGTAATATATGCAGCTAGCTGCCCCAGCACTGAGGAAATTTCCTCAGTGTTCCCAGGAAACGGGAAATTTCCTCCCTTATAATATGTGTCACATCCTTGCTTTCCTTGGTGACAATGGACAGCATGTCTTTCTCTACCGAGGAAATTTCCTCAGTGGAGATAATGAAGAAATCTCCTTGATCGAGGAAATTTCCTCGGTGACCACTTTTTTTTTTCTTCAATCGAGGAAATTTCCTCAGAGAAACCTTTCAAAATAAGGTATATCGAACAATGGATTTTACATATTAGTACTTAGTATGTGAAATGTAATAATACAGTACATCGAAAATCATGAAAACTTTATTTCAAGTGCTAATTTGGATATATGTACACGAAAAAAGGTTACCTTTTCAATAATTCACTGTTCTGTTGTATTTTGTCTTATTTTCATAATTAAGCAAACTCTGGGTTAAGGCATTTAAAGAGACCTCATAATTACATTACTACAGGTATGTTTCAACATACCACATACCGTAATTGCCAATTTGTATTTTTTCCAGCTGAGACTCCTTTGTGAAGAGTTCACTGATTGGGTGGCAGATTGGCCAATTACAGACCGGGAAGAAGGCATTAGCGAGAGTATAAAGAGGTTGAGGAGAATCCAAATTCAATAATCTGGCTCTCGTTACAAGAAATGTACATGGCTCCTTATACCCAAGGAGAATTCCTCAACCCAGATAGTTAGGCATAGAAAAAAATGTTTGTTTCCGGTTCGAAAAAATATAGGGCAGGTTAAGGTCGCTAAAATATTTTTTCGTAGATTATTTTCTGTTCAAAATTGTGTATTTTATGCATGTTTTATGTTGATTGGGAGTTGGAAAGGCAGAAAAAACATTCAAGTAGGGATTTCTTTTGAGTAAAAAACTTTTCTTAGGCCTAAGTCAGGATTTCGAAACTGGGCGCCCAAAATTGGCAATTGTAAAATTTTGGGACTTCCTAATTTACTCAAGGGAGACCACAATATACTAATATTACAACTAGAGCTGCACTCACAGAGGGAGATCAACTCATGAGCTCACCATCCGTTTGACTCGTGAGCTCACGGACGTTCCAATTTTCCAAAGAAGTACTTGATTTTCAGCCCAGCTATTAAGAAATAAATATTTATTGGCGGAGATTTATTAACATTGCCATGTTTATTTAATTTTAAAACGTGCTGACGAGGTATACAGAGGTCAGTTTAACACTCAAAACCGCTTGAATATTTACGTTGGTGATTGTAGAGAAGATATGACAGCGATAAGCAGTTATGTATGTTAATAATGTGTGTTAGGTGCTCTGTGTTACGTCTGTTCCCAACATAGACAAGCTCACGATTTGAACATTTCAGCTCGAGCTCAGCGAGTTTGGCCCAGGGCTCGAGCCACTCGAGTTTGTGAGTGGTGAGTGCAGCTCTAATTACAACCACAAACATGTATTTATTTAGTAAAAATAAGGTATATGATATCCTTTTACAGTGTCATGAAATGTCAAAACTGGGCATCCAAAATTGGCAATTGTAAAAACTTTGGCATCCTATAATTCAAAGGAGGCCTCAATATACTAAGATTACAACCACAAATATTATAATATTATAATATGTATCTACTTAGTAGAAATAAGGCACATTATCCTTATATAATGTCATGGGAATTATATTGAGGTGAAACACATTCAATTATATGCTCCTAATTGACATTTGAAGAAAAAAGTCCACCCAAAATTGGGTGTCCTCACTAGGTGATTTTTGAGGGTATGGATATCCAAATGATGCCCAGACGCCCTGCTGGGTAAGACTATATGCCTCAACCCATTCTGGCCTGAAGCTATCTTTGGTGTATGGATCTTCGATACTTGTGAAAATAATTTTTAAATAAAGCATAAAATTTTTATTAGAGTTAGTCAGAACACCATCACCAAGATAGTGAGACCCTTTTTTGATTGCCTCAACAATAATAAACCCTTAAGTTCCTTTTTCCTTCAAATAATTTTTTTGTCCTTTTCTTTTACTTTATTCCTATATTCTTAAAAGTATCCCTACTCACTGACAGAGACTATTATAGTTTGCAAGGGGAACTCTTGGTCAATTAAGGCACTAAAAGACCTTATCATGTTTCAGGTACGTAACACCATAACATATACCGTAATTGCCAATTACTACTTTTCCCAGCTGAGACACGTGTAAAGAGGTCACTGGTTCATATTCTGACCAATCACAGACAGTGAAGAATGCAAGTGAGAATATAAAAAGATTAACCCATTCAAGTCTATGGTATCTTATGGAAAATAACTTTGGAATCATGCAAAAATTCACAAATAAATTTTAAGGAGAGCTTTGGGCTGCATTTCCATCAACAATTCCCTTTTAAATATGTCCACAAAAACGATATTACTAAAATAAACTGGGCGTTTTTGGCTGCTACAGGCCTGGGTATTTTTTGAACTAGCATACTTATTCAATACTTGTCTGTGCCATTACAAAAAACCAACATGGCTTTTCATGATTTAGCGCAATATCTTTAACCTTTCCATGCCAGTAGCATCTTGAATATTTTGGTGATATATTTTTGAAAAGAGTTTATTCTAAAGTAATGTTTTAAAAAGAACACTACATTGATCCATTCATTGGTTTACCCATTCAGGCTCAATGCAGCAAGCAACCTGATAATTTTTAAAGGCTAAAACAAGTATAGCAAAGACATCTTTCACAAATATTACCAAAAAATTCTTTACTCCACATTATTTTCAAATATATAAGGTGAAAGACACTCTAGACTCTGGGCATTAAAGAGTTAAATTGGGCAGTGAAAATCAATTGGCAAGAATCCATCAATCAGATACTCAATTTCCATTGTTGTGTAATATATGTGATGAACACAGCTAAATTGCATTTAGGAATTGTCGTCTGGATCTATGATACTTTGGACAATAGCTTTGGAAATGAGAGTGCTTTAACAAAATATTTGAAGGAGAGTTGTTATTTATCTTCTGAACAACATTTGTCTTTCAATTTTTTCCAACTATGCTTTTGCCTGCAAGATTTCTTCAATATTGTCAGTACGCTTTTGGCCACTGCAAGTATTGATGGGTTAACCCATTCATGCCTGAAGATCTGCTTGAAAATGTTTGTCAGCATCTATGATCCTTTTGAAGTTACCTTTTGAATTAAGCGTATATTCACAAAATATGTGTTGGATAGTTGTTGGCTGGGTTCAGACCAACACTGCACCTATAAATATTTTCTGAAAAAAAGTTCTCGTGAATAAGATATCACTTAAATAATTGGGGTATTGTTTGGGTTAGACTACAGATATACTTTCGAAAATTACTTGAGGAAAAAAAAAACATGTTATATTTGAAGGAGAGTTGAAGGTTGAGATATGATTCATATTTCTCCTTCAGAGAATTTCTTAACCCATTCATGCCTGGAATTCTACTTGACCAGTGTTCTCTGGACCTGTCATACTTTTAAAAATAACTTTGGAATAAAGCATAAATTTGCAAAATATTTCAAGAAGAGTTGCAGATAGATTTCTGGTCAACAATTCTTCTTCAAATATTTTCTAAATATTGCTTTTACGAGAGAGATATCACCAAAATTGTCAGGCGGTTACGGCTGCCACAGGTATGTATGGGTTAACAATGTTCTGGTCATCCTGATAAAACCAAAGTAGTCAGACCAATTTTGGATACCAGCACAGCATAGAAAAGTTCCCAAGAGAAAATGACAGTCAAATTATCCGTGAAGAAAGGGGGAGTAGGAAATTGAATTCCCCTGAAGGAAGTCAGGAATAGATTTTTACGTCGCTTAGGTCATATCCTGATGAGACAGAAACCCATAACCGGGAGGAAATTCCAATCTCTTAACCCTTATGCTACTAGTGGCTAAATTTGTCAATACAAAATAATGCAAAAATCTGAAAAATGATTGAAAACCTGGCACATGGATACTCATCTGAGAGTACTCAGTGAGAGCTATCTAATCAATACTAACATGACAGGGTTTAGATGGTTTTCAAAAAAGTTTGCATCCTTGTGCTTAGGACGAAAAATAGCCTCAGCATTGGAAGGGTTAACCCTTATGCTGCTAGTGGCTAATTTTGTCAATACAAAATAATGTAAAAATCCGAAGAATGATTCAAATCCTGGCACATGGATACTCATCTGAGAGTACTCAGTGAGAGTTTAACCTTATCAATACCAACATGACACAGTTTAGATGGTTTTCAAAGATCTTTACGTCGGTGTGCTTTGGACGAAAGTAGCCTCAGAATTGGAAGGGTTAATGGTGCATGTGCTAATGATGATTCAATACTAACACTATAAGCTAACTCAATCCCAGTTCTAGCCAATATCTGAACTGTGAGATCAGCAAGGAATTGGTTTTTCATTCCTTTTCTTCCCTTTTGCTGATTCGCTTACTGTTTCCAATATCTTATTTGATTATTTGATTCCAAGACGTTCAGAGTACAACACAATTAAACCTGTCCAAGAAACTTGGAGAAAATAAACTCCTGTTACAGAGACCAACTGTAAACTGAGACCACCTCTTAGTAAAGAGATAGACCTGACTATCAGGTATCTGGTAAATATCCATCTCAGATACCAAATGGAGAAAAGTACATTAGGGAGGACCACCTGTGTCTTAAATTCATTAATTCTTAACCCATAAATACCTGGAGATTTATTTGACCAGTGTCTTCTGGACCTGTCATACTTTTGAAAATAACTTTTCAATAAAGCATAAATTTGCGAAGTATTTGAAAGAGTAGTGTAGATAAAAATCTGATGAACAATTCTTCTTCAAATATTTTCTTAAGATTTCTTTTGTTAGAGAGATAATCTAAAAATTGTCAGGCAGTTTCGGATGCTGCAGCATGCTGGTGGTGGCTTATGTGGCCAATACAAAATGCTCAAAACCTGAAAAATGACCAAAACCCTGGCACATGGGTACTCATCTGAGAGCACTCTTGGAGAGGTATCCTATGAATACCAACATGATAGGGTTTAGATGGTTTTCAAAAAATATTTGCGTCCTTGTGCTTTGGACGAAAGTAGCCTCAGCATTGGAAGGGTTAAGAGTTCTTGTAGAAACTGCTGTCTGGAATTATCTTACTTTTGACAGTACCTTTGGAATGAAGAATAACTTAACAATATATGTGAAGGATATAGTTCTCGGTAAAGTTCTCATCAACATATCTCCCTCAAATAATTTCCCAGCATGAATGGGTTAAATGTCAAGCCCTGCTGTAGCTAGGGCACCACCATAATTTGTGTAGGAGAGGCAGTCGGTCAATAAGTAGCACCTGCCACAAGATATTACCTGTTTTCTTCAAGTGAGCCATTCGTATGCCTCTTTACATGATCAATCACACATAGGCTACCTACCCATTTGTGTTAGCAGTGCAGCTAGAATATTGTCTAAAGCTGGGATGCTAAGGAGAACACCTTAGGAAAACAACTTAGGAAAAAGTAGAGCTGCACTCACGGAGGGAGATCAACTTGATCATGAGCTCACCAACATTTTGACTCCTAACCTCATGGACATATTAAGTTGTTTTTTTAAATAAATGTTTATTATACAGCCCAGCAATTAACCTATTTCATTCTGCCACTCACCTGAGAGTAGTAGACAGGGAGTGGGCACTGAGCATGCATCATCAAATTTCGCTGCCTCCCACTATGAGTCATAGATAACCTGTGTACCCTGCCTGCTGACCCCATCTCCTTGGCAACCTATCTGACCTAGATAGGATGACATTCTGTATACCCAGCCAGCCAGTCAGTCAGCCAGTCTGGATTCCAGGCAACATCCGGCCAGCCTCTTTCTGAAAAAAATCACGTGAACAATACTTCCCCAGGCTACACTGCGTAACCCGAGGCACACATGCCCTAGGTGCTAGCATGCAGTGCCTATGGGGTTGCGGATCAAGGTTATGTATTTCTCTGCACTCACTTGACCTATATGATTGAGCCACCTCCCAACTTTTAGTCAGATGCCAGGAGGCACTTCAGGAAAAGTAGGGAAACATGGTCAGAAATGTATTTTACCCCGAATAAAGTATATATTTCCTAAAATCCAACATGCTTGGCTACAATTACATGTCTACCTATACCCATTTGTGTTAGGAGTGCAGCTAGAATATTGTCTACAGCTGGGGTACTGTGGAAAATAACTTCCAAGGAAAAAGAAATGAATTGAAGGAACTATTTGAAGGGGAGTTGTCGGCTGGGTTCTAAGCAGGGTCTTAGCCAGGATTTCAAAAATGCCTGTCCAAAACAGCAATTCAAAAAATTCTGCCCGTCCAGATTTAGCTATCAATCTGCTTCAACTTCCTTATTGCAACTTCATTTAATAGTACAAAGTGTTGAGAAGGGCAATTTACACTTCAGCTATGTCTTATAAGCTGGTTAGTTAGTAAAATATTTGGTTATTACCCCCAAAAAGTCAAAATTGAAAATTCTTTATAGAATTTTTTGCCTGTCCAAAAATATGGTTTTCAGGAAACTGCCTGTCTAAATAAACAGGAACAAAAGGTCCTGGCTAAGTCCCTGGTTCTGAGTAATATTTTTCTTACAAATATTTTCTGAAAGACTCTTTTGTTAGAAGGATATCACCAAAGCACCTGTAGCACCTAAAATACCTATATTTCTCTCTTTTAATATCTTTTGAAAAATTTCTTTATGAGTAATGTTCAGCAGAATTCAACCTTCAATTCTCCTTTAACCCTTCCAATGCTGAGGCTACTTTCGTCTAAAGGACAAAGACGCGAAGTTTTCTGGAAACCATCTAAACCCTGTCATGTTGGTATTCATTGGAAAGCTGTCACTGAGTACTCTCAGATGAGTACCCATTCGCCAGAGTTTCAGTCATTTTTTCAGTTGGCACTGTATATAGAGGCAATAGTTGTTACCTGTTTTTTACAGATAAGCAGAATGTGTTGCGCACCTTTACTCCATGATCTATTACCTGTAGACCTACCTGTTATTGTTATCAGTGTTAATCAGGTCCTGCTGCAAAAGGATTTTAGCATGTCCAGTAACAATATAACTCAGGTACCTTAGCAATATAGGAATTCAATGTCAGCACTATATGTAAATGCAATAGTTGTTACCTGTTTTCTACAGGCATGCAGCCGTGTATTATGCCCGAGCTGCCCACGCACTGAGTGCAGGAATCAAATGTAGGCACTGTATGTATAGGCAATAGTTGTTTGCTGTTTTCCTCCGGTAAGCAGCATGTGCTGAACACTTTTACTCCATGATCTATCACCGATAGCCCTACCATCTATCGTAATCAGTGCCCTGAAAAAGGCTTTTAGCACGTCCAGTAACAATACACAGGTAGCTTAGAAAGCTCGTTATCTCTGGGCACATTTTCACCTGTACTCACCTGTTCCGCAGTTACCTGGGCATAACGAGTGCTGCGATGCTATAATCCTGCGATGGATGTCCTGAGCGTAGCGTGCTACAGCATTTAAACTCTCGTTACATGGGAAGACAACTGCCAATTACACGACTCGTACCTGTAAAACACAAAAAAGAACGTTTTGTCATGATTTTGCACAAGGTCATATTAATGAGCAATATCAGAGAGCAATGTGGTTTCCAAATCTGTACCTGTAACACACAAAAAAGTCTTTCTTCCTGATTTTCCTCGAGGTTATATCAGCAATACCAGAGAGGAATATCATATCCAACCAATTCAACCATATATTTCCATTGCTTATGTCAGAAAGTATTTTTATGTAGTTATATGCTGAACACTGCCAATTACCGACTAGTACCTGTAACACGTGAAAAAGAGCGTTTCTTTATTATTTTTTACAAGGTTGTATGAGCAATATATTTACCAGAGAGCAATGTCGTATCCAATCCAACCAAATTGAAATATTTCCACTGCTGATATCAGAAAATACTTTTATGTAGTTGTATGATAAAAACTGCCAATTACCGACTGGTACTTGTAACAATATTAAGCGCTAGGTGACATTGAATGTACATATATAAGGCTATCCAGAACTCCTTAGACGCCTTAATTATAACTGTCCACAGACAGCAATGACAACTTTCGTGGATGTCTTTCAACTTTGGCTGCCAACCTTCAAAAAGAGCGTTTTGTCATGTTTTTTCGTAAGGTCGTATTAGCAATATCAGAGAGCAATGACTAGTTTCAGATCGAACCAAATATTTTCATTGCTTATAGCAGAAAGTATTTTCATGTGGATGTGTACTGAAAACTAGCATGGCCATTGTTTATTCATGGTTTTCTGCAAGGCAACCGTATCTAATCCCATTGAATATTTTTATTGCTAAAATCAGAAGGAATTATTATGTAGTTATTTGATAAAAAGTAACATTGACATGAGAATGAGTGGTTGGTACCTGCGAAGAGCATTTCTTAATGACTGTCCCAAGGTCCTTTTCAAAGCAATATCTGAGAGAAGTCTTGTATCGAAAACCCTTCAAGCTTTTCAGCGTGCAACATAATCACTGGCCCCGTTGCAAGTTGTAAGTGAATTCAACAAAAAACAGCAATGGGGCAAGCTGAACAAGACCCTGACTTACCCGATTTGGCAAGTATTGTTTTTGGCAAAATCCAATCTCAACTTTGTTTTTAAACAGAGTGGCGGGGCAAGTGGAAGTGCCGGTGTGGCAAGTCAACTTTAGGGGTAGTTTGCCCCGCCCAGAAAATAATGTTTTGCAACCTATGTTGCACCCTGCTTTTACAAGTTGTTATATCAAAAAAATTGTGTTTTATTTGCTATATTAACTAGGATTCAAAAGCACTCACTATAGAGGACAGACAATTGCAAATATAGCAATATATGTCAAATTCATGAGCAATTGATATTTCTTAATCATGAAATGCATTATCTCAATCAGTTACATGTTTGAAGCTGTTCTAGTCTTCCTGCATGCAGTCTATGTTGGAAAATATGACACCAACAATGTTCATGATTGCCTAAATACAAGACCAATTTTCAATAATGTATTGTTTATGGTCTGATGTCCTCAGCAGCAAAGACATGAAATTCCTGAAAATCTGGTTCTAAAATCAGTGCAGCATATCCCTAGCAAAGCCAGTACATTTGCGCCACTTGCTCTAACCTCTTAATTCTATTGATTTACAAAAAGCCTGACACATGTCAGTTTCAGGAAAAGTAAAAAGCTTTTTACTGAGTTTTATCTCCAGTCCATTAGTGAAATGGCTTGGGGGCAAATTCCTCTTGAGAACAACTCAACACTGTTGCACAGCCATGTGGCTTCTAGCAGCTTAAAACTAGTGCTGCATGAACATCAAATAACTACTGATTATCACTACTGTAACTAACTGCTACTTGACTATACTACTACTACTACTAGTTACTTTTACTACTACTACTACTACTACTACTACTACTACTACTACTACTACTACTACTACTACTACTACTACTACTACCACTACTTACTACTACTACTACTACTACTACTACTACTACTACTACTACTACTACTACTACTACTAGTTACCTTTACTACTACTACTTCTACTACTACTACTACTAGTTACCTTTACTACTACTACTACTACTACTACTACTACTACTACTACTACTACTACTACTACTACTACTACTTCTACTACTACTACTACTACTACTACTACTACTGCTGCTACTAGTTACTTCTACTACTAGTACTAGTGCTAATATAAGCACTACTAGTAAATACAGTTAGAACTGCTATTACTACTACTACTACTACTACTACTACTACTA
This sequence comes from Maea johnstoni, assembly GCA_963942565.1. Lineage (NCBI taxonomy): Eukaryota > Metazoa > Annelida > Polychaeta > Spionida > Magelonidae > Maea > Maea johnstoni. Next base: position 9,865,942 of record OZ012691.1, on the reverse strand, counting down.
CTACTACTACTACTACTACTACTACTACTACTACTACTGCTACTACTCCAGGTGCTGCTGATGCTACTCATACTGCTGCTTCTACATACTACTACTACTACTACTACTACTACTACTACTACTACTACTACTACTACAACTACTACAACTACTACATCTACTACTACTACTACTACTACAACAACAGCAACTACCTCTTCTATTGCTACTTCTTCTTTTTCTCCTTTTTCTTCCTCTTCTTCTAACATGCATATGAATATAATATATTTATACACATATCCAAGAATGTCAGGCTGTTAGAGCCTGGAACTGAAATACACATCAGGAATGCGAACAGTGGGCAGTTTTCACTAACTATCCCACCCTTCCTGGCTGTTACCCAAGAGCGAGAAGGAGGATTATATAATGACCATCTTCCCTTCTCTTTAGTAAATCTCATTCCCTAGTACCAATTGCTCTGATTGCTCCCGATTCTGAGAATGGTCACAAAATAGCCATGTAAGACAGGAGGAATAATGACCATCTTCCCTTCTCTTTAGTAAATCTCATTCCCTAGTACCAATTGCTCTGATTGCTCCCGATTCTGAGAATGGTCACAAAATAGCCATGTAGGGCAGGGAGGAATAATGACCATCTTCCCTTCTCTTTAGTGAATCTCATTCCCTAGTACCAATTGCTCTGATTGCTCCCGAATGCGAGAATGGTCACAGAAATAGCCGTGTACTAGCAATAGTGGGCGGTTTTCGTGAGCTGTCCTCTTGGGAATGGATGATGCTAACAAGGTGCGATTCTTGATTTGGCTGCTAACGTGATTTTTATGATCAGGTTTGCGGCGATTGTTATTAGTTCTGAAAATGCATGCTGGAGACTGCATCATAGTCTTAGCCAGCAGGATGTCTGGGTGTCATTTAGACACGGCACCTAAACCTTTAAGAGTCTCACCTCAGAACATCCAGATTTTTCCGTTTTCAGTGATATTTTTTTTGAAAAGTCAATTTCATGCATACAATTGAACTTTTCCACCTCAATACAGTTCCAAAGACATTGTATGAGGACATTATGCCCTATTTTGATAAGAAAATACATAGTTATGGTTGTAATTTGAGTGCATTCTGGCCTGCAATGAAAAATAGGAGGCCCAAATTGAGTATTTCGAGTTCTCTCATGAATGAAAATGGAAATCCATATTATCATTAAGACAACCAGTTTCAAGATGCATACGGTTGCGATACCAGGTGAAATTGTGATCAGAAACTGGCTGCATCACAATTTTACCTTATATCATACAGAGAAATCAGCTGCCAAATAAAATCCCCCCTTACAGCAGCCTTTATCCCCCCAGAGAAATGCAGGCTGGCTCAATGTTTTCCGTTATATGACTGAGGCTGGCTGTGACCTAACAGATTACCAACACTATACGTCTTCACATGAGTTGGGCTTTGAACTATGAATTGCCTCAGATTCTGTCATATGATGGATTAACCCTGCAGTGAAGTTCTAAGCTTTCCCTAGCCTGCCTCCCAGGCCCTATTTAAATGTCATCCCTTGTGGATAGATGGCACTGCAGTATACTAGGAACTCAGATGAACAGCTCGTGTGGCAGTTGTGTGTTCTTTAAATGGCCAACAGTAGGCCACAAGTCCCTATCTAGTATAGGTGCAGGCTTCTATATATATAATAAAGTAAAATCATAATATAGCCTTGTAGCTAGGCTAAGCTTTCCCTAGAAAGTGTTGTTGCAGGGCTCGACGCTAAGGCTGAACCTATGGCCCAAGGCCAGTAAAAATTCCCAAAAACAGCTTCGGGCCAGTGAAAAAAGACCTCCACTGGTCCTACAGGGCCAGTAAACATTTGGAGACATTCTTGCTAAAAAGTTTCCCCAGAGAATGTCCCCAATTGTTTTTGAAATAAATGAAGATAAAAGTTATAAATATAAATGTGGTGAATCTTATGCAATGTTCTTTCTTGTTATGTTAAAGAATAAATGTAGGACCAGTAAACATTTTGCAGGACCAGTAGATGCTAGGTGTTACCGGTCCTACAGGGCCAGTATCATTTTGAGTTAGCGTTGAGGCCTGTGTTGTGATCTCTGTTATGCGTGACAGGAAGTTATCTTGCATTCTTAACCCTTTCTCCACATTGACTCTCATTTTTTTTCTTTATTTTCAAATGCTTAATATCCAGAATATTAAAGAAACCCTAATCATGCCTGTACCACCCAAAACTGGCCTGAGCTCAAATAATATTGAATATATGCATAATTCATAAGTCATTTTCAAAGGTCGAGACGACTCTTTTAACCCATGGATGCTTATGAGTCACAATAACTATGGAATTGAAAAAGATTTTATAAAATATTTGAAGAAAAGTTTTAGTAGTGTTCTAATTAACATATATTTTCTCCTTAAAATAGTTATCAAAATCATCAGGCTGGTTTGTAATGGCCACTGTGAGCATTAATGGGCTAAAAGGAACCTCTTTAGGCACAAATGGGTTAAGAGAATTAAAGACAGTGTGTAGCCAGCTTGGCTACAATGTATCTGGTTTCCCACTGATTAAGCAAGTTATGCCCACTCCAGTGCACAGATCTATACACAATCAGTTCCTATTCTACTCCTGAGCTTGACGTCTCCCATCAGAGGCCTACAGGCCTTGGGTGTCAAAGCTACCCTCACGCTCAGGGTCCACACCAGTGCACAGATCTATACACAATCAGTTCCTATTCTACTCCTGAGCTTGACGTATCCCATCAGAGGCCTACAGGCCTTGGCTGTCAAAGCTACCCTCACGCAGGTTTACTGCAGTGCCTTATATAGCCAACAGCATAGTCTAAGCAGGGCGTCTGGGTGTCATTTGGACACCCAAACCCTCAAAAATCACCCTTCAGGACACACAATTTCTTAGGAATTTCTAAAAATGTCAATTTCAAGCTCAAGAAAATAATTGAGTCTTTTTATCTCTTTTATCTCAATATAATTCCCATGGCATTGTATATGGACGTAATGCTTTTATTTCATTAAGTAAATACATGTTTATGGCCAACAGTAGGGTTTTACTTTCAAATATTTTCTTGCTAGTATGACAGACTAGCTGCTTCCAGATTCGGAAGATCCAGCCACCATTTGCCAGTCTCGTCATGTAATGACCACTTGATGACCCCTGAAGAAGGATGTGTAGTACTTGAATTCCTGCCAGTCCCTTGATCAGAAGGGCTTTCATTTGAATGTGACCTTCCGAGGAATAAATTCACCAGTCTGTACCAGTCTTTACTGATGGACTGATTGGAGCTTAGACTTCTGCAACAGTGTGTCTGGGCATCATTTGGAAACCCAAACACTTCAAAATCATACATAAGAACAACCATATATTTCTATTCTGGAATAACTTGAAAATGTCAATTTGTAAGAATCAAAATTGCAAAATGTTACTTTCGTGTAAATGGCAGAACACTATCCAAAGGTAGTATGCAATTTCCCAATGAGTAAATTATGTTTTTGTGGTTATTTTTGCATTACCAATATTATAAGGACACCCTTATTTTTTAAAATCAACCATTTTGGGTACCAGATTTCATAAATCTGGCTTACAGGCACTGGTTGGCTGTATATAATGAAGACCAGCATGAACTAGTAATTAAGATGAGGAGTGTTTAAAAGTAAACAATACATAATACAATGTATGAATGGTTCTTGATGAGATGAAATGATAGTGTTATAAACAGTTTCTTTATAATGACGGTTTTCTATTCACAACAAAAAAATCATTTTATCTTAATGGCCAAAAGTATGTGAAACAGGCTGGAAAGTGTTTACAACCAGGGTATGGTTTTAAAAATGAAAAATCCCTTTTTTTGCTATGAAATAGTTTTCAATCTTCAGCCCTAGCTCAAGAGGAAAATTTTGAAGTGATCGCATTTGAAAAATCACCAGGTCAAATTTTTTTATGATAACCTTGCTAAGTTTTTTTTCCTTCATTCACTAGAAGATATCCATTGATATCTAATGTGAGGAACTAAATCAACTCAAAATCAATACCTATCTTTGCATTCCCCCACCCCCTGCCCCCAGCCCACTTCCCCATGCCTGACCTACACTATACCTTTCATGCAGTGAAGTGATCCCTGTTCCATATGCACTCCAACAACACACAGAGGAAATCTTCAAAGTGCCCTGAGTGTGTCTCGTACAGAGATTTAGGGTCAAACTCGCATACAATCTCAATACTGTCTCACCATTGATCCAGGTACATAACCCTAGGCTCAATGCACTATTAGGCCTGTGCCAGCAGCAGCCAGGCTTTGGCACAAGAATCACATTATAGTGCTGGAATAGGGTGATTGGCACAACATGTTACTAGCTGTATACAGGGTAAGTGTGAGTACAGGATGCTTAAGGGCAGCACAGTTGAAATAAATATTGATGCACTGCAATGACTGTATACATAAATGATATTACCATGTCTCTGTTTTCGGATAGACTATAATAAACACTATATACAGGGTTGTGCAGTAATGGAATTTGTAAAGGATACTATGTAGCACTTTATAAAACCACTAACTGCTGCTTATACTGGTGCACTTGAACTGCAGCTGCTACCATTACTACATGTACATATTCCGAATTGCTTAATTGTTGCTACTTCTATAACTACTCAAGATTGCTACTGTTGCTATCTCTACACTACGTACTGCTGTAGCTGTCACTACTGCTGTTACTTTTGCTACAACTACTATTACTTCTGTTGCAACTACTGCTACCACTACTGCTGCTACCACAACTACTGCTTCTATAATTATTAAAGCTATTACAACTACTGCAAATTCTGATGCTACCATTACTGCTGCTGCCATTACTTAACTGCTGCTAACACTACTTCTCCTACTGCTGCCGCACCTACTGCTATTGCTGGAATCAATACTCTTAGCTCCTCAGCAACGCAAGATTTAACCCTTCCAATGCTAAGGCTACTTTTGTCCAAAGCGCAAGAATGCAAAGATTTTCAGAAACCATCTAAACCCTGCCATGTTGGTACTCATTGGAAAGACCTCGCTGAGTACTCTCAGATGAGTACCCATATGCCATGGTTTCGATGATTTTGCAGGATTTTTGGGTTATTTCGTTTTGGCCAATTTAGCCACCAGCAGCATAAGGGTTAAGCTACTTCATACACGCAAACACACACTCAAGTTCCCTGCAACGAGTGCCTGATCTGTCTGGTACTAAATGAAGTGTGGGTGTAAACGGAGCATGTCTTAATAAAATAGCAACACGCTTTAGTTATGACTACCTTTTATTTCATCCTGAACACTCTTTTTTTAAGCCATTAATGTTTAAGAGTTCCTTCAGGAGTTGTCGTCTGGATCTCTAATACTCTAAGACAATAATTTTGGAATTGAGTATGATTTGGCAAAATCTTTGAAGGAGAGTTAAGTTGATGATGTGCTGATCAACATGTGTGCAAGTTACCAGTTACTTAGGCAGGGGCTTAGCCGCCTATGCGTCCAGCGTGTCATTTGGACAGCCAGAACACTGTTTTTTTGACAGTTTGGACACCCAAAGATTTATGTCAGAATTTGCTGATGATGACTTTTCTTAGAAGATAGAAGATGTAGAAGCTGTAGTGTCACTTTTATAAGACACACAAAGCAGTTACTGGCCTAAAAAAGCAAAATCTGTAAATATATAGGGTTTATTTTATTAGTAGTGTGTATTTCGTACCATTACTTCGGATAAGGCAAAGGTTTTCCCCAGCTGCCAAACTCCAGCTTTCTCCACCACTTACAACTGACTTTATCATAGATACAACTATATCATAGATACAACCATAATATGGCAGAAAATTTATCAAAAAGGAAATTCCGAATTCAAATACATGTTAGCAGTTTCAAACTGCTGCTACTTGAGCAGTCAGGGTAATAAATATATATAAAATACATATAGAATAGGGTCTTAGCCAGGATTTAGAGACAGTGGGTGCCCAGAATTGGCAATTGTAAAATTTAGGGGCATAAATATGTTTAAAATGGCGACCATAATATACTCAGATTTCAACCATACACATGTATAAATTTATCAAAATAAGGCATAACATCCATATAAAATGTCATGGGAATTATTTGGAGATGAAAGAAATCAATTATATGCTTGAGATTGACAATTTAAGAAATTCCTGACAAAAGAAATTGTGTGTCCCAAAGGGGTACTTTTTAAGGGTCTGTGTGTCCAAAAGTTTCCCTGATCATGAGATGCCCTGCTGGCTTAAATATTTTGATGTAGAGATGATAGCCTAGAATCTAGGCTACATGTGCAGTTATGCTACCTGCCCGCTCACTCAGAGGCTGAGCCAAGCATGTTTTATGGGAAAGGCATAAACCCAATCTTGCTTTCATTACACAAGTCAGTAGCCTGCAGACAGTAATTACCTCATGTAGATCACTATTATATTGACTTCCGTGGTTACAACTGGAATGGGGGTGAGGCTCATAATGTAGGGCGCCTTGCGATGAATGCCTGAATACCTGGACCCAAGCATGTGTTTATATCTACGGGTAAGCCTACTTGGTATTTGGTATATATCAGGTAGTCATTACCTCTACCTAGTAAGTGGTATTCAACCCTTAAGCTGCTGGTGGCTAATTTGGCCAATACAAAATGATGCGAAAAACCTGAAAAATGACTGAAACCCTGGCATATAGGTACTCATTTGAGAGTATTCAGCGAGAGCTATCCAATGAATACCAACAAGACATGGTTTAGACGGTTTTCAAAAAACTTTGCATTTTTGTGCTTTAGACAAAAGTAGCCTGAGTATATTGGAAGGGTTAAGCATCATGCAACTATACAGGGTAGCAATTGGAATTTGGCTGTTGTTGAAAACAAGAACTCAATATCGATCAATACATTGATGTAAAATTATAGTAAAAGGCTGAATAAAACAAATATCTATAATTTTCAACACATTGAAATATAAGGAAAAAATATTTTATGCTGCTACTTAACCCTCATGCTGCTGGTGGCTAATTTGGCCAATAAAAAATGATGCAAAAACCCTGGCCCTGGTACTCATATGAGAGCTATCTAATGAATACCAACATAACAAAGTTTAGATGGGTTTAAATAAATCTTTGCATCCTTGTGCTTTGGACTGAAGTAGCCTCAGTATTGCAATGGTTAAAAATATGAATAACAAATATGAATAATATTGAATATGTTTTCAAATTGTGAGTTATACATCGAACAGACATGATTGTGACAGTTAGTGGACACTGGATTCTTATTATTGAGAACTGGTTTGTGTTTGAAACCTAGATCAATAATTACAAGTGAAAGCTGATGACAGGCAATAGTAGTGATTACATCTGGAATGTGCATGAAATCTGACAACCTTTCAACATAACTCATCTTCAAGAAGTTGTCATCTGGATCTTAGTTATGGATTGAGAATAAAGAATTAAGCACTTTTTACAAAATATTTGAAGGCAGTGTCTTAGGCAGGATTTAGAAACTGCATGGGCACCAAATTGGCAATTATGAAATTTTGGGGCATCCTACTTTTCAGGGGAGACCACAATATACTCATATTACAACCATTTATAACATGTACTTTCTTAATGAAATAATGCATGATATCCTTATACAGAGAATTACACTGAGCTGGAAAAACTTTAATGTTTTGCTTGAAATTGACATTTTAAGAAATTACAAATTTTGGGGGACATCTTGAGGGGTGACTTTTGAGAGTTTTGGTTTCCAAATGATGCGCAATTTATGCCCTGCTGGCCAAGACTATGTTTGAAGGAGAATTGTTGGTAGTGTTCTGATAAACATTTCTCCTTTGAATATGCATCCTAATACTATGCTCCCCCTTCAAAGAATTTACCAAAATTGACATGTTGCTTTTGGCTGCTGCAGACAAGAACTGGTTAACATTGACCTGTCATAGATATTCACTCCAGCTCTCTTCCTTATTTTTCAATAGTTTCGATAATGTTTAACCCTTTCGCTGCTGGTGGCAAATTTGGACAAAATGAAATTATTCGAGAAAAGTAAAAATAATGACTGAAACCCTGGGAAAAAGGTACTTATCTAATAGAGCTCAGTGAGAGCTTTCAAATGAATACCAACATGACAGGGTTTAGATAATTGTCCATTCACTTTGCGATATCGTGCCTTGGACAAAAAAAGACTCAACATTGCAAGGGTTAAGGAATTAAGACTTATTTACATACTATTTCAAGAAGAATTTAATTCCGTTAAATCTGCATTTCTCATGCAAATATTTGGTAAAATCTCCCGTTATAAAGATATTACAAAAATATTCAGGGTATTTGGCCAATATAGGCATGAATGGGTTAACTCTTATGCTGCTGGTGCCTAATTTGACCAATACAAAATTATGCAAAAAAACCTAAAAAATGACTGAACCCTGGTGTACTCATCAAATGGTACTCAGCAAGATCTATCCAATGAATACCAACATGACAGGGTTTAGATGGTTTTCAAAGATCTTTGCATCCTTGTGCTTTGTATGAAAGTATAGCCCCAGCATTGGAAAGGTAGAGACTTATTTACATAATATTCCAAAAGGAGTTGTTTTATTTCTAATCTCCATTTTCTCATGCAAATATTTGATAGAAAATCTCCCCTGTCATAGACATATCCCAAAATTATTCATGAATGGGTTAATCAATATTGACTTGTCATACGTCATATCTTCCCTCCTCTCCTCCTTCTTGCGTTATGATAAAAAAAAAATCCCTTGTTATAGAGATATCCCAAAAATATTCACGAGGTTTTAGTCAATACAGGTGTATAGACATGAACGGGTTAATTGATATTGACTTGTCATACGTCATATCTTCCCTCCTCTCCTCCTTCTTGCGTTATGATAAAAAAAATCCCTTGTTATAGAGATATCCCAAAAATATTCATGAGGTTTTTGCCAATATAGACATGAATGGGTTAATTGATATTGACTTGTCATACGTCATATCTTCCCTCCTCTCCTCCTTCTTGCGTTATGATAGATTGCCCGACTGGCAGGATGAGATGGGGCAGGAATTGCTTGAACTAAGCTGAATTATTACCACCATCTAAATATATCGCCTGCTTTAATGAAACAGACCTTTCAATATCGCGTTCATTTCACCTCGCTGGCCACCATTGATCAAGGTGTGAGCGTCTGAGTAGCCAATCAGAACTGTTTGTAGACGTCACGGTCTGCCGATTACGGGCACGAGGGGAATTTGGAGATAATATTATAAGTCTGGGGTTCTTACATTTAAGGCAAACTAATTAAATCTGTACATAGAGTACTTGACCATCTTCGTCTACTTCGTATTCAGAGATAGGTTTCTACATTTAGAATTCTTACTTCTACTTCGTATTCAGAGATAATATAGTCTGGGTTCCTACATTTAAGGCAAACTAATTATCTATATAGAGCGAACTTGACCATCTTCGTCTACTTCATTAATTCAGATATAATAAAGCCTGCAGTGATCGAAATTAGGGGGTGCCGGGAGCCGGGGGCTCCCTTGAATTCTCCTGCGGCTCCCTCAAATTTCTGCAGGGAGCCCAAAGATGTACTGGCTTCTATACATTGGGCTCCCTGGAATTTTTTTTTTTTCGAGCCCTGGTCTGGGATTTCTACATTTAAGGCAAATTAATTATCTGTATACAGCCACAAACTTGACCATCTTCGTCTACTTCGTATTCAGAGATAATATAGTCTGGGATTTCTACATTTAATGCAAATTAATTATCTGTATACAGCCACAAACTTGACCATCTTTGTCTACTTCGCATTCAGAGATAATACAGTCAGGAATGAATTGGTAAAGAACATAAATTTTATTTCATGAATGAAGATGTAGTTTAGAATATCTAGACCACAAAGCCGGCCATGTGCCAATATAAGGACTCAACCCTTCCAATGCTGTGGGTGCCTTCTTCCATCTAAACCCTGTCATGTTGGTATTCATTGGAAACCTATCGCTGAATACTCTCAGATGAGTACCCATATGCCAGGGGTTCAATCATTTTCAGGTTTTTGCATTATTTTGTATTTGGCCAAATTATAAGCCACCAGCAGCATATAAGGGTTGATAGTTTGCCAGAGGTATTAGGTCAAAGTAATTTCCAGACAAGAAAAAATCATCTTTCTTGAGAGTAGTTTATGGTTTTCTAATCAACATTTCCCCTTCAAATATTTTATGATAAATGCTTCAGTCAAAAAGATATCTATCAAAATAGTCATGAGATTTGTGGTCACTTCAGACGTGAATGGGTTAACCAATTCATGCCCGCAGCACCCAAAAATGCCCTGACAGTTTTTGTGATATGTTGTGAACAAAAGCAATCTTTGGGAAATATTTGAAGGAAAATTGCAATCAGGGTCTTAGCCAGGATTTAGCAACTGGGTGCCCAAAATTGGCAATTTTGAAATTTTTGGGCGTCCAAAATTTTAAGGGGGACCACAATATCCTCATATTTCAACCATAAAGATGTATAGATTTATCAAAATAAGGCATGATATCCTTATACAATGTGATTGGAATTATATGGAGAAAAAAAAAACTCAATTTTATGCTTGAAATTGCCATTTTAAGAAATTCCTCACATAAAAACTTTGGGTGTCCTGAGGGGTGCTTTTTAAGGGTTTGGGTGTCCAAAAAGACACCCAGACGCCCTGCTGGCTAAGATCATGATTGCAATTCACAACTTAACTAACAACCCTCCATCAAATATTTTTCTATTTTATGATTATCTACGAAGTTATTTTCAAAAACATTGTAAGTTCAGATGACACTTAATTGTCAGGGAAATCTCCAGGCTTTCAAATGGAATGACCCTTATGCTGTTCGCGACAAGTTTGGCCAATACAAAATTATGCAAATAACCTGAAAATGACTGAAACCCTTGCAAATGGGTACTCATCTGAGAGTACTCTGCAAGAGCTATCCAATGAATACCAATATGACAGGGTTTAGATGGTTTCCGTAAATCTTTGCATCCTCGTGCTTTGGACGAAAGTTGCCTCAGCAAAATGGAAGGGTTAAGGAGAATCAATCCATCAAGTAAAGTGGTGTAGGAGCTGATATTATGGTGAGATGAAAGGACATCGATATTACAGCTCACCTCACAAACTCAATACAGCATGAAAATACAGCCATAAAGCGCTATCAGTCCTCCGCTTCCAGCCCTGTACAGGTCTACCATCAAAGAGAACAGTTTATTCATTGCTAGATTATAGCGAAAACGACACAGATTTCAGGGCTCGAAATTAAGCTTTTTTCAGGGGAGCCTAATTGCATATTCAAAATTTTCCGAAAAGTGTTGTGTATAGAAACCAGTACATCTTTGGGCTCCCTGCTTAAATTTGAGACAGCTGCAAGCCACCCCCTAATTTCGAGCCCTGGATTGTTATACATTTCTTAGATTGCAGGTTATAGAATTCAACAATAGAGCTGCCTTTGATGTTGAAAAGCTATAGAAAGAACAGAAATTAATATATATTTTCCAATAACCTTACCTTATGATTTTTTGCAAACCTATCAACTAATATTTGGTAATTATTCAACATTTTTGGCTTGAATATTTTATATGATATCTTCCTTATAAAAGCATCTCCAATAAAATATTTAAAGGAGAAATTCCATATGGAACCTAAGGAGCAATGCTTGTCACAAATAATTTGTAAATTAATGCTCTAATGCTAATTATATTACAAAAGTGTGAAGTAGAAATGCTGATCATATAGTTAACCAATGCACAACTCACTAATATTTTGTGAATCCCTTCCTAAAATTTATGGTTATTTCACAAAAGTTTGAAGCAAAAATGTTGATCATATAAACCAACACACAGCTTTCCTTCAAATATTTTCCAAATCCATAAACTAAAAATTACATTATTGCTAACCCTTCCAATGTTCAGGCTACTCTCGTCCAAAGGACAAGGATGCAAAGATTTTTTAAAACCATCTAAACCCTGTCATATTGGTATTAATTAGATAGCTCATTTGATAACTCTCAGATGAGTACTCATGTGCCAGGGTTTCAGTCATTTTTTAGATTTTTTGCCTTATTTTGTATTAGCAAAATTAGCTACTAGCAGCATAAGGGTTAACATTACGTTAGATTGTCAAAAATATCATATATGCAGCCAACATTTTTTGAGAGTCGCTCTGAGCAAGAAAGGTTTCAACGCACACACCAGTGGTGTATATATTTTCCCAGGGCCGCATTGGCCTGTCACAAGATGATTCATAAAAAGGCTAATTTATTCGCCAGCAGAAAACCGTCATCCCCCGGGGGACACAATTACTGCTCATTGCTACGGAAACCTAATATCACCTGAGAGATGCCGGCCGCGGGAAGGAGGGAAGGAAGGATGAAAGATCGTTTCAACACAGAGGTAGGTATGCCCAGGGACTCATAATAGCTAGGACCCGTCCTGCCTGTCTTTACTTGGACTCGGGAAGGAGGAAAGGACTGGGAAGGAAGGAATGAGGGAAGGAGGGAATGAATTAAGGAAGGAGGGAAGGAAGGAATGACGGAGGGAGGAAGGAAGGAGGGAAGGAAGGAAGGAGGGAAGGAAGGAAGGAGGGAAGGAGGATGGGAAGGAATGAGGGAAGGAACCAGGGAAGGAAGGAGAGAGGGAAGGCTGAAAGTTCATTTGAACACAGAGGTTGGTCTGCGGCAGGGACTAAGCCAGGACCTGTCCTGCCTGTCTATTGGACAGGCAGTTTCCTGAGAAGCTCCTTTGTGGACAGGCAAAAATATCTATGATGTTTGTTGATTGTGCTATGCATTAGATCATTCAGCTATGGGAGGCACCCCTACCTACCCTGATGGAGAATCATAAGCCCCTTGTACTAGAATAATATCACCTGAGAATGATTGGAATGGGGAGAATGCATTTTTTAATAGCTTTACCATGGAAATCACACATTCCAAATATGTACACCCTAACATTTTGGTCAGAAGTTTCTAAAAAAGCCAATCATGAAAAATTATAAATATTTGAGAATTCCCACTTAAACCATGTTAAATGAAAGCTTTGACATCCCTTTTAATCAATGACTTTGAAAGGGTTAATTGCAAATCTCATTTCCACCCCACCAGTAAGTCTTAAAGACGAGAAGAGACATCCCAACGCTTATCCAATTTGTAGTGTACATATCAGTCGCAGCAACCTCGCTGAGCATTTGGAGAATTTAATTCCAGCCACTCTCGCAAAGGGGTGAGAGAATCTTGTTACGCGCCCAGACCAGATTATTGCTGGCACATCGCTGAGTTTCACCACTATCTCTGTCTCACAGGACATTCATAGTCAATGGCTGTGTACATATCTTTCTCTAGATGAAATGTACCGGACTATCATCTTTCACTCAATGATTGACTGATAATTTCAATTTAGTTTTTGGAATTTTCCTTTTCATTATGTTTCGTGCTATTCTTGGGAAAATCATGAAGGGGCATGAGTTCTTATAGCAAGCAAGATACAGTTTTCACTTACCCTTCAGCTATAATTTACAAATTCTACTTGCCCGGGGCAATTGGAAAAGCACCAATGTTGAGCCTGTTATATATCTGATGAAATCTATTCATGAACTAAACCTGTGATTCTGGGTATCATTCTCACATGACGCAAACCATTATTTATAAAGCATCTTACCCGCTTCAGTGATATATCTCTTGAAATTTTCGGAACACAGAATTTTGATTATGAGTCATCACTTTTCTGCCATATTCAGGCCAAATCGCAACTAGTCCAAAGTTGTAAGTGGTATCTAGAGGAAACCTGAGTACCTGGCATACAACACTGCCTAAGCGCAAGTCACTGGCAACTTCCTCACATGGCCTGGCTCAGATTCAAACATGCTGACCTGAACCAAACCGACATAGTTATCTTCAGATATCTATCAAATATTTTTTGTGCTTAATTTTCAGATCTTGAAAGGCGTCACAGATCGAGATGACACTTGGTGGATTACAGACATGAAAGAGTTAATTTTCAGACTAAGAACCAGACTGACTTCTGTATTATATACAGCATATCCTGAATTGTGCAATTTTCACTAGTGTTCACCTCCTATGCCATTTCCTCTCCAACTGTAGCTGCTGTATATATCCTGTGGAATGATACACCAGCACATTATAGGCTCTTTTCAAACAGGATCAGTATGCACTGCATGGAGTACACCAGAGTGCAACATAACCACATACCCTGTTGCAAGTTGCAAGTGAATTCAGCAAAAAAACAGCAATGGGGCGAGCTGAACAAGACCCTGACTTGCCCTGCTCGGCAAGTAATGTTTTGGGCAAAGTCCAATCTCACCTTTGTTTAACCAAATTTAATTAATTTAAGTGCAAGTCCACTTAAGGAGCAGCTTGCCCCGCTCAGAAAATAATGTTTTGTAACCTATGTCATGGTCTTAGCCAGCAGGGCGTCTGGGTGCCTTTTTGGACACCCAAACCCTTAAAAAGCACCCCTTTAAGGACACCCAATTTTTTTTTGTGTGGAATTTCTAAAAATCTCAATCTCAAGTTTATAATTGAATTTTTTCATCTCCTTATAATTCCCATGACATTGTTTAATGATATCATGCCTTATTTTGATGAATTTATACATGTTTATGGTTGAAATATGAGTATATTGTGAACCCCTTTAAAAATTTGGACGCCCAAAACTTTACAACTGCCAATTTTAGGCACCCAGTTTCTAAATCCTGGCTAAGACACTGACCTAAGTTGCACCCTGTACACTTTCACATAATCACACTTCCGGCTTCAAAACAATTGTGACAGGTTAGGTCTATGGAGCAGTTCCGGCCGTACTCATCAAATATTTTCATAGCTCATATTAGCGAGTATAAATCTCTTAATTTATTTGTTACAATAAAAGAAAGATAAACATTATTATCTGACTCATGAGGATATTTAGTGATCATCATGCTATCATTTTGTAATTCAAATAATCAGACCAGACATAATGATAATATTTTTGATTCATCTTCTTTATATTCAGCCACTTATTTAGTACAACTCCAGGCAAGAATTTGTTTAACCTATTCATGCCTGTGGCCCTCAAAAATGCTCTATTGATTTTGGTAATATAATTGATATCTTTTCAACCAGAGCATTTTACAGGAAATATCCTGAGTAGCCAATGAAAAATATGGCATAACCCCAAGTCACTGATAAGTTCCTAACACGCCCTAGCCGTAATACAAACCTGGGTAGTGGTGAGAGACAGCTAGCAGTCAGTTGCAACACCTTGGACCATTCAGCCATCAGGGCATGAGACCCTATAGTAGCAAGTATAAATCTCTCAAATATGTGTTACAATAAACATCATTAAGTAACTCTTCGGGATCTATTTTAAGTGATCATCATGCTATGATTTTGAACTTAAATTATTAAAACCAAACTGAACAATAAAATGTTTGATTTATTCATGCATGTGGCACCAAAAATGCCTAAAAATCGCTTTTGGTAATTAATATCTTCCAGAGCATTTTTCAGAAAATATTTGAAGGACAAATGCTGTTTAGGACCAAAGCCACAACTCTCTTCCAAATATATTGTAAATCTATGCTTGATTCCTTAATTATGTTCAAAAATACAATAGACCTGTTCACACAACACTTTTCAAGATATCTGAGCAAGATTGGGTTAAACTGCCTATAACTTCAGTGGTATGGGTGAGAAAAACTAATGACTGACAACCCAGCTAAAACAAAGTTTTGACGACGTTTTGTGTTGGCCTAATATGATAACTATTTGGTACTACATGTCTATATCCTGAATTGTGCATATTTAGTTAAATGTTCATTTCCCATGACTATAATTTTCCCCTATCTCAGCCTGCACATCCTGCATTGACAGTTGAATGATTACCTCAGTAATATTGTTGAGAAAAAACTAATGCATGCATAAAATGACTGACAGCCTCCAAGCTCAAACCAAAGTTTTGAAGACCTCTTTATAACTTTGGCCTAATATGATAAGTCATAACTACGTGGCACTACATGTCTATATCCTGAATTGTGCATATTTAGCTAAATGTTCATTTCCCCTGTCTATAATTCCCCCCATCTATCGCTGCCCGCACATCCTGCATTGACAGCTGAATAATTCCTTCAGTAGTATTTTTAAGAAAAAACTAATGCATGCATAAAATGTATGACAACCAGCAAGATCAAACTGAAGTGTTTGAAGACCTTTTTGTGTTGGCCTAATATGATGACTATGTGGCACTACATTAAATGTTCATTTCCCCCTTCTATTTCCCTCTATCTCGCCTGCACATCCTGCATTGACAGCTGAATGATTAAGCATGACCTGGACACAACTATAAATTACCTCCAATGATAAACTAGCTGTCAGATACCATATGCAAAATTCATTCCCCTGCTGCTCCGGCTTAACCCTTCCAACGCTTCGGCTACTTTCACCCAAAACACAAAAACACAAAGATTTCTGAAAACCATCGAAACCCTGTCATGTTGGTATTCATTAGAAAGTCCTCGCTGAGTACTCTCAGATGAGTACCCATTTGCCAGTGTTTCGATCATTTTTCAGTATCTTTAAATCATTTTGGATAGGACAAATTAGCCACCAGGAGCATAAGGGTTAAAAGGAAGAATTCTTTGTGATTACTATCCAGACACTCCAATCAGGATCTTGCATGATATGGGGGCATCGCGAGATGGCAGGTACCCGCTGTTCTGTTGCATGGCACACACGCCATACAATCAGTGAATAACGATATGGCATGTCTTATCGTACTGGCCATTTACCTCATGTAGCGGTAGGAGGGAATCCCCCACAGCCAAGTGGTTCAACTTGTGTGATATGAGGGCATCGCGAGATGGCAGGTACCCGTTAACCATCAGTGAATAACGATATGGCATGTCAGATCCTACTGGCCATTTACCTCATGCAGCGGGAGAGAATCCCCCCCCACGGCCAAGTGGTTCAAGCTGCATGATAGAAGGGCGAATGAGAAATTGTGTTTCTCTTCTGCATGGGTTTGAGTCATGGGGTTGCTCACCAATGTGCACACTTATTGACTATAAGATATATATGTAAAAATGACAAGTGCAAAATTAGATGGCATTCATATCTTTAAGTTTTTTAACAATATAATTTGTTAAAATTTAAACAGTAAAACAGAATCCATCTAGGACCTTATACAGTAATGTTGTATACTCATATTTAAAGGAGTAACTCTCCTCATTCTTAGGGATTTCCCCAGATTAGCCCAATCCCATTTGGAAATTGGAATATTCACATGTTCTAAGACATATATGTAAACATACTGATAAGAAAGCAAGATTTAGAGAAATATTTGATTGAAAGTTGTCGTTTCTGTTGGTTTTCATGCTTCCTTGTTAAATACTTTGTAAATATTACTGTATTCAACATCAGTCATGCTTGAAGTGTTCACACTTATGCCAGTGTCTTAGCCACGATTTAGAAACTGGGTGCCTAAAATTGGCAGTTGGAAAATTTTTGGGTGTCCAAATTTTTAAGGGGGATCACAATATACTCATATTTCAACCATGAATATGTATAAATTCATCAAAATAAGGCATGATATCATTTATCAATGCCAAGGGAATTATAAGGAGATGATAAAATAAAATTATAAGCTTGCAGGGCTCAACTTTCCCAAGGGCCCGGGGGCATATGCCCCTAGATTTTGCTGTAGGCCCCTAGATCCTTCAGACTAGGGGCCCAAAATAGTATGTATATTAACCAGAAATCCTGTTTTTGACCACTATTTTTTATCAAAAGACCTTTTCGGGCCCCTAGCCTAAAATCTTAGTGTCAGCCCCTGGCTTGAGATTGAGATTTTTAGGAATTCCACACAAATTTTTTTGGGTGTCCTGAGGGGTTCTTTTTCAGGGTTTGGGTACAAACTCCAAAAAAGCACCCAGACGCCCTGCTGGCTAAGACCATGACTTATGCTGTTGTTTGCTAATTTTGGGAATATAAAATGATGCAAAATATCTGAAAAATGACTGAAACCCTGTCAGATGGGTTTCTCATTTCAGAGTACTCAGCAAGAGCGATCCAATGAATACCGACATGAAAAGGTTTAGATGGTTTCCAAAAATCTTTGAGGCCTTGTGCTTTGGAACAAAGTAGCCTCAGCATTGGAAGGGATAAAGCCATATGAGAACTTCAGAAGCAAATGGGTAATGATATATTTTGTGAGATTATATAGCCCTGATGTTGAGTCCAGCTTCCTCGATCCTCAGCTGTGCCTTGATTTTCAGTTCCACAGCCTCTGTTCAAAAGACGCTGTTACTTTATAACTCAATAGATCAATGTAATGCAATTCTCACGCCTGATATATTAAAGTGCTACAGACAAACTCTGTCCCTGGTGAGATGATTCAATTCAACTTCTAACCTACTCACAATTCACATCTAGAGCAGAAAATACATGGTCTGGCACATATGGAAATTTCTTAATAACAAAGCAATATTTTGAGAAAAGTTTGAACGAAAGTAGTTGTTCCTGTTGGGTTTGACAATTCCTCTTCATATATTTTTGATTAATTAGCCTTCATGCTGCTGATCACCAGTGGCTAATATGGCCAATACCAAATGATGTAAAATACCTGAAAGATGACTGAAAGGTTCCTGGCACTTCGGTACTCATCTGAGAGTACTCATTGAGAGCTATCCAATGAATACCAACATGACAGGGTTCAGATGGTTTTCAAAAAAAAAATCTTTGCGTCCTTGTACTTTGGACATTATTAGCCTCGGTATTGGATTCAGGGTTTTACCTACTCACATCTTGATCTGAAAACACATAGTCTGACACTTATGGTAATTTCTCTAAAATAAAGCAATCTTTTGAGAAAAATTAGAACGAAAGTTGTTGATGCTAATGGGTTTGACAATTCCTCTTCAAGTATTTTTTTCATTAGACACTCTAATTAATGAGTCATGTACAAAGTTGTCAGAGCAAATGTACAGTCAAGAGGTTAATTCACCCTTCCAATGCTGAAGCTACATTTATCCAAAGCACATTGGGACAAAGAGATTTTTGAAAACCATCTAAACCCTGTCATGGTGGTATTCTTTGGATAGGTCTCGCTGAGTACTCTCAGATGAGTACCCATTTGCCCAGGTTTCAGTCATCTTTAGGGTCTTTGCATCATTTTTGTATTGACCAACTTAACAACTAGCAGGATAAGGGTTAATGTGTCAAAAGAAGAGATTGAAGTATTTTGCCAGTAAATTCACTCTGGACAATTTGATGCAATCTACCCCAGGAGGATGTATCCTAACTATATAGACAGGGCGCATAATATGATGCTATATCATAAATCACATTCTCGCTAGATATCAATCAAACAGGTTCAAAAAGGCACTTAGAGGGTGGAGAATTATACATCAAAAATCCCATTCTCTTTCAAAATACCTTTCTCTCTATCAATCAAACAGGTTCAAAGAAACACTTTGGAGGGTGAAGAATGCATGAACTTTGAACAACCAATCTGTAATGGCTAATTACCCATGCAGTGTCTTAGCCAGGATTTAGAAACTGGGTGCCTAAAATTGGCAGTTGTAAAATTTTTGAGCGTCTAAATTTTTAAGGGTGATCACAATATACTCATATTTCAACCATAAACATGTATAAATTCATCAAAATAAGGCATGATATCATTAAACAATGTCATGGGAATTATAAGGAGATGAAAAAATTCAATTATAATTTAGAGATTGAGATTTTTAGAAATTCCACACTGAAAAATTTGGGTGTCCTGAGGAGTTCTTTTTAAGGATTTGGGTGTCCAAAAAGACACCCAGACGCCCTGCTGGCTAAGACCATGTACCCATGCATTCACGCTTGGAGATCCCATGAAAAACATTGTAAGGATTATTGATACTTTGGGTGTTAATCAATCAAGGATAAAACAGTTTTTTTTAGGATCTTATCAGGTATTCTGGGACCACTATGGAAATAAGTTTCTAACTTTTAGTGTATATATCCTGTGTCTGGTTAGAATTCTATTGCATAGCAGTTAATGACACTCCAACTAGTCATCTTTATATATGATTTTTTTTTGTATGCCAAATGCTATGTATTACACATCGTGCTAGACCGAGTAAAATCAAATCAAATCAAATCAAAATTTCAAATATGTGCCAGGCATTCATAAGAAAATCATCACCTTTTTTTTTGGGGGGGGGGGGGGGGAGATGAGAGATATACTGATCCAAACATGGAACTTGAGTAGCACTTCTTCATGTATTTTGTGAAACAATGCTTTAAAGTTATTGTCACGGACATATCTCTAATTCAGCATCATTATTCAAGGGGAATTCTAAGCTTTTCTTGGTTAACACATTAATGGGCACAGCATCCAAAAGCAGCCCCACAATTTTCAGGAAAATATTTGATGAAGGAATGCTAATCAGAACATCACCTACAACTCTCCTTAAAATAAATATTTTAAAAACATTCTCAATAGATGTCTTTGTCAATTTTTTTAGTAGCATAGAACATAGATCCAGGCATGGTCTTAGCCAGCAGGGCGTCTGGGTGCCTTTTTGGACACCCAAACCCTTAAAAAGTACCCCTCAGGACACCCAAATCTTTTAGTGTGGAATTTCCAAAAATCTCAATCTCAAGCTTATAATTAATTTTTTTCATCTCCTTGTAATTCCTATGACATTGTTTAATGATATCATGCCTTATTTTGCTGAATTTATACATGTTTATGATTGAAATATGAGTATATTGTGATCCCCCTTAAAAATTTGGACGCCCCAAAATTTTACAACTGCCAATTTTAGGCACCCACTTTCTAAATCCTGGCTAAGACACTGGATCCAGACAACACATTCTGGAAGAATTTGAGTATCAATTGGTTAAACATTGAAATATCAGGGATGATAGCCTAAAAGTGTCTTCTACAGAGGCTCATCAAGTAGGAATTCTGAGAACCCATAACAAAGTTAGCTTTGCCCAACATTGAATGAAGCCTTATATTTTGTTTTGTTTTTTAGTTGTTAATACTATTCATGCCCAAAGATCCATTCAAAACGTAAAGGACAATTCCACCATGGATAAAACAGAGGCCCAAATAGTTTCTTATGGTATTCTCTATTTAAACCTAAGTTCCCACCAATGCCAACCTTCATACAAGAAGTATATTGCTGTTTAAAGACCTCCTAACAGACACAAAATAGAGGCACTGGGGGCGGCCATTTTAGCCTGTCAATAGCCTCTAAGCAGGCTGTTGGTGCAACTAAGTCATTAGCAGTAAGGTAACTGCTAATGACTCTATTTTGTGTCTGTTATGAGGTCTTAAAACACCAATATACTTCTTGTGTGAAGGTTGGCACTGGTGGGAACTTGGGTTTAAGTAGAGAATACCATAAGAAACTATTTGGCCCCCGGTTTTATCCATGGTGGAATTGTCCTTTAAAAGCATCAACTGGATGAAATTGTTATTTGACTTCCAAGTCATAACTCTACTGCATATAATAAAGGCTTTATTCCATTATTAACCCTTTCACACTTAGAGCGGCCAAAACAGGCCTGACAATTTTGATAATACTTTTCTATCAAAAGCATTTTTTGGAAAATATTTGAAGGAGAAATGTTAACCAGAAGCCAAGCAACCACTCTACTTCAAATATTTTGTGACCTTTTGCTTTATTTCAAAGTTATTTTCAAAACTATGAGAGTAGCAGACGTTACCTTCTAGAGAAGCTCTGAGTATTAATGGGTTAACCTGTTCATGCCTGAAGATCTCCTAAGATCCTAAGTGTTGTCTGGACGTACAATACCTTTGCAAATGGCTAAAATTTACAAGACATTATTTATTTTTACAAAGTGGTTGGTTGTGCCCTGATGAAGATTTCTCATTCAAATTCATTTTTTATGGGTAGCTAGCATAAAATCTATAAGGCAGCGCTCAACAAATAGCATAGTCCCATCTCCCGGGGGATCTAAATTCCCAAAACAGCCCTGTCAGGCTACCTAAAGTTGGATTCAGGTAGTCCTGTTGGACTACCTGAATCCTGGGGAAGTTCCCCACTAGAACACTACAAAATGTTAGCGAAAAAAGTGGTGGGACTACCTAAAATGGTGGCGGGACTACCTGATTTTGGGTTCAGGTAGCCCCGCCAGCCTACCTGGTCCTTCTGGGGACCGTCAAGCCCTGTAAGGTAATAAATTTACAAGGTAAAAAATACCATTAACAGTACCATTGTAATACTGTATCATTTCATTGGTACCGATACCGTACTGTACCATTTCGCTCTTAGCGGTATCCATCCTCAGTATTGCCGACCAGTTAACTGGGTTAGTATGATGTAGAGAGGGTCTCCCCCAGGCCTCCTTCTCAGCCAATAATGTGGCCACTGACTACATCAACAATATTGGGCATCACTTTACAGCCCACTGAACTGTCAGCGCTGAGAGCCATTGAGAAAAATGGCAAACGCTTTTTTCTTTGGGTCAATAATGATGACTTGTATGGCTGCATTTATGAGGGGTGGCCCTCTTGAGCTGAGAGGTCTAGGACTTACTACATACTAGTAAACAATATTTGGCATCACTTTTCAGCCCACTGAACTGTCAGCACTGACAGCCATTGAGAAAAATGGCAAGAGTTTTCCTTGGGTCAATAATGATGACTTGTATGGCTGCATTTATGAGAGGTGGCCCTCCGAGCTGAGTAGTCTAGTACTCAACTACATCAACAATATCGGGCATCACTATACAGCCCAGTGAACTGTCAGCGCTGAGAGCCATTGAGAAAAATGGCAAGAGTTTTTCATTGGGTCAATAATGATGGTGTGTATGGCTGCATTTATGAGGGGTGGCCCTCTGAGCTGAGAGGTCTAGGACTCAACTACTTTAACAATATTGGGCATCACTTTACAGCCCATTGAACTGTCAGCACTGAGAGCCATTGAGAAAAATGGCAAGAGTTTTCCTGGGGTCAATAAGGTGACGGTTACTTGATTTATTGGTTTCCGGATCCTTCCCAGACCAATTTTAACATACAGGGTCGGGAGGGAGGCAATTAAAAATAAAGTTGATTTTTCTTTTAACACGCGGAAATCTAAGTACGCAAACAGTCAGGAGGGAGATAAAAAAATAAAGTAATTTTTTAGCTAGTACTAAAATACTTACTTTTAAAAACCATATTTTTGAATATCAAAAGAATGATTTTGTAATAAGATGATGCATTTCAACAACACTAATGCATTGCTATTGCAATATGGTATTGCTCTGGTATTAATATTCTTGTAGTTTTGTAGTTTTATTACCATCCATGGTAAATTTATTGGACATTTGGTGTACCTACTTACGGCTCGGCGGCAGAGCACAAAATAAAGTGGGGGGGATTACATTTATTTTCCCGTTGGGTCTATTCCACTTTGATTGGCGGATCCCGTAACCAATAAATCAAGTAACCGTCGCCTGGCTTGTTGGGCTGCATTTTTGAGGGACTCATGGCCCTCTGAGCTGAGAAGTCTAGGACTCAGCTTCTTCAACAATATTGGGCATCACTTTACAGTCCAGTGAACTGTCAGTGCTGAGTGCCATTGAGAAAAATGAGCCAGGTGGTCCCAAATACTTAAAAAATATTGGGCATCACTTTGTAGCCGAGTGAACTGTTAGTGCTGACAGCCATTGAGAAAAAACATCAAGAGTTTTCTTTGGTACAATAATAATGGCTTGTATGGCTGCATTTATGAGGGGTGGCCCTCACAGCCAAGAGGTCTAGGTCTGACTACTTCAACAATATTGGGCATCACTTTACAGCCCACTGAACTGTCCGCGCTGAGAGCCATTGAGAAAAACGGCAAGAGTTTTTTTCTTTTGGTCAATAATGATGGTGTGTATGGCTGCAGTTATGAGGGGTGGCCCTCTGAGCTGAGAGGTCTAGCACTGACTACATCAACAATATTGGGCATCACTTTACAGCCCACTAAACTGTCAGCGCTGAGAGCCATTGAGAAAAATGGCAAGAGTTTTTTTCTTTGGGTCAATAATGATGGTGTGTATGGCTGCAGTTATGAGGGGTGGCCCTCTGAGCTGAGAGGTCTAGGACTCAACTACTTCAACAATATTGGGCATCACTTTACAGCCCACTAAACTGTCAGCGCTGAGAGCCATTGAGAAAAATGGCAAGAGTTTTTTTCTTTGGGTCAATAATGATGGTGTGTATGGCTGCATTTGTTAGGGGTGGACCTCACAGCCAAGTGGTATAGGACTGACTACATTAACAATATTGGGCATCACTATACAGCCTAGTGAACTGTCAGCGCTGAGAGCCATTGAGAAAAATGGCAAGAGTTTTTTTCTTTGGGTCAATAATGATGGCTTATATGGCTGCATTTATGAGGGGTGGACCTCACAGCCAAGTGGTTTAGGACTGACTATATTAACAATATTGGGCATCACTTTACAGCCCTGTGAACTGTCAGCGCTGAGAGCCATTGAAAAAAATGGCAAGAGTTTTTTTCTTTGGGTCAATAATGATGGTGTGTATGGCTGCATTTATGAGGGGTGGCCCTCTGAGCTGAGAAGTCTAGGACTGATTACATCAACAATATTGAGCATCACTTTACAGCCCTGTGAACTGTCAGCGCTGAGAGCCATTGAGGAAAATGGCAAGAGTTTTCCTTGGGTCAATAATGATGGCTTGTAGGGTTGCATTTATGAGGGGTGGCCCTCTGAGCTGAGAGGTCTAGAACTTACTACATCAACAATATTGAGCATCACTTTACAGCCCACTGAACTGTCAGCGCTGAGAGCCATTGAGAAAAATGGCCAGAGTATTTTTCTTTGGGTGAATAATGATGGTGTGTATGGCGGCATTTATGAGGGGAGGCCCTCTGAGCCAAGTGGTCTAGGACTCAACTACTTCAACAATATTGGGCATCGCTTTACAGCCCACTGAACTGTCAGCGCTGAGAGCCATTGAGAAAAATGGCAAGAGGTTTTTTCTTTGGGTCAATAATGATGGTGTGTATGGCGGCATTTATGAGGGGAGGCCCTCTGAGCTGAGAGGTCTAGGACTCAACTACTTCAACAATATTGGGCATCACTTTACAGCCCACTGAACTGTCAGCGCTGAGAGCCATTGAGAAAAATGGCAAGAGTTTTTTCTTTGGGTCAATAATGATGGCTTGTAGGGTTGCATTTATGAGGGGTGGACCTCACAACCAAGTAGTCCAGGACTGACTACTTCAACAATATTGGGCATCACTTTACAGCCCACTGAACTGTCAGTGCTTAGAGCCATTGAGAAAAATGGCAAGAGTTTTCTGTGGGTCAATAATGATGGTTTGTAAAGCTGCATTTATGAGGTACTGCATCAATAGTCGAGTGGTCTCAGACATTAAACACACTAACTGCACACAGCTAGTCTATCACCACAAATATTGTTACAGTATTAATAGTGTAGTATTTAGGCGACTGTTACCGTAAATTCTCGGAAATCTCGGACACTTTTTATTAATTACGATTTTCGTTGGCTGATGGTGGCCGAAATTTACTGGAAATAGCGATCAAATGTCAGACACCGTGGCCGAGATTCGTCGATATCATCAATTGAAACTAAAGCAACATGTAGATGGAACTGAAAATCGCTCGCTAACTTCGTACACAAGAATATTATTTTTCCCCACAAAACCCTTATTGTCCACCTACCTGACTTGTCATTCCTCTGCTATATATACTAATAAAGTAACTTGCCTCCCTTCTATGTTGTTTACTTGTTTATTCCTGCTGCCGCACGCCTAATTACGCATTGAATTATACAAACTGGCGCAGCCCATGAGATCGATGTGTTTACTTCCAGTTTCGGAGCCGGTGCGTTTTGGCAGATATAGGAACACTAGAAATGTTAGTTTATATTCTAAAATCCATCGGAAACTTCGTGAATTTAAACATGTCTTTCACTTTGGCCGATATTACCAATTGTCAATTGAATTGAAACGAAAGCTAGATGGAAAATAGATTGCTAACTTCGTGAACAAGAACACAATTTTCCCCCACAAAATCATTATTGTCCACCTACCTGACTTGTCATTCCTCTGCTATATATACTTGTAAAGTAACTTGCCTCCCTTGTATGTTGTTTACTTGTTTATTCTTGCTGCCGCACGTCAATTACGCATTGAATGTTATACTTGTTCAAGTTGTTGACAAGTCTTATTTCGAAATGGCGCCGCCCAAGCTGTATTCCACTCTACACGCAGAAATGCGATACCTACTTCCGGTTTCGCACCGGTCGTCTTTTGGCGGATATGGGCACTAGAAACGATCGTTAATAATCCAAAATCAATTGCAAACTTTGTTAATCTAAATGTTTATTTCTTATATCAATGAAATTTACTTGGTGGCCGACTTTTGGTGAAATGTGTCCTTGGATGAATCGGGGGTGGGCGAATTTCCCCAATAATCATTTGGTAGATTAATTATATTGGCCGAATTTCCTAGGGCGGCCGAGATTTCCGAGAATTTACGGTACTTGATTTATTGGTTCCCGTATCCACCGATCAAAGTGGAATAGACCTGTGAACCAATAAATCAAATAACCATCGCCTTACTTCTCATTCTACAACTTTATTTAGAATGACGTTGTGTTCAAACCCTTACCATAGTGCAGTGGTTTACATGGGGTGTTTCAGTGGGTCATGAGTGGTTGCCTACAGTGGTGCCACTGAGAAATACAGTGGTACCACTGAAAAATATAGTGGATAGTACATGGGTCTCTCAAGAGCTGTAGCACCATCCCCCACTTTCCTGGAATGTGGCCCAAGAGCCTTGTTGTAGTGGGTTTATTACCACTTTTTTGTACCACTGAAAAAAAAAGTGCCCTTTAAGCCTGTCTGAAGTGTCCCGCTTTTGCAAAAGCGGAGACACTTTATTGGGGCTTCATGGCCACTTTTGCAAACAGTGGTAGCTTCATAGTGGTCCCACTGTTTTTGACAGTGGTAGGTGGGCCTGCATACCATTGCATCAGCAGTTCTCTACCACTAACAGATGCAGTGGTCATACCACTGATCAAGAGAGTGGTCCCACTATTCCTGACGGTGGTATGATCATCCTATAATGCTAGTTGCAGTAGATTTACCACTGTTCAATGTAGTGGTCCCACTGTTTCAGACAGTGGTAAAGTCATGCTTTACTGCAAGATGCTGTGGTTTTACCACTGTTAAAGGAAGTGGTTGACCCACTTTCTCTGACAGTGGTGGTCATGTACCCAACTGTAAAATGCATTAATCTAGCACATCATTCAGGATAGATGAAGGAATGAATGAATAAATAGATACGTTAATAGATAGACACTCAATAGTTATAATAATTTTCTAAAAAGTTTATTAGAAAGAGGTTTAACCTGTTAAGAACATTTACATAGGATTATAATGCATGGCAACATATTCTGGACAATTATTCTAAGGTGTTCCTGTCTCCTGTCTGCTAATTGTCTCTCCAGTCTATGTAAATCTTGATGGACTGTAGACCTAACATTAGTCACATATCATAGTTTGCAAGGTTTCCTTCTCCTGAATCATGGAATACCCTAACACTCTGACACAGCTGATGTAAATAAAGAGAAACTCTATATCATACCCACCTTATTTCAAGATCATAGTCACTTCTAAATCATATGTCAGCATGCCTTTCCTGCCTAACCTGAGTATTTCATCTCACCTTGCATTTTCTGTATTCAACAGCAGAGATATTCACCTGCCCCTTTGACTGCAATAGCCCTGACTTTATCCTTTAATATACCCTAACACACAATTTGTCTTAGTTAGTTTTTCAAAATTCCCCTCACACCATTTACAGAGCACATTTCTGTCAATGAAATCAACATACCTCCTTCTCCTACACTGTCATACTGTCAACTGTCACTATTTTGAATAACAAGGTCAAGTTCTGTACTAGTTGACCCTATTGTTATATATTATATACCTTCCTACAGATAAGGAAAAGCCAGCATCTCCTGTGCTCATATCCATATCAGTCAGGGTGTTTTTAGTGGCCCCACTGTAATCAGCAGTGGCCCCACTGCAAGAAAAAGTGGTCCTAAGATAAACTAAGTTTTGGAAACCCATTTATAGTGGTTCCTGATATATGTTGATTTTTTTTCAAGTCACACATGGGTTTATGTAGTGGTCCCACTGTAAGAAACAGTGGCCCCACTGTAATAAACAGTGGCTCCACTGCAGGAAACAGTGGTCTTACCACTACGTTAGACAGTGGGGCTGACTCTGACAGTGGTACCACTTAAATACCCCATTTCACAGCTTTTTTATGCAGTGGGCAGGCTTACTGACCACTTTTACCACTAAGGCATGGTGAGGGAAAGCACTGTATAAATACCCTTTTCAGCTGTTTCCCTAGACTTATTAAGAGGTTATATTTGTACTGTAAAAAAGATATAGGATTTACTTTGTGTAATAAATTCTCTGGAGTTACATGACAAAATCATACCTCCCATGTAGGGCGGGCACAATATGAATTTTACCTGCCCTCCAGCCATTTTCAAATTTTTTTACCTGCCATGGGCAGTAGGGCAGCTCTTAATGTCGAGCCCTGACTGCAGCTCATATAATCCCTGGTAGTTCCACATCCCTGCTGAAAGTGAGCCACTGATTGAATTAAGTGTGGTATCAGTGGTAAGATTAGCCGGCCGAGGTTCGGGAACATTATCCCCGATGGAATCAGTGGCCGTGCCAGCTTAGCCACAAAATTACACCAGGGAAACAATTCAATCATTTGCTAACCTTGCAAATTGTCTAGTTCTTTGCAGCGCAGACAGGAACACCCTAGCTCACACACGTATACCCACACACAGGGGTTTATATAGCCAGGACCATTATAGTCTTAGCCAGCAGGGCGTCTGGGTATCTTTTTGGACACCCAAACCCTTAAAAAGCAGCCCTCCAGACACCCAAAGTTTTTTGTGAGGAATTTCTTAAAATCTCCATATGATTCCAATGACACTGTATAAGGATATTATGCCTCATTTTGATAAATCTATACATGTGTATGGTTGTAATCTGAGTATTATTGTGGTCCCCCTTGAAAATTTGGACTCCCAGAAATTTTACAATTGCCAGTTGTGGGCACCCAGTTTCTAAATCCTGGCTAAGACCCTGGCCAGGACACATCCAGCCTTTCTTTTTGGAGAGGCAGTTTCCTAAAAAAAATCCTTTTTAGACAGGCTAAAATTCACAAGAATTCTCAAATATTTCTTTTTTGTACTAGTTTATATAAACATATCTGTTTCATTACAAACCATCTTCTAAGACATGGCTGAAGTGTAAGGGGAGCATGGCAATAATATTAACTTTCCTTATAGGTGTGGTATAAATGGCACATTTTCCTAATTTGATATTTTCTAGCATTTTCACCTAGAACCGTGACAAGAAGTTCAAGAAGGCCAGCATATACATTAGACCCTAGGTGAGCCTCTGTTTGACAGGAACTAAAAAATGCATGGCAATAATATCAACTTTCCCTGTAGGGGAAGTCTGAATGGCAGTATGGCCCATTTTCCTAATTTGATTTTTTTGCACAATTTCATCTAACCGTGACAAGAAGACCGGCATATACATTAGACCCTAAGTGAGGCTCTTATGTAGTAAACATTCTAGGTGGCCGTAGGTTGCAGCCTGATCGTTCAGCCACCTGATATTTGTATGATGCAGCTTATTGATTATCCACAAAAGTCAATAAGGCTTAACATGTTTATGTATTGAACTTGTGGAAAACGCAAGTGGTGTTCTCATAGCTAGACTAACAGGGTCGAACACAACTGCTATAGAAATACCAAGTCTTGCCTGGGAAAATGACACATATTGAAAGTATTGAATTAGACAATGGAATTGAATATTTAGTGTTTTATACACTATACTACATTAAATTTAATGTGCATAATACCTCTAATGAAAAAAAGGTAAATTGGTAGGGTCAAAGTCTTAGCCAGCAGGGCGTCTGGAGGACATTTAGACACCCAAACCCTTAAAAATGACCCCGCAGCCTGCAGGACACCCAAATATTTTTGGAAGTAATTTCTTAAAATGTCATTTTCAAGCATATAATATTTAGTTTTTCCACCTCAATATAATTCCCACAACATTATACAAGGATATTATGCCTCATTTCATTAAGTACATGCATATTTATGGTTGTTACATGAGTTGTTTGGTCTATTTTGAAAAATAGGATGCCCAAATAATTTACATTTCCCATTTCCCAATATGGGCACCTAGTATCTAAATCCTGGGTAAGACCCTGGTTGGTAAGGTAACAAAAACGGGAAACTGGACTGTATAATTTCACCCAAATGACCTACAACCCTAATGATATCTGATGAATGAGATGAGTAAAGATCCTATTTCACTCTCTGTCTGACCACAGAGTATGCTATCATGTACCCTGGGCAAGCAGACATCTACTGCTCCTTGATGATGATGATGATGGCTTGATCTATTTTCAGGATGTGAGTGATGGAGGCTGTCATCACAGCTGTCTCCTTTTAACCCTTTCATGCCCAAAGAGCTCCTCACTCACTCAGCCCTCATCAACAGATCGCCTCTGGAATACAGCTCTTATTCATTTCCACAGCAGTCAAAAACAGCCTTGCATGGTCTTAGCCAGCAGGGCGTCTGGGTGCCTTTTTGCACACCCAAACCCTTAAAAAGAACCCCTCAGGACACCCAATTTTTTTTTGTGTGGAATTTCTAAAAATCTCAATCTCAAGCTTATAATTGAATTTCTTCATCTCCTTATAATTCCCATGACATTGTTTAATGATATCATGCCTTATTTTGATGAATTCATATTTGTT
Source organism: Maea johnstoni (assembly GCA_963942565.1). Classification (NCBI taxonomy): domain Eukaryota; kingdom Metazoa; phylum Annelida; class Polychaeta; order Spionida; family Magelonidae; genus Maea; species Maea johnstoni. The sequence goes on along the minus strand of OZ012691.1, from coordinate 9,835,073 downwards.
TATGATTGAAATATGAGTATATTGTGATCCCCCTTAAAAATTTGGACGGCCCGAAATTTTACAAAGTTCTGCGAATTTTAAGCACCCAGTTTCTAAATCCTGGCTAAGACACTACAGTCTTGTACCAGTTTAACCCTTACATTACTGAGGCTACTTTGGTCCAATGCTCAAGGATGCAAAGATATTTGAAAACCATCTAAACCCTGTCATGTTGGTATTCATTGGATAGCCCTCACTGAGTACTCTACCCATTTGACAGGGTTTCAATCATTTTTCAGGTTTTTTGCATTATTTTGTATTGGCCAAATTAGCCACCAGCAGCATGAGGGTTAATTCTAAGCCCTGATTCCAGTCAGCCCTGTAACACAGGTATAAATGGGTTAACTAGGATTAAGTGTTAATGGACAGTGCAGGGAGCAGAGATGAGTGTCTAGACACATGGTCCACGCGGCAGGCCAGTAGGCCTACTCAGGCCAGTAGCCAGGAGTAGCAGACAAAATAGGACAAGGGTGCAAAGATTTTTGAAAATCATCTAAACCCTGTCATGTTGGTATTCATTGGATAGCTCTCACTGAGTACTCTACCCATTTGACAGGGTTTCAATCATTTTTCAGGTTTTTTGCATCATTTTGTATTGGCCAATTTAGCCACCAGCAGCATAAGGGTTAATTCTAATCCCTGACTCCAGTCAGACCCCACAGGTATGAATGGTTTTAGGATTAAGTGTTAATGGACAATGCAGGGAGCAGAGATGAGTGTCTAGACACATGTTCCACTCCAGCCCAGTACTGGCCAGTAAACCAGGAATAGCAGACAGGAGGACCAGCACAACGATCTTGGAAACACATCTAAACCCTGTCATGTTGGTATTCATTGGATAGCTTTAGCTGAGTCCTCTCATATGAGTACTCATTTGCCAGGGTTTTAATTATTTTCATTATTTAGCACTGGCCAAATTAGAAACTAGCAGCATAATTCTAATTCCTGATTCCAGTCAGACCCCACAGGTATGAATGGTTTTAGGATTAAGTGTTAATAGACAGTGCAGGGAGCAGAGATGAGTGTCTAGACACAATTTGGTCCACGCGGCAGGCCCTACTGGCCAGTAGCCAGGAGTAGCACTGGCAAAAGGACAAGGGTGCAAAGATTTTTGAAAATCATCTAAACCCTGTCATGTTGGTACTCATTGGATACCTCTTAGAACTGAGTCCTCTCATATGAGTACCCATTTACCAGGGTTTTAATCATTTTTCAGGTTTTTGCATCATTTTGTATTGGCCAAATCAGCCAACAGCAGCATAAGGGTTAATCTTAATCCCTGATTCCAGTCAGACCCCAAAGGTATGAATGGGATTAGGACAGTGTCTAGACACATGGTCCATGCGGGCCAGTAGCTGCCAGGAGTAGCAGCAGCACACTCAGATACTACTAACATCATGTCAACACTGACACTCAGCCTCTAACCCCTAAATAAAACACATGCCCACTGCCTAACACAGCTCGGTGGCTGCGGACATCCTTGTAGCAGTCCAGGGACTTAGCCAGGATCCGCCCAGCATGTCTTTTGGACAGACAGTTTCCTTAAAACCTCCTTTTTGGACAGGCAAAATGTAGAATAAAAAATATTTTTTTTGCATTTTAGGGGTAATAACCAATTATGTTCTAACAAACCATCCTCTGGGACATGGCTGCATGAAGTGTAAATTGTCCTTTTTGACACACTGGGCTATCAAATGTAATATATAGTATATAAAGGATTTGATGTAGATAACTAACTAAATCTGGATGGGCAGAAATTTTGGAATTGCTGTTTCGGACAGGCATTTTTAATGTCCTAGCAAAGACCCTGAGCCCCAAACCCTTCAAACTCATATATTGGGAAACCTAAATACTTCCGTCAAGAATTTCTAAAAATGCCAATTTCAACAAAGTATTGAAAATTTCCACTTCAACTTTTAATGAAACAATTCATAGATATAATTAATCTTATGCATTTTTTCCATAAATAAATATATGCTTCAAATCGAACTTAGATACTGTGGTCATTGATGGAAAAAGAGGGCACCCAAAAATCTTTGACTCTGATGTACATGCAGTGTCTTTGCATCATTGGAATTACTAGACCTATAAATGTGCGGAACACCACAAGATATTGATCTGTTATTTACATATACAGCTAGAGGAATATATTTATGATTAAGTTCCCTTCACATATGAATGCTACATAGACATTTGCCTAAAATGGTTGAACATGACCAATAATGGTCAACCCATTCCAACTCTGAGTGCTTCAAAGAAGTCTGGATAAAAGGGCTCCTTTGAAAAGAAAACATGCTATGACTCAATTTCTCAAGTACTTATTCTATGGAAAAGCTGCTTGTTAGTTAGGTTTTAATAATCTTTCACTAATTTCCTAGAAAGATGCTTTTGCCAAATTTACATCAGTCTGTAAGGTTTACTACATAACTGTATTTTTTACAGGCATTTAATTATTGCTATTTTCGAGCTCCTCACGATAGGGGCAAAATAACATCCTTCAAATAAATATCCTGCGTTGTATATGCTTTGTTTGAGTGCTGCAATGCACAAACCTAAAGTAGTACAAATACCCCCCCACTCCGGCAGGGCTGTAAAGTGAAATATTTAGCACTCCAAATTAAAGCTGTGTGCAGCAATGAGTTAACACAATAACCCAGTTAATGCCTAGCTGCCCTGATAATTGTATGTTGGTATAGTCAGATACCAGGCTCAATCTATGTAGAGTAATTAATACCCTGGCCAGTATCAGCAGGAATTAGCAACTCACACACAATTCCCTCTCCATGCCATTTATTCTGGGTATTTCCCAACTGGTTTATGATCCATAATGATATAGTATATCGGCAACTATGCTTTATATAACCTTATAATAGATAGTATTATATAGTCCTTGACAGTATCAGTTTTTATAAGCTGCATAACATTTATAAGCAGGATAACGGACTGAATACTTTGAAAAGAAAATTTCCTTAACACATTTCAAAATATTTGATGGAAACCATAAGATGAGGGTTACTTAGGTTTTAATAATAAAAAGAGATCTTTCACCAATTTTCTAAAAGATGCTTTTGTCAAATTTGCATCAGTCTGTTAATTAGGTTTAATGGGTTAACATACTAACCCAGTTAATGTCTAGCTGCCCGATAATTGTATGTTGAACCCAGATATGAGGCTTAATGTATGTACAGTAATAGGCTCCTATCAGCAGGTTTTAGCAACTCACACACAATTCCCTCTCCATGCCATTTATTCTGGGCATTTCCCAAATGACTTGTGATCCATAACGATATAGTAAAATGTTTTGCGCTTTATGACCTTACAATAAATACTAGTAGCTAGTAAGTCCTTTACAGTCTCAGCTAAACTAACCCCTCTCTTGAGCTGTGGTTACAATTGGTCTAAACATGACTGTTTAGATTTTAACGCGTTTAAACTTCATGTAAATGTGTGGCAGTTTGGAAGGCAATAGCAAGCAATTGACAAAGTCTATCACTTAGTTTTGCACTCTAGATAGACCTTTTGAGCCCAATAACCGAAAAAGTGTGATGAACCGATTATGATCGATAATCGATCGTTTGGCTCCAACTGATTAACAATCATGAAATTGCAACTGATTCCCAACCCTAGCAGTTATATAGATATATACATACTATCTAAGATGTCATCAAATGATCTGGCTTACTGAATTCTGCTCTGTCCAGTTCCAAGGATGTCAAACTCAGACTGCATGCATGTGAACAGACAGAGTACTCTGGACCAAGGTCTTAGCCAGGATTTCAAAAATGCCTGTCCAAAACAGCAAATCCATAATTTCTGCCCATCCAGATTAATCTACCAATCTACTTTAAACCCTTATACCAACTACATTTAATAGCCTATTGTATCACAAAGGGCAATTTACACTTCAACTAAGTCCTATAAGATAGTTTTTAGGAAGATATTTGGTTATTACCCCCAAAAGGTCAAAATTAAAAACTCTTTATAGAAATGTTTGCCTGTCCAAAAAGGAGGCTTTCAGGAAACTGCCTGTCCAAAAGACAGGCAGGATGGGTCCTGGCTAAGTCCCTGCTCTTATAAATGTGAACAGACACACAGTACTCTGGACTATCCCTGTGACACTGCCTCATGGTGAGATAAATATAAACAAACCTCACCAGCAAAGAACACATGACAGCAGAGTGCAGACAGCATCAAAATAAATGTGACAACAAATGATTTCTGCACTGGTTCCCAGTGGGACCAGGTCATTCACTGCTATCAGTAGCTACATGACCATTAATAAATGGACAGCAAGGCTGCCTTAGATTTGACAGTCAGACCAGCGACATCACAGTCATGGCTTCCTGAAGATGATGGGTCAATAAAGGTCACCTTTTGTACATATTCATATGTATAGTGTCAAAATTTGGAATAAAGAAGAATTTGAAAAAGTATGTGTTTTTCTTGCATTTCCATGGCAACCACCCTGATCTACTTGGTGTTGGTTCTGAGAAGCTTAATTTAGGGAATAAACTTAAGCAATTATGTGGTGAAATTACCAAAATCCAGATTGCATTGTGGAGCATAAATACCTACATTTATAACAAGAAATCTCACTATTTTAACATTAGAGAATAGATATTCTTAGTTTATGTGCTATGCAAACACTAAATAAATGAAGGAGCATGTACCCGACAACTGTACTTAAGCTGTATACATTAATTCAGCCATACATCACTTGGATATCTGACAAGGGCTTAGGACTTGAATGATCTATATACAGGTAGAATCAATACAATTACAATTGGAAATGACACAATGCAGCAAGTTGGGAGTTAATAATAGGGCAATTTAACCCTTTCAGGCCCAGAAGTATCATAGGAATGTGTGGTCTGTATCAATCATACTTCTGAGAGGTACTTAAATATGAAGTGAGAAGGTGTAGTTGACATCGACTAACATTGTATTTATTGTTATTGATAAGCACTATTTTTTTCAAAATACAGGTGAACTTTGATATGACGGACTCGATGGGACCAGGAAAATTGGTCCGTCATATGCAAAATCTGTCATATACATATGACACATACTTGATATGCATGGGACTGGGACCAAGCATATCGTCCGTCATAGACAAAAGTCCGCCGTACAGTGGTCCGTCATATCCAAGTTCAACTGTATACTTTTTGCAGAGAAAAATTCCGTAAATAAGTAAGCTCTATTTTGCATACTGGTTAAATTCATGAATGGATTAATCATGCTCATGAATAGACTTGAATTATATGATACCACAAATGTCGATCACCGAATACGCAACCAGCATATCTTGCTCAATAGCCGCGGCACGACTCCTAGCCTGGATGTTGACAACAACCACTCAAGAGGTGCATTCTGCACATGTGCGAGAGCAACTAAACTCTATAATGTAAACAATACAAGGGCCATCATTGGTCTAGTTGTCTTCTAGATAGTGACGTCACACTGAGACTAGATTCAGGTAGATCATGTGTGTCTAGGGCTTGATAATAGATCCTATGGTAATTGGTCTGTGACGACCAATCCATGTTCTATTCATCTAAGATGACATGCACACCTTTTAGTTTGAAAATCATGATGGAAAATAAAATGAAATTTCTTCTTCTTCATTCTACAAGGTTATTTATTTCAATTTCTTTTTCAAATATTGAATTTGATTGATAATAGATGCCCTGTGTGATACAAGGTGACTCCAACAGACCTTGAATGGGTTGAAACCCATCAATTATGTATATCCAATATTCAGAAATCACCAAAAAGTCCCAATATTTTGATAAAAGCCTTTCTATCATGGTCTTAAGCCAGCAGGGCGTCTGGGTGTCTTTTTGGACACTCAAACCCTTAAAAAGCACCCCACAGGACACCCAAATTATTTTGTAAGGAATTTCTTAAAAATGTCAATTTCAAGCATATAATTGATTTTTTTCATCTCAATATAATTAATTCCCATAACATTGTATAAGGTTATTATGCCTTATTTTGATACATTGAAACATGTTTATGGTTGAAATCTGAGTATTTTGTGTTCCCCCTTAAGAATCTGGACGCCCAGAAACTTTGCAATTGGCAATTTTAGGCACCAAGTTTCTAAATCCTGACTAAGACCCTGCTTTCCATAGACATGAAAAGGTTAAAATCCACCATGCTCTATAAAAAGGTCAGTTTTTATCCAGTTGTGAAATAATGTGTACATTTCTATACACGGTTTGGTGCCTGGGGCCGGCATAACCTACATCCTTTATCAAAACACTTGCTGGAAACAAGTAACCCACATCTCACAGCCCTTCACAAACATGATTAAGGTGTGCTTTCAACAAACAGGTAAAACTGCCTCAGCAGGCACTAAATAAACAAACCAGACATGAGTTTTTTACAAAGTGTGCTGGGATTTAGGTAGAACTTACATGGACCTAGATATATATGTATGTATATATGTATATATATATATATATATATATGGGCTCGATCAAGCTGTTACGGAATCACACTTTTGCTGTTCAAGCTTAGATATCTTTTTAATGGAAAAAGTTAGGAAATCATGCTTTATATGGTTGTGTAGGGCTTTGAAAGTTCTTTTAAATGGACCAAGTTACAACTTCCCCAGAAAATGATTTTTGGGTAAAAAAGTGAAAAAACATGCCTGTTACGGAATCACTCAAAATTACCATCTGTTTTCTACCACTTTAATCAAATACCACTTTCATGCTGTTCCTGCCACTTTTTTCCAAAAGTTTCTTTATCATGTGGTAGGTAAATTTGTTTTGCACAGATTCCACCACAAAGTTAGGTGTTAAATAAGTTAAAGTGAACTTTATTCAAGAAACTTTGACAGATGGTCTTGTTACGGAATCACATTTACCATTTGTTACGGAATCACATTTTCTGTAACAATCAATATCTTTCATTAAAAGAGTGCACTATGGTGAAATTGTCTGCTTTAATAAAAAGTTAAGTTAGTGTACTGATATAAAGACATAAATTTTACTGAAGGGAGCACTTAATTAGGAATTACATGGTAGCAGAGAGTGGGTTTTATACGTCTCTGATGGTAGGTAACAGATGACAATGTCTAATGTTAGAGGGACCACTTCCCCACAAGGGCAATTGTTATTCAATTAACTTATATAAGCTGTAATTGATTGAACATTGAAGCTTCTTATGAATAGATCATTAATCTGAAAAGGTTTTGAAAACATGATGTTACCTTCTGCATTCTCAGAGGTAGATTTCACTCACTACCTGGTCAGTTTTATATCACTTCCTGTACACATCAAGGATGTTGGTATACCCCCAGACAATGTGGATGCTGTTTTTCCTTCTGTCCCCTCTCATTAACACCCCTTATTGTTTAGTCTGGGGAAGGAGGATATGATTCAGGGGGAAATTGCATCTACCCTGATTAACTGAATGGGTGGCTTCAGGATTAGGGATGTAGAGGTGAATGGAGACATTGCATTTGCAGACAGGATGGAGGTGTCAGTCAAGGTGTACACATCTGTACACATACCAATTGATATCAAACTAGCTGAGTTATGAATGAATTATGAACATTTATAGTTAATGCCAAATTTGCTTAATACTTATAAAATAACTATGTAATGATTCTTTTTAAACATGCATTTGTGATCTTATTAACTGTTGGATATTTTTTCTGGAGTAGATCATACATGTCTATTGGACAAATGGAGAATCCCTGGAAATTTGTTTTAAAAATCATTTAGACTGCTGATCTATGACTGGCTTTGTATAAAAAAGTATCATATGAGTCTTCCATATGACTATATTGTATCTTTGAGTGATTTAACAAAATTTTGTTCTCTTAGTAATGTTTATAAATGTATTGAATCCTTCCCCTTCTACATTTGTGACAAAAGTTTCTAAAGTGTCCTCAACAGTGTGTAAGTTCCATCTGAAACACTGATTAAATTCCTCTAAAATTTAATGCGGATGGTCAAGTTTTAAAATATATGCATATATAGAGACTTAGGGATCTGGGCTACATTGACCATGTGCTAAACTTCAGTTTTCTTCTTTACTTGAAGGAGAATCTCTGTTTCTGTGAAGGTATCTAAAATCTCTGTCGAAGAGCTTTCCTGTCCACCACAGATATAAATTCTCTAAAATCTATTATTTTACAAAAGTCTTGAACAAATAGGGTTCAAGAATGATATTACTACAGGATAAGACAGCCAAATGAGGGAGCAAGTTTTCCTGAATTTGAGGGAAAATATTGAATTCAATATTCTAAAATTCTGTACGCAACAGTTTGAATAGGTTGATATGGCCCATTATAACCATGATCATGCATGTACTTCTTGAAATAAATGCCTTATAAAAAGTCACTGAATTTAAACTAGAGTGAAAACAATTCATTTATATATTTGAAAATGTCCTTTTAAAGGGTTACTCACAAAATTATTTAGGTGTCCTGATGGGTGATTTTTGAGGGAGTGGGTGTCCAAATGAGGCTGAGATGCCCTGCTGGCACGCTTACTTATACTCTACTCTAAAATTGTGTTAATGTTTTTAAAAAGGTAGTTTGGTGCTATGACACATTTCGAATAATTGTACCTTTCTCAAAATTGTATGTGAGTTACTTGTTTATAAAGAACTTCATCTGATCTCTGTGTACAGCTTAGTCCTTGTCCAAAGCGTTTTGATGCCATATTGAAACTACTACTCGATAATGGACATATACTTTTTTTTCAAAATACTGTGCACAATGTCTCATTCTAAATATGGAAACTATCAGTTAATACTAAACTTAAAGTTAAGATAACAAACTAGTCCATTTAAAGAATGTTCAAGACATCTATAGGCTTGAACCAGTCAATTTATCAAATATGTGATTCCGTAACGTTACGGAATCACCAACTTTAACCCCCATAAAAACACTGTTTGAAAATTTATTTTTCAAAATTGTGCCCCTCATAGTTAAACTAGTGTTAAAATGCTTTTTTCTATGAAGTTTCATGGTAATGATCCAATCTGAACATTTTCAAAAATTAAAAAATGCTATTTTTCTGTTACGGAATCACATGTTACGGAATCACAGATCACTGTATTTTGAAATTCATCAAAAACACCCCAAAACATAATATTCAATCCTATATCTCTTGGCACAGTCTTCCCAGGTATAATTGTATCATCTAAAGCAATGTTGAAGATCATAAGATGGTTTTATAAGAAAATATGGTGGTTTTAACATTTTGTTAAATGTTATTGTCAGAAAGGCGTTGAACAAACAAACAAACACCCTGCAGTAAAATGTTCATAACTTTTTCATAAATGGGAATACAGTAAATCTGACTTAAGATCCAGAAACTTCAGAATTCTAGCTTTCCAAATATGTAAGATACATATTGCTACTATAAAATTTATTTTTTGTCTTAGATGCTAACTTCAACTTGATCGAGCCCATATATATATATATATATATATATATATATATATATATATATATATATATATATATATATATATATATATATATATATATATATATATATATGCTGGTGTGGGCATGTTTGTGTATGTATTGTGAATGTCTGTGCATGTTTTGTGTGTGTGTGTGTGTGTTTTGTGTATGGTTGTGTGTTTGTTTGTGTATGGATGTGTATATATGTGTGTGTGTGTATATGTTTTGTGTGTATGTGTACATTTGTGTGTGTGTGTGTGTGTGTGTACATTTTTGGGTGTGTATGACTGTGTAACTATGTAAGTGCAATGTGTGGATATATACACAACAACAATCAAAAGATACTTGATTTCAATGTGAAGACACTAGGTTTAAATCGTTCCTGCTGTGCTGACAGATTTGATGACCAGGTCACCTGGTCCTGATTATAACAGTCAGCCATAAAAGTACCTTATACACCTCCTCCCATAACTCAGGCATGGGGGGTCAGTTTCAGTTCTAGTGTGCTGCCATTTCAGCGTGAACTGCTGGCCTTCAGGCCTCCTCACTGTAGGCATATCTTATCACTGAGGTTCTTAGGGTGAACCCCTGCATCACTTCTGAGACTAGTTATTTCACTGGCTGCTAGTAACATTTTTTTATCAGGCTGGTGGGAAGATGCCACTTGGAACATAATCTTAGCCAGCAGTCCTGCAGTGACCTTACCCCATAATCTTAGCCAGCAGGGCTACGGTTGAATAACGTTAAGAGATACCGGTATCCTTTCAAAAAGTACCATATTGTACTGTTTCAATCCTGAATTTGTCAATTTGTGAAGGGTACTCTTAATAACCACTGTTATGTTAACGGTACTTTATTGCATTTTAACTTTTAAAAATACATTTTGTTGCACGAATAGTCATGTTCTGGATCCTGGTCAATCCCTAATGATAACTTTGATGTGCCTTCAACATGATGGTTGATTGAAAGGGGAGTATGCTTAAAGATAGATTATAATAATCCTTATTGTCATCATTCGTGAAACTTCAAACATTATGAAGTGGGAGGGGCTATATAGTACGTATGTACACATTCTGGTAGCTCAACCAGGCTAGTTTAAATATAAAAGCTATGTCTCATAATAAATTTGACTTTATATTCTGAACAAACGTCTTAAACAGAAGTGATATCAAATAGATGGTAAATCCATTGATTTGTAGCGTTTAATCATAAAGTTATAAATGCAGAATTGTGCAATTGTCCAAACCAGGATTTTTGAATTTACCTGTCCAAAAAGAGCAAATTTTCCAAAATTTCTGCCCATCCAGATTTAATTATCTGCGCATTTACTTCAAATCCTTATACCTATTACATTACATGTTATAGCCTAGTGTGTCAAAAAAGATGAATTCACACTCCAGCCATGTCCTAGAAAATGTAAATGTTACAGAAATAGTTGGTTTTTACCCCTAAAAAGTCAAAATTGAAGATTCCTCAGAGAAAAGTTTTGCCTGCCCAAAAAGTACGCTAAATATCAGGAAAACTGGCAGGGTATGAACTGACTGGGGCAACCAGCACATCACAGTCTTAGCCAGCATGGTGTCTGGCCATTTTTTGTACACCCAAACCCCCCTAAAATCACCTCTCAGAACACCCATATATTTTTGGGAAGTAATTTCTTGAAATGTCAATTGCAAGCATATCAAAGTTTTTCCACCTCAATATAAATCCCATGACAAATTGTATAACTGTTATGCCTGACTTTGATAAGTAAATACACTTTAAAGAGGAACTAAAGGCTCACATACATATTAGCTTATACTATGAAAGTATACACTCCAAGAATAGGATGCTGTCCTCCTTTTTCTCTCAGTGATCACATGAGGGGAGAATTTTGTGTATTGCCATCAGCCTGCCCAGTGCCCAGCCCCTAGCAGCCCCTCAGTAGCAGCCATGTTCTTGAATTGCTATCAGCTGTGACTCAATCAGTGGTATTGCCCACTTCCTGTCCCCTCCTCTCTGAACAGTGTATCATAGACTGCAGTGCTCTTCACAAGAACTCTCTTTGAAAGTTGCATAAAAACTTGTATCAAACAGATAAATGGTAAAATAATGAGCAGCAATTGACTGTGCAAAAAGACAGGGCGTAGTAGAATTATTTTTCATAAATTTCCTGTTGGTTAAGTCAGACAAAAACAGTGGCTAGCATCACTGAAATCCTGTCCTGAAGCATGCAGTTCTATGTTCAGACCACTGTGGGAAATTTGCTGAGAGTGGCAAGGAAGAGTCAGGAAAACTTGACCCACTTCCACTTTCTACATCCTTTCATGTATGAATTGAAACCCCCTAGGCACACCTGGTGGCACCCAAGCTAGAATATGTATCTCTTCTTTCATCACAATCATTAGGGACTTATCCAGGACATGTCCAACCTGTCTTTTGGTCTGGTAGTTTTCTGAAAACCTCCTTGGAGACCCATGATTAGAGCTGCCATCACAGATTGAGATCAACTCATGAGCTCATCACCATTTTGACTTGTGAGCTCACCAACACATTTCTTTTTTTAAATATTTTATATTCATTATTCAGCCCAGCAATTGAGAAATACTTACAGATGAAAATTGATTAAAATTAAGGAGTTCATTTCATGTCAAAATGTGCTGGTAATGCTGCTGTTACAACGGTCAGGATAACAGGGTGTTCTGTTCGTGTTCCCTATACATAGACGAGTCGACAATTCCAGCTCGAGCTTGGCTTGTCTGCCTTCAGTACGCGAGTTCATGAGCAGTAAGTGCAGCTCTAGCCCTCTATCTGTTTTTTGTATGAAACTAGTTTACCTATGAGCGACCCTACAGCCGACCATCAACCAGCATCACAATGAAAAACATGTTAAGAAAGTATGTACAGACAAAGACATATATATATTGGACAGGTCTTGAGTCCAGACAACTCGACTGGCTAGGCACGGTTCGTGGAGATTTCGTACCAAAGAGAGTTCACCCCCAAGAGAGCGCCACTTCAACATCATGACATAATAAACAACTCCAAAACGCTGTTAATAATTCTATAAACTATTTTGAAGCTCAGTAAAATCATATATAAGTAACCTGATCTTGACTCAGTTTATAAGCACGTATCTGGGTGGTATAGTTAGTTTGTTTAGCAATTCCTCTTGATCGATCTTTCACCTAACGAGATCGGTGAAAATCTCGCTTACATTTCATAAAAATGAAGTACACTTAATTAAAAACTGAATCAAACTAATAACAATGTTTTTCAACCATCAACAAAAATAAATAAATAAATATACTTATTGGTCCTTCAATTGCATGGAAATATTAAATTTACACTGTTTGATGACGAAGTCTCTTGGGTACGAAATCTCCTGTGCAACGGCTAGGCACAGCCACTAGCTGTCACTGACATTGCAATACACTGCAGAAAGCAAAACAGCTGTGAGTGGGGCCAGTTCAGTTGAGTTGGCTACATATTTGTGATGGAAAATATATAGCACTCTTCTCGATTTGTACGTCGACTTACAAATGCTAAACGTGACTGAATCATAAAGTAATGTTTACCTGAAACCGGCAGCCTATCCTAGAAATGTGCAGCGGAGTGAATACTAGTAATCCTCAAGGGTGAAAACGGGGAGGGTGTACATGCTGTGATGTTTACAAGTGCCCCTCATCCGGGCATCTGCCTTGAACCTCCCAGCGCGCGCAGCGGACGAAATAGGAACTAATATTTTGGTTTCTCATTTTGGCCGCTAGGCGTCGCATGGTGTTTTTCACGAGAAGCCCTTCAGGATTGCTCCCTGTTCCCACAAACTCCCCAAAGTCAAAGCCATCCTCTTAACCATGATTCGGCTATATTCATACCTATATCATTATAATTTTTAATAAGTATGCTGACCAGTATGAAAATAACAGTTCTTCTCTATTGTTTTTGAATCTGTTGCTTCATTCTCATAAAAATGATTTGATTACAGAACTCATAAATAGTATTGTCAGAGAGATTCAATTGAGTCCCTGGTATTGTGTACATGTATTTAAAATACAATCCTTTTCCAGTCGTAATCATATAAATATCATTGTTTGAAATTTTACATTCATGAAACATTGAATACAAATCATCCGGACCATGATATTACCACGGTTATTGATATCTCCGCCCAAATTAAGACGTTTTCTATTGGTCCTCAGTACATGGATTGAAATATCAAAGTCGGACGGGAAAATAAATGTACTTTGAATAATGAAAAGGATGTTTAAAATAATGTTTTAGAAATTATTTTGATTATCGGGTCTATTTTGACGCAAAATATATAGCACGTTGCCATAGCAAGACAGTGTCATCGCTTTTAACATTAGCCTTTTCTAGTAGGCCCACTGTCACCTTAACCATGGACATCACAAATACCCCTACCTATTGCACCCTTTATCCTCGATTGCAATTTCCAGTATTTCAGTGCAGCGCAAGAATGCGACAGAGACTCCTAAATATGCGACAGGCAAACTGTGCATCACCCTTACGCTGCTGGAGGCTGATTTGGCCATTACAAAATGATGCAAAAATGGGGGTACATATCTGACAGGACACAGGAATGGCATCCCATGAATACAAACATGACAGGGTTAAAATGGTTTTCAAAAGTTTTCAAATCTTTGCAGCATTGTGCTTTGGATCAACGCAATCGTAGCATTGGAAGGGTTAAGCTGAGGTCCTAAGGATCAGTTTCACTCACCAGGATTTTAAAACCTCTACCGACATTTTTCTGTGAATTGGTTTTAATACAGATTTCATTATTAGTGACTTCGACCAATTGCTCATTGATTGATCCCGGACTTCACCTGTTATTAATATAATGTTTATAGAGTGCCACTTGACCATCAACAATTGCTTAGTTATGGTTGTTTATGCTTTAGGGTCTATATACTTTCTCCACATAACACCCCGGACACAGGCTTGGGCCAGGTATGGTAGATAGGTGGCGCCAACTGGTCCTCCCATCTCTAGTGGTTGTCATACTCAAACTGAGTCCTCTATTCCCCTGGTGAGATAAGTGTAAACTAAATAGGCCACCATGACCACCTAGACTATTTGCTAGTATTAGGTGCCTGGTAACAGAAAACAACATGACAAAAGAATACACATGACAACCAACATATCTAGACTTGTACAAACATTGCGTTAGTTAACCCTTCCGATGCCCAGAATAACTTTGTCCAAGACACACGACTGTGCAGAGAATGTTTGAAAGAATCTCTAACCCTGTCATGTTGGTGTCTATATAAAAGCTCTTCGTGGGCACTATCCGATGAATACCAAGCTCTCATTGTTCACACATTGTATATGTTGTTGTTTTTTGCTTAAATTATATTTTGAACAAATTACCTACCAGTAGTTAGCAGAAGGATCGAGTCATCTCGAGTTCTAACATGGTATGACAACAGATAGGGATATACATTGTATCCTTAATATATTTCAAGAGAGTCGATAGATTCAACGTCAGCATCAATTCTCAGGGGAATACTTTTCACAATGTCGCATCATGGCCACTATAGGGGCAGGCTTTTTAAGATAAGTATGCCTTAATTGGGCGTAATTTTACGAGAAATATAGGAATGCAACTAGTTTTGAAAGCCTAAATTCTAAGCTCACAATCACCCTTATGTGACGACTTTCTGCTCGACCATTAAAGAAACTAGCAAGGAAAGAACCATCCTAGATTTCTAAGCTGCCAAGTGGTCAATGTGGCTAAAATGACCAAATTACTTTACATTTATCTTACCAATTGAATAAAGGTGTCCACCTTATGTCATTGTTAAAACGGCTCCACACTGGTTGGTCAACTCAGCAAACTAGCAAGGAAAGAACTTTCTCCCACGCAGAGGCTACACTCTGTGTAGATAACCTGTAAAGAAATGTCATCTTAGCACACTTTCGCCGTTCAGTATGAAGGTATTCGGTTTATAGTCTTGTATCCACCGAAATGTTCACACGATCTTTCTCCCCTAGCAGGCCTGTACACACGGAAACCATTTCAATCCCCCGAGAGATATTCCAGAGCAGCTGGCAGTATATAGCACGCAAGCTCTAAGCAATGCCTTATTAATGCTAGGTACCCATGCATTTTCAGCTGGGTGGACTGAGGCAATATGGAATAAACAGACCAAAGTGCCCCGGCCGGGAATTGAACCAGTCACCTACTGATTACTAGTCTGACAACTAACCAACTGAGCTACTTTGTCCAGTATAATGTGCTAAAACCTTTAAAAGTTAGAGTTAATTAACTTCCATGAAACTGATCGCCCATGTATGTACTGTATGATTCGGGCGTTTTCCTACAAGTTGATACCAAAAATGAACGACGAACAGGTTTTAACAGGTGCTTTTGAAGGCATTAATTAAATTCGGATCTGGTAAACACAGATTTCTTTTCTACTCCAACAGTAGACCCGACAGTGGCCCGCGTACACTTAAAACAAGCGTCACGTACGCAATCTAGCGCCAGTTTATAAGGAAAACAAACGGTGCACGTCACAACACACGTGTATTGCCATTGATGAATTTAAGTGCACATGCAGCCTTTTGCTGACTACTTCTAGCTAGCTAACTTCACGGTAAACGCGTATATTTCTCCTTTTTATTGTAGGAGAAACAGGTTCCATCACTCGTGGATGGTTTTGTGTCTTTGGTCTCTGCCATCCTAGTCCCAAGACACACAATCACTCATGGGTGCATGATACCTTCTCTTTTCATCCACGAGTGATGGAACCTCTATGTCCTATATTTATAAGCTGCCATATGTATCTTTCTGTCTTCAGTTTATTCTGGCCGGTACCAGGCAACAAGTGGTCAAGGTGACTAGAGTGACCAAATGACTTTACACTTATCTTACCAATCGAATAGAGGTGCCATCTATATGCCATTTCTGGAACAACACCACATTGGTTGGTCAACACAGAAGGGGATGTTAATTTTTCAGGGGCATAACAAGAGGCCTAGTGTCTAGGAAAGGTACTAGCAATAGTATATAACTAACCTACCTCCCAGGCATATCTAGATGGCATCCCTTGTGTATAGATGGAACTGGTAGGAGGGTAGTTGGAAATATTGCCAGTGCAGTGTGGCATTTGTGTGAACTAAATGGCCAACACTGGGCCGCAAGCCCTTATGTAGTACAGTTACTAGCATATATATATATATATATATATATATATATATATATATATATATATATATATATATATATATATATATATATATATATATATATATATATATATATATATATATATATATATATATATATATATATATATATATATATAAATATATATATAAATATATATATATATATATATATATATATATATATATATATACATATATATATATATATATATATATATATATATATATATATATATATGTATATATATATGTATATATAATGTATGTATATGTATATATATATATGTATATATATATACATATGTATATATATATACATATATATATACATATACATATATATATATATATATATATATATATATATATATATATATATATATATATATATATATATATATATATATATATATATGAATATATATATATAAATATATATATATATATATATATAAATATATATATATATATATATATATATATATATATATATATATATATATATATATATATATATATATATATATATATATATATATATATATATATATATATATATATATAATAAAGTAAACATAGTAACACCTAGTAGCGAGGCTAGTGTGCACGCAACGAGTAGCTGCCTGTATAGTCCTGTACTGGACCGTAAACAAACAAAACGTGTAAGCAACATCTATTTTTAGAGTACTTCAGAGTTCACGAATCATATGTTAACATTCATGCTTGATTAATGAATGATGAATTCTACCCTATGCCATAGATTTAAGATATTTATGGCCGTATGCACCGGTCCTACTTACCGTAAGTTTTAGCGGGCGCTTACCTAAGTAGTACTTAGCCGGTAAGTCTTAGTAATGACTTACTGTGCTGCGCTGCGGCCCAGAAGCCAGCACTTACGTAAGTGTATATATATGTATATATATATATATATATATATATATATATATATATATATATATATATATATATATGTATATATATATATATATATATATATTTATATATATATATATATATATATATATATATATATATATATATATATATATATATATATATATATATATATATATAAATATATACATTCATATATATATATATCTATATTATAAGAGAGGAGGCCCAATCCTTTGCAACGCATGATCTCCGTTGCCGCGCCTGTTTGCCTAATTCTGAGTTGGCAGTTTGGCGGACGAGTGTATCTAGATGGTTCTTAGCGTAAACAAATTTTGAAATGATTTACAAAAAGGTGCTTTTGATGCTGATTTCTTAATCTCGAGCGCGGCCGGGTTTGGTATGCCCACCCGGCGATAGATGGTACTACCGATATCAAACTTCTGCTTCCACAGTGGGGTTACACTGCACGAACTTTGTTGGTTGTACGGTGGCAGAAGTGCGCTGACTGTAGTAGCGTTAAGCCTACCCGGGTGATTTAATCAAGAGCATGTACAGAACGGGTTGAGGCGCCATGGAGACCCTGGACATTGCCTGCATGGGCGCTTAGGGACAAATCCCATGGGGCAAAACACAAACAAGGGCAGAGTGCATCGACAGAGATTCGTCGAACAAACCCAGTCAGAGCAGCATACTACGGTGGCGCATGAGTAACATGCATATTTGAGCTTAAGAAAAATCTGGACTCTTCTATAGTTCAAAAAATGGTTTTCAGACAACCAGTATATAGGCTACGCGGGCTCAAATAGTAACCATTTGAAAATGATCATTATGAAAAGAACTTGTACAGGATATGGCCACAGTACCAACCGTCCTGGCCATCACGGTACCGTGGTGGCCCGGACGGTTGGGGGTGTGGCCACACTGTGATACAGCAATGCTTCCTGTCATCCGCACTCCCTAGAGAACGCTACCCACCTGGCCGGCACTGGCGTGCAGGTCCTTATCTATATGGGTCAAATGCAGCCAGCGAGTAGCAGTGTAGGATGGAGTGTTGACGCTAGATGTGACAGCCATACAGATTTCCACTTGCAGCAGAAAATTGAGTATAAAAGCGGTTTTCATGGAAATGGCTACAAGAAAGTGGTATATTTAGTTTAGGAAGTATACGATACTCTGGCGTGCAGCTTAATATAGGAGTTTTAGCATGCTCTTGAGGGTTGAAAGTTGTAACAAGTGACTTTAAAAAGTTCTCTGTGACCATATCCTGTCATGATTTTCAAGTTCTTTTCATAATGATCATTTTCAAATGGTTACTATTTGAGCCCGCGTAGCCTATATACTGGTTGTCTGAAAAACATTTTTTTTGTGACGAAATTTAATGTCTTTATAAACTTAGAACTACCTCAAGCCGTTACCACACTTTTCGGAAAATAAAAGCTCAGTTTGAAAAAAGTTATAAAATACAGCCACTAAAATGTTATAAACCCTTTTTATATAGCAACTTCGATAAACATTTTTATAAAAATCGATGGATCAAATACAAGTATCTATTCATATATATATATATATATATATATATATATATATATATATATATATATATATATATATATATATATATGTATACAGAGAGAGAGAGAGTGAGAGAGAGAGAGAGAAATGATATATTACGCCATACTCTAACTTTGAAAATAGTTTTGAGTAGAAATGATTAAGATTATATGTATCAGTGAAATCATAAATGTCCCATCTTTTATTACAGCCGGTTTAATAACCCATGATCTTATTTATGAAATGGTATATCTATATGCCAAGTTTCTTGAATTATTGATACATAGGTTAGGGTCAATGTGTGGTCTTACGGATATCCGAGTGTGTCTACATGATTTTTAACGTAAACAAATTTCAAAAAGTTAAACAAAAAGGTGCTTTTGATGATGATTTCTGCATATCTCCCCGGGAGGTCCGGTGAGGAGAACATGTGCACCTGATCATGTTGAAATGAAGTTAATAGGCAAGCCACCCCAAAATAGCTGCGAACAATGATACCCTAACCACAAAACCCACTGGTGTGCCTGCAGTTTTATTTGCGAGGGGGTCGAGCCCGACGCAATGAGAACATAAGGCTTAAGTGGAACAAACAGGACAGGGTTTGAATGACGTCTAGGACATACAGACGGCAGTTTAACTTCGACTGTTTTCTTCGCCATTGATAAGGAAGAGGAGAATCTTAGGAGAATGAGATAAAAACAGGATATTCGGGGATAGATGGATAACTTGGATTTCATTGAAGATGGTGAAATGATAAGGTGATATTGCCTCAATATATGGTGGGTTTACATGTAATTTATAACAGTATTTTGTATTAAACATTGCACTTTCCCAGTTTAAAGAAAATGAAAGGTCAGTTTGATATAAACATTTTAAATTGCAGCTGTTAAAAAGTTTAAAAAAAACTTTTTATGCAGGTATTTCAATAAAAAAAATAGCAAACTCGATAGATCGAAAACAAGTATCAATGTGAAATAGATGATAATTTGTAACCATCCTTCAGCCCTTCTGCTGTAAAGACGATGTGTGACGCTCCGGGTGGTGGCACCTGAGACTCAAAATAGCAAGCGCTCAGTGCATATACTGTAGAAGGACAGTGAGTACGTTCAGGTGTGTTCAGTGTGTGTGTTCAGGTGTGACGAGGGAGAGACAGAGAGACAGATAGCGATACAGAGAACGAGAGAGAGGGGAGGGAGAGACAGAGAGCGAGACAGAGAACGAGAGAGAAGGGAGGGAGAGAGAGATACAAAGAGAGAGCGGGGGAGGGAGAGAGATACAGAGAGAGAGATACAATGAGAGCGAGAGAGAATTACAACGAGAGAGAGATACCAGCGAGAGTGAGGGGCAGGGAGATCGATACAGAGAGAGAGAGATACAACGAGAGAGAGCTACGATCGAGAGAGGGGGGCAGAGAGATACAATGAGAGAGAGATACATTGAGAG
>OZ012691.1:9776604-9814334 GCA_963942565.1 Maea johnstoni | reverse complement strand
TACACAAGCGGTTAATTTCTTATTATGCAAGCGGTTGTTATTACATAAGCAGTTGATTTTTTATTACGGAAGCGGTTGAATATTACATAAGCCGTGATTATTACATAAGCAGTTGTTACAGTCGTTTAACTTTTTTGTGTTATTACATAAGCAGTCAATTTCTTATTACGCAAGCGGTTGTATTACAAAAGCTGTAGTTATTACATAAGCAGTTGTTACAATCGTACGATGGTCGCAAGTCAAAAACATTGACTTGCGACTTTTAAAAAATCGATACTGATTTGCGAACAGGATCGCAAACCAGTACCGACTTTGTAATCGGCCTAGAAATCGGATCGGACGGTCGCTCGACAGGTGAATCAATCGGGTCCGACCTGGCGATTTATAAATCGTGCGATAGTCGGACCCTAGTGTGACGGGGGCATAATACACTTCGTTCTTAGGTCCTTCGTACTTCTTGCTCGCGGACAAATTCGCTCTCGCCTCACTGTCACTTTGAGTAAAAAAAGGTAGGGGATCAGCTTTTGTCGCTAGAGTGAGATTGACTTATTTTCTCTCCACCTGACGTGCGGTTGCAGGCGCCCTGTCTCCGCACAACTTTGCATGTCCTACCAAATGGTACGCCCTCAATCCAAACTTTCACCTCTTGACTTCATATGTTGGCTATGCTGCTCACTCTAGCTTGGAAATGTGACCATTTGCACAGATAGTGAAAATCATTCCTGATTTAGGGGTTCTACCTAAGTGTTACCTAATCTTTTGGAGGAAGCATAAACCCCAATGATGAAAAACCTAAGAGATCCAAAATAGTAATGAGGTTTTTAATTGTCAATCTTAAATTTCCATTTGAGAAAAAAAACTCAAACACGGGAGGGGAAAGTGGCTCGGTAAACTGCAGTCCCTTTGTTCAATAGTGGTAGTCATAGTGATAGTCCAAGAGGGGCATTGAGCTTGCATCGGATACATTGATGAGTTTATTGTTGATTAAAGGAGTTGTCAATAGATGGCAGCACAAACAATAGATACAACACAGACACACAAATGCACATAATGGCAGCGGAATTAGCAGTTCAGTAGTGTTTTGTGTTCTGCATGTTTAAAATTAATTTAAAATAAATGGATGACTATTATTTGATCACATTTATATGTTTCAACTTTTTGGTGTGGAATTATAATAGCTGTTTATGTCACTGGATTTGGAATTGGAATTTTGCTTTTCGTCACATTTATGCCAAATGTGGCTTATCCGAAGTCGACTAGCCAGAAGTACTTGGCGAAAAACACCGCCTAATTCCAAGTCACTGGCAACTTTCCCACATGCCCAGGCCGGGATTCGAACCAAGATAGTGGTGAAAGATAGCATGCAGTCAGTGGCGGCGCCTTAGACCACACGGCCGTCAGAGCAGTCCTAACTGCCACTGGAAATATAAGTTATTTATTTCTGCGTGGAGCCGTACCTCCTGAAGTTGCCATGTCACTAGTTGCTGGGCAACACAGCTTAGCAATATGGCTGAAAGTCCATAGCAACCACATTAATTGTAGTGCTTAACCATTATGCTGCTGGTGGCTAATTTTGCAAATACAAAATGATGAAAAACAGCTAAAAATGGCTGAAACCCTGGCATATGGGTACTCATCTGAAAGTACTCAGCAAGTATAGCTATCCAATGAATACCAACATGACAAGGTTTAGATGGTTTTCAAAAATCGTTGCGACCTTGTGCTTTGGAGGAAAGTGGCCTCAGCATTGTTATCGATATTTGGTATATTTATAGCTAAGAATATTTTCGAGGGAAGGGAAGGCTTTTGTTTGGTGCTCAATGTAGTTCTCATCATACGGCAATATGCTAAATGGTCAAACAAACTGAAGGCAAGGTAGAGGAAAACATAGCCAAATAAATTAACCCCAAAAGATACGTTAGAATACGCAATAACCAAGGGGTATTTAATTTCACAAAAACGTAGAGATTGATTGGTGGAAACAAGTACAGCACCTCTGTACGGTTGATACTAACTAGTTGTATTTATTTGTACCTTAGATGAAGAGAAGAATGGATCTGTAGCGAGAGACCAATTACTGTATGCGCTATAGTAAAGTACTGGACTCGACATGGGTTTCTGATCTGGCAATCAAGTTAAGGTCACGAGGGAAGGACCAATCAGGGATCTCGTATCATTAACATTACAGAGACACCTGTGCTCCAGCATTATCTGAGCATGCGCAGGGCACGTTTTTAGGCTATTGGTTGAGGCTAGCCTGCTGGTGTCTTTTCCACTTGTTTTTATGTATCTAAGTTTGTACATATTAAGATATAGTATAAAGCTCACTTGGATTACATATATAATGGTCTCAACGATAAAGATGCATAACCGCAAAGCATGATGGGGAGGACTAACCTTGTATATATATACGTACAGTTGCCAACTGTGTGTAGATATGTGTAGTATCAATCGGAGGTTGTGCTAAGCAGTGCGATGACCACTAGTAAGAGTCTGTTGGTCGAACGAGTAGCCGCCAATCTGACATAACTTAATGATTGAAATCTTGCGGCATGTTAACCCATGTACGCTCAAAGGCTCCTCTAAAAGTGTTATCTGGATTTAAGATACTAATGACATTAACACGCGAATTAAGCCATCCAATACTGAGGCTACCTTCGTCCAAAGCACAAGGACGCATACGTATTCAGTTTGAAAACCATCTAAACCCTGGCATGTTGGTATTCACTGTAAAGCTCTAGCTGAGTACTCTCAGATGAGTACCCATGTACCAGGGTTTGAGTCATTTTCCAGGGTTTTTGCATCATGTTGTAATGGCCTAATTAGCCACCAGCAGCATAAGGGCTAATAATTGTTCTAATAAGCTCGTATCAACGTAATCTAGATCTAGGCAAAATAATTTGGACTATGATTTGTTGTTCTTCCCGTTGAGAGTGATAACAAAGGTGTGGTGCGTATACCTATAATTGATACATCACTCCGGATAGCTATATTTGTGTGACTTATGTAATCAAACATTGTTTGTGTGTCCTTGTCATTTTTGTTATTGATATGTCTATAATATCATAATATTTTTGTATGTTAATTTTGTGATGCAAGGTACAGTCAACAAATATACATACATACATACATACATTGCTGCTTAGGAAAAGAAAACTTGAACTTGAACTGTTTTTAGGGAATATTTCCATCGATCAATAAAATAAATACTATATGAGATAGTTGAGTGTAAAATTGGACAGCTGTTTGGAAAAAGAGATAATAGCAGGTGATAGCTGATATGATCAAAACACTAATTAGGTTTTTTTAGCCTATTTTGCAAATCAAGTCGTTGCTGTGTATTTGATCCTGTTATGCTGCTTTTTCTGGAAAAGACTTAAGACAGCGTGTAGTCGACATAGGGGCAGCAACGTTGGAAAACTGCATCACCGACATATATACATGGATGTCTAATAAATAAACTGAAACTGAATGCAGACATGGCCATGGGTACCCCACAGATGCGGGCAAAAATGTCAATTCCTAGTATTACCGTAAATGGTGTAATAGTACCAGTTCTTAAAAAACAGTAATCAGGGTGCTGTTTTCGATCCGAACATGAATATGTCAGCACATGTATCAAATCTTATCAAGTCTGCAAATTACCACCTTAGAAACATTGGAAAGAAAAGAAAAGTTCTCATATTCTGATACAACCAAGAGTGCCATTGTCTCACTGGTGACATCAGCCTTGACTATTGTAATAGACTTCTCTGTGGAATCACTGATG
The DNA here is from genome assembly GCA_963942565.1 of Maea johnstoni. NCBI lineage: Eukaryota > Metazoa > Annelida > Polychaeta > Spionida > Magelonidae > Maea > Maea johnstoni. Next base: position 9,810,565 of record OZ012691.1, on the reverse strand, counting down.
AGCTACTTTGCAGCCTCCAGAAATTCCAAAACAATGCCGCTAGAGTGGTTAGTGGCTCCAAAAAGTATGATCACATCACACCAGTTCTAGAGGATCTTCACTGGCTGTGCATCAGGAAAACGATTGAGTTTAAGATTCTGCTTTTGACTTTCAAATGCATGCAAGGATGTGCCCCTCTATACTTGAGGGAACTGTTAGTTAAACAAACCAATACAAGGACTCTAAGATCAAAACCTAAGAACGTATTACAGATACCACACACTAACCTCATAAGGTTTGGTGACAAAGCCTTCTGTGCCTATGCACCACGCATTTGGAATGAGCACCCTGACATATACCAAGGCTGCGGATAGTGTGCACAACTCCAAGAAACAGCTGTAAACATTGCTATTTCGAAAGGAGTTTATTTGACTATATGGACCATGCATATCTGTCCACTTACTATTCGTTAAAGCGCCTTTGAACGTTATAGGTGGAAAGGGCGCTATATCCAATATCAATTATCAAAATTATCAACTTATCAAAAACAATAACCTTACCATCATTTATTCATGCCATTCGGCTATTGAGAGACTCGCCAGGCAGTAACTAATTATATATACTTTAGTAATTAACATACACCGACTGCAAGGTTGTATTGCTATTTGTATTGCATCCGAGTGTCAGTCGAGCATGTGGATGTGAAAAATGTAGAGGTAAAGGTATTCGGTTTATAGTCTTGTACGATCAGAAGCAACGGGCTTTCTGGATGAGCCTCGGACTAGACTCAAATTTGGAGATCGCGCTTTCTCCATTAGTGTACCGAGATTATGGAATGCGCTTCCACAACACCTGAAGGAATCTACATCGTGTCAGGCCTTCAAGAAGTGTCTCAAAACACACCTTTTCAGGCTCGCCCATTGAGGCGTTGTCGACTATGACTCAAACTATGACAATGTGCAGCGCTTTTGAACATTTTATGAATGGAAATGGCGCTATATAAATTCCAATTATTATTATTATTTTTACTATTATTATTATTATTATTATTATTATTATTATTATTATTATTATTATTATTGTCCACCAAACTGTTCACACGACCTTCCTTTCCTAGCAGGACTGTACAGACAGAAACCATTTCAATCCCCCGAGGGGTTGTCTGCCCGCACATTTAGTGCATGAATGAGATGTTTCTACACTATTTGCAAACCTTTAAAACTATAAGGCAGGCCAATAATATTTAAGCTTAATATATTCATAGGAAACATATATATATATATATATATATATATATATATATATATATATATATATATATATATATATATATATATATATATATATATATATATATATATATATATATATATATATATACTAGTATATATATATATATATATATATATATATATATATATATATATACATATATATATATATATATATATATATATATATATATATATATATATATATATATATATATATATATATATATATATATATATATATATATATATATATATATATATATATATATATATATATATATATATATATATATATATATATGTTTGAATGTGTGACAGGAATGGCGTCATGGAAAATCGTGCTCATGGAATCCCCTACCTTGGATTAGGGTTAGGGTTAGCAATCAGGTCCACGGTTAGCCCTAACCCTAACCTTGGTCCTGAATCCTAACCCTAACCCTTAACCCATTAACACTCAGAGTTTCTCTAGAGGGTATCGTCTGCTACTCTCAACTTTGGAATAAAGCATAAGTTCACAAAATATCTGAAGGAGAGTTGTTGTTTGGCTTCTGATGAACATTTCTCCTTCAAATATTTTCAAGGAAATGCCTTCTTAAGTAAAATATTGCCAAAATCATCAGGCCTCTTTTGGCCTCTCTGAGTGTAAATGGGTTAACCTAGGTAGGAGATTTATGGATCACGAGTTTCCAAGTCGGATAAAGAGTTCACCTAGTACTCAAGGGTCGCCTTATGTAATTGACGGATAAATGTGTTACATATTGGGCTGATGCAGTCCCTGATCTCGTACGGGTTGCATTCCTAACTCCCCCACCTTCCCCGCGCGTTACTAGTATTTGGATTATTGTATGGTGTGGTTTCTACAAATCTGATTTTCATTTAACAGTAAAGTCCTGATCTGCTTTCTGCTGATGGTGTTTATGTCTTAACAAATAACTCTTACATTCCGCCAACTTGGTAAAGTGACAATGGCTGACTTCAAGTATGGCGTTAACACAGATGTTAACATCGGTGTTAGTGTTACCAGGGGTGGTAATACGCTATTTGAAGTGATATGCATATGTTAGGTGGTAACACACATCTATCCCATAATATGTGTGTTAACACAAAATGTAACAGAAAATGTTAGTGTTGATCAGTGAAAGGTGTTGAAGAGAGCATGGTCCCCATATACTTTCTATAGGCCAAACAGTAACGGCTTAAGTGTTAACATCATTTTGACTTCAAGTCCTATGTTAGTGTTGGGTACCATCTTCAGCTACTGATGACCCATTACAGCTAGTTAAAAAAGTTGTCTGAGTATAATTCATTTCATTTCAACAGTTCATTGATAATAATAATAAAAATAATAATAATAATAATAATGATAATAATGAAAATGATAAAAATAATTATGAGAATAATTATAAGCTATAGATGATAATGATTTAAACAGTAAAAATGAAATGTATGATAACTTTTATTTCAAGTTTGTAGTAACCTGATGAAATATTTGATATTAGTGATGTGTGTAGACTTGTAAATTAAAAGAGACTAACAGTTAAGTATCACCTTTCCATCATGTTGCTGTTCTATACTATGGCAAACATTATCTGATCGAGCAGGACACACATCTTCAAAAAATGTAACAACATTGCTAACATTTGTGTTGGCCTAGTTGTTAACATCTTGCTCTGTGTTGAGGGGCTGGGATAAACAGATCTGTTAGTGTTACCATGTGTGTTAAGTCTAACACAGTACTTGAAGTCAGCCAATGTCTTTCTGTAGGTTTGTGACTAGATAGTTGACCACTTCTTTAGAACCTCCTGTTGGAAATTTCTATTCAGTATAAAAGGATCGTAATTTCCAACTGAGGGCTCTTCCAGGAAAATATGCCTAAGGGGGACTCTCATATGAATACCCATGTGCCACGGTTTCTGTCATCTTTTATGTTTTGCATCATTTTGTATTGGCCAAATTAGCGACCAGCAGCATAAGGGTTAAGTGCCAGGTATATTAGTTATTAGAAATAGAAGAATTAAAGTTCTTGAAAAACAAATCATTAATATTTAGAATTTGAAATGCCAGGAATGGCTGAGAATGCATCTCGGAGCATCAAAAATCTTTGGACTTCTGGTGAGACTTCAGTGACCCCAAGACCCCCGGCCGCTAGTGCTGAGCACCATAAAGGTATTCGGTTTATAGTCTTGTAACCACCGAAGTGCTCAAGTCAGATACTGTGCTGGATCCGGCACTGAAAGTTTTTTAAATTTATAGAATTTTTGTTTATTCATTACATGCCAGCTATGACAATCGCATTCTAATACATACTATTATTTTCCTGAGAATCCTCGCATTTGAGAACTCGTACAATAAGAGATACTGGGTTAGTGTGACCTCCATTCTAAAGCATTAGAATATCTAAGGAGGATTTTCCTGAAAAGAAGAAATTGTTACATAGAATATTATTAAGACCAATGTATTGCCAATAAGTGCCACTCTTTCTCAAATTTTTCTTTGCCAAGTATTTTGCATGTATATATTCTTGTCTCAATAAATTTTTGAAGCAAAAGAAATTTGGAGACTTGTTTTTCAACTTTGCCGAATATATAGTTACTTTGGCGTATAGAATAATTTTTGAAATAAGACAACTTTTGTGAATGTCACCCGTGATGATGTTGTTTGATGTCAAAGTATAATTCCGTACTCCTATCTGATTTACCCATCTTTCAACGTCTGACCAGAGTTTGATCGATTTTTCACAATGCAGAATCATATGTGAGTTGCTATCGTTTGTTGTTTCACACATATTGCATACAGGGCTTTCCTTTATGCCCATTTTATGTAATCGGTCATTAGTAAAAAATCTCTGGTGTAATGTACGGAATTGAACATATTTAGCATAAGTATCTGGTATTAAAGTACTATGCCGCTTAAAAGATTTTGATATTTCAGAAGGTATTAAATCAACATCATCACAGGTGTTCCATTTTTCACAGTTTTCTTCTATGATATTATAATGTCTACCTTGTAGAGTACGATATAGATTTGAAACCCCCTTTTTATCTTTGTTTGCTATAATATTGAGATAGCTATTATGTGGGAGGGGTGTTTTTGATTGTGGAAAGTCTTTATAGCGCAAGAAGTTTTGGATTTGTTTGCTGAAGCCCCCATATTCTAGAAAATTGGTTTTTAATTGAAACTTTGCCTGAAATTCAGTCAGACTGAGTGGTTTTCCATAACTGTCAACAATGTCATTTATGGTTCTGACTCCACGCTCAAACCAATTCATTTTAAAATTGAGTTTTAACTTGGGGTTAAACCACAGTGGAAGTTCATGAATTATATCCATTTGTACCATAATATCTGTTTTGAACAAAGTGTTGAAACTTATAATAAAATCATACCAAAAAGGATTATATATGACCTCCTTTGTCGCTTCGAGTTTGTCAGGTCCAAAGGTAAACATATCATATATACCCCAAACAGTCGGAAAAGTTGTCCATTTAGAATCGCTTCTAAGCAGTCTCTTTATCCAACCTAGTTTCAGAGAACAATCGAATTTTTCCAAGTTGTGCAATTTCAAACCCCCATCAAATATTTCGGCTTCTATTATTTCCTTGCGGAATTTTGGTGGTTTGTTGTTCCAAAGGAATTTTTTGAACAATGTATTAATTTCTTCAAATAAGATTTTTTTGGGACTGGGAAGGGACAGGAGCAGGTGGGTGATTTTAGATAAGAAAAGCGATTTTATGACAGTAACTTTGCCGTAGGGGCTTAATTTCCTGGCTTGCCAGAGTTTAATGAGTTTTTTTATGTCAGAAATCTTCTTTTCAATATTTAGTGTGGTGATTTCACCCATTTCATTAGTGTTGTAATCTATACCAAGAACAGTGAACTTGTTTGTCTAATCCATTCCATACCTGCCTTCCCAATACAAGCTCCTGTCCCTTGTCGCCCCAAGTTTGACGGCTTTGGTTTTGTCCACATTTATACCCAGGCCTGATATATTTTTGAACCATTTGAGAATACTCATTAATTTTTTTATAGCTGCAAGTGAACCCTCTAAAAACAAAGTTGTATCGTCTGCGTATTGTGAAATGAAAATTTCAGTGCCATTTACCTCAATCCCCTTAATGTCCCCACATTCCCTGATGCAATGGGATAGGATTTCCGCACAAAGTACGAAGATATACGGGGATATCGGATCCCCCTGACGACAACCCCTGGAGAGCGGAATAACGTTTGAGAAATGTCCATTGTTTTCTACAACGGAAGTTGAATCATTATGTAATAGTTTAATCATTGTGATAAATCCATCACCATATCCGAACATTTTCATGCAGGTATATATGTACGACCATTCAATAGTGTCAAAAGCCTTTGCGAAATCTAACACTATTAGTAGTCCTTCTTTATTTTCCATCTCACAATGGTTTATGGTGTCATATAAAAGTCTAGTATTGTCGCCAATAAAACGGTTTGCTATAAAGCCAGTCTGGTCCGGGTTTACTACTGTCTCTAAGGTCGATTTAAGTCTATTTGCAAGAATTGCTGAATAAAATTTGTAAGTACTGTTAAGCATTGTCAATGGTCTCCAGTTTTTCAGTAAGTTTCTGTCTTTTCCTTGTTTTGGGATGCAAGTTATTGTACCTCGCTTAATAACCGGTGAGAGTGCGTTTACTGTTATTGCTTGTTTGAATGATCTAAATATCCAGTTTAGTAGTTCAGTGCAAAAAGTCTTAAAAAATTCGTTGGAGTAACCGTCCGGTCCTGGTGCTTTGTTAAGTTTAGCCTGTTTAATTACTAGTTCTAATTCTTCTATTGTAATGTCTAGGTCAAGTAAGTCTCTTTGTTGTTCTGGTAGTTTAGGTAAATTTGCAGTCAAGTAGTCATATTTGGAATTTAGTATCGGCACTGAAAGTTGTGCTGTAAACAAGTGATAAGAACTGTAACTCTGCACCATATATACACTATAAATCTAAGCACTATCTACTGTGAAAACCAGAGTATATGATGCCCACGATGCTCAATAAGATCACCATTAAAGTAGAGTTATGTGTCTTCGTGCAAAAGTTGTTGTGTATCCCGTCCAAAAAAGACCTCTGGCTCTGCAAGGGGAGAAAAGGGCTTGGCCAGGCCAGGCTGAGAAGAAAAAACTCTTGCTCTGCCTGAGAAGAAAAAGGAAAATCTATGCAGGTCAGGAATCCGTAATTTTTATCAATGTTACTTCCTCTGACATTTCAGGCTAAATCGTAACCATCCATTGGTACTAGTATGTGTGGCGGAGAATGCCGAAGTAACCGCCAATCACCACCGACATTCCCAGAACATTCTCCACACATTCACCAGCCTACATCTACATGTAGATTAGAAAATGGAGAAGCTGTGAAAGACATGCGCAACATGTTACCGCGCATAGAACTGCTATGAAAATGAAGCAATTGTTAACTTTTTTGCAGTGCATTAGACTGCTTAGCGTAGTTGACCAACTTTAAACTTCTAGTTTTTCGATGAAATAAGTGTTCAAATATGAACTTTATCAAAAACTAAGTAAATTAGAATGTATATATACCACCTAGTGGTTAAATCTTGGTGTACTAGACTATCACCTTAATAACGCAGCGATTTTGGAACTTTACCTTTTTAGTTCATAAGTCTGACGAGAGATGTCAGATCAGGCCAATGTTGTTGTTGGTGAATAAAAGAGGAATGATTGAGAATGAATCTCCCACACTGCCGATTTTGTTTTATATTACAGTGCAAAGAGAAATACATGTAGTGGTAGTTGGAAATAGTCAGTTCAGCGGTGGATCCAGGATTTCTGACCATGTGTTCGTTCTTAATGATTCGTGTTCGTTTTAACAGAGGTGTTGATTTAACCCATTATTGGTTTTAAGAGTAATCAAACAAATGTGACAATTCCTATCAGGGAAATCACTATTTTGAGATCACCAGCCTTGAACCCTCTGTATCCGCAACAGAGTAGTAGTAGTAGTAGTAGTAGTAGTAGTAGTAGTAGTAGTAGTAGTAGTAGTAGTAGGAGAAGAAGAAGAAGTAGTAGTAGTAGTAGTAGTAGTAGTAGTAGTAGTAGTAGTAGTAGAAGAAGAAGAAGAAGTAGTAGTAGTAGTAGTAGTAGTAGTAGTAGTAGTAGTAGTAGTAGTAGTAGAAGAAGAAGAAGAAGAAGTAGTAGTAGTAGTAGTAGTAGTAGTGGAAGAAGAAGAAGTAGTAGTAGTAGTAGTAGTAGTAGTAGTAGTAGTAGTAGTAGTAGTAGTAGTGGTGGTAGTAGTAGTAGTAGTGGTGGTGGTGGTAGTGGTAGTAGTAGAAGTAGAAGTGGTGGTAGGATGAGTAGGAGGAGAAGCAGTAATAGAGGAAGACGCAGAAGAAGAATTTATAACTTGAAGTAGTAGTAGAAGTAGTAGTAGTAGGAGGAGGAGGAGGAGGAGGAGCAGGAGGAGGAGGGGGAGCAGGAGGAGGGGGAGGAGCAGGAGGAGGAGAGGGAGCAGGAGGAGGAGGGGGAGCAGGAGGAGGAGGGGGAGCAGGAGGAGCAGTAGTAGTAGAAGAAGAAGAAGCAGAAGTTGTAACTTGTAGTAGTAGTAGTAGTAGTAGTAGAAGAAGAAGAAGAAGAAGAAGAAGAAGCAGAAGTTGTAACTTGTAGTAGTAGTAGTAGTAGTAGTAGTAGTAGTAGTAGTAGTAGTAGTAGTAGAAGTAGTAGTAGTAGTAGTAGTAGTAGTAGTAGTAGTAGTAGTAGTTTCAGCAGTGATAGTCGATAATAATGATTAGACACATCGGAGAGATAAATAAACGCAAATACAAAGAATCGCTTTTCTTTCATAAAAACATGCCATCTGTCATCTCTATAATATGCCATTTGATGCTAACATATGGCAGTGGCATATCAATAAATCCTACTCGTGACTTCGATAGGCAAACTACAATTCTGATAGAGCCAAGAAGGGAAGAATAAAGATTTCCAAAATGAATAGAATTCAGGATTTCTTGGTGCGCTTAAATCCCAATCCCAAACTATTATTTTATTTTAAATCATCCCTTGGTGATGAACCAAGTACTATTTTAAATTCGATTCTTTTGGAATTCCGATGTATATTACCTATCATGCTATATACAGTTCGAATCGTGACTAGCCAGTTGTAAATGGCAGAGGGAAGTAAAAAATAGGTCATGTTATACCCACGCGACCCCCGTCAAAGCAGAAATAGCCGTGTGGATGAGCATTCAAAGGTGTTTGAATCCCCATAGTGATGTGCGAGAAAATCTCTAAAGAACCCCTTTCAAAACAGGCTGCTAATGAAAATAGCATAGCGACCAAGTAAGTTTTTGACTTAAGTTTCTTTGTGCAGTCGGCCCCAGGTATTTTCAATACAGATTAACTTGTGTACATTATCCAACCCTATAATGCTGAGGTTGCTTTCGTGTACTAGTAATGCAAACAATTTTGAAAAAACATCTATACCCTGTCATATTGATATTCATTGGATAGCTCTCGCTGATTAATTTCAGATGAGTACCCATATGCCAGGGTTTCAGTCATTTTAGGCCAAATCTGCCACCAGCAGCATTAAGGGTTAACCCTTATGATGTTGGTGACCTAAATTTGGCCAATACAAGATGATGCAAATAAACTGAAAAATGATTAAAACCCTGGCACATGGGTACTCATCTCAGAGTACTTGCGGAGAACTATCTAATAAATACCAACATGACGGGGTTTAGATGGTTTTCAAAAATTGTTGTCGTGTACTTTGGACGAAAGTACATTTGTACCCTCAGCATTGAAAGGGTAAAAGGTTGCTTAGCACCGCCATCCTATTGCGATGCAAGAACTTAACCTCCTTCGTATATGCTGAGTACCCACACTCTAAAGATTTCAATCAGAAATCTAAACTTATTGTAATTTCGTTTTACTTGCCTTTGTTGCAATTTTTCCAAACGATGATCCTTTTCCAACCAACGATACCTATAATTAGTACTATTTTATTTTTTTTTGATTATTACAGGATTTATGATAGAACACATCAACCTTCCCCGTGAAATTTCTTCACTTTTTCTACCATATTGCAGCTAAGTCTTGAATAGCCAGTTGTAAGTGGTGGAGTAAAAAGGTGGTAACGAGTGGTATTTTTGAGGGTCCAGTTGTGAACAGCGTTGTTAAGATTCCAATTAATTATTATGTTGGCCTCCTAACATTGGCAATTGTTAACAGCAATTTTAGAAGCCCTGAATATAGTCCAGTACAACAAAGCAATTGACCAATCAGCTGCTAGTATCAGAGTGAAGCTGTAATAATATTCCGACCCATACAGACAAAGCATTCTCCATACCATACTGGCAATACAGTACTGACATACTTATATCCTAATTCATACCTCAACTGAATATACATTATTCATCCATAAATGCAAACACAGAATAACTAATAGAAAGGTGCCTCATAGCTCAGCAGTGTTTATTTCCCAAATATACATGACATTTGACAGATGTATATATATATATATATATATATATATATATATATATATATATATATATATATATATATATATATATATATATATATATATATATATATATATATATATATATATATAAATATATATATATGTATATATATATATATATATATATATATATATATATATATATATATATATATATATATATATATATATATATATATATATATATATATATATATATATATATATATATATATATATATATATATATATATATATATATATATATATATATATATATAAATATATATATATATATATATATATACATATATATATATATATATATATATATATATATATATACATATATATATATTTATATATATATATATATATATATATATATATATATATATATATATATATATATATATATATATATATATATATATATATATATATATACATACTCTTTGCGATGCATAGTAATATCCAAACAATGATCTCCATGGTTCACTGATTGCCTAGCAACTGTGCTACCTACCCTCATACAGGATTCTCTGCACAGTTAACTCTTCCAATGCTGAAGCCATTTTCGTCAAAGCACAAGAATGCAAATCATTTTGAAAATCATCTTAACCCTGTCATGTTGGTATTCATTGGGTAGCTCTTGCTTAGTACTGTCAGATGAGTACCCATTTACAAGGGTTTCAGACATTTTTCAGATAGTTTGCAACATTTTGTATAAGCCAAATTAGCCACCAGGAGCGTAATGGTTAAAATTTGATAAAATCCATAAATCGAAATTGGAACTCACACCTCCATCTTTGCCAATGGTAAGTTGCCATTGTATATGTAGTTAGCAGCATTTGGAAACAAAAGTTTACAGAAAAGTTGAGTATCATTCAACTTTACATGCGCTAATGGTCCAAGTTTTAAGGGATGGACACTGGTATCATCCAGATGACCAGGGTACCACAGCCAAGGTAGACGTCTATCACTCTTGAAATTCCAATTATGGTATAACTTTGACACCTCTAATTGTTCAGGTTTGTTCAGACAATATATCATCATATGGATGGATATTTCGTGCCATAGACGAGTTGTGCGAAATAAATTTGACATATGTAGGAAATCCAAAGCTCTTGTGCCTGGAACATAATAAAAGTCTGCCGACCCACCTACCACAGTAAAATTTCCGCCAGTTCTTTTGGTTAATTCCGTGAGACACTGTTTAGATAATGCCGAATGCCTTGCCATTGCTTTAAGTGATGCGCGTATTTCATTCTTATACCTGCCAAACCATGTCCAATAGACAGGTCTACAATTGGAAATAGTCCCATTATTATATACACACCACTTTTGCTCTTCAGTTTTCACATCAAAAAATTTCTGAGGATTTTTATTGTACCACCAAAACTTGTCAGGATCAAAGTTAGTGGTTTTCCAAAAATGAAAGACAACATCATCAGCCATGTAAAAATACCCCCTAAAACTTGGCATCCTTTGAATTGCTGCTTCAATGCAGAAGTTGGGGGTTTCACTCATGTAGTTGGGTATTTTTGTTCCTTGATCATGTATGATGTATTTAACATTGTATGTAATTACACGATTGGGAGGTTTTTTAAAGGTGACCTCCACCAAAAGATTCCTCACTATCCAGTCCTCCATATTCCCAATTTCGCCTACTTCCAGTTTCATGGTAAACAGTTCATAATCGTTCGTTGCATTCTCTATTGGAGTCAAGGTACAGTAAAGGATATTTGGAAAAGATACCCTGTATAGACTCTCGAGGAATGGAATAGATTCATAGTGTGGATTATTAAACTCAACCACAAGAAGGCGATCCTCGAATTGGATCTTTGGTTGAATATTTGGTTTATTGAGGAATCGTAAAAGGTTGTTATTGTGGTTTCCACATGTTGCGTTCAAGACTGTAATCATATTAGTGACGTCCTGGTGGGTTGAGTCATCTCGCCCGCTGAGCTGTCTCACAAGGGATAAACTATCTCTATATTCCTCCGTTACGTCATTGTCATGATCAATCTGTTGTGTGTGGGGACGGTGACTGCATGTCCTTGTGTCGAGAAAAATATAAAGGTACTGCAAAAAACAAGAAGACATTTTTTAAATCGGTGTAAAGTATCTATACAACACATTCACTCATTTTGTACTTGTGTGCTGATTGTCACTGCGTCTCCTCGTGTCGAAACATATATTAAAGTGCTGCAAAACAAGAAAACATCTTTTTTAAATCGGTGATAAGTATCTATGCAACACACGCTCATTTTGCACTTGTATTACAAACCAGTTTAGATGATTTGTGGTCTAAATCGTTCAAGGACATTTAAAATATATAAATGTACGGCGTTGTGGAGTGCGGTCTATGGTGCTTCTAAAACTGAAACCCATGATTTTTTTCATGAATAGGAGGGACTTTTTGCTGGGTTTATGTACTAGTAACTATCTCCTCACGGTATGACCGAAGCCGTTAAAAGCGACGGAAAAAACAATGCATTCTTACCTTGATTGCAGTGAGCACTTTAAGGTAGAACCCTACCCGTCATTTTTAAAACTTAAATATCTGAAAACTGAGTTAAATGTAGACAACGGCACTTATGCTATTGTAAAGCTTACATCTCATAGTTACAGAATAATGATAGACTTATCAATACTTTGCTATTTTGAGTTGATGTGGCACCCTTTACCAACATATCAGGCTGTGTTTCGTTTTTTGGCAAAATGTCAAGACTCGCCCATTCCTTGAAAACCAAACTCTACCATTTGATCATTCATGTCTTTGGCAAGGTCCTACCTAAACCGGGAATCTGCTCGATGAGTATGTGAAAAACATTTATGAATGTTCCAATATGCCTCAAGATTACTAACAGCACGTGGTTTACGTAGTTAAAGGACAATTCCACCATGAATAAAACATGGGCTCAAATGGTGTCTTAGGGTATACTCTACTCAAATCCAAGACCCCACAACTACCCACCTTCATATAAGAAGTTTATTGGTGTTTAAAGTCATGATTTTCAAACAGGAAGTGGGTCTCTGGGGGCGGCCATTTTGAAGCCAGAAGATAAGAGAATAGTTGCACAAGATAGGCAGCTGTCATCAGCAGCCAGTACTAGCTGCTGGGAGTGTGGCTTCTTCTCAGCTTATATGTGTGTGGATTCACCATCTACATAATGGTCCAATACAAGGCTCATACCTCATTAACTAGTAATTGCAAATCGTTGATAATCTGTATAAAAAATAAGAATATTTTATTTGCTATTTAGAGTAGAATCATGCTAAGTATGACAATTACACTCCAAGTGTGACATCCACCTGTTTATATTCACTTGTCTATTGCAGACAATTAACTTGCTCTTTTTATCGTTGAGGTGATGTTAATAATGTTAATGATAATAGCAATTCATCTACAACTACTACTTTTGATGATAAAACCAATAATAATGATAATTTAAAATGTGATTATAATATGCACAGTACAGCCATTCTGTGTCCCTAGCAATTTAGTGGTTTGATGCATTTTGTCTTAGAAGACCAACACATGGAATGGAAACCAGCCGGTCAACCTGAACATGCTAGCCTCAACCAGTGTCAATTAATAGTCGCTAATAGGTGCTCTGGGCACCCCCAGCAGGTGGTGGAGATAAGGTTTCTCTGTAATGTAATCGATGCGGGAGCCCTGATTGGTCCTTGTTCCCACGTGACCTCGTGCTGCTGCCTTATCTGCTAGTCCTGGCATGAGGCTAGCATGTAACTATAGGGCATATAGTAATTGGTCTCTCGTTACATATCCATTCTTTTCTTAATCCAAGATTTTGTTAACTGATATTCAAATGAGTGTGAAATTCCTATGTTAAACAGTTTAGTGAGATGGACCAAATACATTGTGTCCTGTTTCCTCTGGTAGATGAAACTTGACAGAGATCAAATGACATATTTATTGAGTTTACATAGACACACTAGATTCTGCAAGTTTAAGATGTCACCTCTGAGTAAAATGTGTTTGTATTGAAATACATGGTACATGTAGTTGTGAATTGGCAGGAAATGGTAAGCTGGGTAGATATCAACAATTTCAAGCACTTCCCTGAATTGAAAACACCCCATGGGACTTCAGGTACTCAGGAAACTTCAACACCATTATGTGGATTGCTATTACCATTGCAGGAAGTGAATCTGAGGAACTAACAATCAATCAGTCAGGTAATGCAATTGACCTGGCTAGTACTGTCAATCTAAGGAACACCTTAGGTTTGTAAGTCTAGTTTTGGAACTTCGGAATTATCAAGGGGAGTCATTTGATACTGACCTTTTCCAGCTGTCATACAAACAACCAAAATGAAGAGTAATATGACTCTGATGTGGGTGGTATAGAATAAATAATACACAAATTTGGGGGTCTAGCAGAAGCAAACAAATCCAAAACAAATATAAAGTGTACTTTTATCTCTCTCCCTTTGTTAGACATTTTATTGTACCCTCTAAATAAAGAAATGTCTTCCATGTCCAACAACTGGATGTAACAGATCTTACAGTTGTTTTTGTGCGCTTCTGGGCCCTTTCTTTTCTCTCTTGTTGAACATGGCTCTGTGTAGGTTTAAAACTAAATATTGTAGGCACTGCATCAGGTTTCAGGTGTTTACGGATCCTAAATCCAAGATTTTCTTGTAGTTCAGTCTCAAAACAAGATTCCTCAAAATGTTCATGACATACTTTTTTTGGCATTATCAAGAGTAGTTCTTCACTGTCCATCCTGTCCCAATGTTGAATAGCCATCTTGCTGCTAAATCCTTCTTTTCTGGTTTAATCTTTGGGTTAGGAAAGGAGAAGAAGAAAATTCCCTTTCCTCTCCCCTTGTCAGATCTGTTTTAGCATCCATATAAGCAGCACAAGTCACCATTTTCACAACATTGTTTGTTGTCTCATGTGTAAACTAGACAGGCTCTGGTAGCTCTGCATACAGGAAGTAGAGCGACTGTGACATCATGAACTAGCTGTCAGATGGATTCTGGCAGGGCATTGTGGGATACAATGGCACCCATGGTGTTCAGCTGGGATGGCTGGTTGGGGGTGGTAATTAAGTGCAATTTCACAGGTAGGGAAGCCAAACAGTATTCAGGTGAACAGGGACAGTAAAGTACACATATCAAAGTATGTTCTCAGCATATAATAGCCTGAAGGTGTAATTGTCCTTTAATGCCGATTTTCAGGTCCTGTCATACTACGAGGTACTTATGACATGACCTTGCACCTAGAGGGGGTTCATATCTGTCATATTCTAAAACAATGGCTTCGAAGACCGTATCGTTATTCACTTTCAGCCAAAAAATGAAATGAAAATATTGGTCAAAATGGTCTATCTCGAAGGAATCTGCATGGTCGAAGCAGACACCCTTGTTGTTTGGGACCAATTTAACAAGGAGAACCCAAAGAGCCCTGCCTTTTGTGCTCTGGAGATTACAACAATAGAATGTTGCCAGTTCGAGATTCGTGGCGAGTGAACACTGCTCATGTGTCATCTTTTGTTTTGATATCCATTCTTAGGGGCCAGCCAAGGACACCACCTAGTGGTGATAATCTTGGTGTTATAGACCATCACCTTAAAGGGAAAACATCTAGGTGTACCTAGATGTTTATCTAATCCGTCATAACATAATAAATCAGCATCCGGCAAATACTGCTATCCCACACTGAGTGTCATGCTTTATGAACCCACCTTGACACGGCCATCAAAGCTCTCGTGACGTCACATGTGACATGCCCTCCCCGCTTGGTTGAATGCAGCATCAGCAGAGCAACCGAAGCGATAAGAGAGAGAATGGAACATAGAGAAACCCAACTCCTGGCAAAGCAGTGAGACTCCAGAAATTATACTCCTCCCCAGGTGGGGGCACTGAGGTACAGAGTGGGGCCGCACCTTAGTTACGTATTTCACGGAAGAAGGGGTCTTTTTTTAAGACCTCCGCATGTCCGCGATTTTGTAAAAGAAGGGTACTTTTTGGTACCAAGGTACGAAGTATGGGGGTCAAAATCCCCTTACAATCCACGAAATATACGCGGCTCTGACGCCGAGTGACTCCCGAAGTGACTGGGCTTCCGAGTCTGCTGCTGCCCCTTGCTGCCGCTAAACACGCAGAGGATTATAAAATTTTAAGATAAAATACGTGTTCCCGTTCATCCAATGTCAGTGTTTTGATAAAAGAAGGGGTGTTTATTTAGTGGGAAAAATCAGCGTTTTATTAAAATAAGGGTGCTTTTTTGGCCAGAAATCAGTGCTTTAGGGGTAATTTTTAACTTTGATAACGAACGTATGCGCCCCCCTAAATACCCAAGTGCCCCCCCGGGCCTACTCCACACTCGATACTGTTTACATGTAACTATACATACCGGAGAGTGCATTGAAGAGGGGCAGAAACGCAGAAGCAAAACAACCATTACAGGATGTGGCCACAGTGCCAGTCGTCCTGGACACTCCACTAGTGGAGTCTTCAGGACGATCGCACACTGGATACAGCCGTGCTTCCTGTCATTCGCACTCCCTAGAGAACGCTACCCACCAGGCCGGCACTGGCGTGCAGGTCCCTATCTATATGGGTCAAATGCAGCCAGCTAGTAGCAGTGTAGGATGGAGTGTTGACGCAAGATGTGACAGCCATACAGATTTCCACTTGCAGCAGAGAATTGAGTATAAAAGCGGTTTTAATAGAAATGACTACACGAAAGTGGTATATTTAGTTTAGGAAGTATACGATACTCTGGCGTGTAGCTTAATATAGGAGATTTAGCATGCTCTTGAGGGTTGTAAGTTGTAACAAGTGACTTTAAAAATTCTGTGTGACCATATCCTGTCATGACATACATCACTGATGGGTAAAAACATCATCAGACTTGATCTTGATTCGTACCTTAAGTAACTATAGGATTAAGGTGTCCTCTATCGAACAGACATCCAAAGACAATTACTTACCGAAAGTAAGCAGAGTACTAGAATGGTGGAAATCAGGTGTGCACAGGTTGTCCTTCGAGTAACATTACGGATCCACATCTTGCTGTTCATGACACGCTGGCGAGCTAGTGAATGGTTGAATCTAGATCAGGGACGTGCATTGTACAGGGGTGGGGCCTATGGTGCTACGTCATGCGTAAGACCTTTAGTCATGTGTAACATCCCTGCAAAAACAGATTGCCTACCAGAATGCACAATCTACTAGATATACATAACATAACAAGTACGGTTGTTGATGCAAAGCATCAATAGTCAAAAGGCGGGGCCAAGTTATTTATGAACTTGTGAGGGAACCGGATCTATAAAGAACATTAACATTATAGAGGAAAATAATTTATAATGACTAGATTTGTATCATTTTTGTAGAAATGAAACAAATATCGGAATTCTAGGCGCAAGCTGGAGACTTCAAAAACTCTTGGGTGCGAAGCTACTTGGGAACGCATCAGTTTTTCTAATGTTGAGATATTTGCTGTAAATGAATGTATATTTGCTCTAAATGAATGTAAACCTATGCTTTCCAATTTTTAATATGATATGTATTCAATAATCTATATTCTGTTCCATGTGTTTTTCAAATTTGATATTACAAACATTAACACCCCTCTTCTATGAATAACTAGTCAGATAGAAAAATATACAGTGCTTTTCAGTATTTCACTTCACTTTGAATAATATGTCATAATGAGAAACAGAGTATTAGGTGCTTGTGCCCTTACCTCCTCAATACCCAAAAATAGGCATGGGGTGACTGGCCTGTTCTAATGAAAGCTGATTGGCCACTTTCCCCGCACATGGGTGTAAATTCACTTGTAGTGCGCATTCAGTTTAGGTCAAATTGAAAAGCTATTTCAAACAGACAACATTGCTGTGGATATACTAATATCAATATGCCCTCTGGAAAGGCAGTTTCAGAAGAAATGAGATGGAAAATTATCAGGGAATACAGCAATGGCCATACCACTATGGATACAGCTCAGATATGTGGTGTGACAGCAGCTACTGTGAGAAACATTGTGAAATTATACTCTGAAAGTGGTGGAGTAAAGAAAAAGACGAGACGAGATGCACTACGGGTGAAGTCTTCACATATCATATCAGCCAAAACTGAATTTTATAAAATGCAAAAACCAAGTATTACTGCGAAAGAGATCCAAAAAGAGCTCATTAAAGATGGCAATTGTTTCCAGGAAACTGTACCTTCTGAATCAACAATAAGTAGGATAGTGACGAAAGATTTAGGATATACTAGGAAAAAGATATCCTCCATAATCCAAGAATCGACCCGTCCTGATGTACAACTTAGATTGGATATGTACATGGCCACCATGTCCACAAAAGACCAATACACTTTACATTTTTTTGATGAGTCTTCTGTATTAGAGACAACTTCAAACAGATCTTATGGGCATGCTCCTGCTGGCACAAGGGCTTTTGAAATTCAGAAGTATGCATCTAAAACAATCAATTTACTCCACAGTGTCCAAGGTGTTGATTTTCATAGCATCGTCAATGGTCCTTCAAATGGACTTGAACTCTTAAATTTTTTTGAATTTGTTACAGAAGAGGTAGTTGATCCCTTAGGAAATCCAGTTATCAAAGACGGAGACACTATCATCATGGATAATTGTGGCTTCCATCATGGAAATGTGACTGAGCCTGCACTTAGAAATCTCCTCAGAAATGCAGGAGCCACATTTGAATTTTAACCTCCGTATCACCCACAACTGAACACATGTGAATATGTATTCAATTCCATGAAAGCTTTTTTGAAAAGAAATCAAGTGTATGCAGCAAATCACCTAGAACTTGCTATTGCATCTAGTCTTGAAAGTGTAGATGATGTGAAGTCCATGCGCATTTTCAGACACTGTGGTTATATCCTGTGAACTGAAAGACAGTTTGAGATTGTGTGTCATTGTAACAGCTATAAATCACCATGACTCTATTTTCTACATGATTGAGAATGGTTAGTTAGTCTAGTTTCAGAGATATCAGATATTGATAGTCTTTTCTGCTTTTTTCTGCACTTTTGCTTTACAAATATTTCATGAAAAATCTCATTGGTATTTTGCCAAAAATTAACCAAATGTCTTGTTTTACCTTATGTGTGGTATAAGTAGAAAGCAAAGTTGAAATGAAAAGTAGACATTCTTCAATTTGCCTTGGTCTTTGATAATAGTTTGTTATAACTGTAACAGTGGTTCAAATGATAGAAAAAACAGGAGAAGTATTGGCGTACAATATTTTATTTTGAATTCTCTCAAATTTTATCTTAACATTGTTTGAACTTTGATTATCGTCGTTTTTACTGCAATTTTTAGGCTAATTCACATCAAGCCAGACCACCTGGCAAAAACACTATAGAGCCCCAGGTCACTGCAACTTTCTCACATGCCCTGGGTGGTATTCAAACACTGGGAGGGGTAAGAGATAGCTAGCAGTTAGTGACTGTCGGCTATCAGGACAAATTATTCATCACTTAGTATCAGAAATAAGAATATTTCCAAGTGGATCCAGAACCACCACTCTTCTCAAGTTAGCCTTTATCCCCACAATGTATCACACACGTAAACATTATTAGGAACCTGTATACCTGCAACCATGTCTTAATGTCAAACCTTAATCTACCAAGAAATAAATTCAAAACAATAAATCGGCATTTCACTTAAGCTTGCAATAATTCTTACTGTATGTGACTGTTAGAATGATAGAATATATAAATCCTCAGATGATCAGTCCTACTGGCAGTATTATTAATTGAGTATTTCATCAAAATAATATTAATTGAAAATTAAATGGAACTATTCATATCTCGAATCAGTTGTTCCAGGATAAAAGCCTATGCCTTGCGCTCTTCCACCTGTGCTTCTTGTAAGTTTTTGTGGCTACACCTGGCATTCTTTATACATGTATCCCTTGTGATAATTCACTGATACATACAAGATAATATGAAAAAAAATATGCAAACAATTCTCTTCCTCAATGAAGCACGCCAGTGTGCCTGATTCTGTTGCACTTGTATGCATTTTTCTTAATCAATCTCATACAAAGCAGTACTTTTCATTTCAAAATCAAATCATATAAGGAGGTCACCTATCTGCAAAAATGAGAAATCAATAACTAAAAAGCCCAACAACCAGGCTTCTTAGATTTAAAGGACAATTCCACCATGAATAAAACATAGGCCTATATAATTATCTTTTAGGGTATTCTCTACTTAGACCCTGAAGTTCCCACCACTGCCAACCTTCAGTATATTGCTGTTTAGGCACATCCTAACTGACACAAAGTGGAGGCACTAGACGCGGCCATGTTAGGCTATTAATAGCTTATCTCAGCAGCTTGTTCACATATGCCATTAGCAATAAGGTATGGCATATGTGTACAAACTTCTGAGATAAGCTATTAATAGACTAAAATGGCCGCTCTCAGTCCCTTCACTTTGTGTTCGTTAGGATGTGCCTAAACAGTAATCCTTTTCTCCATTGCTATAATCATCAAATTAAAAACAAACATTGTTTGATAAGGTTTCACATAAAAACACCTCTGAATTGTACTTGCAGTCCAGTCAATTAAATTAACACAAATGGAACCCAAGTAAATGACTAGTGAATTATTACTTTATTCACTGATGTATCAAGTCTTTCTTCTGGAGTGAATAAAACAAAGAGTGCATCCACATCACCTCAAAGCTGCCAAAAGTTTGATAGAAATTGATAGCTCAGTGCACAAAAATAGAACATAATGTGCTTCACAAGTTCATGGTTTATTGTCATGTGGTGGATGAGACTGAAGATAATCTTGGAAGGGGTTCCAATATGGAAGTGACTCTTTCACTGGAGACGGAGAAGAGGAGGTTTCCTGTGTAGTATTGGATTCTTGCCACACACTAGCACGTTCAAGGGTTGCTACATCCCCTGTCACTTGGGTGGGTATATATCTATGTTCAGGGTTATGTGCACTATCCGCTAAACTTGTGTGGGACGGGAACTTGCTATCCGATAGATAAGAGTGATTGGATGGAACCTTCATATCTTTAATAATCCATTGAAGTGGAGCTCTGGGAGGTGTGACAGAGATATGCGCCCTCCTTTCTACAGGCATTTGAAATATACTTCCAGTTTCAGGAGGTGGCTTATTCTCCTCACAGAAAAGCAGAGGAGTCAGAAGCGAGTGGAGCTTCTGCTTCTTCGGCGGCTCGATATCTGGCAAATCATCACTATCCAAGCTTATGGGGCTATCCTTCACCTCATACTTTGAAACTTTATTGCCAACTTGACTGATTTTCCACAGGAGGTGCTCAGGGTCCACTGAACTTGATGGTAACCTCCCATTTAGCTCACTTCAAAAAAAACGCATGTCTCGAAATAGTATGTTTGGGTTGCCCTAAAACGAAGAATCCTGGGCAGGATTCAAACCCACACTTCGTTCTCCTATGGCCTTTACGGTGGCAATTACCACAGATGGAGCCCACCTTTCCATAGGAGTTCAGTCCAGTGACCTCCTTGGAAAGATCTTCTAGCTGACTCACAAGGGCCTGTTTTTCACATATTTTGGAATATAGTTGCTGGTCTATGTCCTCTACTTCCCCTGTCAAAACATTAGACTGGGCACTGCTAGTTGGTTCCTTGCATGTTTGCACAGGTTCACTGCATTTTTCTTCCGGGTGGACTGATCCCTTCAACTGTAATACACAGTGCACTAGGTGACTCCTCTCACCTTGGGACAAAGAGGTTTCCTCAAAGAGCTGCTCTGTAGAGGACTTGTCAAGCATAGCAATATTATCCAAAGTGTAAATCCCATTTAGATGAAGCACACTGTATATATCTCCTAGGATATGGCTGCAAACATGCGGCTGTATATTCTTGGCCATCCAATGGCTTAGAAACTTGGGAGATGTGTCCATACTGGCCATGCTCTTAGGCTACACAGAACGTGTGCTAGTGGACAGACTAGATCAAGTGAAATTTTTTATGCAAAATAGGCCACCCCTGAAGAACAGAACAGGCCAGGCCAAGCTATTCAGGTCCATGTTTCCTGTCACCATATACTGCTGCTTTGGGATTTTCAATTTTGATTAGTGTTGATATCAAGATTTACAGCAAATAAAAAGTATAAAACAGAAAAACTAAAGAATACTAGGTTTAGTATTGCACTCACAGATTGAAATTGATTATATGCAGTATCATTACAGGAAGTGGGTATCATGTTTACATGTGAGGTTCAACTCCGAATTTCCCACTCGGACCTCAACATGTGCCAAGTAAAAGATTAGGGCACCTGAAAGCTGTAATCTATGTAAGGAAAGCATGTTTTGTAAGGGCTATTGATAGATCTTATTGGCAGTTCTCTGATTTCTGAGTTCAAGTCTAATGACC
Organism: Maea johnstoni; assembly: GCA_963942565.1. Lineage (NCBI taxonomy): Eukaryota > Metazoa > Annelida > Polychaeta > Spionida > Magelonidae > Maea > Maea johnstoni. Next base: position 9,788,448 of record OZ012691.1, on the reverse strand, counting down.
CAAGAATAGAAGTGGAAACCAGTTCGATAGCGAAAATTCTTGGTTGCAATTAGCTGTAAGTCTATGGTGTTAAGAGACTTCCTGAAGGTTTTTGTTTCGTGGAGCTGCACAATGTCCGGGGGTAGATTGTTCCACTGTACTATTGTCCTTGGTATGAATGAGTATTTATAACAGTCTTTCTTACACTGAATTATATTGAGTCTTTGGATGTGGCCTCTTGTGGAGGTGGATCTGGCTACAAGGTCATCACATGCAATATCCACTGCTACATTTATGATTCTATTGAGCATCACTAGTCTGGATTCTGCTCTTCGTTGTTCCAGTAGGGGCCATTCGAGTTTGTTGATCATGGCCGTGACACTTGATTCCCTGCTGTAGGTGTATACACACAGACTGCTTCTAAGATATTGATGTTGTTTTTAGTGTAGGGGTCCCAAATAGATGATGCATATTCCAATTTAGTTCTCACAACGGATTTGTAGGCTTTCTCTTTGATCGTGGATGGGCAGTGCTTTAGGTTGCGTCTGACAACTCCAAGGGTCTGGTTCGCTTTCCTAGCTGTAATACCTACATGGCAATTCCACTTCAGATCATCTGCTATTTCCACTCCTAGATAGCCATGGGACGGAAGTGGTTTCAGTACCGATTCTCCAAGTTTGTAGTCATGGATGATTTTTCTTGCTCGAGCATGGGTGACCCGCAGAACGTGACATTTGTTTGCGTTGAAGCTCATTAGCCACGTTTTTTCCCAGTCATGGAGAGAGTTCAGATCATCCTGGAGAGCATTGTAATCAGCTGAGTTGTTGATACGGCGGTACATCACACAGTCGTCCGCGAATAGCCTCACAGAGCTAGTTGTCATTGATATAGACCAGGAAGAGGAGTGGGCCAAGTACAGTTCCTTGTGGTAGTCTCCAGAGCATACTGGGGCAGGATTGGACTTATGCCCATCAACGCCTTCGCACTGTATTCTATTGGTCAAGAAGGAGTTGATCCAGTTAAGTATGTTGCCAGTAATGCCATGTTGTTTCAGCTTGGCTATAAGGCGTTGGTGAGGCACCTTATCGAACGCCTTAGAGAAGTCTAAGATGAGCATGTCTACTTGCCCACTTTTGTCCAATTCCGCCGCGAGATCGTTACTTGTGAGAACAAGTTGTGTTTCACAAGATCTGCGACTACAAAAGCCGTGTTGGTTGTCGACTAAGATGTGATTGTCAAGGTGATTCATAATGTGCCTGTTAACCACATGCTCTAGCAACTTGCAAGTCACACTGGTCAGGGATACGGGTCTGTAATTAGAAGGGATACATCTGTTTTCCTTTTTGTATACAGGGGCAATGTTTGCCATTTTCCAGTCTTTAGGGAGTTCTCCACTGTCAATAGATTTCTGGAAGATTTTTTGGAGGATGGGTGCAGATTCTTTAGCCGTTTCTTTCAACAAGCGAGTGGTGAGGGCATACGGTCCAGCCGCTTTGTTTGGGTTAAGTTTTTGAAGTAATTTAGTTATCCCATTAGTGTCAATGATGAGTTGATCGATGTCTGGGCTTATTTTTCCTTCCGGTTGAGGGATGTTAGAGGTGTCTTCATTGGTGAATACTGAGCTAAATTGATTGTTAAGTATTTCTGCTTTTTCTTGGGATGAAATAGCTGTCTGACCATCTTTCTTTAAGACAGATATGCCAGCACTGTCTGTTTTCAGTTTTTTTGAGAAAGCTCCAGAAACCTTTATTGGATGTCTTATTATCCTCTGGGTCGACAATATTGTTGATGTAGTTCCAATATGCTTGTCGTTGGGTTTTCTGGGCTGTTTTCTTTAGTGTGCGGAATCTGTGCCAGTCCATTGGTTTGCCAGTCTTTTTGGCCTGGTTGAATGCTCGTTCTTTCTTGCGCAGCAAGCGCCAGATCAGTACATTTATCCATGGATAGTTCTGCCGGGGAGAGAACGATTTGGTTGGAATATGCTTGTCCCTCAGGAGAAAATACTGAAAAGTATACTTTATGTCCGCTTAAAATATTTTATATATTTGAAAACTTCATGCTAAATTAAAATAAGGAAGGCACGATTTTCCGCGGCAAAGGTAATGTACCGGGCCAACATTTATATTATAACCAATCAGAATAGAGAATTATATTCAGTATGGCCTCAGGATTTCTAACATGGCCGTCTGGACTATGAACTTTTCAAAACAGCTTCCCGTATAGGCGTGGCCTGAGGGCCCCGCCAATAAAGTAATTCACACAAACAAAAGCTGACTAGTGGCGCCAATGACTAGTGGCGCCACCATTTTAGTTCCGTTGTGTGGATAATTACCAGTGTGCTTCTTACCGATTTTTTTACGAATAAAGGATATCATTTGAATAATTTCATTTATTAAACAATTAAGATATGTAATACCGAGTTGTCATTGATGTAAGATCGGCCATGTCCCGTAGTTCGAGTTGAACGGACTGAAGCTGACAGGACTCGGTCGATCTTTAGACTTTACAAGTGCTCTGCTCGCACTTGCTGAATATCTCTGAGGCCAAAATTGTCTCCATTTTTGCACGTTCTTTATTTATTCATTTTTCTTTTGAGTTTTAATGAGCAACAAACATAAGATATATCGCAAATATTTAAAATACAGAGCCAGCTTGGCAGTGCTTGGTGCGAATTGAATTACCGGAGAGGACATTGACTGAGAGGGGCAGAAACTCAGAAGCAAAACAACATACATCACTGATGGGTAAAAACATCATCAGACTTGATCTCGAGTCGTACCTAATTAAGTAACTATAGGTTAAAGGTGTCCTCTATCGAACAGACATCCAAAGACAATGACAAATATTGGTAAGGAGAAGGGAGATAATAAGAGACTGGCTGGGGAGGAGGAAGACCCGACGCTGGTGCTCCTAGCCAAACGAAGCCTCCAGAAGGCGCAGCAACCTTAGATGACCAAACACAAGTGGATTCGAAACCAGCCAGTCAACCTGAACATGCTAGCCTCAACCAGCGTCAACTAATAGCCCCTCAATAGCTCTAAAGTAGTGCCCAGCTGATGGTGGAGATCAGGTTTCTCTGTAATGAAATCGGTACAATAGCCCTGATTGGTCCTTTTTCCCACGTGACCCCGCGCTGCTGCGAGTCAGTGACTCCTGGCATGAGTCCAGCATCTCTCTATAGCGCATATAGTAATTGATATCTTGCTACATATCCATTCTTTTCTTCATCTAAGGCAGCAGCACAACCAGAGACAGAAGACCAGTCTGGTTCTCACCAAGAAATCCCTGGACGGGGAGAGGCGAGAATTCCTCAGACGGTGCCAACTGGAGAAGAATTTGTTCGAGAAGAAGATGGCTCGCATAGGTATCATGGTGAAAATAAAGTTTTTATTTGCTCTTTCACACTTGGTCCATCGTACTAAACATCCTTGCTTTAATATTGCATTACACCATGTAAATACTATAGTTTAAACACAATAAAACATACGCATAGATTATTGAATTGATGTAAAATACCCATAGACAGCAATAAAACAGGATTTATCTTTAAATTTATGATATGTAGCAAAACCTCCCGAAAACTGATAAAGTAATAGATGAAAAGTGTTTGGTGAAATATGAATGATTTAAAATGAATAAAAAAAATAATGGGAGTAAGCATATTCCAAGGGGTAGTAGCAGACCAAAGGGACACTATCAAGCTGACAATATCGATGAAATCCTCCTGGAAAAAGCTTCGGTAAAAAGTCGTGACTCGCTAGTTGTAACTGGCGGAGGAAACCAAAAGCACCCGGCGAAAACAACGCATTACCCCCAGAAAAGATATTGGAAGGAGAAATGTTTATCAAGGTACTACCAAAAAAGTTCCTTCAAAAACTTTGTAAAATCATACTTGATTCTAACGTTGATGTCAAAAGTATCAGGGACGTGTGTCTAATAAACTTTTTTTAGAATATATTAATGATGTGTTAATGAATTAACATCTCGGTGTGATGTGTACTGATGCTTTATTTCAATGTCCCTCATCACTCTTTTTTTAGACTGGTCAGTATATTTAACATACATATGTTTTTACTTGTCTGTAATGTTTATCCATACTGAATGAGACTTTTAATAAAGATTATATTACTATTATTACTATTGTTATTATTATTATTATTATCATTATTATTATTATTATCTGACATCATCATCCTCATTATCATCTGACATCATCATCATCATCATCATTATTACAGACGATGATCTAGAGAGGAACTCTTAAAGGGAAAACATCTAGGTATATCTACATGTAGAGCCTACGGAGAGGATACCAAAAGGTAGCATTGATTATCATATGAGTATCCAATACTTTATTACCTCTATTCCATGATAAGACATTTACTTACCGAAAGTAACCAGAATACTAGAATGTAGGAAATCAGAATTGCACAGGATTTCCGTCGAGTAACATTACGGATCCACATCTTGCTGTTCACACGCTGGCGAGCTAGTGAATCTGCTTCAAACAATACAACTAAAAATAAACTATTCTGACCCACCCGAATAAAACCTGACCCGACCCAGAATAAAACCCGACCCGACCCGGTTAGCATAGTGGTCATCTAATCATTATGACGCTGACCGCTGAACCGGAGGCACATTATTTACCTATCAATGGTGGAAATGCGTTCACAGTAGGTGTTCACATAACCATACTTGTCACAATGCGAGGTTTCGCTGCAGGTTCCAACTGGACGTTGTTGCGCCAATTATTTGATTATTTTGCGAGCCTGCTCGCAGTCCAGCTCCATGTTCAGCGCATCCTCATAAATGGGATTTAAATAGTTAGCAGAACCTAGAGAGAGAAAGTTATCACGTGACCGCACCAATAACCTTTCCATGCATTTTTTTCACACTTAAGGTAGAACCCTACCCGATACCCGGGTCATTTTTAAAACTTAAATATCTGAAAACTGAGTTAAATGTAGACAATGGCACTTATTATATTGTATAGCTTACATCTCATAATTACGGAATAATGATAAACTTATCAATAATTTGCTAGTTTGAGTTGATATGGCACCCTTTACGCACATATCTGGCTGTGTTTCTTTTTTTTGGCAAAATGTCAAGACTCACCCTTTACTTGAAAGCCTAACTCGACCATTTGATTATTCATGTTTTTGGTAAGGGGCAAGGTCCGACCTAAACCAGGAATCTGCACGATGAGTATGTTAAAAATGTTTTTGAATGTTCCCACATGCCCCAAGATTACTAACAGCACGTGGTTTACGTAGTTAATGCTGATTTTCAGGTCCTGTCATAATACGAGGTACTTATGACATGACCTTGCACCTAGAGGGGATTCATATCTGTCATATTCTAAAACAACAGCTTTGAAGACCGTATCGTTATCCAATTTCAGCCAAAAAATGAGATGAAAATATTGGTCAAAATGGTCTATCTCGAAGTAATCTGCATGGTAGAAGCAGACACCCATGTTGTTTGGGACCAATTTAACACGGAGGGCCCAGAGGGGCCTGCCTTTTGTTCTCGTGGCCGTACCACAATAGGAATTTGCTAGGTCGAGATTCGTGGCAAATGATCACTACTCATGTGCCATCTTCTGTTTTTATATGCATGCTTAGGGGCCAGCCAAAGACACCATCTGGTTATGATGATCTTGGTGTACTAAATTATCACCTTAAAACATTCCATTATGATCATCTGCCAGTAAAATGTTGTATCCCAGGCTCAGCTTTTGTCTCTAGAGTTAAGTGAGATTTGTGATATTGATTTATTTCTTCTCCGTCTGACGTGCGGTCGCAGGCGCCCTGTCTCCGCACAACATCGCGTGTACTACCAAAATATTACACCCTAAATCCTAAATTTCACCTCTCGAATTGAAGTTTTCCGGGTAAAATGCCATTAATACAGTATATTGCAGCATAGTCATTATGTGTTCTGGATGATAACGAATGTGTCATCTACCGCAGCCCTGGTGGCTCCCCCTGGAGGCTGAAACAGAACTAAACATGAGCTGAAGTTAACTCGACCTTAGACGACCAAACACAAGTGGAATGGAAACCAGCCGGTCAACCTGAACATGCTAGCCTCAACCAGTGTCAACTAATAGTCGCTAATAGGTGCTCTGGGCACCCCAGCAGGTGGTGGAGATAAGGTTTCTCTGTAATGTAATCGATGCAAGAGCCCTGATTGGTCCTTGTTCCCACGTGACCTCGCCCTGCTGCCTTATCTGGTAGTTCTGGCATGAGGCCAGCATGTAACTATAGGGCATATAGTAATTGGTCTCTCGTTACATATCCATTCTTTTCTTAATCCAAGACTCGACATAGGTCATCATGACTATGCAAACACCATTGACACATTACCGACATTCAATTCCTGCACTACATGCAGCCCGGTCATAATAAACGACCGCACGCCATATTGTCACCCAGTTTACTTGGCATGGATAACCTCACAAATGAAAGTAGCTTTGATTCGCAAGCCACATGGGTCATTGATGTGCTTGGCTTATTTTTTCGACATGTTACCCATGGGTGTCTGTACAACCAGGTTCTGGCGGACGTCCGATCGACTGGTACAGGAATTAAATGCCCGTACTGTACAGGTTACACTTCGAGCGAGAAAGACGACATGCCGGCCTCGGGAACGATTCTCGGGAAATGTCGGAAATATCTTGTTTATTCTCGCGATTTTGGGAGCTTTTTACTTTACTTTGGACAACTCACAAGAGATATTTTATGTACTACTAGGCAAACAACCCAGAGGGGTCAGTTTTCAAGTAATGATACAATTCTGGCTTGTAGCCGCAAGACATATTTTCGCCGTGTATGAGGATATAATTACATGAAGGATGAACTAGTCTCATTCCCCTTGTTTTTTTGGTCTGCATTTTGCCTAACCGACAGCGATGTCCATACCCTGATATTTATATTTTTTGCTATTGGCTATATGGTATGAACATCGACACACACCCCTATATGGTCTAATGGTAGTATAAAACTTTCCCTCATAGCGACTTCATTCCTCACACAATTGGTCAAATAATAGCATAGGCGTTTACTTGGATGTATATGGATGTGTGCCGCAACTTCAGTCAGGTAAGACCTTGGGCCAGTGGTTGCTCATCTAAGGTAAGACGTAAATTTGACAACGAGGGAGTAATTTGGGAAAATTGATTACTACAATTAGGAGGTATATGGGTTATCCCCGACATCTAAGGTAAGACGTAAATTTGACAACGAGGGAGTAATTTGGGAAAATTGATTACTACAATTAGGAGGTATATGGGTTATCCCCGACTCTCTCTCTCTCTCTCTCTCTCTCTCTCTCTCTCTCTCTCTCTCTCTCTCTATATATATATATATATATATATATATATATATATATATATATATATATATATATATATATATATATATATATATATATATACAGTGGAACCTGTGTACATTGAACACTAACGGGAAATGAAAAAGTGTTCAATGTACGCAGGTGTTCAATGTATCCAGGTTCCGAGTATTTGGAGATCGGGTGAAATAGAAATGAAATCAATTGCAATTAGAGAAACAAGATCATTTTATTGCAAAATCTACCATATCTTTATTTTACTTTCTTCTTATAGTTAAACACTTCGCATGTTAAACATTTGAAAAATATTACTTAACAAAACACTGAATATTTTACATCTCATTTGACCTCATTTTCGCTGAATAGTTTTAAATCAGTGCAGAATGTTCAAAGTAGACAGGTTAGATGTGGCCTGCGGGAAAAGATTTGGTGTTCAATGTTCAAGATAGACAGGTGTTCAATGTATCCAGGTAGCCTCCCATTGCTTTTCAATGGGAGTGTGCCGGGAAATGAAAAATTGTTCAATGTACGCAGGTGTTCAATGTACACAGGTGTTCAATTGGACAGGTTCCACTGTATATATATATATACATATGTATATATATATATATATATATATATATATATATATATATATATATATATATATATATATATATATATATATATATATATATATATATATATATATATATATATATATATATATATATATATATATATATATATATATATATATATATATATATATATATATATATATATATATATATATATATATATATATATATATATATATATGTGTGTGTGTGTGTGTGTATTACAAATAGGTAAAAAGTGGAACACAGAAGTTTCACAGACAAACCACGTTATTATGAATACATCTAGACAAATGTTACAAATAGTCACTGGCAAGTATATCTTACCATACTTTACCAGCTCGTAAGGAATATATGCATGAATGTATGTATGTATGTATGTATGTATGTATGTATGACAGATCAACTCAAATGTGTATTGCTATATGGGAAATACTGGTAGTACGTATACCGTTTTTTGCAATAGGTAACATATGTAGTTATGATTACAATGTGTAACAGGAAAGAGGAAGCATCTCAGACAGCTGTAATTCCTATCCTGTAACGAGACAAATCTGTCCTGTCTATACATTTCTAAAGCAGTTCGTCCATTCGGCAGCAGTAAGATTTCTACGAAATGGATGGTTTAAGTTTAGGTGATCTTTAAAAATGGTCTGAAAGGTTAAAAAATGAAAGAATTAGACTAAAATCTTTTAATTTTTTAAAGTTTAAAATGTTATTTTATTGTCACAAAAATCCAGCGGACACATAGCACAGTATACAGTTGTTTTAGAAATGCAAGTCTTTGACAAAAAAGTAAATGTATTTACAATACATTTTAGGTTCATAAATAGATAAGCTCTTTATATAGTGGATGCCAAAGCCCCAGAAATCAGCCCAGTGATTCTCTATGAGAAACAAGTCTCTAAAGACAAACTTTGATTGATCTAGTATCAGTCTACTAGTTTTGTTTCTATCTTTTAAATGAACGAATAATTAAAATTTCAGACCTCAACTGTGATGTACTGGAAAATACTAACACTTTCTGATCAATAGACAGTCAAAGGATACTTCATGATAGTAATTCCCTTATATGCACGCTTTATTTGACTTATTTGTCACTATTTCCTTTGTTAAATGTTGAAATCTATATTCTGAAAATAAAGTATTTAGTGGCTGGTACTGGCACCAGGTCCCAGTCTACTACAGAGCCCTACGTGACCCTGACTCTATCTGACTCCCAAAACTAACTGCCTAAACCTTAAGGAACCTGCTCCTTATAAACTGTAAATCCATAGCATTATATGTATATATATATATATATATATATATATATATATATATATATATATATATATATATATATATATATATATATATATATATATATATATGCACCCTCCTACAATAGTACAAAACATAGAATATAATACATAAATCAAAGAGATTTATGACCCAATACTTTAACCTATTGTTAAGTTTCCATTGTAAACGTGATTGACGAGATTTGGAAATAGCAGATTACAGAAGAGACGTGTGTCTTTTTTCTTCCTATGTGCTACCTGTCCCAGCTTTAAGGGATGCACAGATGTAGCTGTCAGCTGGCTTGGGTACCACTTCCAGGGCTCCCGTCTGTCTGTATCATAGTTCCAGTTATGGTACAGATTTGACACCACTATTTCTTCAGGTTTGTTCAGACAATACATCATCATAGTGATAGACATTTCGTGCCATAGTCGAGTTGTGCGAAATAGATTGGACATGTGCAAGAAGTCTAGAGCTCTTGTGCGAGGAACGTAGTAGAAATCTGTCTGGCCTCCGACCACAGCCACCCGTCCACCAGACCTTTTGACCAGTTCCTTAAGACATTTTCGAGACAATGAAGAGTATCTCACCATTGTTTGTAGGGATAGCTTAATTTCCATTCGGTAGTTTTCGAACCAGAACCAATATACAGGACTACACCCAGAAAGCTTCCCATTGACATTACTCTTGCAGTATATGCTTTCATCTTTTACTACATCTAGGATTTTCGTTGGATGGGTATCATACCACCAAAACTTATCCGGATCAAAGGATGCTGTTCTCCAATAATGAAAAACGGTATCGTCCGCCATGTAAATATACCCTTTAAAGCTAGGCATCTTTTGAATGGCTGCTTCAATACAGAAGTTGGGAGTTTCACTCATGAAATCTGGAATCTTTTTGGACTGATCGTGAATGATGTACCTCAAATTGTAGCTTACTGTCCGCCTTGGATTCGTTTTGAAAATGACCTCCACAAAGAGTCTTCTTATCATCCAGTCCTCAAGGTAGCCCACCTCATGCACCTGCAGTTTCATGGTGAACAATTCAAAATCAACGGTTGCATTTTCTATTGGTGTCAAGGTACAGTAGAGGATGTTCGGGAAAGCTGGCCTGTACAGACTTTCAAGAAAGGGAATCGATTCGTAGTGTGGATTATTGAATTCAACAACAAGTAAACGATCTTTGAAAGTGACCTGTGGTTCAATCTTTGGTGTATCGAGGAATCGTACGAGGTCTTTATTCTGTTTTCCACAAGTTATTTCCAATGTGGTTTTCATATCCTGTATACCCTGCTCAGTGTTGATAACTGATTGAGAATCTCTATGCAGCTCGTCCATGATATCGGAGGCACCCCCTCCGTATCCTGTTTTGCGTAGATGCAGGTCCGTTACTTTCTTGAATGCTTCCGTCTGGCTACATGGTGTAATAAGGGAGGTATTTATGTACTGGAAAGATAAAAAGAATAATCGTAAGAAAGCTACCATACACAATCACAAGAGTAACAATCAAATACATGCTTACAGCATCCTACGCTACTTTTGTAGATACAGTGAAAGTGATCAGTACCATTGAGACCTAGTTAAAATCACCATCCAAAAACATACCTCACAGCAGCATAATCATATAACAAGGTGTATATTCAGATGTGTTATTCAGATGTGTTATTAGTCAGAGAATATCATAGCCAACCGTCCTTTGTCGACCAATATTGTATTTCATTTCATTATTTACAACTTTTCACTCAAATGACATAATCTCAATACTTACTGTATGTTCGGGGAAACCTTAAGGATGCCCGGGGAGGGGGGGGGCAGTCAGGTACAGAGGGGGGCTACACGCGCGTTACGTATTTCGCAGAAGAAAGGGGTCTTTATTAAGACCTCCGCATGTCCGCGATTTGTAAAAGAAGGGTCCTTTTTTGTACCCAGGCACGAAGTATGAGGGATGAAAATCCCCTTACAATGCACGAAGTATACGCGGCTCTGACGCCGAGTGACTCCCGAAGTGACTGGGCTTCCGAGTCTGCTGCCGCTAAACAGGCAGAGAATTATAACATCAAAAGTTAAAATGCGTGTTCCCGTTCATCCAATGTCAGTGTTTTGATAAGAGAAGGGGTGTTTTTATAATGGAAAAAGTCAGCGTTTCTTTGAGGGTGATTTTTTGGGCTGAAATCAGTGCTTTACGGGTATACTTAAATTTTGAGCGTATGTACCCCCCTAAATACTGAAGTGCACCCCCCCCCCCCCCCCACCGGGTAGGGATATCATTGACTATGGCCAATAAGTAGTAAATTTCAGATTCCTTACCGCTAAATCGTTTTATGTGTGTGTGTGTGTGTCTTTAATACGTGTTTGTGTGTGTCTTTATGTGTGTGTGTTTGTGTTTGTGTGTGTGTAAGTGTGTTTGTGTGTGTGTCTTTACGTGTGTGTGTGTGTCTGTCTGTGTGTCTGTCTGTATGTGTGTGTGTGTCTGGTGTGTGTGTGTCTTTATGTGGGTCTGTGTGTGTTTGTGAGTGTGTGTGTGTCTTTGTGTGTGTGTGTGTCTTTATGTTTGTGTGTGTGTCTTTATGTGTGTGTGTGTGTTTATGTCTTTGTGTGTGTGTGTGTCTTTATGTGTGTGT
>OZ012691.1:9766556-9776404 GCA_963942565.1 Maea johnstoni | reverse complement strand
TATATAATATTATATATATATATTATATATTATATGTATATATTATTATATATATATATATTATATATATATATATATATATATATATATATATATATATATATGCATATAGGCATACAATATATGTATATATATTATATATATATATATATATATATAATATATATATATATATATATATATATATATATATATATATATATATGTATATATATATATGTATATATATATATTGTATATATATATATATATGTATATATATATATATATACATATATATATATATATATGTATATATATATATATGTATATATATAATATATATATATATATATATATATAATATATATATATATATATATATATATAATATATATATAATATATATATATATATATATATATATATATATATATAGTTGTTTCTGATGGTTATTCCCCTTTCCATTAGATTTCCAAAAGTGAATACCATGAGAATGATATGACCAACCTTTTTGGACTTCATTTATCATCACCATCTCTGCCATATTCAGGCTCGTTTTCAGCAAAGGCATGATAAGTCAGTTGTAAAGAGCACGAGACCGGAGCTCCTGTATATGGAAAAAGAAGACGAACTACCACCCTACACGCAAGTCACTGGCAACTTTCTCACATTTATTCGAAAACGGCAGTGGTTAGAGACAGAGAAGGCAGTCATTAACAGCGCTAACCTAGTTACTATATGTTTTATTGTGTTTCGATCAATGCCAACATCTACTAAAAGACAAGTTACCATATTTTGCCCATTTAGTTAATACAATGCCACGCAAGGAGTTGCACTCACATTATTTTAAACTATATATTGTATATATCGTAGTACTATCGGCATCTAGCCACACGGGGATAGATATGGCACTACACACCACCTTGAGCTTCGTTTTGTTGACCCCTTACCAGCTTTGGGTTCGACCTGCGCCTTGTTCAGTACCATAAACGTTGATCAACGTTTCCCGTCCAGATCATCATATAAAAAAAAAAAAGTAAACGTTGAAACCGTTCAGATTCCGTTTTCCCACCACGTTGATCAATGGTGATGGTCCTGAACAAGGCCTAGTCGAACCCAAAGCTGGTAAGGGGTCAACAAAACGAAGCCCCTTAGGCTACTTTATTCCAAGGCACAAGAACGCAAACAACTTCGAAAACCATCTAAACCCTGCCATGTTGCTATCCATTGGATAGCTCTTGCTGAGTTCTCTTGGAGGAATACCCATTCGCCAGGGTTACAGTGATTTTCAGGGGTTTCTGCATCATTTTGTATTGGCCAAATTAGCCATCAGCAGCATAAGGCTTGTGATTAAGAAACAATAATAAATGATCATATATCCAGGGCATCGGCTAATCGCCTCGCTATCTAAGGTTTTTGCATCAACTTTTTCGCTGTCTGACACGTTCTAACATGCCCAGATTCGGAATTCCGGTTAGTGGCCTGTGAGGTAGTTGCCACTGACTTTGGGTTGGGCTGTACCATCGGTGTCATCAAGCGCGAACAACTAAGGCTAATTACGACCTTGAATTAAGAAACGTGTTCGGTCATCTAAGTCACGGACTGAGCCTAGACTAAGTTCCTAGTCCCTACAAAAGTTGACATTCCCCTCCTGTGCTGACCTAGCAATGAGGTGTAAGTACCAGGTAAGTTATAGATGGTAACACCTGATTCTCCGATCTCTAGAGGTTTTATTCTAAATGAATCCTTGTAAGATAAGTGAAAACTAAATTGACCACTTTGGCCACCTAGCATAGTTGGTGCTTGGTAACAGAAAAAAACATAACAGATAAATACATGTGTCAGCCTAGAAATCTAGGCAAGACTGAGCGTGCACAAGGCAGAACATATGACAAATATCAACATATTAACAAATATTCAAAATATCAACAAGTGCATGCCCAATCTATTAATAGATAGATCGATTGAGTTCACGTGACCGGGCCCGCCCCAATAAACACCAGACGTCAGTTAAGCCTTGGATGATGAATAGAATGGATATGAAGCGAGAGACCAATTACTATATGCCCTATGGTGAGATGCTGGCCTCATGCCAGGAGTACCAGAAAAGCCATCAGCGCGAGGTCGACGTGGGAACAAGGACCAATCACGGCTCTCGCATCGATTACATTACTGATAAACCTTATCTCCACCACCAGCTGGGGGTGCCCAGAGCACCATTAATTGGCCTATTAGCGGCTATTACTTGACACTGGTTGAGGCTAGCAATTTGTTCAGGTTGACCGGCTGATTTTCGAATCCACTTGTGTTTGGTCATCTAAGGTTAAGCAATGACCCGTTACGATACTGGACTCTAGAGAACACTAAAGGTTTTGAAGCGGCGTGAGTAGCCCCAAAGCGTAAAGCTTTAACGCACTATTTATAGCTCTCTAACTATCACCTATGAGGTGCTCGCTACACACTGCACTACTTGATGTTTAACAATATATAAGGGTAACCTACTTTCCTGTTGTCTGAGTGCGTTCGGGAGATCCTCTGCGGTAGAGTGTATAGGTTCTGCTTCTGGGGTGATCTACGCTCGGGAAGATGCCTGTCATACACGTAAAAGGACGGAAACTAGGATCTGTGATTGGTCCTCTGCATTTCCTCAATCTTGATACTGACGGTAAGGGAATACGGGATGCCGTTTATAACATTCATAATCATACTTTTGTTGACAAATACAATTTTGTTGAGACCGAATTCTAAGATGTTAATTATACACTTTGCGAATGGTTCACGACCATGCCTTACACAGAAGTACTTATGTCCAACAAAGTTACTTGTTAAAAAACAATTTTGTTGAGACAGAATTCTAAGATGTTATACACTTTGCGAATGGTTCACGACCATGTCTTACACAAAAGTACTTATGTCCAACAAAAGTTACTTGTTGACAAAAACAATTTTGTTGAGACAGAATTCTAAGATGTTAAGTATACACTTTGCGAATGGTTCACGACCATGTCTTACACAAAAGTACTTATGTCCAACAAAAGTTACTTGTTGACAAAAACAATTTTGTTGAGACAGAATTTTAAGATGTTATACACTTTGCGAATGGTTCACGACCATGTCTTACACAAAAGTATTTATGTCCAACAGAAGTTACTTGTTGACAAAATCAATTTTGTCGAGACCTTAGTCCTAAGATGATACACTTGGCGAATGGTCACCCCAGACAAAGTAACTTTTGTTGGGCAAAAGTACTTCTGGCTTGACAAAAGTTACTTCTGTCGACAAGTTTATTTATTAGCTTGTACCTGTGAGATCGATTTGAAAACATCATACATTTAGACTCGACTTCTCACAATTATCAATTCATAGGTAGTTTGCTAAGGCAAAGCCTGTGATTGATGTTTATAACTTCGTATCAGTACGTTTTGCACTTTGTTATAAGGACGTAGAATACGTAGAATGGCTACATTGATCGTGGTCACTTGCCATTCTGAGTTGTCACGTGGACATCCATCTAGCCGGTGCCGACTCTAGTACCCATTTGATAAATTGATGCTACCGAATATATTCAATAGCAAAAAAGTATAAATATCAGGGTATGTACATGTACTTTAAACTCTATAACCCATTTTATATATTGATGCTACCATATAGTCAATAGCAAAAAAGTATAAATATCAGGGTATGTAAATCCAACTCTATTACTCCATTTTATATATTGATGCTACCATATAGTCAATAGCAAAAGAGTATAAATATCAGGGTATGTACATGTACATTCAATTCTATTACCCATTTTTATTATATTTGATGCTACCATATAGTCAGTAGCAAAAGATTATAAATATCAGGATATGGACATCGCTGTCGTTTAGTCTGTGTGAATACTCAAAACAAATAATTGCTTGCCGCTTGCCATGAAAATGACTCGATTTGACTTTGCCGACACGGGCATGTGAGAAAGTTGCCAGTGACTTGGGGTTTGGGGCAGTGGTTTTCGCCGGGCACTCGGGTTTCCTCCACTACTTACAACTGGCTAGTCACGAGTCAGCCATAATTGGCATAAATGTGAAGAAAAACGAAATTCCAAATATCCCGACATGGCTTATATAACAAACATGATGAGAAATCTAGATAGCTCGGATAGAATAAATATTACAGCAGTGTTTTCTTGATTGGTCAACTTCAAGGCAAATATTGACTACGGCCCAGAGAGCTGTGTAATATATTTTCCTTGCCGGCTAAAGCTCAAATCAATTGGTTTTTACCTTCCACCGAATCTCATCAGGTAAAAGGTTACCTATACCCGCCAGATTCAGACTGGGGTCAACAACTGGGTCACTTGTGGAGATTTCGATGCCTTTCATGCAAGCATCGATAGTAAAAAGACGTGCGTAGTTATCGATTGAACTTGAGATGGAACTCAATATATGGAGGACGCTTGAATAATAAAGTTAAGGTCTTTTCTGGGGTTTTAATGTTTGAAATTAGTTTCATTTTGAGGTTTTTACACATTTCAAAGCATACACTCTTTTTCGTATACACTAGTGATCATATCAACTCTGGACGGTCTAGGCCATCAATGAGCTGAATAAGAGTTTACTGAAAGCTAAGAATATTTTGGATGAAAGAATATCACATTTGCCATTTTTGACTTGGGAGGGAACCCGAAATATGGAGAACGTATTATAATAAAGTTAAGGTCGTTTATGGGTTTTAATTTGTGAACATAATTTTGAACTTGGTTTTTACAAAGCCTGCACGCTTTTCCTTACACACACGTAATCAGATCAACGCTGACGGTCTAGGCCATCAATGACCAGAGTAAGAGTTTATTAATAGCTAAGATTATCATGGACAAAATAATATCACATCGATAGTTTAAGGTGGGTTTTTTTTGTTTGTGAATATAAGGTCATTTTCAACCTACATTCTTCAATATAATGATACCAGATATAGAAGAATGCATGTTAAGTGTAAGTTGATTCGTGTTTGCAGTTAACTCATGCCGCACTCAAAAGTGTGTGTGTGTGGGGGGGGGGGGGGGGGGGGGGAGGACCATGTTTAAAGGGGGAAGTCCTTCTATACTGCAACATGGAATTCCAGAAATCCTGCCCCAACACAAATAATAATACAAACATCTTGCGTGAGGGGCCTAAAAGTCAGATCGTTCTGTATGTAAGTTGAATATTTTTCTATCGGGTTGGATGTGTTTTTTCAGAAGTTGAATTATTGGTCGTATGGCATTCCATACATGTTATCATGGGGAATATCTAATGTGGATATATCTGTTTTATTAGCATGCCTATGTAGCAGGCATGTTGGATGGTCAGGTTTGCTCTTGTTTTTTCTCACTTTGCGGCATGTAGGAGTATACTGACACCACTTCTAGAGAGAGAAGGACCATAAGTCGCCATCTAGAGGCTGTTGATAGTACTACAATGGTAGGCCACTCACAGTGCCACCATGATTAGTCAACCGAGAGGGGAAGTTCAACTTTTCAGAGACTAGGAATCTATCAGTTACATAGAATATCTCTATCTCCTATGTACGATATATATATATATATATATATATATATATATATATATATATATATATATATATATATATATATATATATATATATATATATATATATATATATATATATATATATATATATACACACACACATATGTGAGTGTGGTGTGTATATATAATATGTTAAACGCACTAAAGCTAGGCTAGAAGCATCTCTACCAAGGGTTGATGAATTTCGCCAGCCTTTGCCCCCCCCCCCCCCCCGATAATAAAAACGTTCTTTACCGTGCACGAAGAAAACAGTGTATTTACTTAAACGGCTATTGGAGGAAACCTTTTGTACTGCTATGTGTATCTGTCGCAAACAGTCAGCGGGCGGGCTTTGTTAGTTTTCTACTTTATAAGCAGGTTCATTTTGTAGGCCGAGGCCAACCTAACTTCACCCATTAGCTTCCCACGTATGGTCAGACCACTATAGACACAATTCTACATATAAATATATATATACATATATATATATATATATATATATATATATATATATATATATATATATATATATATATATATATATATATATATATATATATATATACATGTATATATATATATATATGTATATATGTATATATATATATATATATATATATATATATATATATATATATATATATATATATATATATATATATATATATATATATATATATGCATACATACATACGTACGTACGTACGTACGTGTGTGTGTGTGTGTCATTCATCCCAACAGGAACAGCACCTTTTAGTCAATCAAAGTAGTACATAACTATTAATAAGATACTTAAGTTTGTTTCAGACCATGTGTACCGAGTTGAATATAATGGGTTAAGGCTAGCATTAACTTGTTTAAACACAAAGCTACTGATGGAAGAATTTGGCAGCTTACTACGTGTACCTATTGAATTGAAAAGCATGGATATGCATATAGTGGGAGTCAGAGGGGTTTATACTAACATAGCTTTTCGTGTGCTTGATATCTTCAAATTGTTCCTATGTACGTTTAGCGACTGCGCGAATGGCTAAGCCCAGTCCACCGAACGCTGACTGCCTTTCGGTACTGCCGATGTCCCAGACCAATTGGTATAGGAGATTTGAAATAACATGGGTTAGTCGCTGGTTTGCCAAGGGTAGTCCAATTTCCTCAATCAAATCATTGATAACTGGATAGTTTCAATTTTGCTCTTATATGGCGGAAAATATAACGATGAATGACATGTCCATATTAGGCAGTTTAATTTGATGAGAAAAAGCCTTTTTTGTTCACATCGCAATTTTCATCAAAGATTGCTGAAACTGTATTTTCATATTAAGCAGTTTTTTGGTTCATATCGTATTTCATTAAGGATTATTAAAAAGACATGTCTATATGCATTGTTGTTTGTTTAATGTATTAGGTATAGTAATCGCCACAAAGCGCCCGTTTTTGAATCCTACTCGGATCTTTTGGGACTTGTGGTTAGACAATTGTTTTTCACGGGCTCTCCGGCTTTTCTATCCCACTGACGACTAGTCACGATGTAGCCGAAATGTTGTGGAAAAAAAGAGACGACAATAAAAATTCCTGCCTCATAAGCAGATTGGCATCGCAACCCACACACAGAAACACACACACACACACACACACATAGAGACACACACACAAACACTCACACACAGACACACATAAAGACACACACACACACACACACACGTAAAGACACACATACACACACACATACGCTCAACATTTAAGTATACCCGTAAAGCACTGATTTCAGCCCAAAAAATCACCCTCAAAGAAACGCTGACTTTTTCCATTATAAAAACACCCCTTCTCTTATCAAAACACTGACATTGGATGAACGGGAACACGCATTTTAACTTTTGATGTTATAATTCTCTGCCTTTTTAGCGTCAGCAGACTCGGAAGCCCAGTCACTTCGGGAGTCACTCGGCGTCAGAGCCGCGTATACTTCGTGCATTGTAAGGGGATTTTCATCCCTCATACTTCGTACCTGGGTACAAAAAAGGACCCTTCTTTTACAAATCGCGGACATGCGGAGGTCTTAATAAAGACCCCTTTCTTCTGCGAAATACGTAACGCGCGTGTAGCCCCCCTCTGTACCTGACTGCCCCCCCCTCCCCGAGCATCCTTAAGGTTTCCCCGAACCTACAGTAAGTATTGAGATTATGTCATTTGAGTGAAAAGTTGTAAATAATGAAATGAAATACAATATTGGTCGACAAAGGACGGTTGGCTATGATATTCTCTGACTAATAACACATCTGAATAACACATCTGAATATACACCTTGTTATATGATTATGCTGCTGTGAGGTATGTTTTTGGATGGTGATTTTAACTAGGTCTCAATGGTACTGATCACTTTCACTGTATTTACAAAAGTAGCGTAGCTTGCTGTAAGCATGTATTTGATTGTTACTCTTGTGGTTGTGTATGGTATCTTTCTTACGATTATTCTTTTTATCTTTCCAGTACATAAATACCTCCCTTATTACACCATGTAGCCAGACGGAAGCATTCAAGAAAGTAACGGACCTGCATCTACGCAATACAGTAAGTATTGAGATTATGTCATTTGAGTGAAAAGTTGTAAATAATGAAATGAAATACAATATTGGTCGACAAAGGACGGTTGGCTATGATATTCTCTGACCAATAACACATCTGAATAACACATCTGAATATACACCTTGTTATATGATTATGCTGCTGTGAGGTATGTTTTTGAATGGTGATTTTAACTAGGTCTCAATGGTACTGATCACTTTCACTGTATTTACAAAAGTAGCGTAGCTTGCTGTAAGCATGTATTTGACTGTTACTCTTGTGATTGTGTATGGTAGCTTTCTTACGATTATTATTTTTATCTTTCCAGTACATAAATACCTCCCGTATTACACCATGTAGCCAGACGGAAGCATTCAAGAAAGTAACGGACCTGCATCTACGCAAAACAGTAAGTATTGAGATTATGTCATTTGAGTGAAAAGTTGTAAATAATGAAATGAAATACAATATTGGTCGACAAAGGACGGTTGGCTATGATATTCTCTGACCAATAACACATCTGAATAACACATCTGAATATACACCTTGTTATATGATTATGCTGCTGTGAGGTATGTTTTTGAATGGTGATTTTAACTAGGTCTCAATGGTACTGATCACTTTCACTGTATTTACAAAAGTATCGTAGCTTGCTGTAAGCATGTATTTGATTGTTACTCTTGTGATTGTGTATGGTAATTTTCTTACGGTTAATCTTTTTATCTTTCCAGTACATAAACACCTCCCTTATTACACCATGTAGCCAGACGGAAGCATTCAAGAAAGTAACGGACCTGCATCTACGCAAAACAGGATACGTAGGGGGTGCATCCGATATCATGGAAGAGCTACATAGAGATTCACAATCAGTTATCAACACTGAGCAGGGTATACAGGATATGAAAACCACATTGGAAATAACTTGTGGAAAACAGAATAAAGACCTCGTACGATTCCTCGATACACCAAAGATTGAACCACAGGTCACTTTCAAAGATCGTTTACTTGTTGTTGAATTCAATAATCCACACTACGAATCGATTCCCTTTCTTGAAAGTCTGTACAGGCCAGCTTTCCCGAACATCCTCTACTGTACCTTGACACCAATAGAAAATGCAACCGTTGATTTTGAATTGTTCACCATGAAACTGCAGGTGCATGAGGTGGGCTACCTCGAGGACTGGATGTTAAGAAGACTCTTTGTGGAGGTCATTTTCAAAACGAATCCAAGGCGGACAGTAAGCTACAATTTAATGTACATCATTCACGATCAGTCCAAAAAGATTCCAGATTTCATGAGTGAAACTCCCAACTTCTGTATTGAAGCAGCCATTCAAAAGATGCCTAGCTTTAAAGGGTATATTTACATGGCGGACGATACCGTTTTTCATTATTGGAGAACAGCATCCTTTGATCCGGATAAGTTTTGGTGGTATGATACCCATCCAACGAAAATCCTAGATGTAGTAAGAGATGAAAGCATATACTGCAAGAGTAATGTCAATGGGAAGCTTTCTGGGTGTAGTCCTGTATATTGGTTCTGGTTCGAAAACTACCGAATGGAAATTAAGCTATCCCTACAAACAATGGTGAGATACTCTTCATTGTCTCGAAAATGTCTTAAGGAACTGGTCAAAAGGTCTGGTGGACGGATGGCTGTGGTCGGAGGCCAGACAGATTTCTACTACGTTCCTCGCACAAGAGCTCTAGACTTCTTGCACATGTCCAACCTGTTTCGCACAACTCGCCTATGG
>OZ012691.1:9706556-9764056 GCA_963942565.1 Maea johnstoni | reverse complement strand
AGGACGTCAACTTACAGAACAAAGCTAAATGAAAAACATGGGATATACTACGATATATTGTATTCAAGGGAGAGTTTTAAACCGAAAATATATATCTAGCCTATCACAAGGCTTTTAAAAATTTTTGATAGATAACGAGAAAGAAAAACATTTTTTTCTAGGTATTGCCATCTTGTAAACAGGATAAGTATCATAAAAAATCAACGAACTGCAAGTGCGACGAAATACGGTTCGCACCTAGGGGTTGTGGTTTCTCTATTGGTTACAGAACGGAAATAAACTCTGTACCGGATACAGTCACCCAGTTATGTACGCAGGCAGTCTGGGCAAAATGTAGCCGGGGCCGACTCTAATACTCACGTTATATATTGATGCTATTTGGTATTAGAGTCGGGGATAACCCCTATACCTCCTAATTGTAGTAATCAATTTTCCCAAATTACTCCCTCGGTGTCAAATTTACGTCTTACCTGACTGAAGTTGCGGCACACATCCATATACATCCAAGCAAACGCCTATGCTATTATTTGACCAATTGTGTGAGGAATGAAGTCGCTATGAGGGAAAGTTTTATACTATATCCATTAGACCATATAGGGGTGTGTGTCGATGTTCATACCATATAGCCAATAGCAAAAAAATATAAATATCAGGGTATGGACATCGCTGTCGGTTAGGCAAAATGCAGAAGGGGAATGAGACTAGTTCATCCTTCATGTAATTATATCACCATACACGACGCAGATATGTCTTGCGGCTACCTTGGATTAAGAAAAGAATGGATATGTAACGAGAGACCAATTACTATATGTCCTATAGTTACATGCTGGCCTCATGCCAGGACTACCAGATAAGGCAGCATGGCGAGGTCACGTGAGAACAAGGACCAATCAGGGCTCTTGCATCGATTACATTACAGAGAAACCTTATCTCCACCACCTGCTGGGGGTGCCCAGAGCACCTATTAGCGACTATTAGTTGCCACTGGTTGAGGCTAGCATGTTCAGGTTGACCGGCTGGTTTCCATTCCATGTGTTTGGTCTTCTAAGCGGCTACAAGCCATAATTGTATCATTACTTGAAAACCGACCCCTCTGGGTTGTTTGCCTAACTAGTAGTACATAACATATCTCGTGTGAGTTGTCCAAAATAAAGTAAAAAGCTCCCTAAATCGCGAGGAATAGACAAGATATTTCCGAGATTTCCCGAGAAT
Source organism: Maea johnstoni (assembly GCA_963942565.1). Classification (NCBI taxonomy): domain Eukaryota; kingdom Metazoa; phylum Annelida; class Polychaeta; order Spionida; family Magelonidae; genus Maea; species Maea johnstoni. The sequence continues at coordinate 9,762,844 of OZ012691.1, read as the reverse complement.
CGTTCCCGAGTCCGGCATGTCGTCTTTCTCGCTCGAAGTGTAACCTGTACAGTACGGACATTTGATACCTGTACCAGACGACCGGACGTCCGCCAGGACCTGGTTGTATAAACACCCATGGGTAACATGTCGAAAAAATAAGCCAAGCACATCAATGACCCATGTGGCTTGCGAATCAAAGCTACTTTCATTTGTGAGTTTATCCATGCCAAGTAAACTGGGTGACAATATGGCGTGCGGTCGTTTATTATGACCGGGCTGCATATAGTGCAGGAATTGAATGTCGGTACTGTGTCAATGGTGTTTGCATAGTCATGATGACCTATGTCCAGTCAGAGAAATACATTCCCTTGATCCGCAACCACATAGGTACTGAATGCTAGCCTTTACGGCATCTGCGCCTCGAGTTACGCGCTGTAGCCTGGGGTTGTATTGGTCACGTGATCTGTGCAGTAAGCATGCACTGGCTGGCTGGGGGATGTCATTCTTTCTAGGTCAGATAGTGAGAGGCAGCGAAATTTGATGATTCATGACCAGTGCCCACTCCCTGTCTACTTCTCTCAGGTCCAGTTAACTTCAGCTGATGTTTAGTTCTGTTTCAGCCTCCAGGGGGAGCCACCAGGGCTGCGGTAGATGACACATTCGTTATCATCCAGAACCAATGATGACTATGCTGCAATATACTGTATTAATGGCATTTTACCCGGAAAAATTCAATTCGAGAGGTGAAATTTAGGATTGAGGGTGTAATATTTTGGTAGGACACGCGAAGTTGTGCGGAGACAGGGCGCCTGCGACCGCACGTCAGACGGAGAAGAAATAAATCAATATCACAAATCTCACTAAACTCTAGAGACAAAAGCTGAGCCTGGGATACAACATTTTACTGGCAGATGATCATAATGGAATGTTTTAAGTGTGAGAACAACGCATTGAAAGGTTATTGGTGTGGTCACGTGATCACTATCTTTCCCCATGGTCTGCTAACTATTGAAAACCTATGTATCAGTTGGCGCTGAACATGAAGCTGGACTGCGAGCAGGCTCGCAGCAAAATAATCAAATAATTGGCGCAACAACGTCCAGTTGGAACCTGCAGCGAAACCTCGCATTGTGACAAGAATGGCGATGTGAACACCTATTGTGAACGCATTTCCCGGTTGCGTGTGTACCTTTCACATTATATAAGAACCATTGATAGGTAAATAATGTGCCTCCGCCCAGTTCAGCGGCCAGCGTCATAATGATTAGATGACCACTATGCTAACCGGGTCGGGTCGGGGTTTATTCTGACCCGTTCGGGTGGGTCAGAATAGTTTATTTTTAGGTGTATTGTTTGAAGCAGATTCACTAGCTCGCCAGCGTGTGAACAGCAAGATGTGGATCCGTAATGTTACTCGAAGGACATCCTGTGGAATTCTGATTTCAAACATTCTAGTATTCTGGTTACTTTCGGTAAGTAAATGTCTTATCATGGAATAGAGGTAATATAGTATTCAGGGGCGGATCCAGGATTTGAGAAGGGGGGGGTTCAATGTAGTTCCGAAAAGTAACACTGGTGGCGCCACTCACGATTATGTATGAAAACACCACCAGGAGTCAACTGCAGAGAGCTAAAAATGATAATTTCATAAGGGATATAAAAAAAAATAATAATCTCATAAGAGATATAACAAAATATAGTATAGGTTTAGAGTGAAATTTTAATTGAAATGCAATATTTCATATAAATTATGACATGCAAAATCGAATTTGGTGATGATGGCCACATTGTCCAATTTTTTGGTCGCAAGATTGAACGGACCTCTTGCTCTTTCAAACATTTAAGAAGTATATTTTACCTTTTGGAGAGGTTTAACAATGTGAACACCCTGGGGATGAGGGGAAGAACCTTTGCCCACTATGCTTGATTGATGTTAGCGCAATTGCGATACATGCATCTGGAGGGGGGGGGGGGGGGGGTTCAATTGGAGACAGACTCTTTCATTTGTGATATGACTAAACACCAGTCATGAGAGTCATTCAGTAAATTTCCCCTTCTGCGCTCGTCGAATTCTCAGAAATCAACACTTTCAACTTTTTTTCTAATTTGGCTGAATCATTTCTTTTCAACCTTTTTACAAATAATACTCTAATTAATGAGGTACACCCAAAGTTGTTTGACCATTTTTGCACTTCAGATGCAAACGGGTTAAGCCACCTGAAAAGGTGTTAAGATGTGGTTAATTATGTATCTGTTGGCTATTAGTTAAGTATTTTTCATAGGGCTTGGAGGAATCAAGTGATCTAGAAGTTTGAGAAACAACGAACCCCCCCCCCCCCCCCCCTCACCTAACAAACATCCGGTTTTCCAAGCTAGTTGTTAGTCTGCAAAGGACTGGACTGGACTATCTGTATCCTATGGACCAGTGACCTGTAATCTATATATCTCTGGCTGGACTAAGGAATCATGTGATCTAGAAGTTTATATATCAACGAACCCCCCCCCCCCCCCTCTCCCCTAACAAACTTCAGGTTTTCCAAGCTATTCGTAGTCTGCGAACAACTGGACTATAATTCTGTACCTGCTAGACTAAGGAATCAAGTGATCTAGAATTTTGGGAATCAACGAACCCCCCCCCCCCCCCCCCCCATCGACTGTTATTCTGTGTATCCACCGGTTCACGGCAGATAATCCCCTCAAGCAGGATGTTCATCTCTCGGACCTGTACTGGCTGACACCAATCAGCCTGTTGCCTACTCAGAGCCTGGGGAAACAATAGACGTGGACAGAATTGCAAATTGCAACTGGTGGCCGAGGCAGGAAAAAAATGTTTTGATGTTTGTCCACAGGTGGCGTGGTGGTGCAAAATGACTCACCAGCCAGGGGGGGGGGGGGGGGGGGGGGGTTCGGACGAACCCCTCGAACCCCCCCTGGATCCGCCCCTGGTATTGGATACTCATATGATAATCAATGCTACCTTTTGGTTAACCGACAGCGATGTCCATACCCTGATATTTATAATTTTTTGCTATTGACTATATGGTATCCTGTCCGTAGGCTCTACATGTAGGTATACCTAGATGTTTTCCCTTTAAGAGTTCCTCTCGAAATTATCGTCTGTAATGATGATGATGATGTCAGATGATAATGATGATGATGATGTCATATAATAATAATAATAATAATAATAATAATAATAATAACAATAGTAATACTAGTAATATAATCTTCATTAAAAGTCTCATTCAGTATGGATAAACATTACAGACAAGTAAAAACATATGTATGTTCAATATACTGACCAGTCTAAAACAGAGTGATGAGAGACACGTCATTGGAATAAATCATCAGTACACATCACACCGAGATGGTAGAACCCTATTCGATACACGGGTTATTTTTAAAACTTGAATATCTGAAAACTGAGTTTAATGAAGACCGCGGCACTTATGCTATTGTAAAGGTTACATCTCATAGTTACAGAATAATGGTAAACTTATCATTAATGACTATTTTGAAGTAATGCGGCACCCTTAAAGAACATATCTGGATCGGGTTTTATTCTGACCCGTTCGGGTGGGTCAGAATAGTTTATTTTTAGTTGTATTTTTTGTATTGTCGAGTCACGACTTTTTACCGAAGCTTTTTCCAGAAGGATTTCACCGATATTGTCGGCTTGAAAGTGTCCCTTTTGTCTGCTACTACCCCTTGGAATATGATTACTCCCATTATTTTATTTATTTATTTTAGATCATTCATATTTTATCAAAAATCTTTTATCTATTGCCAGAGAAATACATCTACTCATCTCAGCTATTGCTTATCAGTTTTTTACATCATTTCATTCGTATTACTAATGGTTCTTATAATTCATTAAGTGCACTAATTTGGCAACCAGCAGAGACATTACAATTGCTTTTTAATGCACTCACTCGGCCAGATTCTATACTGGAAATCACTCTATTTCGACCTTTAACCGAAATATCCCTAACTTTCCTTTCTAAAGTTGGCTTGGGTATCGACAATCTAAAAGTATTTACACAGGTGTGAATTGGCAGCTAAACCTGCGAAGCATTACACCTTAGACAGGTGCGGATCCAGAGAAAGTCCGATACAAGGTGATAGGAGTGGAAATGAAAGGAATATAAAGTAGTATGAAGCTAGTGGCGCTGGGCGCAACACAGCGCAAAGGTTAGGCAGGTATGGTAGAGGAATGGATCTGTGCGCCAAAATATGTAGGCCGGCGCACGGATCCATGTCTCGAGGGGAATGGATAGAGATGTAATAATTATTAAATAATTAAATATGAGGAATATGGGTAGTGAGTAAAAGCAATTTAGTGATCGTTTAAATATATAAGTTCACCTGGGAAAAGAAAGAATAGGTCTGATTTGGACATATTCTTTACTGAAATACCATGAAGCTGAGAATATGGGAAATTCAAAAATATTAATCAGAATTTGCCCCCCAATATGGTACTGAGTAACCCTCTGGGTCATAGACTATTAAATGTGATCTGCTACATAAAATTAAAGTGATTTCATACTCATATGTCTATGGTTATCAATTTGCTAACTCCTGTGAAATACAATAGCCCACTCCTAAGCTAATATTCTAACCCTGACCCCTGGTCGCGAAAGAAGCCCCAATGGTGAACCGCGTGAAATCTCCTGATTTCGGATGGTTGAATGTTGACAGGTATGAATTGGTCAGTCGACGATATTTGCGGAATTACATAACCAATGCATACCTGTCAACTCTATTGATTTGAGCAATACTGATTTCAGACCTTAAATATGCTCTCTACTGACACTGATAGAGCACCTGATTTGAAGAAATCTTCAGATTAGCTACTGATTTGCCATCTTTCAAAAATCATCCACCCTTCTTCAAAAGTAACTTTATTTTCTAGCCAGAGCCAAAAATTTCATAATATGCTGAACATATTAGATCTTGAAAGATCACACAATGTGTTGTTCATGGTGATATTTCCAGTTCCAACGCTATCTGTGTGTTCTTGATAACTGTGTGTATATCATCATGCAGCAATTGTGATCTGCTACATAGAATTAAAGTTATGCCATTAACATACGTGTACATGATTATCGATTGTAAAGGCGCAAACCTTAAGCCTAAGTACTAACCTCGCCCCCAGTGGCCGGAATTGGAACTAAACAAAACTAAACCGAACTGAAGAGGCCGCATTATTAAACCGCCTGAAATCTCCTGATTTCGGATTGTTGAATGTTGAAACAAAGGTATGCCAACGTACGTGCACAATATCAATTGAACATTCCATAACCCACGCGTACCCTGGTTTAAGAACTTATGGCCAGTTTAACGATATTCTGAGCATAAGGACTGGCTCTAATGGGTGACGTCTCCGCGGCCGCGCAGATTAGTATAGTCGCGCCTGTAGCCACAACATGTGAGCACATGTTAGAAATGCAATAAACCTGTTCACCTATTGCGACATCTGTACACGGGCGCGAAAATATCCAGGAAATATTCCCATACATTATGTCAATACACACTATCGATCTCACGCATAACTTTGATTTTTGGCTGCTCTATTTCATAGATTAATTCGCTGCCAAAAACAGGCTGTTTGCAACATTTGATTTGGCGAGCGGCAGTTAGTATCAGAGATTTCTAGCAGTGATTTCTGTGTAGTGTACTCGAAGCCTTGGTGGCTTGGACCAATACTATTGATAACCTCTCCCTTCGGAAAGCCGTTTGCGTCAAGTGTCACCACGATACCTATGCGAGCCATCTTCTTCTCGAACAAATTCTTCTCCAGTTGGCACCGTCTGAGGAATTCTCGCCTCTCCCCGTCCAGGGATTTCTTGGTGAGAACCTGGCTGGTCTTCTGTCTCTGGTTGTGTTGCTGCCTTAGATGAAGAAAAGAATGGATATGTAGCAAGATATCAATTACTATATGCGCTATAGAGAGATGCTGGACTCATGCCAGGAGTCACTGACTCGCAGCAGCGCGAGGTCACATGGAAAAAAGGACCAATCAAGGCTATCGTACCGATTCCATTACAGAGAAACCTGATCTCCACCATCAGCTGGGCACTAATTTAGAGCTATTGGGGGGCTATTAGTTGACGCTGGTTGAGGCTAGCATGTTCAGGTTGACCGGCTGGTTTCGAATCCACTTGTATTTGGTCATCTAAAGTTGCTGCGCCTTCTGGAGGCTTCGTTTGGCTAGGAGCACCAGCGTCGGGTCTTCCTCCTCCCAAGCCAGTCTCTTATTATCTCCCTTCTCCTTTCCAGTATTTGTCATTGTCTTTGGATGTCTGTTCGATAGAGGTCACCTTTAACCTATAGTTACTTAAGGTACGACTCGAGATCAAGTCTGATGATGTTTTTACCCATCAGTGATGTATGTTGTTTTGCTTCTGCGTTTCTGCCCCTCTTCAATGCCCTCTCCGGTAATTCAATTCGCACCAAGCACTGCCAAGCCGGCTCTGTATTTTGACTATTTGCGATATATCTTATGTTTGTTGCTCATTAAAACTCAAAAGAAAAATGAATAAATAAAGAACGTGCAAAAATGGAGACAATTTTGGCCTCAGAGATATTCAGCAAGTGCGAGCAGAGCACTTGTAAAGTCTAAAGATCGACCGAGTCCTGTCAGCTTTAGTCCGTTAAACTCGAACTACGGGACATGGCCGATCTTACATCAATGACAACTCGGTATTACATATCTTAATTGTTTAATAAATTAAATTATTCAAATGATATCCTTTATTCGTAAAAAAATCGGTAAGAAGCACACTGGTAATTATCCCCACAACGGAACTAAAATGGTGACTAGTCATTGGCGCCACTAGTCAGCTTTTGTTTGTGTGAATTACTTTATTGGCGGGGCCCGCAAGCCACGCCTATATGGGAAGCTGTTTTGAAAAATTCATAGTCCGGACGGCCATGTTAGAAATCCTGAGGCCGTACTGAATATTATTCTCTATTCTGATTGGTTATAATATAAATGTTGGCCCGGTACATTACCTTTGCCGCGGAAAATCGTGCCTTCCTTATTTTAATTTAGCATGAAGTTTTCAAATATATAAAATATTTTAAGCGGACATAAAGTATACTTTTCAGTATATTTTCTCCTGAGGGACAAGCATATTCCAACCAAATCGTTCTCTCCCCGGCAGAACTATCCATGGATAAATGTACTGATCTGGCGCTTGCTGCGCAAGAAAGAACGAGCATTCAACCAGGCCAAAAAGACTGGCAAACCAATGGACTGGCACAGATTCCGCACACTAAAGAAAACAGCCCAGAAAACCCAGCGACAAGCATATTGGAACTACATCAACAATTTTGTCGACCCAGAGGATAATAAGACATCCAATAAAGGTTTCTGGAGCTTTCTCAAAAAAACTGAAAACAGACAGTGCTGGCATATCTGTCTTAAAGAAAGATGGTCAGACAGCTATTTCATCCCAAGAAAAAGCAGAAATACTTAACAATCAATTTAGCTCAGTATTCACCAATGAAGACACCTCTAACATCCCTCAACCAGAAGGAAAAATAAGCCCAGACATCGATCAACTCATCATTGACACTAATGGGATAACTAAATTACTTCAAAAACTTAACCCAAACAAAGCGGCTGGACCGTATGCCCTCTCCACTCGCTTGTTGAAAGAAACGGCTAAAGAATCTGCACCCATCCTCCGAAAAATCTTCCAGAAATCTATTGACAGTGGAGAACTCCCTAAAGACTGGAAAATGGCAAACATTGCCCCTGTATACAAAAAGGAAAACAGATGTATCCCTTCTAATTACAGACCCGTATCCCTGACCAGTGTGACTTGCAAGTTGCTAGAGCATGTGGTTAACAGGCACATTATAAATCACCTTGACAATCACATCTTAGTCGACAACCAACACGGCTTTTGTAGTCGCAGATCTTGTGAAACACAACTTGTTCTCACAAGTAACGATCTCGCGGCGGAATTGGACAAAGGTGGGCAAGTACCGTAATTTCGCGTGTATAAGACGCACCCGTATATAAAGACGCACCCCTTGTCCAGGCCTTTAACATGATGTATAGATCTTAGCTTTGTGTATAGTGCGCACCCCCTTTTGGGAATTATTGTAGGATATCAACTCCTCATGAATAACGCTAGAAACCCAGTAAAACGCATATTGAGATGAGTGAAATGTGACATCACCGTGACATCAATGCGTATCACCCTGCGTCGGTACTCACTACCCATTGTCCTAGGCATGTCACATGGATTGTAATCAGTAAATTCTAGCGGAGAGTGGTTCGGTAATTACAATTCATCAATGACGAGGCAAACATTGATGGGCATTGTCTTGGCCGCCGCATTATAATTGTAATTGGCGATCTCTGAGTGGCCTGGTAACTCGATGTAAAACACCCTAGATTTCTAGCTTTGTGTATAAGACGCACCTCCTATTTGAGTGTAATATTTAGTGTAAAAAAGTGCGTCTTATACACGCGAAATTACGGTAGACATGCTCGTCTTAGACTTCTCTAAGGCGTTCCATATGGTGCCTCACCAACGCCTTATAGCCAAGCTGAAACAACATGGCATTACTGGCAACATACTTAACTGGATCAACTCCTTCTTGACCAATAGAATACAGTGTGAAGTCGTTGATGGGCATAAGTCCAATCCTGCCCCAGTATGCTCTGGAGTACCACAAGGAACTGTACTTGGCCCACTCCTCTTCCTGGTCTATATCAATGACCTAGCAAAAAAGACAACTAGCTCTGTGAGGCTATTCGCGGACGACTGTGTGATGTACCGCCGTATCAACAACTCAGCTGATTACAATGCTCTCCAGGATGATCTGAACTCTCTCCATGACTGGGAAAAAACGTGGCTAATGAGCTTCAACGCAAAAAAATGTCACGTTCTGCGGGTCAACCATGCTCGAGCAAGAAAAATCATCCATGACTACAAACTTGGAGAATCGGTACTGAAACCACTTCCGTCCCATGGCTATCTAGGAGTGGAAATAGCAGATGATCTGAAGTGGAATTGCCATGTAGGTATTACAGCTAGGAAAGCGAACCAGACCCTTGGAGTTGTCAGACGCAACCTAAAGCACTGCCCATCCACGATCAAAGAGAAAGCCTACAAATCCGTTGTGAGACCTAAATTGGAATATGCATCATCCATTTGGAACCCCTACACTAAAAACAACATCAATATCTTAGAAGCAGTCCAGCGAAGAGCTGCTAGGTTTGTGTGTATACACCTACAGCAGGGAATCAAGTGTCACGGCCATGATCAACAAACTCAAATGGCCCCTACTGGAACAACGAAGAGCAGAATCCAGACTAGTGATGCTCCATAGAATCATAAATGTAGCAGTGGATATTGCATGTGATGACCTAGTAGCCAGATCCACCTCCACAAGAGGCCACATCCAAAGACTCAATAGAATTCAGTGTAAGAAAGACTGTTATAAATACTCATTCATACCAAGGACAATAGTACAGTGGAACAATCTACCCCCGGACATTGTGCAGCTCCACGAAACAGAAAACCTTCAGGAAGTCTCTTAACACCATAGACTTACAGCTAATTGCAACCAAGAATTTTCGCTATCGAACTGGTTTCCACTTCTATTCTTGGGTCATTAGACTTGAACTCAGAAATTAGAGAACTGCCAATAAGATCTATCAATAGCCCTTACAAAACCTGCTTTCCTTACATAGATTACAGCTTTCAGGTGCCCTAATCTTTTACTTGGCACATGTTGAGGTCCGAGTGGGAAATTCGGAGTTGGACCTCACATGTAAACATGATACCCACTTCCTGTAATGATACTGCATATAATCAATTTCAAGCTGTGAGTGCAATACTAAACCTAGTATTCTTTAGTATTTCTGTTTTATACTTTTTATTTGCTGTAAATCTTGATATCAACACTAATCAAAATTGAAAATCCCAAAGCAGCAGTATATGGTGACAGGAAACATGGACCTGAATAGCTTGGCCTGGCCTGTTCTGTTCTTCAGGGGTGGCCTATTTTGCATAAAAAATTTCACTTGATCTAGTCTGTCCACTAGCACACGTTCAGTGTAGCCTAAGAGCATGGCCAGTATGGACACATCTCCCAAGTCTCTAAGCCATTGGATGGCCAAGAACATACAGCCGCATGTTTGCAGTCATATCCTAGGAGATATATACAGTGTGCTTCATCTAAATGGGATTTACACTTTGGATAATATTGCTATGCTTGACAAGTCCTCCACAGAGCAGCTCTTTGAGGAAACCTCTTTGTCCCAAGGTGAGAGGAGTCACCTAGTGCACTGTGTATTACAGTTGAAGGGATCAGTCCACCCGGAAGAAAAATGCAGTTAACCTGTGCAAACATGCAAGGAACCAACTAGCAGTGCCCAGTCAAATGTTTTGACAGGGGAAGTAGAGGACATAGACCAGCAACTATATTCCAAAATATGTGAAAAACAGGCCCTTGTGAGTCAGCTAGAAGATCTTTCCAAGGAGGTCACTGGACTGAACTCCTATGGAAAGGTGGGCTCCATCTGTGGTAATTGCCACCGTAAAGGCCATAGGAGAACGAAGTGTGGGTTTGAATCCTGCCCAGGATTGTTCGTTTGTGGTTCACAAGTAAAACATCCTGAACATGCACGGGAGAAAATGCATCTTCAGAAGAAACGCCAACAAATAGGAAAAGATATACTAAGCCTTAAGGAGAAGAAAAAGTGCATGCTGGACTTCAAAAGTAACTCTGAGCTCACATTTTTCAAGGTTGTAAAACCCAAGCTACTGGCCTCTTCTAAATGCAACAAGTATAAGGGCAACCCAAACATACTATTTCGAGACATGCGTTTTCTTTGAAGAGAGCTAAATGGGAGGCTACCATCAGGTTCAGTGGACCCTGAGCACCTCCTGTGGAAAATCATTCAAGTTGGCAATAAAGTTTCAAAGTATGAGGTGAAGGCTAGCCCCATAAGCTTGGATAGTGATGATTTGCCAGATATCGAGCCGCCGAAGAAGCAGAAGCTCCACTCGCTTCTGACTCCTCTGCTTTTCTGTGAGGAGAATAAGCCACCTCCTGAAACTGGAAGTATATTTCAAATGCCTGTAGAAAGGAGGGGGCATATCTCTGTCACACCTCCCAGAGCTCCACTTCAATGGATTATTAAAGATATGAAGGTTCCATCCAATCACTCTTATCTATCGGATAGCAAGTTCCCGTCCCACACAAGTTTAGCGGTTAGTGCACATAACCCTGAACATAGATATATACCCACCCAAGTGACAGGGGATGTAGCAACCCTTGAACGTGCTAGTGTGTGGCAAGAATCCAATACTACACAGGAAACCTCCTCTTCTCCGCCTCCAGTGAAAGAGTCACTTCCATATTGGAACCCCTTCCAAGATTATCTTCAGTCTCATCCACCACATGACAATAAACCATGAACTTGTGAAGCACATTATGTTCCATTTTTGTGCACTGAGCTATCAATTTCTATCAAACTTTTGGCAGCTTTGAGATGATGTGGATGCACTCTTTGTTTTATTCACTCCAGTAGAAAGACTTGATACATCAGTGAATAAAGTAATAATTCACTAGTCATTTACTTGGGTTCCATTTGTGTTAATTTAATTGACTGGACTGCAAGTACAATTCAGAGGTGTTTTTATGTGAAACCTTATCAAACAATGTTTGTTTTTAATTTGATGATTATAGCAATGGAGAAAAGGATTACTGTTTAGGCACATCCTAACGAACACAAAGTGAAGGGACTGAGAGCGGCCATTTCAGTCTATTAATAGCTTATCTCAGAAGTTTGTACACATATGCCATACCTTACTGCTAATGGCATATGTGAACAAGCTGCTGAGATAAGCTATTAATAGACTAACATGGCCGCTCCTAGTGCCTCCACTTTGTGTCAGTTAGGATGTGCCTAAACAGCAATATACTGAAGGTTGGCAGTGGTGGGAACTTCAGGGTCTAAGTAGAGAATACCCTAAAAGATAATTATATAGGCCTATGTTTTATTCATGGTGGAATTGTCCTTTAAATCTAAGAAACCTGGTTGTTGGGCTTTTTAGTTATTGATTTCTCATTTTTGCAGATAGGTGACCTGCTTATATGATTTGATTTTGAAATGAAAAGTACTGCTTTGTATAAGATTGATTAAGAAAAATGCATACAAGTGCAACAGAATCAGGCACACTGGCGTGCTTCATTGAGGAACAGAATTGTTTGCATATTTTTCTTCATATTATCTTGTATGTATCAGTGAATTATCACAAGGGATACATGTATAAAGAATGCCAGGTGTAGCCACAAAAACTTACAAGAAGCACAGGTGGAAGAGCGCAAGGCATAGGCTTCTATTCTGGAACAACTGATTCGAGATATGAATAGTTCCATTTAATTTTCAATTAATATCATTTTGATGAAATACTCAATTAATAATACTGCCAGTAGGACTGATCATCTGAGGATTTATATATTCTATCATTCTAACAGTCACATACAGTAAGAATTATTGCAAGCTTAAGTGAAATGCCGATTTATTGTTTTGAATTTATTTCTTGGTAGATTAAGGTTTGGCATTAAGACATGGTTGCAGGTATACATGTTCCTAATAATGTTTACGTGTGTGATACATTGTGGGGATAAAGGCTAACTTGAGAAGAGTGGTGGTTCTCGATCCACTTGGAAATATTCCTATTTCTGATACTAAGTGATGAATAATTTGTCCTGATAGCCGACAGTCACTAACTGCTAGCTATCTCTTACCCCTCCCAGTGTTTGAATACCACCCAGGGCATGTGATAAAGTTGCAGTGACCTGGGGCTCTATAGTGTTTTTGCCAGGTGGTCTGGCTTGATGTGAATTAGCCTAAAAATTGCAGTAAAAACGACGATAATCAAAGTTCAAACAATGTTAAGATAACATTTGAGAGAATTCAAAATAAAATATTGTACGCCAATACTTCTCCTGTTTTTTCTATCATTTGAACCACTGTTACAGTTATAACAAACTATTATCAAAGACCAAGGCAAATTGAAGAATGTCTACTTTTCATTTCAACTTTGCTTTCTACTTATACCACACATAAGGTAAATCAAGACATTTGGTTAATTTTTGGCAAAATACCAATGAGATTTTTCATGAAATATTTGTAAAGCAAAAATGCAGAAAAAAGCAGAAAAGACTATCAATATCTGATATTTCTGAAACTAGACTAACTAACCATTCTCAATCATGTAGAAAATAGAGTCAAGGTGATTTATAGCTGTTACAATGACATGCAATCTCAAACTGTCTTTCAGTTCACAGGATATAACCACAGTGTCTGAAAATGCGCATGGACTTCACATCATCTACACTTTCAAGACTAGATGCAATAGCAAGTTCTAGGTGATTTGCTGCATACACTTGATTTCTTTTCAAAAAAGCTTTCATGGAATTGAATACATATTCACATGTGTTCAGTTGTGGGTGATACGGAGGTTAAAATTCAATTGTGGCTCCTGCGTTTCTGAGGAGATTTCTAAGTGCAGGCTCAGTCACATTTCCATGATGGAAGCCACAATTATCCATGATGATAGTGTCTCCGTCTTTGATAACTGGATTTTCTAAGGGATCAACTACCTCTTCTGTAACAAATTCAAAAATAAAATAAGAGTTCAAGTCCATTTGAAGGACTATTGACGATGCTATGAAAATCAACACCTTGGACACTGTGGAGTAAATTGATTGTTTTAGATGCATACTTCTGAATTTCAAAAGCCCTTGTGCCAGCAGGAGCATGCCCATAAGATCTGTTTGAAGTTGTCTCTAATACAGAAGACTCATCAAAGAAATGTAAAGTGTATGGGTCTTTTGTGGACATGGTGGCCATGTACATATCCAATCTAAGTTGTACATCAGGACGGGTCGATTCTTGGATTATGGAGGATATCTTTTTCCTAGTATATCCTAAATCTTTCGTCACTTTCCTACTTATTGTTGATTCAGAAGGTACAGTTTCCTGGAAACTATTGCCATCTTTAATGAGCTCTTTTTGGATCTCTTTCGCAGTAATACTTGGTTTTTGCATTTTATAAAATTCAGTTTTGGCTGATATGATATGTGAAGACTTCACCCGTAGTGCATCTCGTCTCATCTTTTTCTTTACTCCACCACTTTCAGAGTATAATTTCACAATGTTTCTCACAGTAGCTGCTGTCACACCACATATCTGAGCTGTATCCATAGTGGTATGGCCATTGCTGTATTCCCTGATAATTTTCCATATCATTTCTTCTGAAACTGCCTTTCCAGAGGGCATATTGATATTAGTATATCCACAGCAATGTTGTCTGTTTGAAATAGCTTTTCAATTTGACCTAAACTGAATGCACACTACAAGTGAATTAGCACCCATGTGCGGGGAAAGTGGCCAATCAGCTTTCATTAGAAGGAACAGGCCAGTCACCCCATGCCTATTTTTGGGTATTGAGGAGGTAAGGGCACAAGCACCTAATACTCTGTTTCTCATTATGACATATTATTCAAAGTGAAGTGAAATACTGAAAAGCACTGTATATTTTTCTATCTGACTAGTTATTCATAGAAGAGGGGTGTTAATGTTTGTAATATCAAATTTGAAAAACACATGGAACAGAATATAGATTATTGAATACATATCATATTAAAAATTGGAAAGCATAGGTTTACATTCATTTACAGCAAATATACATTCATTTACAGCAAATATCTCAACATTAGAAAAGATCATTTCTTTCAATTCATCTCCCTATTTATAAAAAGTGACACTTATGTATGAAAAGAATAATGGGCAATATTTGACATCACAATGTGGTGGTTTATTAAATTATTTTAGTACATTGCAGTATTTTTGCATGCTAGAAATTAAACATATTTGAATTAAAAAGTCATCTTAAGTAAGCCTCTTTGTTATAAAAATATTGAGTTCAGCATCCTCAACCTCTATCTGAATTAGGAATAGCTCATACCCACTGCATGACTACATGTGCTAAGAGCATGGTAATCTGTACTATGTCTAGCCCCTTACGGACCCCTTCTAAACCTGTTTTGACTACTACTCACTTCCTAACCACAAGAATGAAGAAAACAATAGTAGAAGTCATTGGACAAACATTAGAGTTGAAGCTTTGTGGTTAGAGACTGGTTTTTCAATGTATTGGTGAGATGAATGAACTGACTGACAGAACAATAGCGAAAATTCTTGGTTGCAATCAGCTGTAACCCTCAACGGTAGTTCATACCACTACTAAGAGGGCAGCGCAATAGCTGAGCCAGTGCTCCTTAAGGTGGGTCCAGCACTTAGGACATTAGCTAACACTTTCTTCATTTACAGCTTTTAGGTGATTGTAACACCCAGTAAACTATATCTTTTCTGAAAAAAGACCTTTTTAGCTACCTTTCAATGCTACTTTGATTTATCTTTTCTCAAATGTCAGAGATTTATTGAAAAAAATGTAAAATGTTATTCTTTCAATTAAATCACTTTCAATCCACAGCATCAGGTCAGAACGCCAATTTAACTTGGATGGATTACATGTTCATACATGTACCTAGAAAAAGGTGTCTTGGATTTATATTATTTGCATTCCTGTGGGAGATATTTAGTGTCAAAGCCAAGTGGGGGTGGTCTTTCCAGAGAAATGAGTTAATTTCCCTCTTATCTCAGCTAGTGGGTATCCTATTGAAAATCCAAGACACCTTTTTCTAGGTACATATATGAACTTGTAATCCATCTAAGTTAAGTTAGCGTTCTTACCCGCGGCTGCGGGCTGATAGTGATTTAATCTAAAAAATAGCACTTTACATTTTTCTCAATAAAACTCTGACATTTACGAAAAGATCAATCAAAGTAGCATTGAGAGATAGCAAAAAAGGTCTCCTTTCAGAAAATATATAGTTTACTCATTTTTACAATCCCCTACAAGCTGTAAATGAAGAAAATGCTAGCTTATGTCAGAAATGTTCTTAGTGCTGGACCCACCTTAATGAGTCTTTACAGCTATAAAGATACAGATACAGTATAGGAAGGGAAAATTACTAAAGAAGAAAATTACTATGTGTATAGAATGAAATCAGGAGACTTCGTAACCATACTGGTTCATAACCAAACTGATGCGTACCCAAGTAGCTTCGCACCCAAGAGTTTTTGAAGTCTCCAGCTTGCGCCAAGAATTCCGATATTTGTTTCATTTCTACAAAAATGATACAAATCTAGTCATTATAAATTATTTTCCTCTATAATGTTAATGTTCTTTATACATCCGGTTCCCTCACAAGTTCATAAATAACTTGGCCCCGCCTTTTGACTATTGATGCTTTGCATCAACAACCGTACTTGTTATGTTATGTATATCTAGTAGATTGTGCATTCTGGTAGGCAATCTGTATTTGCATGGATGTTACACATGACTAAATAGTAGAGCAGCAGGGACCCCATTTTAAGGGTCGACCCAAACTGGCAGTGGCACACATGTCCTCATGGTTTTTCATGGAGCTACTTATCTGAGGTGTATGAAAATGCATGTTGACAAGCTGGCAAATGGTGGCGAGCTGAGAAATTTGACATTCTTTAGGGGTACTGTTAAAAATGACAAATCACCAAAAAAGAGTCAAACATGGGGTGGGGGGTAAGAAAAGCAAACATATAATCTTAACTATGCAAGCAATCTTGACAAATGACCCCTCGTTGGAATTGTCATAAATCTGACTTTTTATCGGTAGCATGTGAGTTGGACAATATGACCTTGAACTCAAGGTCAAGGTCAAATCACACTAATAATCAGATCAAAATGCAAATCTAGAATCCAAATGGCATGAAAAAGCCATCTTTTTAAATTTTTAGACCTCAGAAATTATGTCAGTATTGTTTTGTGGTGTTTTTAACAACAGGAGAATTTCAGGTCAACACACTGAATGATAAGAAGTTGCAGAAAATTGTTAGAAATTATTACTTTCTGGTCAAAAATTGAATATCTATGTCTGATTAGAGCATGATATAGGAGGCAATATGGGACTAAGGTTGAAAATGAAGGGTAACTTTCAGCAGCTCTCTGCAACACTTTACTGTGCTTAAAAGAGAAATACTAAGGCTACTTATAAATTCCCATTGCCTGAACTCCATATTTAAGTAAGCCTGGAAAATTACCTTGACCTATATTTGAAGGTCAAATGGGGTCAAATATGGTCTGATTAGACTTTTTTTCACATTTTTGGCATTTTAAACTCGTATTGATTTATCTAAAATAATTTGTGTATTTTGATTCCTTTTCGAGTAACCCAAACTGGCAGTGGCACACAACCATTCATGGTCTAAGTAGTTGATATGTATCTGAAATTTATAAAACTGCATGTCGACAAGCTGGCAATTGGTGGCGAGCCGAGAAATTTGACATTCTTTAGGGATACTGTTAAAAATGCCAAACCACCAAAAAAGAGTCAATTATGGGGTGGGGGGTAGGCAAATCAAACATATAATCTAAACTATGTACTAAGTAATCTTGACAAATGACCCCTCGTTGGAATTGTCATTAATCAGACTTTTTATTGGTAGCATGTGAGTTGGACAATTTGACCTTGAACTCAAGGTCAAGGTCAAATCACGCTGATATTCAGGTCAAAACGCAAAACTAGAATCCAAATGGCATGAAAAAGCCATCTTTTTTAATGTTTATACCTCAGAAATAATGTCAGTATTGTTTTGTGGTGTTTTTAACAACAGGAGAATTTTAGGTCAACACACTGAATGATAAGAAGTTGCAGAAAATTGTTAGAAATTATTACTTTCAGGTCAAAAATTGAATATCTATGTCTGATTGGAGCATGATATAGGGGGCAATATGGGACAAAGGTTGAAAATAAAGGAGAACTTTCAGCAGCTCTCTGCAACACTTTACTGTGCCTAAAAGAGAAATACTAAGGCACCCTATGAATTCCCATTGCCTGAACTTCATATTTAAGGTAGCCTGGAAAATGACCTTAACCTATATTTGAAGGTCAAATGGAGTCATATATGGTCTGATTAGGCCCTTTTTCACATTTTTGGCATTTTAAACTCGTATTGATTTAACGGTTCAGTGTATAGACTAGCAACATTTATTGTCTTGCAAATTTAGATGTGTTTCTCTAATTTTTATTTTCCTGAAAATATTGAAGAAGAATCTAGCATGGTTATCTATGAGAGACATAAACAGTACTGTATAGTGGTTTTAATGAAACTGAAGATTCAAGTAAAAGGATGGTGATCAAAAAGTAATTTTTCATAACCTGTTGTGAAACCAGCCTATCTAGATGACCCCTTATTAGAATTGCAATGAATCAGACTTTTCTTTGATAGTAAGTTTTTGCTGACATTGTGACCTTGATCAAGATGTTAAGGTCAAATAAGAGCAATGATTAGGTCAATAGCCCAAGAAAACTGAATATATATATATATATATATATATATATATATATATATATATATATATATATATATATATATATATATATATATATATATATATATATATTCATGGAAATATCATGAGAATTTGGGAGACAGTTGGTCTACCCAATTTGGGAAGGGCAATTAGAAATGTGTCCGAATATTTTCTAAAAACAACTTGAAGGTCAAAAAATCAAGGTCAAGTTATGGAAAAGGTCTAGATTAATCCTAAATATCAGCAGTAACAAATTCTTTTAAGGGTTAAGAGTGACCTATAGTGTAGAAAACATTTCCTTGATATCATTTCTTTTCTGACATGATGTATTTAATGCAATAGGTATCAGTGTCAAGGTGATTTAAGGTTCAAATATGGTACAAATCACCATAACAGTAGTTTTCTTTGAGGCATTGCTACAAATACTCAAGTATCCCAAAAGAATAAGAAAATGGGGTGGGGGGTAAGAAAAACATTCGCACAATCTTAGCTAGGTAAGGTAACCAATATAGGTGAATGAGACCTTATTAGAGTTGCCATGTACCAAAATTTATTTTGAGAGTTTGTGACTTTGACCATTTGACCTTGAACTCAATCTCAAGGTTAAATTGTGGTAACTTCCAGCTTTACCTGGTGCCAAGGAAAATAAAAAAAGTTTTAAAAACAAAAACTTTCAGAACAAAATGCAAGCCTCTGTCAAAAATAGCCTTTCTTTTCTATTTTAGACCACTTAAATCATGCCAACTTTCTGATTTTCTGTTAAAATCATTAAACAATCTTAAGAGAAACTTATTGAACAGTGTGAAGTCTCACAAAAAAGCTAAAATATGAAATTGAGGGGTCAAATAATCAATATCTACATCTCAATCAGAGCAACATATGTAGAGAATCTTAGACTAACTCAAAATGTAGTGTTACTTCAGTTGTACCCAACAGCACCTTTACGTATCCGTTTGTGTTGTTCTAAGATGCTGGCTAGAACAACTTGTTTGTGGTTTCTTGGAGAATGACCTTGACCACTATTTGAAGGTCAATATAGTCAAATAACAATGTCAAGGTCAAATGCTAATTGTCAGAACAAAACACGCGACTCAGAGTCACAAATAGCCTCCATCAGTTTATTTTCTATTTCTTAGATCCTTTTTAATCAATTCAACTTGTGTTTTTTTTGTCAAAATCATTAAACAAGTTTAAGATGAAATAATTGAACTGTGTGACGTTGTACAAAAAAGCTAAAATGTGAAATTCCTGGGTCATAATAATATAAAACAAAATAAATATCTGCATCCTAATCAGAGCAATATATGTAAGAGAATCTGAGACAATACTGTAAAGTTCAAAATATTAACGTGGAAGTAATATTAGCGACTTTAACGAGTGGGTACGATTAACTAATACTACAATCCCTTAATATTTGTTCTATTATTTTTGTATTCAAACTAGTCACAATTGGACATGGTCAGTTGATAACCATACGTACATACATAGACCCACGTACGTGCGTGTGGTGATGTATATATGTTGCAAGGTGTACAACAAATTTGAATGATGCACGTAATCACGATAGATCTAAGTTTCTTGATTTCAATATACCAATCAGGATGGCCCTTTAATGACGTGTGAATTCGATAAACAGCCGCGTGGTGATGATAGTTCAGCGCGTAAAATTTGCGTGGTTCTGAGAAATTACGATTGCAATAGACCCATTTTGACAGTCACTCGTACCGCTCATGGTCCGATCTGTTTATCTTGAACCCTTGCTTTCACGTTTTAGTTGGTTGCGTCTTAATGGAACAAGGTCTAGTCAGTATCGTCGGGCATTAGTGGTAGATTAGTACATGAATTAGAATACAACCACTCAGATGGCACTTTTGGAGATGGTTCACACGTGAATATTACGATCCGCTATTATGGAAAAACGGACCGATATCATAATTTTTCATCAGATTTCTTATCTTTCACTATAAATATGAAAAGAGTGCATATAGATTTTAAAAAAATTGTAACTGACATTGTATTGGCACAGTGGGGGGTGGGGGGGGGGGGGGCTTTATCATTGCGGATGAGGAATTCAAAAAATTGTTTCTCCAATATTTTTGATGCCATTTTCCACATCAAAAGGTCATAGTCAAAGGTCAAATCATTGAAAATACTTAACCTAGGCTGCAAATAAGCAGCTGAAACAGGAAATAGAAATAGATGAGTTATTTTTGGAGTAGAATGCATTACCATGACCTAATGTGTTTCCATTCATTAGATATTTAGTACATTAAATGAATATGGCCAAATAACAAAAATCTTAATTTTTCATAAAATTTCTTATTATTTACTATAAATATGTATATAGGTTTCAGGGAAATGTAATCTAATTTTGTACAGTACAGTACAGTAGGTATTTCATACACTAAATGTGAAGTTCAACTCAATTTTCATATGTGAAAATATGGCCAAATAATACATTATTTTTAATATAAATATGACATAAGTTCATTTAGTTTCTATGGGAATGTTGGGTACATGGTGGTTCTTACCTAATTTGGGAAGAGGAATTGAAATAAATGTGTTTTTAAATGACGGCTTCAAAGTCAAAGGACAAGGTCAATGAATAAGTGTTTAAAGGCACATTGACACGAAGGCCATTTAGTGCCATAAGATATTAGCAAAAAGTGATCCTTTGTCATTGTTGAAGAACAATGACAAAGCATAATTATTTTAGGTGAAAGAAGTAAAAGAGGGAGAATAAGCAGAGCCTTCAGATCCAAAGAGGACCAAGGGATCTTTTACATGCAGGGTATCCATAGGCAGATACCCACATCCCCATTATTTTATAAGGCGAGCAGGGTGCCACACCAGCTTAGGGTTCCCCGGGAGGTGCCAACTTCTATTTCACACCATAAGGTGTGCCCTTTGCAGGGTAGGACAAGGTAAAAGGTTATGTTATTGAAAATGCCTAGTTTAATCATGACAACAGCAGCTTAATCATAAGATTGTATGGTTAGAAGGGGTATTTAGTGTAGGAAACATTCTTAATACCATTCCTTCCCTTATACTACAGAAATGCAAAGTTTGCACTATATTCTAGAATGTAAGGAATAACATTTACCAATTAAAGCACTGTGTTCTACCCTCAAAATAAATTTTTAAACATAAAGATTTCAATTGCTTCTGCTTATTTCAGTTGAAACTGGATATTTTCCTCTAATTTGATCTTCCACCTTGACTAAAGACCTTAGGGATGATGTCCATACAATTGGAAACGTGTTTTATATCCTCTTCTGACATTGGGTACGACTCCAAAATGTCCATGACCTTCACATGGAACCCTTTGGCATTGAATATGTCATCAAAAATATGAAATGGGAGACATTGTTTTGACTTCTTCAAAATTAGACAAGACTCACTATTACTCCAGAATTCCCTTTCCATTCTTATGGACAAGACCCCAAGCACTCCAAAGTTGTCTTGACCTTCCTATGGAACCTATATATAAAGCTCTTTTATATCTACTATGTGATTTATATAGGACTTTGATGAAAACTTTGATTGGTTTGCCATATTTTTTACCATATTCAATCCTAAATCACCTTTGATTTGACATTTGTTGTACAAAAAACTGAATCTTAAGGAATGAATTATATCTAGGATTTATATTCTACCCTTAACAGTGCATTCAACCATAAAGATTTGTGGAAAAAGTGTTTATATCAGCTCAAGCTCAATTTTCTGTGACATGACCTTTGACCTTGTAAAAGTCCTCTTCAACTATAAGGTAAGACCCACAATGCCTCCAAAATAACCATGATATTGTAACCTCTGGAGGTTTTTTCATACCTATGGTAAAAGAATGAGAGATTTGGCTGTGTTTGCACTATATTTGAACCTTAAATCACCTTGATACCTATTGCACAAAATACATTATGTCAGAGAAGAAATAATATTAAGGAAATGTTTTTTACACTATAGGTCACTCTTAACCCATAAGATAATCGGTGGCTGCTGATATTAAGGATTGACCTAGGCATTTTCCATAACTTGACCATGATCTTTTGACCTTCAAATTGTTTTCGAAAAATGTGGAGACATTTTTAATTGCCCTTCCCAATTCGGATGAAACCTACTGTCTCCTAAATTCTAATGATATTTCCATGTATATATATAAATATATATATATATATATATATATATATATATATATATATATATATATATATATATATATATATATATATATATATATATATATATACTAGTATATATATATATATATATATATATATATATATATATATATATATATATATATATATATATATATATATATATATATCTGTATATATATATATATGTATTTGTATATATGTATTGATATATATATTCATTTTTCTTGGGCTATTGACCTAATTATGTTTATTTGACCTTGACATCTTAGTCAAGGTCACAATGTCAGGGAAACATGCTAGTAAAGAAAAGTCTGATTTATTGCAATTCTAATAAGGGGTCATGTATATAAATCAATACGCTTTTAGAATGCCAAAATGCAAAAAAGGGCCTAATCAGACCATATTTGACCCCATTTGACCTTCAAATATTGGTCAAGGTCATTTTCCAGGCTAACTGAAATATGAAGTTCAGGCAATTGGAATTCATAGGGTGCCTTAAATGCCAAAAATGTGAAAAAAGTCTAATCAGACCATATTTGACCCCATTTGACCTTCAAATATTGGTCAAGGTCATTTTCCAGGCTAACTTGAATATGAAATTCAGGCGGCAATGGAAATTCATAGGGTGTCTTAGTATTTCTCTTTTAGGCACAGTAAAGTGTTGCAGAGATCTGCTGAAAGTTACCCTTCATTTTCAACCTTAGTCCCATATTGCCTCCTATATCATGCTCTAATCAGACATAGATATTCAATTTTTGACCTAAAAGTAATAATTTCTAACAATTTTCTGCAACTTCTTATCATTCAGTGTGTTGACCTGAAATTCTCCTGTTGTTAAAAACACCACAAAACAATACTGACTTAATTTCTGAGGTATAAACATTAAAAAAGATGGCTTTTTCATGCCATTTGGATTCTAGATTTGCGTTTTGACCTGAATATCAGCGTGATTTGACCTTGACCTTGAGTTCAAGGTCAAATTGTCCAACTCTCATGCTACCAATAAAAAGTCTGATTAATGACAATTCCGACGAGGGGTCATTTGTCAAGATTACTTACATAGTTTAGATTATATGTTTGATTTGCCTACCCCCCACCCCATGTTTGACTCTTTTTTTGTGATTTGGCATTTTTAACAGTATCCCTAAAGAATGTCAAATTTCTCAGCTCGCCACCAATTGCCAGCTTGTCAACATGCAGTTTTATAAATTTCAGATACATATCAACTACTTAGACCATGAATGGTTGTGTGCCACTGCCAGTTTGGGTTACTCGAAAAATAGAGCACTTTTGGGGGTTATGCATGGATGTTACACATGACTAAAGGTCTTACGCATGACGTAGCACCATAGGCCCCGCCCCTGTACAATGCACGTCCCTGATCTAGATTCAACCCTTCACTAGCTCGCCAGCGTGTCATGAACAGCAAGATGTGGATCCGTAAAGTTACTCGAAGGACAACCTGTGCACACCTGATTTCCACCATTCTAGTACTCTGCTTACTTTCGGTAAGTAATTGTCTTTGGATGTCTGTTCGATAGAGGACACCTTAATCCTATAGTTACTTAAGGTACGAATCAAGATCAAGTCTGATGATGTTTTTACCCATCAGTGATGTATGTCATGACAGGATATGATCACACAGAATTTTTAAAGTCACTTGTTACAACTTACAACCCTCAAGAGCATGCTAAAACTCCTATATTAAGCTACACGCCAGAGTATCGTATACTTCCTAAACTAAATATACCACTTTCTTGTAGTCATTTCTATTAAAACCGCTTTTATACTCAATTTTCTGCTGCAAGTGGAAATCTGTATGGCTGTCACATCTAGCGTCAACACTCCATCCTAAACTGCTACTAGCTGGCTGCATTTGACCCATATAGATAAGGACCTGCACGCCAGTGCCGGCCTGGTGGGTAGCGTTCTCTAGGGAGTGCGAATGACAGGAAGCACGGCTGTATCCAGTGTGCGATCGTCCTGAAGACTCCACTAGTGGAGTGTCCAGGACGACTGGCACTGTGGCCACATCCTGTAATGGTTGTTTTGCTTCTGCGTTTCTGCCCCTCTTCAATGCACTCTCTGGTATGTATAGTTACATTCTTCCTTGTACATGTAAACAGTATCGAGTGTGGAGTAGGTTAATTTCTGGAGTCTCACTGCTTTGCCAGGAGTTGGGTTTCTCTATGTTCCATTCTCTCTCTTATCGCTTCGGTTGCTCTGCTGATGCTGCATTCAACCAAGCGGGGAGGGCATGTGACATGTGACGTCACGAGAGCTTTGATGGCCGTGTCAAGGTGGGTTCATAAATCATAAAGTATGACACTCAGTGTAGGTTAGCAGTATTTGCCGGATGCTGATTCATGATGTTATGACGGATTAGATAAACATCTAGGTACACCTAGATGTTTTCCCTTTAAGGTGATAGTCCATTACACCAAGATTATCACCGCTTGGTGGTGTCCTTGGCTGGCCCCTAAGAATGGATATCAAAACAAAAGATGACACATGAGCAGTGTTCACTCGCCACGAATCTCGAACTGGCAACATTCTATTGTTGTAACCTCCAGAGCACAAAAGGCAGGGCTCTTTCGGTTCTCCCCGGGGGGGGGGGGGCACTTGGGTATATAGGGTGGTGCATACGTTCGTTATCAAAATTAAAAAATACCCCTAAAGCACTGATTTCTGGTCAAAAAAGCACCCTTATTTTAATAAAACGCTGATTTTTTCCACTAAATAAACACCCCTTCTTTTGTCAAAACGCTGACATTGGATGAACGGGAACACGTATTTTAACTTAAGATTTTATAATCCTCTGCTTGTTTAGCGGCAGCAAGTGGCGGCAGCAAACTCGGAAGCCCAGTCACTTCGGGAGTCACTCGGCGTCGGAGCCGCGTATATTTCGTGGATTGTAAGGGGATTTTGAGTTTTTGACCCCCATACTTCGTACCTGAGTACAAAAAAGTACCCTTCTTTTACAAAATCGCGGACATTCGGAGGTCTTAAAAAAAGACCCCTTCTTCCGCGAAATATGTAACGCAGGTGCGACCCCCCTCTGTACCTGAGTGCCCCCGCCGGGGGGTTCTCCTTGTTAAATTGGTCCCAAACAACATGGGTGTCTGCTTCGACCATGCAGATTCCTTCGTGATAGACCATTTTGACCAATATTTTCATTTCATTTTTTGGCTGAAAGTGAATAACGATACGGTTTTCGAAGCCATTGTTTTAGAATATGACAGATATGAACCCCCTCTGAGTGCAAGGTCATGTCATAAGTACCTCGTAGTATGACAGGACCTGAAAATCGGCATTAACTACGTAAACCACGTGCTGTTAGTAATCTTGAGGCATATTGGAACATTCAAAAATGTTTTTCACATACTCATCGAGCAGATTCCCGGTTTAGGTAGGACCTTGCCAAAGACATGACTGATCAAATGGTAGAGTTTGGTTTTCAAGGAAAGGGTGAGTCTTGACATTTTGCCAAAAAACGAAACACAGCCAGATATGTTGGTAAAGGGTGCCACATCAACTCAAAATAGCAAAGTATTGATAAGTCTATCATTATTCTGTAACTATGAGATGTAAGCTTTACAATAGCATAAGTGCCGTTGTCTACATTTAACTCAGTTTTCAGATATTTAAGTTTTAAAAATGACGGGTAGGGTTCTACCTTAAAGTGCTCACTGCAATCAAGGTAAGAATGCATTGTTTTTTCCGTCGCTTTTAACGGCTTCGGTCATACCGTGAGGAGATAGTTACTAGTACATAAACCCAGCAAAAAGTCCCTCCTATTCATGAAAAAAAACATGGGTTTCAGTTTTAGAAGCACCATAGACCGCACTCCACAACGCCGTACATTTATATATTTTAAATGTCCTTGAACGATTTAGACCACAAATCATCTAAACTGGTTTGTAATACAAGTGCAAAATGAGCGTGTGTTGCATAGATACTTATCACCGATTTAAAAAAGATGTTTTCTTGTTTTGCAGCACTTTAATATATTTTTCGACACGAGGAGACGCAGTGACAATCAGCACACAAGTACAAAATGAGTGAATGTGTTGTATAGATACTTTACACCGATTTAAAAAATGTTTTCTTGTTTTTTGCAGTACCTTTATGTTTCTCTCGACACAAGGACATGCAGTCACCGTCCCCACACACAACAGATTGATCATGACAATGACGTAACGGAGGAATATAGAGATAGTTTATCCTTTGTGAGACAGCTCAGCGGGCGAGATGACTCAACCCACCATGACGTCACGAATATGATTACAGTCTTGAACGCAACATGTGGAAACCACAATAACAACCTTTTACGATTCCTCAATACACCAAATATTCAGCCAGAGATCCAATTCGAGGATCGCCTTCTTGTGGTTGAGTTTAATAATCCACACTATGAATCTATTCCATTCCTCGAGAGTCTATACAGGGTATCTTTTCCAAATATCCTTTACTGTACCTTGACTCCAATAGAGAATGCAACGAACGATTATGAACTGTTTACCATGAAACTGGAAGTAGGCGAAATTGGGAATATGGAGGACTGGATAGTGAGGAATCTTTTGGTGGAGGTCACCTTTAAAAAACCTCCCAATCGTGTAATTACATACAATGTTAAATACATCATACATGATCAAGGAACTAAAATACCCAACTACATGAGTGAAACCCCCAACTTCTGCATTGAAGCAGCAATTCAAAGGATGCCAAGTTTTAGGGGGTATTTTTACATGGCTGATGATGTTGTCTTTCATTTTTGGAAAACCACTAACTTTGATCCTGACAAGTTTTGGTGGTACAATAAAAATCCTCAGAAATTTTTTGATGTGAAAACTGAAGAGCAAAAGTGGTGTGTATATAATAATGGGACTATTTCCAATTGTAGACCTGTCTATTGGACATGGTTTGGCAGGTATAAGAATGAAATACGCGCATCACTTAAAGCAATGGCAAGGCATTCGGCATTATCTAAACAGTGTCTCACGGAATTAACCAAAAGAACTGGCGGGAATTTTACTGTGGTAGGTGGGTCGGCAGACTTTTATTATGTTCCAGGCACAAGAGCTTTGGATTTCCTACATATGTCAAATTTATTTCGCACAACTCGTCTATGGCACGAAATATCCATCCATATGATGATATATTGTCTGAACAAACCTGAACAATTAGAGGTGTCAAAGTTATACCATAATTGGAATTTCAAGAGTGATAGACGTCTACCTTGGCTGTGGTACCCTGGTCATCTGGATGATACCAGTGTCCATCCCTTAAAACTTGGACCATTAGCGCATGTAAAGTTGAATGATACTCAACTTTTCTGTAAACTTTTGTTTCCAAATGCTGCTAACTACATATACAATGGCAACTTACCATTGGCAAAGATGGAGGTGTGAGTTCCAATTTCGATTTATGGATTTTATCAAATTTTAACCATTACGCTCCTGGTGGCTAATTTGGCTTATACAAAATGTTGCAAACTATCTGAAAAATGTCTGAAACCCTTGTAAATGGGTACTCATCTGACAGTACTAAGCAAGAGCTATCCAATGAATACCAACATGACAGGGTTTAGATGATTTTCAAAATGATTTGCATTCTTGTGCTTTGACGAAAATGGCTTCAGCATTGGAAGAGTTAACTGTGCAGAGAATCCTGTATGAGGGTAGGTAGCACAGTTTCTAGGCAATCAGTGATCCATGGAGATCAATGTTTGGATGTTACTATGCATCGCAAAGAGTATGTATATACATATATAATTATGTATATATATATGCATATATGTGTGTGTATGGGTGTGTGTGTATATATATATATATATATATATATATATATATATATATATATATATATATATATATATATATATATATACATATATATATATATATACATATATATATACATATATATATATATATATATATATATATATATATATATATATATATATATATATATATATATATATATATATATATATATATATATATATATATATATAAATATATATATATATATATATATATATATATATATATATATATTTATATATATATATATATATATATATATATATATATATATATATATATATATATATATATATATATATATATATATATATATATATATACATCTGTCAAATGTCATGTATATTTGGGAAATAAACACTGCTGAGCTATGAGGCACCTTTCTATTAGTTATTCTGTGTTTGTCATTTATGGATGAATAATGTATATTCAGTTGAGGCATGAATTAGAATATAAGTATGTCAGTACTGTATTGCCAGTATGGTATGGATAATGCTTTGTCTGTATGGGTCGGAATATTATTACAGCTTCACTCTGATACTAGCAGCTGATTGGTCAATTGCTTTGTTGTACGGGACTATATTCAGGGCTTCTAAAATTGCTTTTAACAATTGCCAATGTTAGGAGGCCAACATAATACTTAATTGGAATCTTAACAACGCTGTTCACAACTGGACCCCAAAAAAATACCACTCGTTACCACCTTTTTACTCCACCACTTACAACTGGCTATTCAAGACTTAGCTGCAATATGGTAGAAAAAGTGACGAAATTTCACGGGGAAGGTTGATGTGTCTATCATAAATCCTGTAATAATCAAAAAAATAAAATAGTACTAATTATAGGTATCGTTGGTTGGAAAAGGATCATCGTTTGGAAAAATTGCAACAAAGGCCAGTAAAACGGAATTACAATACGTTTAGATTTCTGATTTCTTGCATTGGCGGTGCTAAGCAACCTTTTACCCTTCGTAATGCTGAGGGTATAAATGTACTTTCGTCCAAAGTACACGGACACAACGATTTTTGAAAAACTTCTAAACCCTGTCATGTTGGTATTTATTAGATAGTTCTCCGCAAGTACTCTGAGATGAGTACCCATGTGCCAAGGTTTCAATCATATTTCAGGTTGTTTTTTTGCATCATCTTGTATTGGCCAAATTTAGGTCACCAACATCATAAGGGTCAACCCTTAATGCTGCTGGTGGCAGATTTTGCCTAAAATGACTGAAACCCTGGCATATGGTTACTCATCTGAAGGTAATCAGCGAGAGCTATCCAATGAATACCAATATGACAGGGTATAGATGTTTTTTTCAAAATTGTTTGCATCCTTGTTTACTGCTACTACTTCTACTACTACTACTACTACTACTACTACTACTACTACTACTACTACTACTACTACTACTACTACTACTACTTCTTCTTCTTCTTCTTCTTCTTCTTCTACTACTACTACTACTACTACTACTACTACTACTACTACTACTACTACTACTACTACTACTACTACTACTACTACTACTACTACTACTACTACTACTCTGTTGCGGATACAGAGGGTTCAAGGCTGGTGATCTCAAAATAGTGATTTCCCTGACAGGAATTGTCACATTTGTTTGATTTCTCTTAAAACCAATAATGGGTTAAATCAACACCTCTGTTAAAACGAACACGAATCATTAAGAACGAACACATGGTCAGAAATCCTGGATCCACCGCTGAACTGACTATTTCCAACTACCACTACATGTATTTCTCTTTGCACTGTAATATAAAACAAAATCGGCAGTGTGGGAGATTCATTCTCAATCATTCCTCTTTTATTCACCAACAACAACATTGGCCTGATCTGACATCTCTCGTCAGACTTATGAACTAAAAAGGTAAAGTTCCAAAATCGCTGCGTTATTAAGGTGATAGTCTAGTACACCAAGATTTAACCACTAGGTGGTGTACTTGGCTGGCACACAAGAATGGATATCACAACAAAAGATTACACATGAGCGGTGCTCACTCCCCACGAACCTCGACCTAGCAACTTTCTATTGTGGTACGGTCAAGAGAACACAGGGCAGGCCCCTATGGGCCTTCCGTGTTAAATTGGTCCCAAGCGTCCCAAACGACCAAGACTCTCCCGTAATATTTGTACAGTACATCTCTAAAAAGTATGACATACAAACAATCATCTGCTACTTAATGCAAAGATAGAAATACCGTGTAACTACCTACGTGCAAACAGATTTCATTACGTCATGGTATAGGCAAAGTAAATCATTTACAAACATGTGGCCCAATCACAGTTGACAAATGTTAAGTCCAGAAGAAGTGTGGTCAATTAATATTTATGAGCATTTTCGACACCCCCTCCCCTAGATTTATGAGGCCTCTATACAAATGGGAAGACACCCACATGACATGCCAAAAGTACTGAGTCCCGACAAAGAGCAGAACAAAGAACCTTGTTTTTCATGGTCCATATAGTCAAATAAACTCCTTTCGAAATAGCAATGTTTTCAGCTGTTTCTTGGAGTTTTGCACACTATCCGCAGCCTTGATATATGTCAGGGTGCTCATTCAAATGCGTGGTGCATAGGCACAGAAGGCTTTGTCACCAAACCTTATGAGGTTAGTGTGTGGTATCTGTAATACGCTTTTTAGGTTTTGATCTTAGAGTCCTTGTATTGGTTTGTTCAACTAACAGTTCCCTCAAGTATAGAGGGGCACATCCTTGCATGCATTTGAAAGTCAAAAGCAGAATCTTAAACTCAATCGTTTTCCTAATGCACAGCCAGTGAAGATCCTCTAGAACTGGTGTGATGTGATCATACTTTTTGGAGCCACTAACCACTCTAGCGGCATTGTTTTGGAATTTCTGGAGGCTGCATAGTAGCTCATCAGTGATTCCACAGAGAAGTCTATTACAATAGTCAAGGCTGATGTCACCAGTGAGACAATGGCACTCTTGGTTGTATCAGAATATGAGAACTTTTCTTTTCTTTCCAATGTTTCTAAGGTGGTAATTTGCAGACTTGATAACATTTGATACATGTGCAGACATATTCATGTTCGGATCGAAAACAGCACCCTGATTACTGTTTTTAAGAACTGGTACTATTACACCATTTACGGTAATACTAGGAATTGAGATTAGCAGCATAACAGGATCAAATACACAGCAACGACTTGATTTGCAAAATAGGCTAAAAACCCCTAATTATTGTTTTGATCATATCAGCTATCACCTGCTATTATCTCTTTTTCCAAACAGCTGTCCAATTTTACACTCAATTATCTCATATAGTATTTATTTTATTGATCGATGGAAATATTCCATAAAAACAGTTAAAGTTAAAGTTTTCTTTTCCTAAGCAGCAATGTATGTATGTATGTATGTATATTTGTTGACTGTACCTTGCATCACAAAATTAACATACAAAAATATTATGATATGATAGACATATCAATAACAAAAATGACAAGGACACACAAACAATGTTTGATTACATAAGTCACACAAATATAGGTATCCGGTGTGATTTATCAATTATAGGTATACGCACCACACTTTTGTTATCACTCTCAACGGGAAGAACAACAAATCATAGTCCAAATTCTTTTGCCTAGATCTAGATTACGTTGATACGAGCTTATTAGAACTATTATTAACCCTTATGCTGCTGGTGGCTAATTAGGCCATTACAACATGATGCAAAAACCCTGGAAAATGACTCAAACCCTGGTACATGGTACTCATCTGAGAGTACTCAGCTAGAGCTTTACAGTGAATACCAACATGCCAGGGTTTAGATGGTTTCCAAACTGAATACGTATGCGTCCTTGTGCTTTGGACGAAGGTAGCCTCAGTATTGGATGGCTTAATTCGCGTGTTAATGTCATTAGTATCTTAAATCCAGATAACACTTTTAGAGGAGCCTTTGAGCGTACATGGGTTAACATGCCGCAAGATTTCAATCATTAAGTTACGTCAGATTGCGGCTACTCGTTCGACCAACAGACTCTATAAATGACCGACTTACTAGTGGTCATGGCACTGCTTAGCACAACCTCCGATTGATACTACACATACTACACATATCTACACACAGTTGGCAACTGTACGTATATATACAAGGTTAGTCCTCCCCATCATGCTTTGCGGTTATGCATCTTTATCGTTGAGACCATTATATCTGTAATCCAAGTGGGCTTTATAATATGTCTTAATATGTACAAACTTAGATACATAAAAACAAGTGGATAAGACACCAGCTGGCCAACCTGAACAGGCTAGCCTCAACCAATAGCCTAAAAACGTGCCCTGCGCATGCTCAGATGATGCTGGAGCACATGTGTCTCTGTAATGTTTATGATACGAGATCCCTGATTGGTCCTTGTTCCCTCGTGACCTCAAGCTGATTGCCAGATCAGAAACCCATGTCGTGTCCAGTCCATTCTTCTCTTCATCTAAGGTACAAATAAATACAACTACTGTATAACTGGTTAATTTGGCGTGTACTTAAGTTGGCGTTTTTTTTCAAAAAAGTATTTTCCCTGTCTTTATTTTGGCGTCTGGAGCAGTCAGAACAACGCCATCTTCATGTAGACATATTTTTATGCGATCTTTAATTTGGCGTTGATGGGCATTCGCCAAAAAAACGCCAAATTAAAAACCACGCTAATTTAACCAGTTATACAGTAGTTAGTATCAACCGTACACAGGTGCTGTAGTTGTTTCCACCAATTGATCTCTACGTTTTTGTGAAATTAAATACCCCTTGGTTATTGCGTATTCTAACGTATCTTTTGGAGTTACTTTATTTGGCTATGTTTTCTTCTACCTTGCCTTCAGTTTGTTTGACCATTCAGCATATTGCCGTATGATGAGAACTACATTGAGCACCAAACAAAAGCCTTCCCTTCCCTCGAAAATATTCTTAGCTGTAAATATACCAAATATCGATAACAATGCTGAGGCCACTTTCCTCCAAAGCACAAGGTCGCAACGATTTTTGAAAACCATCTAAACCTTGTCATGTTGGTATTCATTGGATAGCTATACTTGCTGAGTACTTTCAGATGAGTACCCATATGCCAGGGTTTCAGCCATTTTTCAGCTGTTTTTCATCATTTTGTATTTGCAAAATTAGCCACCACCAGCATAATGACGTTAAGCTCTACAATTAACTCCGTGGTTGCTATGGACTGTCAGCCATATTGCTAAGCTGGGTCGCCCAGCAACTAGTGACATGGCAACTTCAGGATGTACGGCTCCACGCAGAACTAGATAACTTATATTTCCAGTGTCAGCCAGGCATGTCCTGACGGCCGTGTGGCCTTAGGCGCCGTCACTGTCTGGGTTCGAATCCCGGCCTGGGCATGTGGGAAAGTTGCCAGTGACTTGGGAAAAGGCGGAGGTTTTCGCCAGGTACTCCAGGCCAGTCTCGAAATAGCCACATCTGATATATATGTGACGAAAAATAAAATTTCAATTTCAAACTCAGTGACAGATACAGCTATGATAATACCTTACCAAAAGCAATATAGGAATATAGCACAAATGTAGTCAAACAGCAAAAAGAAATTTATAAAGAAACAGAGAAAAACTAACAAGTTGAAACATATAAATGTGATCAAATAATAGTAATCCATTTATGAATTTTAAACATGCAGCACACAAACCACTACTGAAATGCTAATTCCGCTGCCATGAAGTTTATTTGTGTATCTATGTTGTATCTATTGTTTGTGCTGCCATCTATTGACAACTTCTTTAATCAACAATAATGTATCCGATGCAAGCTCAATGCCCCTCTTTGACTATCACTATGACTACCACTATTGAACAAAGTGACTGCAGTTTAACAAGCCACTTTCCCCTCCCGTGTTTGAGTTTTTTTTCTCAAATGGAAATTCAAGATTGACAATTAAAAACCTCATTACTATTTTGGATCTCTTAGGTTTTTCATCATTGGGGTTTATGCTTCCTCCAAAAGATTAGGTCACACCTAGGTAGAACCCGTAAATCAGGAATGATTTTCACTATCTGTGCAAATGGTCACATTTCCAAGTTAGAGTGAGCAGCATAGCCAACATATGAAGTCAAGAGGTGAAAATTTGGATTGAGGGCGTACCATTTGGTAGGACATGCAAAGTTGTGCGGGGACAGGGCGCCTGCAACCGCACGTCAGGTGGAGTGAAAATAAGTCAATCTCACTCTAGCGACAAAAGCTGATCCCCTACCTTTTTTTACTCAAAGTGACAGTGACGAGAGAGCGAATTCGTCCGCGAGCAAGAAGTACGAAGGACCTAAGAACGAAGTGTATTATGCCCCCGTCACACTAGGGTCCGACTATCGCACGATTTTAAAATCGCCAGGTCGGACCCGATTGTTTCACCCGTCGAGCGTCCGTCCGATCCAATTTCTAGGCCGATTACAAAATCGGATGCGCCTAAAAAAGTCGGTACTGGTTTGCGATCCTGTTCGCAAATCAGTATCGATTTTTTAAAAGTCGCAAGTCAATGTTTTTGACGTGCGACCATCGTACGATCATCGCACAACGTTTGTACGCACGTCGGACCTAAACTTGTAAATGTACAAATTTCAATACAAAGTCGCACGAATATCTTACGAATATCGTACGCAATTGGCGAGAACAAGAATTGGTGCAAAAACGTTCAGCACAATTCAAGTCAGGGCACTACAATCATGGTGGTACTAGGAGTATGTTTGTAGTGGAAATGTAAAGGTGCATACATATCATATGCAATCAGTGTCACTTGCAAGTAGGGACTGTACTAAATAATCAAAAAAGAAAATGGTTATTGATTATAGCACTTGGGTGTGGCATTGTCACAACATATTTTGACTATGCCAAGTAAAAGGAGGCCCAGGCCGGGATTCTGCGCAATGCCTGTTGCTATGGTAACGAAACATTCGGGCAGAAAAATCAAATAAAAGTATATAAACGAATTTAAATTCTCTAAGATGAGGTCTTGTTTGTAAGTCACTACATATGCTCCATATATTGAACCCATAGAAAACTCAGAAAAAGGATGATGAAAAAAAAATTATGCCTAAAAAAAGCTCCCATGATGCTCTGCCTCTGACTCCAAGCAGACGACCAAACAAGATGGCTGCCAAGCCCCTTACTGGTACTTCCATCAAATAATAAGTTATTGAAGAGTATCAATAGACTTTGTAAATTCTGGCGTGCTATAATAGTCATTGAGATTGGGCAGATGGCCTTGTGCTGATTTATAGCTTCGTCCAGAATGACCTTTGGTTGGCTTCGGTCTAACGGCCTCAGCCAACCAAAGGACATTCAGGCCTCAGCTATAAATCATCACAAGGTCATCTGCCCAATCTTAATCCCTATACCAAAGCAGTGTTTAGAGTCCTAGAAAAAGTACACCACTCTTACTGAGCGAGGACTTTGGGCAGGCTGAATCTGGACAAATCTTGCAAGCACTGCGCATGCGCTACAAATCCTAAAAATATCTTGTTAAATCAGCTCAACGTTTTAGTTTAAGCGTATACAGTTTTTACCCGCCAGATCTCATTATATTTTATCTTTTGCTTTATCAAATAATCAATACGAAAACGAAAAAAGAAATTCCAAATTCCTATCATACTGGCGCTTATAACTTCTAGAGGTCGTTCAAGGTGGTGCATAGTTGACTGATGCCGCGAGGAGACTTGTGTGAAAGAGAATGACGGTAACACTACGTATGTGTTTCCAATAAATCTCAAATGTAACATTCAGAAGAATCGACCACCACTTTAAGGACACGATTTTGATGTGTTTTTGAATATCGGATCCAAAATACTCGCAAAACCAATTATGGCATGAGCATTTCATGCATGAAAATGAAACTTTTATGCATGAAACTTTCAAGCCACGATTTTTGAAATTTCATCAAATTTCTATGCATGAAAATGACATTTTCATGTATGAAAATGATATTTCCATGCATGAAAATGAAAGTTTTGCCCCTACCATGATTTTTTGATTTGGGTGATTGCGCTGTATACAACTATATATACTATGGCAAAATGTTCATATCCTTGCCTGATAATTCCATTTTCATGTATGAAAATGAAAATTTCATGGATGAAATTTCCATGCAACAATATTGCATGCATGAAACTTTTCGTACTATTGAAGAAAAAAAATACTTCTGATTTGAAGGTGCCGTGATGTCAAATACACGATCATGGCAAAGATTAGATGGACCCTTCAGCTGGCTGGTATGTGTCAGTTCATTCCTGTGTAACGTCGTACTGGCAGGGGTGTGTTTTACACCAGGGATTTACTACGTGATGTTCCTGGAGGCGTTCAATGAAGGAAAGGGCTTCACAGGACTGACAACATCGGTTTACTTTGGCTCGCAGGCCGCTGCTGGTGAGTACAGTGCCGACATCTAATTCCTGCACTAAATGCGTGGGCAGTTCGGGCATAATGCACAACTGCACGCCCGATTGCCACCCAGTTTACTGGGCATGGATGCATGGATGACCTATCAACTGAACGAAGCTTTGATTCATAAAGCTACGTGGGTCCTTAGTGTGCTTGGCTTGTTTTTGGCACGTTACCTATGGGTTTTGTACAGCCAGACACTGGCAGACGTCCGGTCGCATGGTGCAGGAATTAGATATCTCTACCGTGCGTGTAGTTATATGTTATTGTTTTTATTGTCTTACACATTATATCCTCTTTACTAACTGATCACCTTTATATAGGTGTGTCTTTGCCATCCTAAGTAATACAATACTAGTCTAGTACGCTACATATTGCCATTCAAATGTCTCAAAAGCTTGATTGTATAGAAGTGGAAAATAAAACAGCAGAACACCTAAGAGTATTCAGATTCACATAATAAGCATTCTTGTGATCCTTCAAACAAATATTAACGATTGCTTTGCATTTCTTGAGTGATCTTATGGCAGTGTCTTCCACTTGTCATATCATATTAACGTTGTCAGAATATCTAAGAACAGTTTTTTAATGTGAAAATAGTTAACAGCGCCACTACAAGTAGCATCTGGTGATATGTTATTATCTGTATAAAGTAGTAATAGCAGTAGTAGTAGTAGTAGTAGTAGTAGTAGTAGTAGTAGTAGTAGTAGTAGTAGTAGTAGTAGTAGTAGATGTTGTTATTATTAATGTAATAGTGGATTAAGGGCTCTTGTTTGGGGTACCCTTGATTGATAAGGGATCTGTTCTTCCAGCTGTTTTGCCAATACTGCCTTGCACATATACACATAATATGTTTAACCTAACGATAATAAGAATCACCAAAGGTTACATTTGTAAGAATGAGATTGATACGTTATTGAATTACTGAGAAATAACATTGTATTAATTATTTATTGAATGGTTATTGTACCTATTTACTCAATAACTAAAATCGGGTAATGAGCAACTCAGCAATTCTTAACAATGTATAATCTTTTATCTTATTTTATGATATCTTTCAGGGCCTATATCTGGTCTTATAGTGAATAGGACGAGTCATCGTACTGCAGTTATCATAGGAGGACTTCTGGCAGCTTCTGGCATGATTCTCAGTTTCTTTGCTACAGGGGTTCTCCACCTCATAGTCACATTTGGATTAATATCAGGTACTTTCAAAAGAAACTTAAAGTGTTCCAATAACTAAGCCTTGAGTCGACTAATAGTAACCCACCGGGTCTACATTCCCGGTACATCCATTCGTATATGGACCAAATGTGAATATTGTTTGACTACTAGTATTTGGTGAGGGTGCGGTTGCATATGTACTTTGAATTACTTTTTTTACAAAGATCACAAATCCTTTAATAGTCGGTATATTGATATCAAATTCATTTAACTGTTATATATTTGGCTTAATAAAACTGCAGTCTGCAGTGGCAAAGAATACGTCCACATGACACTAAGTTGACTCTTTCCGGCGGGCACAGATTGGTTCAATGTACATGCATTGTACATACATACATACATACATACATACCTGATTGGTACAAACATGGTTAGAAACAAAAGTTTTGGGGACGTACATTTTTGTATGCATTATGTACATTCCATTCTGTATGTAATTGGTATGTTTCGTGTATGTAATAGCAACCAAATCCTACTAATTGTGAAATCAAAGCAGACCTAATCTGAACCTAATATAATGATAGCTAGAAAAGGGTGGAAGAGCGCTTCTATTTCCAGTTATAGGTCCAGTTTATGTTCCATGCCGAACATTCAATTGAATTATCTCCTAAAAAAGCCTCGACAAACTTCATCAGATAGTATTGGCACTACTGTAGTATGAACCTTTTTAGTACTTTACTTCTACTTTGTCATGTTTATTTGGGCCAGACTAATGGAATGTGACTGAGCAGAGCACTTCTCATTAATAAATCTAAAGTCACCTTTTTCTGCTTCAAACTCATATCTTAAATAATGTTCTACTAAAACTAGAATAGGAAATTAATCTTGGGTGCAATAAACCGAATTTGACCAAAATGACCTTTCCAAGTTCGATTTTACCGAACAGTCATTACTACACATTAACACAGATGGGGGCAGATTTTATTCTGAATCTAATTATACCGACGGTAAATTTGGATTAGTTACATGCTCGGAATCATTTCCTATTCTACAGTGTAATACATATTACATATCTATCTATATATATTTGTAGGACTAGGAGTAGGACTATGCCTTTATGCAGGCATAACAGTTATAGCTGAACACTTTGACCAATACAGGGGAGTTGCATTTGGAATAGTGACTGCTGGAGCTGGCCTTGGAACATGTATATTCCCCTTTGTACTAGATGCCTCAAATACAACTTACGGATGGAGAGGAACAATGCTCCTTATGGGTGGAGTTCTACTACATTTATGTGTTTTTGGAGCAATCATGTGGCCAAGGAAGGAAAGGAAAGTTTCAACACAGACTAATTCCAAAGATGATAATGCGGCAGCAACGGTTTCAGAATGTGATATCCTTCGTCGTCTTTTTACCAATTGGCAATTTCTTGTGTTGTGCATTTGTAGTTTCCTATTTGGTGTTGGATTCTCTGTATTCTTCGCCTACATGCCAGCATACTCAAGACAGTGCATTGGTTTGAATGAATTTCAGATGTCAGTACTTGTGTCTTCCATAGGAATAGCAAACATGGTGTCTCGTTTGATTCTAGGGGCAATACTGGATCTACAATGCGTCAATTCACAATTGGTCTTCATGATAAGCTATGCTGGTCTTGGGATTGTGACCATATTCATGCCTTTTGCAAGCACATACGTATGGATGATTGTTTTCTGTGTATTATTTGGAGCAACATACGCAGCATATGGTCCATGTTTGTCAGTGGTTACTCTGTTATATACTGGGAAGGAAACATATGTCTCAGGATATGGATATGTTTGTCTTATATCCGGTATAGGATCAATGGCTGGTGCATCAGTAGCAGGTAAATTCTCTCTCTTTACGCCAAACAAACATTAAACATAAGTTTGATTGATAGATTTTTATAGGAAAAAATGCAGACTAATTCAATGTAGATATCTGAAAGCAACTGGATGATAAACTTTAAGAATTGATTCCAGTGTCATCTTATAGTCATGAATTGACAAAAAGAACGAAAGGTATGAAATTTATGTTTACTTATAGAGAAGATTAAGTGATATTACAATCGCAGATTTCTGGTCTTCAATACACATCCTAAGTGCACTAAATGTACATTGTCTTACTTCATTTTATTTTCAGGTATGATGTTTGATGCCCTACAAGTATACCCTCCCTCGTTCTACTTAGGAGGCACATTTGCCTTTGTAGGAGGGTGTTTAATTCTGATACCAATAGGTCTACAACATTGTGGGAAGATGAAAAAGGAATACAAGGAGGTTGCCCAGGAAATCAAACTTGCAGAAAATAGGTATGGATTATATTTTGTTCTTTGTTGTAATGTGTTTCTGAGATAATAACTTATTACTAATAACTAATGAACATTCCACGTTCTACCTATATTCTCACATATTCAAATATATCATCCATAGGTATGGTGTGATACTAAACGTATGGCATTGTAACTACATGTGCTTATTACAAAGATGAGTAGATTGGTCTGCATCTTATAATTATTGAATCTCATTATATTTTCTGAAAGTACTATATCCATACAGACCTTCTCTGCATTTTTTTCAGGAGTGATGTTTAATGTCCTACAAGTACATACCCCTCATTTCATATCTAGGGAGTGCAGTATGGAAGTACCGGTACCACTGGGAGACTTTAATTCTCATACCAATTTTCATACACCACGGCAGGGTGACATGACTTCATTAAGGATTGAATCTTGAAACTGTAGAGGGATATGAGACACGACTAGTGTATTCTTTTTTTGCAATAGTAGTAGTAGTAGTACATTTATAAGCTAAAAACGTCATGTTAAAAAATGGGACATTTTTTTGTCAAATATATAAGAAATAAACAGAACATAGGTTAACTAGAAGTTATATAAACTCAAAAAGAAATTAGTAAAAAGTAAAATAGTGCTTTAGCACGTATCAATTATTAAAGAGTTAAAATTGTTAAAACACGACAAATTGATAAAATATCAACATACCCAGCGGTCAATACACTGTAATTCACTTCGCTTAGAACATATCTGTATGCTGGGGAATGTCAAAATCTAGAATTATCCAATTACGATTTAATAAACGTTTCTGACATTTTGACAACGCAATGCAAACATTGACTGTGCCCTGTCGTAAGATGTGCCATGTGTATTATATAATTCTGGCAAATCCTCATCTAGAAATCTCACTTTGGCAAGATTGCTTTCGTTTTTTTAAATTTCAAATTGCACACATGTGCAACAGGGTATTTTCTTTGTACATAACATTATGATAATGATGATGTCATTCATTTTTAACCTCACCTTTTACACGGAGAAATATATTTGCAGTACATCCACTTCAAGCTAATTGGTTCAGTCCTGAGAAAATCAATGAAAAACTTCCACTTTTCATCAAATGTTGACTTATTATTCAGCATTAATTCTTGAGATTTCATTTTGTGTAGATTTTAAAAAATTGATCTTTTAACATCAGATAGGCACATTTGTTCACCATTCTTTCTCTTTTGATATATAACATCTTTGGTACTGATGACAATATTGTGTTTAATGTAGTCATTATGTTCTTCGCCAAAGAGTTTCTCAGTATCTGAAATTTTAAATGCAATGTAACATAGATGCCATAGATGTCTAGCATTAATACATTCAATATAGACATGTTCAATAGTTTCTGTGTTGTGAGAGTATAAACAGTTTGAAGTTTCAGAGATACCTGTTTTACATAATAACCTATTGTAAACTATTCTCCCATGGAGCAATTTATATTTAATAAAATGTTGATACACAGAAGGAGAATATTTTTTTGCATTCTTGAAAGAGTTGGTAAGAGTATCTAGTCTTATTTTGTCATTTAAACTTTTAGACCATTTATGTTGAAGATCTATTATAACATTATTACCTGTATTCACAAAAGAATTAAAGTATGTATTCTTATCTCTTTTTGATCAAGCTTCTATAATGTAGAGTATAAATGGTAATTGTGGTCGTATGTTATCATATATTGAAATACAGTTGTTACCAATTATCATTTGTATCTTTTTTTCAATTTGTTGGACAATAAAAAGTCACATTTTAACTCTAGAACATTTTGTTTGTACTCTATCGAATACACCTGACCCTCTGCATCAAGTAGATCACCTATGGATCGTATACCTGCCCACCCCACGAGGGCTGCCCACCCCTCATCAGATTTTAAAATTCTTCTTACCCAGGAGGCCTTCATAATCATATCAATCTTCCTTATATTTGGTTTTTATGATTGTAGTTTTACCAACCAGCGTTAAATTTTTGCATTTCCAAATGGAACATAATTTTTCCTCCTCCAATATTTTCGGCTTTAAATTCAATTCTGTTATTTGGTCTAATTTTGAAACATTGTAGTTAACTCCAAGAAAAGAGAATTAGTGTGTCCAGATAAGATCCATGTCATCACATAATGTAATCCTGCTGTCCCCTATCACTCTGAATTTTATCGCTTTTGTTTTCTCAACATTAGTTTTTAAACCTGAGATTTGATAAAATTGATGTAAAATGCTCATGCATCCTCTCAGATTCTTTTCATCATATTCCATAAATAGGGTGGTATCATCTGCAAACTGGGATATTCTGTGTTCTTTTTTTTAAATTGCAATTCCTCTGATTTCGTCATGTTTTCTGATGGTTTCACCAAGGAGTTCCACTGCTAGGAGAAGGAGATAGGGGGATATCGGATCCCCCTGTTTACACCTCCTTGCCAAGTTGATTATTTCAGATAGGTGACCATTTTGTAGAATTTTGGATTTTGAATCTTTTTGTAAACTTCTAATTATTGAAATTGTCTTTTCACTAAAGTTAAGGGATTTAAGAATTTTAGAGATATATTCCCATGAAATTGCATCAAAAGCTTTTTCAAAATC
Organism: Maea johnstoni; assembly: GCA_963942565.1. Classification (NCBI taxonomy): domain Eukaryota; kingdom Metazoa; phylum Annelida; class Polychaeta; order Spionida; family Magelonidae; genus Maea; species Maea johnstoni. The sequence continues at coordinate 9,719,901 of OZ012691.1, read as the reverse complement.
AACCAAAATCATCAGACCCAATTCCCCTTTCAATTTTGTTTCATGTAAAATGTCCAAAGTTAAACGAGTATTTTCCCCTGTATTCTTAAACTGTAAGGTACGGCATGCCTTTTGCATGGTCAATCCATAAACACTGCCTATTGAAATATAGAAATAAACCATTTGTGTAGCATGCATGTTTTATACAGTATTTAACATTTTCCTTTTCCTTATGATAATGATCCGCGAGTATTCCATTTGAAAAGAACCTCATGCATTTGTTTTCAATCAGATTCTTGCATTAGTTATTGTTTTTTATTGAAACTAGAATTAGGGGGACTGCTGGCATTTCAGTTTCCTTGCTAAAATCTAATACCATTGACAAATAGAAATGACATTCAATGTACAAAACCTGTGTAAAAATACTGCAGTTCTTGTAAATTTAACATGAAGTAAATTCCAATTTTTAGTGACAGTGGTCAGGAAAAACGATAATTCAAATAACAAAACTTGAGGCTAAGGTTGTAAAAGCGTAGCATTTACGGATTGAAAAAATATGCATGCCATGAAAAATCCGCATTCATCGTTTAAGGCTCAGGAGATATTATTGTTCTACAGTATATATTTATCATTGTTCAAGCTCAGCTACTTCTATTACATGCTTTGTGGGGAAAAATATTTATATAAAAGTGACTGTGATCAATTACCTTTTATTTTTAAATTTGATCTTGGTCTTTTTAATTCAGCAGAATGTGACATTGTTATTAATATCCATGTACTATTGTCATCATAGAAAAAGGAAACATACTCTTGACTGTTGTGTATTATATGTTCATGCATGACTATGCATTTTCTTACTCAAGCAATATATCTTAGACCAAGCAACTGGTGTGGCTTAATGTAGGGAACTGCATATATCATGAGAAAACATTTTTGAGTATGTGTTCTATATTTCACTGTAACATTTGATTTCTTATACTTCACGTAGTACCTTTTCCATGTGATACCATGTTTTTAGCTTGTTGTCTGGAAAAGCATGCTGACAATGATAAAATATGCCTTGGTCTAGTAGTTTTGGCTACATGCTACTTTGGATTTATTCGATATAATGGAATATTTCCTTTAAACATGTATTTTGATCATGGTGTAATTGTCCTTTGATAGTCGGATTCCCTTGAATGTGTGAGACGTATGTCACGTTTATACATGAACAAAAAATGTACCTCGTCGTTCCTCACTTACTTGAAGGAAGGCAATACACATATCCCTTTACTTTAAAAGGAGTCAGTGAAATTTCGATTATCATCACTTTGTTTGCTATATTTAGGCTAAATCATGAATTTTCTAAAACTAAACCACCGCCTAACCCCAGGTCACAGACAACTGTGTCACATACCCCGACCAGGTTTGAGCATAGGCAGTTGTAAGAGACAGTAAGCAATTAGTGACAACGCTTTTGGCCACTCGACCGTCAGAGCAGGCCAAGGACTATTATCGAGAAAGATTGTTTACAGAAAGTTTGATGTATACATCTAATTTCCGAACTACTTGCTAATCAAAATTGGGGTATTGGATAAAAAATGGTACCTATCACCAATTTTCCCTGTGAGTAAGATTGCTAGTCGGCCAGTATCCCTAGTGTGTGTATTATAAAGACACACATGTAGGTAGTCTTTTCTAATCAAAAGTATGTCTTTCGAGAATGGAGCTGATAAGGAATAAATGATATCCAAACAGGGATTTTGATTTTCATTTCTGCAGGTTTCGGTATATTCATAACTACTTGTTCTGTGTAGTTGCCAAAAGATAACAACTAATAAGTGGTCTTTATGAATCAAAATTTTCCAAATGTGTCAATGTTTTAGATATCTGTAAAGAAACACGTCAGAGGAAGTGTGGTGAAATGTCGCATAAAATGATTAATAGAACAATAGTTCAGCCTGTGCGAACCTTGTACAATTGGTACTTTATAACATAAACAGAAAATTCTGACACGTGTTAAATATTACACTTGGTTCCAGATAAACCATGCTAATATTAAAACTTATCAGAAAAACATCGACAACGTCAATTCATCTTTTAGGAAGACGGGGCCTGCTTTATACCAACTAGGGTAAGGAGCCTTTGTGTATTGTATCCCATCGCAACCTTTCCCAATTTTTATTTGGCTTATTTTGACCTATTGTAGGCACTTCGTGCTATATAGCGCTTTCAAAGCCTATACATACTAGCATTTATCCCAGTCTTTATCTAGCAATTAGTAACAAACATATATCACCTATGGACATCATGAATGATGCACACAAACATACATATATACACACACACAGACACATAGACGCACATATATATATATATATATACATGTATATATATATATATATATATATATATATATATATATATATATATATATATATATATATATATATATATATGTATATATATATATATATATATATATATATATATATATATATATATATATATATATATATATATATATATATATATATATATATATATATAAACATATATACATATATACATATAAATGTAATATATATATATATATATATATATATATATATATATATATATATATATATATATATATATATATATATATATATATATATATATTTATATATATATATATATATATATATATATATATATATATATATATATATACATTTATATATATATATATATATATATATATATATATATATATATATATATATATATATATATATATATATATATATATATATATATATACATATATATATATACATATATATATATACATATATATATACATATATATATATATATACATATAAATATATATACATATAAATATATCTATACATATATATATATATATATGTATATATATACATATATATATATATATATACATATATATATATATATATATATATATATATATATATATATATATATATATATATATATATATATATATATATATATTTATATATATATATATATATATATATAAGGTTATCTAATTAAAGATATCAGATATAAGGCCATATGGCATTATCTGCCAAAAATAGAGGTCACTCAGTGCGAATGAATTGGAAATCAGTTTCTTTTCGTATCAGGTTGCATTGGCAATTTTTTTAAAGTAACATGAGGGGAATAGGGTGAGATGGTTATCATTTGAGTGTTCACGATGTTGTTGTGTGTAGTCCTCACCACAGCTAAAATAAATGAAGGCGTATTACTATAACAAACATACTGACTGACACATAACAGGGGTTCATAATGTTCCTACCCACTTGTGTGTGAGAAGTAACATAACCATTTTCTTTAATTGAAAACATTGAGCCCTAAAGGTGTTGTGGATCTCAATCTATGGATCCACATCAGATCTAGAATTAGTCTAATTGCTAGGCACTCATCTGAGCTGGGTTCCGGCCGAGCGAACAACAACAATATAAGGACGAATTCAGTGAAAGTCATGTGATAATACTTTAATGGGTTCGATAAGTGCAATTGGCCTTTTAACATATTGGGCGTGGTGCCAAAGTAATTGATTGATAAGATTCTATCTTAAGGTACCTTGATGACTAATTAAAACTGTAGTGAGTTTTACAAGTGTGGTCACATTCCTTACATATTGATGGTATAATTTTTGTTACCCAGATAAACCAAAATTTGTATTATTCTGGTCATTTCCAGGGGAATACGAGATAGATTGAGGGGAATTTCTTGCAGGAACTCCAGATTTTCCAACAAGTTGCCCTAGCCTAGTATATATAGCAGACATGCATGGTGTTTACAAATCAAAGTACCCTTTATTGATCAAGAAAACATCATTTGAGGTAAAACACTGTAAAATTGAAACTGTGGTCCTATCTAGGTCAGCTCAAGCACCTAAGTTAAAGAAAACTTATATTTGAAACACCAAGACCTCAGGGATTAGATAACCATTGTTAGAAAGGGTACAAGAGTGCTAAACTAGGAGATGTCTTATTTTGAGTGTGTCACCAGCATCACAGCCTTAGGTTCTACGGACCTAAAAAAACCTTCCATATCTACTGAGCTGGAACAGGTCGATGTCCATTTATAATCTGTATGCCCCAGTTATCATGTGCACGTCATCGCCCTTTCAGGTCATAACGACAACCGCCTCAGGCAAGACAGCGACAATAAAATGTTCCACACAGCGCATTGGGTTGCTTCACGTTACTACCAGCCAACTACAAGTGGATATGATATACTACGATTCTGAAACTACAGTTTAAGGTATGATAGCATGGGTGAAGTATGTGTGTATTTAGGTATGTCTGTATATGTGTGTGCCACCAGTTAACACGGTCCTTGTCTAGTGAAATAAGTGAAGACAAATGTTAGAGATGTTTCTGAACTGAATGGCCCCACGTTTAGGGTGTTTATGCAGAAATGAGAGAGCAAGTACGTTTTGGAACATTTGTGTTTTAATCAAAGGCATATATGAGATCGTGCAGTAGTCAAAGAAAATATATCTTCAGAAGGTAGATACTCTGAGCTTTCATTTGATTATTATCAGACCCCCTTGCGCATTCTTGAATTGAATACATGGGGTCATAAATAGAAATTGTAGTTAGGGCTATGTACAGCAACTTGGCAAAACACACACTTACTCTCCTTTTTTGGCGTATTAGCATTAATTCTCATTCAAATTACTCTTTTCTAGTGTTAAGGATGTGTTTGCACTGCGTGATCCCATGTTAGGAGTACGTATGCCAAAAGAGTATAAATTCGTTATATATATATTGGTAGTAATAAAAGACGTATTAGTTTTAATAAGGCAACCAAAGGATACAATCTAGAAAGTACATGTAGATCCTCTGAACTTTTATTTTATGTATTATTCACTATGTTATATTATCTAGTAAAAATATGGCTCCACATAACCGAACTCGTCATAATAAGAAAATAAAGAGTAACCTGAATGCTTCATTCATTTCTTGCATTAGTTTTATCTAATCCTGTGATAGTCTAAAATGACTTGTTTCTTTATTGGATAAGAAACTGTGAAATGTTTACCAGTGTGTCTGTTCTTTATTGACCCCTAGTTTTAGGGCATGTGTGAATAATCTTGGTAAAAAGCACATTGATTGCCTTAGTGTTTGTCAGTTACGAATGGTAGGATCATAATGCCAAAGGTGTCTACAACTCTATCCTGAGGTATACTTGAGGGGAAAGGGATGAGATGGTTATCATTTGAATGTTAACGATGTTGTTGTGTGTAGTCCTCACCACAGCTATAATAAATGAAGGCGTATTACTATAACAAACATGATCAAGGGGTAAGAAAAATACACCGTGAATTATTGAATTAGAATTGTTTTAACACATCAAAATAGGTGGTGTACCTCCCCATATTTTCATCCCTTTTGGAGGGTAATGCGTCCAACCGGAGTCATCCAAAGAAATACTACACCAAACATACAGCAACGTATGATATATAGGCTATAAAACTGAAAGAGGATATATTCCTTTATCTACATGCAAAGGTAAATTCATGAAGACAGGAATTCCTTGTTCCATGCACACATAACCCAAAATGATGGGAACATGAAACCATGTGCCCCATGATGGCCTCTATTACCTCAAAAATGCCAGTCATGGAAATTGGTGCATAGTGAAAACAAGTTGTCTAAGCACATTTTTTCTGCCATTCAGTATAATATGTAGGTCATGCTAAAACCCTGTAAAAATGATCACTCATGTATATACGAATTTGGGCGCTTTCCTAAAGGTAAGTAACGAAAATAAACGATGAACATGTTTTAAAAGGTGCTTTTGAATGCATTAAATTTCGGACCTGGTAAACACAGAGAGTATTCTACTGCTCCAACAGTAGACGTAACAGTGACGCGTGTGCACTTAAACGAGGGATCGGATTTATGTCTCTTTCCATGCATTTTGATGTTTTGCAAGAGCTCAAGACCATGACGCACCTGTGATCTGCCATACATGCTTGTTGTTAATTTTTGAAAAGTGTACGTGACGATAACATTTAGATCCCCTAAATCCAGTGACTAATGGAAATAATTTTATTTCTAACAGCCTTTAGTCTGGCTCCTGGTCTATAATTTCATTATTTAAAACCTTTCTATGTGATGGGTCCCTAAGTATAGGCGTTTGCGCTAAGTGCTGGATTTATGGACTGCTTGCGTGCTGCTTGAGACGTCACTGTGCCGTAATTATAAAGCTCCTCGCAGGTAGACTCTAATGACAGCGCCAGTACAGTAAGAAAAAAGTACAGCGTTTTTTATATATAGCGAAGCGGAGCCACACGCTATGTTCGCCATATATAAACAGAGGCGTACATTGTGTGTTCTACAGTATGGGTTGACAAAGGATGGTTGTCTATGATATTCTCTACCTGATAAAAGTCAAGAATCTAGAGATACACCTTGTCATATGATTATACTGCGGTGAGGTATGTTTTGGGATAGGGCTTTGAACGAGGTCTCAATACTACTCAACACATTTTTGTGTTTCTCATCAGAAGACCATTCAGGCAATGCATACTTTGTATAGGCTAACTAGTCCAATAAAAGCAGGTTAGAGGAAGAACCAAGTCTTAAAAAATAATCTCACAAGCTACCTTAAGATATTCATGCTTAAATTTCTAATGAGAAAGAATCGTCTGAATCTAAAATACATTTGAAAATAATTTAGGAATAAAGCAAAACATAAAAACATATGGATTATGCTGTAATTGATAATTATCCTTCTAATATGCGTTTAGTAGGAAATTTAATCCAAAGTAGCCTTTTTGAGGTTTTGCAGGCGATGATAAGTTAAGCACCTCACCAGCAATGGGTTGAGAAATTAGTTTTATCACACGTGTGCCAGTTCTTCTAATCAATTTAAACTATATAACTTTTTTTACCAGGATTATTTATACAGAGGTCAATAAGAACAAATGCACTTGCCAACCTATTGTGTGTGTTTTATCCATCAAAGGTATCAACCATTTTAGACTATCAAAGGAATAGATGACACTAAAACAAGAAATGAATGAGGCATTCAAGTTATTTGATTATTTCTGTAAAATTTCTTTTATTGTGACGAGTTCTGAAACTGTTATGTGGAGCCATAATAACACTAGGTAATGTAACATGGTGAGTGATACACAGCATGAAAGTTAAGGATTACACATGCCCCTTTCTTGATTGTATCCATTGGCTGCCTTACTATAACTTATATGTGTGTTATTATAATACGAAGGTAACAGTAACAAAACAGGTTGTATTATATATGCCCCTCTGCGCTCTTATTCAGATATACTGTATAACTGGTTAATTTGGCGTGTACTTAAGTTGGCGTTTTCTTTCAAAAAAGTATTTTCCCTGTTTTTATTTTGGCGTCTGGAGCAGTCAGAACAACGCCATCTTCATGTAGACATATTTTTATGCGATCTTTAATTTGGCGTTGATGGGCATTCGCCAAAAAACGCCAAATTAAAAACCACGCTAAATTAACCAGTTATACAGTATATAGACCTTCAACAGTAACTTTACCGATGGTTGTATTATACATGCCCCACTGGGCTCTACTTTCAGATAGATCTATACCTGCAACAGTCACAAAACAGATGACTGTATTGTCTGACCACGCCCCCCACAGTGGTGTTGACCGAGCATCGAGCTGGGTGGTAGCCGTTGCAGCATGTCTCTGCATGGTCATGATGGCAGGCGTGTCCCTGACAGCGGGCATGTTCCATGTAGTATTTCTCGAAGCCTTCAACGAGGGACATGGATACACAGCGCTTATTACTTCTCTTAATTACGGATTTGTAATGGCTGCTGGTGAGTTTTAAACATTTTCAGAAAGCACGACATTTCGTATGTCCACTATATAATGCGATAGGTTTAATTTTGCACTTATCCTGCTCTGTGGAAGTTGGCAGGCAGGTTAAAAATGTTAGTCAGGAAAACATGCTGCATACCTAGTATATAACTAGACAGGATCTAATATTGTGCTTATCCCGCTCTGTGGAGGTTGGCAGTTAGATTCAAAAGACTTTCAGTCAGAAAATGCTTTATTTGTATGGGTTTAATTTTGCACTTTTCCCGTTGTGAAAGTAATGAATATATACATGGTTTCTTTGCCCTTTGAATTGTAACCAACATGAAATTATACAAATGAATATATTTCTAAATTATTTAGATTTAATTCAGGTTACCATACGTTGGGTGCTTATTTATATGTACACTGGAGGGGGCACTCATGCAAAATTGACTAGCTTGCTAATTTCTGAGCCGCTCATTCTAAAAATTGCCGAGAATGAGTGTTTTTTCAGTGACTTAGCCCATCCGAAAATAATGGGCTTTCCATTTCAATATGGAAGGAAGGGTGTAAAGGACAAAACGACGACGACTGTAATGCCAATCATGAAAGCATTTAATGACGAAGAACTTGATACAATGTAGCGAAACGTAGAAACATAACGTAGAAAACGTGTATACGGTAAACGCTAAAAAACGGTTCAATCTATAATACAAAAGAAACAAGACAAATTTACTAACAGAAACTAGTACACCACATTACACATAGTCTATACACATATCTCAATTAGCAGTCATAAACTACTATACTATACTATAATCACACATAAAACACTATTACAAACTACACTTGTCACATTTATAACACTCAAATACTATATAACATAAGTGATGACTTATACGGAAATGACCAATTGACTACTACAACAGTACAATGACACTTGAAAATACAGTGAAGTTGCTTAAGGCAACTAAGTCAAAAATATACAATAATATGAACCATCCATGACTTAAATCTTGATTGACATAATAATTATACCTTTAACTAACATGTCAGTCCACTATTACATTGAATTATACAATATTTACGATTTTAGGCACTCATAAACTTTTGTCTACTCAAATTGTGTTGACACAAGTCACCATGTTGTTTTAACTGCCAGGAAACACTGCTGCCACCTATTGGCCAAAATGTACAACATATACTGTGCTGCCCTCTAGCATGAAATATTCACACTAAACTATACCCAAGTCAATGCATGAAGTCAATGACCAAGATACCGTAAATACTCACAATCCAACCCCGAAAATACTGAAATAAACAAAATACATCAAAAAGTCCAAATCAACAAAAAGACCAAATCACACACCCAGATTCTGTCCGTTACAAAGGGGTAGTTTTGATTAAGGGTAGGGTAGTGGCATTTTTACAGAGACGTGTTACTTTTATAATTTGGAAACAAGCACACAAGCAGATTTAGTGCTAGGTACCTTCAAGTCGTTGATATCATTTACACAAACATACAAAGGCATTTTACACTAGAGTATGAAATTTTGTCCATCTTTTTCAGGGCCTGTTGGTAGTATGATCATCAATAAATGGGGTCATCGCACATGCACACTTGCTGGTGGGATACTCGCAAGTGCTGGTATAGTTTTAAGCTCTTTTGCAACAAGCGTACTCTACCTCATCCTATCCTTTGGTGTTCTAACAGGTAATTTAATGTTCCATTTGATTTACCCAAAGCTTTTATCAATTTTATTGGTTCTTCAAGGCAATAATTGTTTTTGAATGGAATGATGATGTGTTTCCTAGAATCCTAGCAGACTGCCTACTTCTGTAAATGAACACTATGTCTGTTTGAAAGAAGATTACATTAATTGGTTTACCTAATTCTTGATCATCCAAAAGATCATTTCTGTCAATTGAATTTAATTGTTTTTTATAAACATTTGTCCTTTATTTTCTATGCCTTACCATTTAAACGTTATACATTCCTCTTGGCTGATTATGTTCTATGATATGTTCTCCCTGGGCTGATGCTGTTAAAACTTCTCTGGAGGCTGATGATGGTATTACTTCTCTTGAGGCTGTTTTTTCTAATTCGCTAGAAGCTGATGATGATATCATTTATCCAGAGACGGATGATGTTATTCGTTCTTTAGAGGTTGATGATGTTATTAGTTCTCTAGAGGCTGATGATGTTATTCGTTCTCTAGAAGCTGATGATGCTATTGGTTCTCTAGAGGTTGATGGTGTTTCTAGTTATGTAGAGGCTGATGATGATATTATTTCTCTAGAGGCTGATAATGTCATTACTTCTCTAGAGGATGACATGCAAATTAAAAGCTTTTGGCGTGGATGCGTGGAATTTATCTAGGCAATCATGACCATTGCAATCAAATTTTTAATTTCAATTATAAAAGATTTACATTTTTTCTTTTAAAACATGACATTATTTTCATTCCTGGCAGTTGTACTATAAATGTAGAGGTTGGACGGATTGTTAAGCTGTGCTTAAGCTGTGCTTGCACTTGTCAGAGCTGGAATTGCTGAAGGCAAAGGTTATAGAGGAACACAAGTGAGCTCTTTGCTCTATTTCAGATAAGGTGGAAACCATTCGAGTTATCAATAGAAAATATTGCTCACAAGTTAAAAACATCAGCATGCCTTTTCTCCAATCAAGTAGTTATTTGCAATATCTAACACAAGATATCCCCTTTGTTGATGTCGAAAATGTGGCAGGGTCGACGTCGTTGCTATACTGTTGTTGTGAGATATGTATTATTATGAGAAAGATATAGCCTCTAAATATTCCTTTTATTTTTGAAAAAATGGTAGGGTCACACTTTTTTTTCTATCTAAGCCTATAAACCGGGATCGATTAAACTGGTGCTTTTTTGTCATTGTAATAAATTTGACAAGCGTATGCATTTGTCAGAAACATTATTATAGAGATTATGATATTAATTGGGATTGTGGGAAGTTCAACTAAAAGTTTCAGTAGTTGAGAGTTTCATTTCATAGATGAATCATGGATACATGTCTCTGCTTGAACTATGTATTCTGGAATAATGAAAGACTTCACTTCTAAATTTATCTAATTAACAATGTTTTTTTCTGTTTTAGGAGGGAGTTTAGGATTAATTTGTTCATCTGCTGTTACTGTTGTCGCCGGACATTTTGAGCGCTGGAGGGGCCTAGCATTTGGTTTAGTGACTGCGGGTGCAGGAATTGGAACATTTGTATACCCTTACCTAATAGATGTTTTGTTGATGACGTATGGATGGAGGGGCTCCCTTCTTCTCATTGGTGGAATTACTTTGAACACGTGCGTATGTGGCACCCTCATGCGACCAAAGAAAATAAGTAGTATTCAGGATATCGAACAGCAACAAGACGTTCAGAAAAAAGAAACTAAGGAGAGTTTCGTGGTATTATTCAAATCTCCACGATATGTAATACTATGCTGCAGTAACTTTTTATTCAGCTTTGGATACTCCGTATTCTCAACGCATATGCCAGCATTTTCTGTACGAGATTTGGGGTTGAACGAGTTTGAGATGTCTACTTTAGTTTCGGTTACTGGTATATCCAACTTGCTTTTTCGTCTACTACAGGGCGCCATTTTGGATGTTCGATGTGTTGACACGCAGGTTGTTTACGTGGCCTGCTATCTAGGCATGGGCGTCGTCATTGGCTGTTTACCATTTGTTGTTTCCTTTCCTGGCATGGTGGTCACGTGTGTCCTGTTTGGAGCAACGTTCGCTGGTTTCGGCCCCGCCCTTTCAGCCATAACAGTGCTCTACTGCGGTGATCGACTGTTCGTGTCCGGGAATGGATTTTTGTATTTAACATGCGGGATTGCTATCATGCTTGGTGCCCCAGTCGCAGGTAATAATAAAAGTACATTATGTGCATAACTAATAGATTAAGACCTACCTTAGACAGAATCATTAGCAAAGAGCAAAAGGGATTCCTCTACGGAAGATCCATTGCATATTGTACCAGGGTAATGTTTAACACCATATTTGAATGTGAAAATAAAAAGATAAATGGCCTAATCCTTCTAGTGGATTTTGAAAAGGCCTTTGACAGCTTATTCTAGAACTTTATACAAGAATCCCTTGAAAAATTTAGCTTCGGTCCAAATTTCAGAAAATGGGTGACCTTTACTAAAATGGGTCTAACTCTAGGGTGATCATATATGGCCATCTATCAGACAGTTTCCCTCTACAAAGAGGATGCTGCCAAGGGGATCCAATTTCTCGTATGATACCAATGACCTACCTAATATTACTATCAATAATATTGAAAGCAAAACCAAATCAATGAAGAACATTATCCAAAATTGGCAGTACCAAAACATAACCCCAATAGGGGGAGTATGTTTAGTCAAAAGTCTTGTCATGTCAATCAATGTCCTACAGGTGCTACCTACGCCTCCAAATGAGTACTTCAAAAAATCAGATAAAATGTTTCTAGATTTCGTGTGCGAAAACAAAGGACACGAAATGTCAATATGTGAAGATATTAATAAAGGAGGCCTAAAACTAATAAGCCTAGCAGAGATGGATCTAAGTTTAAAACTTAAATTGGTACGTAAAATGATAACTTCTGATCCAGAATGGCTGGACTTCGCCTATACATACAAAATAGATACGATTAGTAACCACAGTCACCGATTACCATAAAGAAATCCATAATTATTCAAAAAACCCTTTTTGGAAAAGTGTGGCATTAGCATATAATAAAAGGTGTATTTCTCTAAAAGAAAATAAAGAGATAGACACAGGGAACCAGCCTCTATGGGGAAACCCCAATCCAAAAATAACTTTTAATGAAGAACTGTACTCTAAGCACATAAGATACCCTAAGCAGTATATAATAATGAAGGCTCCCCTCTCACCAAAGAAGCTATCGAAGAAACAATAGGCGAAAAGAAAATGTTTACAGTATATGCCAGTGTATGTAAAACATTACCTATGCTTTGGAAAGAAGCTTTAAATGATATACTTAGAAATTACGACACGTTTAGACCAGCAAATAGAGTGGTTAATAAAAGACAAAAAGGGTTACCCTATCCTCACAAAGTCCTCTCCAGTTGGGTGATTTGAAAGCAACACCTAAAGGCCAAGAGAAATGGCCAGTAGAACTAAACATAGATGAAGAACTGGACTGGATATATAATTATACCTTAGCATCTAAATGTAAACCAAACGCCGGATGTATATATTTCCAGTTCCAAATCCTTCATAGAACGCTTATCACAAACAAAAAGCTATTACAATTTGGAATTTGAAGGGATGAGAATTGCAAATTGCAAGAACTTTACCTAACATGCTTCCAGCAGGGAGGGCACTATACTTTAAGCTATTTGCATCTCTGTGGCAAAACTTTATTTATTGATTGCAATAAATGATTTATTGGTATCAATGGATAAGTTCAGCGTGCAATACATCTAGAGTACTAGCATGGTCTGAAGGCGTATATCCTAACTCATAAAAATATATAAAATTTGAAAATGATAAACTTAGAGGAT
>OZ012691.1:9661556-9701556 GCA_963942565.1 Maea johnstoni | reverse complement strand
TTCCATGCACTAATAACGCAGTTCAGTAATTGATTGCTATCAGTGGGTATTAATAGCTAATCCCTCACTAATTGGAATTATCATGTAGCCATGTATTGTTCTAAGCACCTTCATGAGAGGAAATTGCATTGTGGGCTAGCATCATCAGATAGCATCTCAAGAAAAATCTATGATGGATGGCAATGAAAATTCACCACCTCTTAAAATACACAGGTATCTGTGTAAATTGAATGACAAAATGGCTCGAGAATATTCTGAAATTAGGGGCAAAAGGGTGATTCTTTTGTTAAAAGCAATTCTTTCGCGTGAAATGAGGGAAAAAATGTAAAAATTGCATATATGGGCTCCTGTACATGAGAAGAGTGCTAGGACAAAATCACATCCTTTGCTACAATAAAAGAGGATGATAGTGTTACCCGCACAGAAACTGTTTTCAAACTTCATTGCTCAACAATTTAACAAGCATTCAAAGCAAATGTGATCTGCTAAATAATAAAAAATATTGCATTAACATATTTGTGAGGCTATCAATTTGCCCAATTAAGTTTAAAATAAGAGCCCACTCCTAAACTAGAACCTGACCCCTGGTGGCCAGGATTAAAACTAAACAAAATGCCGCGAAGAAGGCCCCTCATGAACCCCATGACATCTCCTGATTTTGGATAACTGAATGTTGACAGGTATGCAGGCGCCATATTTGATTTGGATATTTACCGGCTCACATGACGAAGGTAGGTCATAATCAATTTTGGGCCGTATGTAAATATGTGGGGTCATTAATAAAAGTGGCCTAGTAGTACTTAACAAGGATTTACTCGGGTTGTCAGTCACGTAAATGACACTAGGAACGATCCCAAATAGAGTTACGGGATTTCATCAATATAGCTCTCTTTTCACAAGTTATTGTAGTACACAAGACGCAATGGCCTCATCGATAGCGCCAGGGGACGCAGTATCGATTCCATCTACACGCAACCTTTGATACTTTTTTCCACCCGCCCAGTGCTTCGTGTGGCACTTAGAAATATTTCCAACTCAAAATAACAGTGGCCAAATCTGGGTTTTTTTTCTTTTACTTTACTTTACTAAAATGAATTGTTGGTCAAAACGGCTGATCCCAGAAAGGACGTCTGCCTGAATTGCCGTTCACTATAAGGGTCGATGACTTCATGTTGGGCCTTGAGTAAAAACGACCTGTTATCTTTGATTTATAATAAACATTTCCACAGTTGTGAAGTTGAGAATTTCTTCAAGAAAATATTTAGTTTAATGGATGTAGGTAATGCCTAGCCTTCATATAAAAATTGAGACCTGTAAAGTTAGATGGGTGTAAGTATTAATTTACATCTGTTGATGAAGGAAATGTTCCCTTAAGTTCCCTATGATGTTGGTATTGTCACTTGCATGCACACTTGCTGCACATGACTATTACTTTATGCAACTCCCACCCATCTACCTTCTATCTGCCCTTTCACACGTCCGCACGTGCTGATCAGTGCCCTATCCATGCACCTTCCACCTGAACTTTGGGCTTGGATCCGTGCTCCCGCCACTCATTTTTTTGGGCGCACGGATCCTTACTAGACTGACAATTTCTACTCCTCCTGCGGCATGTAGCGCCCTGCCGCAACACTTGTCTTCCCCTTCCTCTGTAATTTTACTGTCATCCCAGTACCTCTTTCAACGGGGCCCTATCTGGTTTCCATGTCAAATATATAAAGAGATATAAAAAATGACCTAGGACAAGGTTAAAGGTCCCAGAGCGCTTTAAGGTGATCTTGCGGTTGAAAATACTGAGTTGGAATAATGAATTTCCTAACCACAATACAAAGTACAGATTGCCTCGAGTCTTATACTTAAAGACACGGTCACAACACTACGGGTAACTGTATACGTATCCCTCTTTCAGTGATCAACCCTGTCTCTCTGCTTACAATACATTCTCGATTATCCTATCTTAAAGGGAGACATTGTTGTTTTTTAGACGGATACGAACGAGTAGGATTTGAGGCTTAAATACTTGTACCACACCTCAAGGTAAAGTCTATGTTTAAACATCTTGACATTATATATCAAATGCCGCTTGTATCGTGCTAATCTTGACTCAATCGGCTTGTAAGTACATGTATTAATTTCAATCCACTCACCAAGGCGCATATACATATAAGCGTTTAATTGTGTTGTGATTAAATCCACGTAGTTGTGCTGCTCTGTCCTCTGTCCAAATTTTAATGAGATAACAGTTTACTGATGTCTTAATTTCTCGTTCACGTTTCATCATGGTTGGATATTTAAGTTTCAGAAAATTGTGATATTGGCTAAATCGTCAAAATTTGGACATGGCAAAGTAACCAGATGTACATTATTACACATCAAGGTAAAGCCATTTTTTCGACTTCTTGATATATGCTATAGCAAATTTCTCACAGAATACTCCATTCAAAGAAAGCACGGTCAGATCTCTTTTTCTGGACATCTCTTGATCTACAGCACTAGCTATAGTGTGAGAAAATGTAGAAACATATCTGAGACATGATTATATATGTATACACACACACACACACACACACACACACACATATATATATATATATATATATGTATATATATATATATATATATATATATATATATATATATATATATATATATATATATATATATATATATATATATATATATATATATATATATATGTGTGTGTGTGTGTAATCCTTTATATCTCGAGTCATCAATATTCATTTGTAAGGATAGTCTAGATATTTAGTGAAACCCTTTTAGCTAGGTTAAACCAGGAAGTCGCATAAGAGAGGGTCAGAACATATATTTATTGGTTTACCATAGTTGTGTGACGCACCGAATGAACCTCGAATCGGGAACAACATTCCTACAGTCATTTGGAAAGGCTTTAATACTCTAAGCCTCTTATATGCAAATCATAAATATGATTAATCTTACAACGGTTCTGCCACTTTCGTGTATCGGCTACAGTGTATAGATGTTGCACCATGCGCAAATTCAGATTAATCTTCTGAAGTGGACCAATGCTGTTTTGTCGACATCGAAATGTCATCATATGATAAGTGTTACCGTATTTGATTGGAAGTATGTGCACACTTGAAAGGCCACTTCGGGTTAAATGAGATACCGCAGGACTTCCACTGGTTTTATCCCAGTGTCGCTGTTTGACAACTTAAACTTGACTTACATACCTATCAACATTAAACCATCCAAAATGAGAAGATTTCATGCAATTTGCTTTTGGGGCTTCTTTCACGGCACTTTAGTATAAGCATAGGAGTGGGCCATCATATCCACAGATTTACCATGATGGAAGGGCATGTGATTTTGCTACCAGATGTTAAAGTATAGGGGCCAAGTTTGCGAATGGACTTATCAATTATCAACTGGAGCATTTGGGAGTCTTTTCTTTGTTTGTTTTCTGCTTCATATTTTTCTCCATTTATTTATCTAGTAGTAACCGAAAATGCTCATCAGAGCACGAATGTTTTAGATTGTGTGTGTGTGGGGGGGGGGGGGGGGCTGGGGTGGAGGTTGTTTGCTTGTCACATAGTAAGCAAAAGTATCACACATTTTGCTCCTAATTTCAGAATATTCTAGAGCCATTTCGTCATTAAATTTGCAAAGACACCTGCGCCTTTTACGAGGTGGTGAATTTTACTTGTCAGCCATTGTAGATTTCTCTTAAGATGCTATCTGATGATGCTAGGCCGCAGTGCACCCTTCCCTGTTAGACCAATAGAACGAAACACGACTGCATGAAGTAAGTAAGGATTAGGCTATGGATACCTACTGACCTGACACAATACTACACACAGTAATTGGGTCAGCTCAGATACACTGAGGAGAGAGGAGCAGACTAGATTCACCTACTTGCTGGGGAAAGGAGGGGTGGTTTTTGAAAGTGAGTGAATCAGCAACTAATCAGGAGATTTCTTTGAAGTAGGTGCTCTTTCATGAGACAGAACATTTCTGACATTAGGAGACTACTACTAAAATCAGTAGCGTTGACAGGTATGGACTTATCAAACGTAGTAGTATTTGAAATAGATATTTAAAGAGGGAATGTTAAACTCAATGAGGCAGCAACTTTCAATCAATTTTGAAAAATTAATATCAATTAAACAGAAATCCTACTTTAATATACCCAAATAACAGACCCGTCAATTCATTTGCTAACAACTTTATTAACAAAGGCAATACAGGTTACAGAAATATTTACAAATCAGTACATTTACCTGATACTGACAGTAATAAAGAAAGTATTGAAAGATGGCATTCCAATATGAATGTTACAATAAATTATGAAAAAATGGCTGAGGCTTCTGTGTGCAATCATTAATACAATCAAACTATTTACTTAAGATATACATTCAATGTAGAGTCCTCCATCACAGGATATTTACAAGAGATAAATTACTCGAAATAAAAATCACTGATAATGACAGGTGCCTAAAATGTCAACAGTCTGACAGCATTGGACATTATTAAATTAAATCATAGACAACAGAATTAAGATTCTTGGTGACAGGGAAAAAGGCACGTTATTATCAATCTTTTATTGTTATCTACCAAGCAGGGTTTATACGTCAACAGGCAGTCAAAACGGGTACTGACATTCAACATATGAAAAGGAGATTGAAAAAATAGATGGTGACTGAAATATATTGGGCACAAATAAATGATTCCTATGAGCAACTTCGAGGTAGATGGCACCCAGTAATTGCAGAACTGGAGAAACTTTTTCCACCATTGAAAAACGTTCAAAATCTAGTTAGGCCATACATATAATTTTCTACCTTTTGGACTACATTTATTTGTCGTCAATAGTGACGAAGATCTTTCTATTTCTACTGTATTTTCTCTCTCAATTTGTTTTTATGTATAATGAGATTAGATATTTTTGTTTGTGCAATAAACATAAACTTTCAGTCAATGTTATGCCAAGATATTGCTTTAGATTATCGGAATAAATTTAAATGTGTCCTTGCATGGATACGCTCCATAAACAGATGTGTTAAGGTGACTTGTGATTTGATTTGAGAATATAGGATAATTTGTAAATGTTTATATAGTTAAAGCCTACTTTTTCTCATAATCAGATCGACTGTAACCAGTGTAAGAGACCAACTAGTAGAGTAGCTCTCATAGGCTTGCTCACAAGCAGGAAAGGTCTTTGGGTTTTTTCTCTATATCAAAATTCACCAAAACATAGTTGCTTCAAGCAGGCATTTTGGCTGTAAAAAAATTAACATATTTGCTTGGAATTTGGCATGGTTATAGCTAGGAATATATCAGAGGAAAGAATTTCACATTTTTCCAATCTTTACTTAGTTCAAAGGTTATGGAACCTAAAAGTTGAAAAATGCAATTTTATCTCATGTTTAACAAAACAATCCTTGAGAAATGGTCATAAGGTTCGATCGGAGTAAAGAATAAGAGAAGTATGATGCCCTTCGCTCCGTATTGATCTTTCCTTCATATATGTTAATGCTGAAGGTCCATGACTGCGGATATGAGCTCTTTTTGAAAATGCTTTGCATGTTCTTATCGGTTCTTTTCCCCCAATGTATTAAACCTTGCTGGGATGATACTTTTCGGATACCTAATTTATTTCACAGTTATTTTACCTTTTAGGCAATTTACACTTGGCATAGGGTGGAATTGTCAAATATTAGCAGGGTAGAGTCAACGCAATGGAACCGGTCGGAAGCTACCTCTATGTCTTAAAACACTGTCCGTAATATAGTCATTATGCCCACATTATAAATCAAGTACATATGTGAAGACTTGTGAAGCACATACCCTACCCCTATATTAAGACAAGTTTTAAACAGAGTGAAATTGGTTGTGATTTGCATTGCCAGCACACCTAGCAGTTTGACAAGTATGTTTTCAAATTGAAACTAACAATGTATGAGAAATGTTTAAACGAGATAAAGGCTTTGTCCAATCAAATGGTGAAAACTTTTAAAAAGATTTCCCAGTATAATCTAGTGTTAAGAATATTGAATTTAACCTTTTTTGATATTTAAAGAAATACTATATGTAAAAGCTGTAATTGCTAGGAAGTTTGGTTTATTGGGCATTTGCATAAGTTGAACCTCTTGAGTTTTCCCAGAAATGTTCACCTTATATATGCCCCATTGCGCTCTACTTTCAGAGGTATCTGTACCTGCAACAGTAACGAAACAGATGACTGTATTATACACGCTACACTGCACTCTAGTTTCAGATGTGTCTATATCTGCAAAAGTAACTTTGCAGATAGCTGCATTAAATGGTGGGTGGATGAAAGGGTGATCTCCGACCTGCAGGGGGCCTGTAAAACAGGCCTATCATGTATCCATACTGCTTTTTCGCTACAGGAAGCTGTGGCCACGTCGCTGGAGGCTGGGAACAAATGTTTCGTGGCCTTCTACGACGTGTCCAAAGCTTTCGATAGTGTCTGGATAGATGGCCTGTTTAGACAGGTTTTCGAATCTGGTATAACGGGGAAGACTTGGCGCCTGCTTTACAGAAGTTACCTTGACTTTCGGTGTTGTGCGAAGATCCAGGGACATTTTTCCGAGTGGTATACGCTTGAGAGAGGGATCCATCAGGGCGGGTACATGTCACTTTTAAAATATACCCTGTTTATCATCTCTCTCTTAGTGCTACTCAAACTTTCAGGCCTCTGCTGTAAAATTTACCGCACGCCAAGTACACCCGTGGGGTATGCTGACGATTTAGCCTCCGGTTGCATAAACGCACACAGGTTGAATCAGGTGATGGATATAGTATACCAACACGGGTGTACTTGGCGTCACGAGTTTAACGCTCGGAAGAGTGGGGTACTGGTCTTTGACGAAGATACCGTCAACAATCGTAGTAAAGACCAGATGAGGGAATTTAAACTTGGTAATTCGAAGGTTAAGGAACGCCTTAATTACGACCACGTAGGGATAAGGACGTCGGTCCTCTTAGATTATGTATCGGGTGTGGCTGAAAGGGTGGCGAAAGCTAGAACAACTTTTAATGCAGCAACAGGCCTGGGGATTAGGAGAAACGGGCTGACAATAGCCACGTGCAACATCATTTTCTGGTCCCTCGCTGTACCCACGGCCCTGTATGGATGTGAAGTTTGGCGCATGAGTAATAAGGCTATCAATCTGCTCGAAACTCTCCAATTATATGCGGCAAAGAAAATCCAGCGCTTTTTTGTCAAGGTCCCAAATGCCTGTTGTCTCTACGCTCTCGGCTGGATGAGGCTGGAGAGGTTTGTTCAGGTCAAGAAGATGCTTTTCATTCGGTCAATTCTAGTCCTTGATGACCAAACTTTATCAAGGAAAATTTTCAGTGAGCGGGCGACGGTGATTTTCGAGAATGAAGGGCAGCAAATGGATGTCTCTGGTTTTAGCCTGGTTAGTGACCTACTCAACACTGCTGCTATTTTATAATCTTTGGAATGAAGTAAGAAATATGGTGTTGCACGGTCATCGCTACGCTAAACATGTCTGGAAGAGTAAAGTGTGGGCTAGGGCGTGGGATTTGGAGGATGTGTACTGGCGCTTACAATTTAATGTATGTAGGAGTCTGGACATTATTGCGCTGACTAGTCCTGACTGTAGATATTTGACATGGTGGTATCTATCTGATAAATATCCGTGGGCTATGAGATTATGTGAAACAATTGCACTCCTTGTCTGTCACGCCAGCCTGTTGAAAGCAGTACGTCTGAAAAGACTGAATAGGTCAGATAGAGTGTGCAGTTTATGTGATATGTACGAAGATGACAATGTTAAACATTTGGTAATGCAGTGTCCTATGTTACAACCAGAAAGGTCTATTATGTTTCGAGAAATTAATGAAGTCGAGGGTAGATGTGGCAGAGTAATCTTGAGCAATTCGGTAAATACCCTTGCTGTTCTTCTTGGGAGACCTGTTGAAAACATACCTCAAGAACTGATGGACGAGATATGGTTATTAGCAGGTAAACATATTGGCAAGATGTATTACCGCTGCCTTAGTCTGAGGAAAGGTATTGGGTAGACGTTTAAAAGTTAGATGATAAAGGCAGTCCACTCTGTTTTCTGACCCTTGCAATGCTCCTGGTTCTCGCAACAACCCAACTTACATGATCTGCCATAGCTATTAGGACCTACAGTATTTATATATTTTTGGTTCTATTTATCTTAATATTGCTCATATCTCCTGTTATATCTGTTTATTTAAGTTTGTGTCACTTATAAAGCACACTTTGTTGTATGGTGCACCGAGCCTAGTAGGGTGATTTATTTCCTCAGTATTTTTGTAAGTTATATGATATACATTTTGTAGTACTACTACAGTCAATAAAGAATATATATTATACATGCCCCACTGGGCTCTACTTTCAGATGGTTCTATACCTGAAACAGTAACAAAACAGGTGGTTGTACTATACATGCACCACTGGGCTCTTCTTTCAGATATATCTATAGCTGCAACAGTAACAAAACAGATGGCTGTATCATACATACCCACTACCCTCTACTTTCAGATGGATCTATACCAGAAACAGTAACAACACAGATGGCTGTATTGTCTGACCACGCCACCCGAAGTGGTGTTGACCAAGCATGGAGCTGGGTGGTGGCTATATCAGCATGTCTTTGCATGGTCATGATGGCAGGCGTGTCCCTGACAGCGGGCATGTTCCATGTAGTATTTCTCGAAGCCTTCAACGAGGGACAAGGATACACAGCTCTTGTTACTTCTCTGAATTACGGATCTGTAATGGCTGTTGGTGAGTTTTAAACATTTTCAGATGGCAGACATACAGTATGTCTAGTATATAGTGCAATAGGTTTAATTCTACACTGTTCCAGCACTGTAGAAGTTGGCAGGTGGATTCAAAGTACTTACAGTCAGAGAACATGCTGCACATCTAGCATTTATTTGGATGGGTTAAATTCTGGGATTCTTGCACTGGGAAAGTTATAAATTTGGTTGCATTTCCATTGGAAATGTAGACAATGTGAAATTTACAATGAATATATTTCTAAATTAATTTGATACAATTCAGGTTACAAACATACAAAGGCATTTTACACTAGAGTATGACACTTTGTCCATCTTTTTCAGGACCTGTTGGTAGTATGATCATCAATAAATGGGGTCATCGCACATGTACAATTGTTGGTGGGATACTCGCAAGTGCTGGTATAGTTTTAAGCTCTTTTGCAACAAGCGTACTCTACCTCATCCTGTCCTTTGGCATTCTAACAGGTAAGTTAAATGTTCTACTTAATTTACCCAAAGGTGTTGATGATTCTTGAATGCAATGATTGATTTTGAATGCAATGATGATGTGTCTACTAGCCGACTTTTGTAACACTTTGGCTATTTGAAAGATGACCTTAATTGGTTTATCTAATTCTGGATCATCCAATAAATCGTTTTGAGTAAACGAATTCAATTGCATTTATGAACATTTGTGATTTATTTTCTCTGCATTAACATTTATACGTTATACAATCCTCGAGGCAGATAATGTTCTATGATATGTTTGGGCTTATGGTGTTAATAGTTCTCTAGAGGTTGATGAGGATATTAGTTCTCTAGAGGCTGATGGTGTTATTTATTCCTTACAGGATGATGATGATATTAGTTCTCTAGAGTCTGATCATGTTATTACTTCTCCAGATGCTAATTATGTTATTAGTTCTCTAGGGGCTGTTGATGTTATTAATTCTCTAGAAGCTGATGATGATATTGCTTCTCTAGAGGCTGATAATGTTATTAATTATCTAGAGGCTGATTATCGTATTACTTCCCCAGAGGCTGATCATGTTATTAGTTCTCTAGGGGCTGATGATGTTATTGCTTCTCTAGAGGCTGACAATGTTATTAGTTCTCTAGAGGCTGACAATGTTATTAGTTCTCTATAGGATGCTGATGTTATTATGGTACATCTCTAGAGGCTGATGATAATATTAGTTCTCTATTGTTTGGTTGGGATTTTAATTTTGACAATTATGACCGTTTCAATCAAATTGTACACTTCATACTAAAAGAAACATCACATGACCATTATTTTCATCCTCAGTTGCCTTACTTTAGAATTTTGAAGGATTGTTACGACAACCAATACTATAAAGTGCACTGTGCTTGCATTTTGTCAAAAATTGATTTAGGCAAAGTTTATGATTGAACACAATTTAATTTTTTGCTCTATTTCAGATAAAGGCATATGCCATTTGACTCATCAATACAAGAGTTGCTCACAAATTTAAATCATCAGCATGCCTTTCCTCCACATTAAGAAGTCATTTGCAATATCTAATACAATGTTGCGCCTTTATTGATGCTGAAAATGTGGCAGGGTCGTTGCTATTTTATGGAATATGTATCATTTTGAGATAGATACATCCTCTTAATATTCCTTTTTTCGAAAAAAAAACACACGTTAGGGTCGCTTTTCTTTTCTATGTACACCTCTAAGCCAGGATTTAATAGACTGGTGCATCTCTGTCTTCATATAGAATTAAAAAGTGTATGCATTTGTTAGAGACATGAAGAGATTATGATCTTTATTAGGATTAGAGGTAGTTCTAATGAAAGTTTCTGCAGTTGAGAGTTCCACTTCATACTTGGATCAGGGATACAGGTCTCTGCTTGAACTATGTCAATGGAATAATGAAAGTTTCAGCAATTGCAACTCCACTTCCGAATTCGTCTAATTAACAATTCTTTTTCTGTTTTAGGAGGGAGTTTAGGATTAATTTGTTCATCTGCTGTTACTGTTGTTGCCGGACATTTTGAACGCTGGAGGGGCCTGGCATTTGGTCTAGTGACTGCGGGTGCTGGAATTGGAACATTTGTCTACCCTTACCTAATAGATCTATTGTTGATGACGTATGGATGGAGGGGCTCCCTTCTTCTCATCGGAGGAATCACTTTGAATGCGTGTGTATGTGGCGCTCTCATGCGACCAAACAGAATAAGGAGCACTCAGAACTTCGAACAGCAGCAAGACGTTCAGAAAATAGAAACTACAGAGAGTTTCCTGAAATTATTCAAATCTCCACGATATATAATATTATGCTCCAGCAACTTCTTATTTAGTTTTGGATACTCTGTATTCTCAACGCATATGCCAGCATTCTCTGTACGAGATTTGGGATTGAACGAGTACGAGATGTCAACTTTAGTGTCGGTTACTGGTATATCCAACTTGTTTTTTCGTCTACTACAGGGCGCCATTTTGGATGTTCGATGTGTGGACACGCAGGTTGTTTATGTGGCCTGCTACTCAGGCATGGGCGTCGTCATTGGCTGTTTACCATTTGTTGTTTCCTTTCCCGGCATGGTCGTCACGTGTGTCCTGTTTGGAGCAACGTTCGCTGGTTTCGGCCCCGCGCTTTCAGCCATGACGGTGCTCTACTGTGGTGATCGACTGTTCGTGTCCGGGAATGGATTTTTGTATTTAACATGCGGGATTGCTATCATGCTTGGTGCCCCAGTCGCAGGTAATAATGAAAGTATTGTACGTAACAGGACCTCGGTTAGGAGAGCAAACCTTTACTCTATCTGCATCAGAGTGGCAAAACTTTATTCATTGATATTTATTTGCTGATATCAATAAAAACCTGTTTTTGATAAGTTTGGCTTGCCAAATACCTGAAGTACACGCATGGTCTAAAACGTAGACCCTAATTCACAAAGTTATTCAAAATATGAAAATGATAATTTAAGAGGATCTGCTTAACATGATACAAAAAAAAATATTCTTATCTTCTTCAAGTATAATTTTATCATCAGGATTATGAAGCGTTTGACTTATTTTCCTCTTTTGAATGTATATATTGTGACTAAGTCTAGTTTTCCACTATCAAGACCTCAGACAAGAACTCAAAATTCACTCAGCAGAGGGTGGATTTGTCTGAAAGTCGTGGCCAAAATGTACCTCGAAAATGGGCAAGAACAAGTTAAGACATTGATAAGAAGTTGTCAATAAGTGTCTTATAGGAATGTCTAAGGAATACTTTTGAGAATATCTGGAGAATACGTTAAGAATATATAAGACTTGTACAACATTTGCAAACTTACCAAGGCCAACATAAGATATTCTTAAGTAGCTTTTATTAAATTCCTAAGACGGTAGTACAAGTATGCTAAAAAGTATTTAGGACTAAAGGCCAGTAAACAAAAACGCACTTGAACATTATTCAAATGAGTTTATCTTCAGCATATTAACATAGCTTTATTTTTGATACTCACATGATTCGTTTCAATTGTTGTTACTACAATATCTTGGAAAATAGATGTGATCAACAAATGTTGGGTAGTCCAGACTCAAAAACATGTCTTTTGTTAATGGTTCAATGTTTTTTCACAAATTCTGCCACAGATTAAATGGGATTTGGGGATGTTGGTTCACCGGTGCTGTCTTTGGTAGCATCTAATTGTTAACTCTTCTTCATTTTCTTCTTTCGCTAATCAGTGTTTCATATTTATGGAGCTTTTCTTGAACTAGTGATTTACGTGCCTCTGCCTCATTATGCCATGTTTATATAAAGTGACCTACTTTTAGGCAAATCATGTGATGCGTTCTACTCACTTCTGGTAGTCTCATCATATTTGTAGTTATTCTTAGGAATATCCTTAGGATATTCCTTGGATATTCCTGAGAATACGGTTAGAATTTTTCAAATAAAAAATTGGTCCCGAAACACACAAGAATTAAGACAAATGTCCTACGAATGTCTTAGGAACACTCCTAGGAATGAGTTAGGACCAGAAATCATTGATCCATGACCTAAGAACTTCAACGAAGTTTTGAACATGTTCAAAAATTTGAGACTCTGCTAGGACTTAGACAAGATGTTCTGAGATGTTCCTAGGAACAAACACGAAAAAACAAGAGTGACATGCAGAATCTTCCAAGAACACCAAAATTTGTTGTTCGTGGCAAGCTCTTGTCTGAGTTCGTGAGAGTGGGAAACGTGTGTAGAACACGGCAACTCTGGCCCACACTAATCCTTGAAGGCAAGGGTAGATAGTCCCCACGATTACCAGGCGGTGGGAAAGTCATATTACACCCTACATAGCCAATCAATCTGGCTGCCTCTCTCCTGCATTCTGTGCTGTACATGTCTTGCTTCATAACGACCCTTTTCATTGACATTAACCTCAGATTACAATAAAAAGGATATACACCATGAAAAACATATATATATATATATATATATATATATATATATATATATATATATATATATATATATACAGTATCTCTCTCTCTCTCTCTCTCTCTCTCTCTCTCTCTATATATATATATATATATATATATATATATATATATATATATATATATATATATATATATATATATATATGTGTGTGTGTGTATATATATATATACATATATATATATATATATATATATATATATATATATATATATATATATATATATATATATATATATATATATATATATATATATATATATACATATAAATTTATATATACACACAAATATCAGTGCATTCAGCCACCAACTGAAACGATAATACTACGACCATTCCATTTTCAGGTTGGCTGCTGGATGGTCTGCAGATGTACCCACCATCATTTTACCTAGGGGGCGCTTCCTGCTTTGTAGGGGGTCTGATCATCCTAATCCCCATGTGCGCGATGAAACCAGCCATTCAGCAACTCACGTATATACATGTAGCAAGGAAGAACGATGAAGTTGACGTCGTCGACCATGCAGAGTAATTTGTCGATAATTGAATAAATCATATGAACCCAAAGGCCATTATATATATATGTGGTGTATGGTGATGGTTTTATGATAGTATAAAAGCATCTTTTTCACTTTTAAATAGTTTTTCATTCATCCTCCAACATGTCAACGAATATAACGGTACGTAGATGGACATAAGGCACTATACAATCTAGGAACAGTCCCTAATAAAATACTCACTTTGAGTTTGTACATATATGTGATAGTGTATATATTTAACATTATATAAGGTGATTACTTATCTTTTTCATATATGTTTGATCAAAGAACATACTCCTTGTCAAACACTCTCTTTTTCCCCTTTAAGTAATGGCAATATTTCTCATGGAAATAAAAGTTTTTAACATCGTTTTGACACCCAGTATATGTGGCTTCTGTTCTTTTTTAATAGCATTGTATATTCTCTTCTTGGTAAACCGTATAATTGTATTTAAAGCAATAGCATTCTCCAAGTCACCCATTATCACTTTGGCGTTGGGAAGGTTGTAGTCTTCCATTCCTAGTTCTATAATCCAATCATTTACCTCGGAAAAGAGTTATTTTTGAAAGAAATCACAATTTAAAAGCACATGTTCTACAGAGTCCACCTTGGTTTGGCAGAAGCAACAATACCCATTTTATTGTGTTTTTCGTTAATATGAAATCTTAGAAGAGTATGGAAATGTATGTATTTTAAGTATGTATCTTTATACTTAACATAGTGTTTGATAAATAAATGACTTTTATTTTGTTTTTATGAACTTTGGATAACCCATAGTTCGTTTATTTTGTTTTCCAAATTTTTAAACATAAAAATATTCAAAAACAGTACAATTGACAAATATACAGTAATATACAATTATTTTTGCTGTATCTATACACAATATATATGTATAATACATGTATAATAAATAAATGACTTAATGATATTGTACCCATATCTACATTTGTTATTATGTAGTACATAGGCAAAGGAGTATGTCATTTTGTATTAAGCTTTGTTATCCCACCCATGAGCCCAGTTATCTCCCCAATAAGCTAGGTTATCTCCACATAAGCTCGGTTATCTAAAAAAAGCATAAAAAACATGGTGATATCGATATTGTAATAAACTAAAGAACTGTAGCCTCAGGTTAATCCATTCAGAAAATCAAGAGATGAATACAAAGATAGTGGTAACAGGCCGACTACTGCGATCAGTCATTGCCATGTTATTCATTTTATCTATTTCATATATTTTCGCAATTTATCTTTATAAAAAGATGATTGGTATACTGCCAGATTTTGAAATATTTAAAAATGAGAATCACCTACATTTTTATATCGCCTAATCTCTTACAAAACACTTACGTTATAAGTCCTGGTACAAATACTCAGGGTATCAGTTGACATGAGTTAGGTGTCATCAGTCTAGTGGATTATCAGACACCTGGCCTGTGGAGCAATGATCAAATGGACACCGTGTCTCAACAATCTATGTCTGTCTGCTTCTGAGGTCTTATAACATCGCTTGGTTATGCCAACACGAGACAAACGATAGTAGGCTGAAAATTATAGCATTCCTTGACCTGGTAGGACATTTTTGTTGTTTTTCGTCACTTTCTCTGTCATATTGACAGCATAGTGGTGTAGAACCTCAAAAGATCATTTGGCAACACGTTTTCCAAAGCCTACTATAGGGATGTTAGGCCACAAACATCTCAAGGGGTTTGAATAGTGAATAGCACCGGTAGTTTAAGAATTACCAACACTTCGACATTTTAGAACTATTTGACTAAAGGTGACATTCTTTTATTATTTTTTGGAATAAGTTTATATTCCTGCATGCCAGCTATGGCCATCACATCAGGTACCAAGTCTAAATGATATACACAAGAGTGTAAACAACGATTTACACAGCGGGTTATAAAGTATTTGACTAACGATATAGAATTTATATTCATAATACAGCTGTCAGTAATATGAACACATAGAGGCGAGATGTCCGATGATAAGGAAGTTTAAATTGAATTGACAATGAAGAACTTAGACTAGTTCGTAGAGCGTAACCCATGCACAGGACAGTCTTATGGTTGGTGTGTATGGTCCTGTACAAAACTCATTATTAACAGATATTTTCAAATTTCTTTTGTTTAAAATTGCCCAGGCCTATTCATTTTCAATTTCTTCTTTAATTTCCCTTGTACTTATTGTTATGATTTTTCATACAATCGGTATGTATATATATATAATTTCCTGTCAAAAGAAATTCCAATCTCTTCTTTAATTTGCCTTGTACCTATTTGTGTAATAAACACTTCTCATTTTAATATTGACTTGTTGTTAATGAGGGTAAAAGAAAAGCTGTTATTCTTGTTGGATTTCACAATCTCTCTTGGAATGTTTTCTTTTTACACATTGCACTACTTGATTAATATGAAGGCCAAAGATGGCATCCCGTTTTTACAGTACTTGTTCTAATGGATTGATTTACCAGTTATCTGCTGGGAAACTAGATTATTAAGGTCGACTCGGACAATGAGCAAGAGGATTTGTCGGTATAATAATAATAATAATATTGTCATTTGATATTGCGCCCTTTCCATATAAACATGCTCAAAGGCGCATTATATTCCATTGTCAAAGGATAGATGTTGATATCCACATAGTTAATTGATATATACATCTTTGAACAGATGTGTTTTCAATTGTCGTTTGAAGATTGCCACACCCCCAGCTGGCCGAATATTATCTGGGAGCTGATTCCATAGGTATGTATACGTATATAAGATAATCAGCTTTAAGTGACACGGTCTCTCGTCTTCTGATGGGTAGATGACTGACCAACTAAGAAAGTCTTATCATAGATTGATGATATTTAGGCATCCTTTTCCTGTTTCAACATACCTATATGAAATATTAAAATGATATATTCTCCAAATCACATATACTACTGGATAGGCAGTTGCATAGATAATGCACATTTTTGTGTGTATATGTGTATATATCTATCTATCTATCTATCTTTCTATCTATCTATCTATCTATCTAACTATCTATCTATCTATCTATTTATCTATCTATCTATATATATATATATAAATATATATATATATATATATATATATATATATATATATATATATACATATATATATATACATATATATATATATATATATATATATATATATATATATATATATATATATATATATATATATATATATATATATATATATATATATAAATATAATATGTATATATATATATATATATATATATATATATATATATATATATATATATATATATATATATATATATATATATATATATACATATATATATATATATATATATATATATATGTGGACCCTACATTTATGTAGGGATTAGGCACTATCCCTATTATGCATAATCCAGACAAAATCCGGACCAATCAAAAACATATATAACAATGCAGAATTCAATTCTTATGGTATAAAACTTTTATTCAAAAAACTTGAAATAAAACATAGAATATAGGAATGATAATGTATTGTAATGTAAATCCTGAACCATCTATAAACAAGTCTCTGATGTACTTGATTCTTAGATACATCTTATTACATACACTCGTGTAGAATATTTTGATGAAACATCATTTTTAAAAAGAGGAACGAATAGTGCCAAGGCGTCTCTCAGGTGCAGAAATACCATAGACAAGCCTGCCCAATCTCGCACATTTATATAGCGACCAGGGACTCCAAACTGCGACCTCACGCTTGGTATTCAGGCATCATAACCACTAGAACACTGCACATACATCACCTTAAAGTATTCCTTAAAGAGTCAGGCCTCTGACTTAACGGACAAACGACTTATGGTGCTAGGGTGTATTTTTCTCAACACCTTTAAATGTAGATGGGTAGATCCGCCTACCCGATTTAGTTACTCTCTCTTTTGGTAATTTATGTTTCATTTCGTTTCGCTTACTTATTTTATGTTTGCTTTTAAGTTATGTTCTTATTTATGTATTTTGGTATTTCTTATGATTTTGTACAATACCCAAGTACAGTCAATAAACATACAATACAATACAACACTGGAGATCGGCAACTCAGGCTTGCCTTAGACTTTTGATTGTCCCTGTTTCTCTACACCGATGTACCTTTGCACGTACTGAAAGAAAATAATTATATATAACAATAACCTCAAAGCTAGTCGGCCAAAATGGAATATAGAGCACAGCAGCTTCTTTTGCCTTTCTAACCTTGTCTCAAAGGAAAACCTGTATCACTTAATTAATAGTAATTATTTAGAAATAAAATGAGTGGTATAAAACCTTTAACTAAAAGATCAAAGCAGGCGGGGGTACAAGCATATTCAGGGAGTAGTTCTCTCCCCCCCCCCCCCCCTCCACCCCCTCCGAACAAGAAGAGGAGATTGATTCCATCAGGAGTGATTGAAAGCCAGTAGGTCTGAATTGATTACAAAAGAACAGAATTTAAAATGATTATCAGGAAGTGTTTTGCTTAATTTACTTAAGGTGATGAGTTCCTTTGCAAGCTAGTTAAAATTATGCTGCTGTGAGGTGTGTTTTGGGGTGGGGCTTCTAACTAGCTTGCAATGGTACTCATCACCTTAATAACGCTGATAGAGCCACTGAGGTTAATCTATGTAACAAAACAATGGCACAACATACATATCCAGTAGATTCCATTTACCCCCTGATATTTTCAATATCATTTCTGGTAAATCAATAAATAGACAAAAATTAGAAAAGGGCTCAGTTATCTAAAATTCTTTTTTCAGGTTCGAGGAGGTGAAGGGTGCTAAAATAGACTATTCCTGTAAAATAAAGCCTCCTATACATGTGCCTATAGTCGACTTTCTAAAAACGCCAAAAGATAGACGACAATAAAATCTGATGTAATATATGTTACAATGTAGCATTGTTAACTAGTTGATTTGGACATTGAGATGCATACTCTTATAACTACAAGGGTCCAATACATTCATCATAAAATATGCCAATATTTTCAATTTCCATACATTCCATGTTGTCGCTATGAATAAATGGGTGACTGCTGTGTGGACTTCATGGACCTTAAGGTATCATATTTCTTAAACTGTCAGCAACCAAAGAGCAAGAAATAATGCTTACCCATTTTCCGTCGATCTGATTTCTTGGGCCACCTCCAGATACTCCTCCTTCCCTTTGCCACAATATTGTACACATATTGGTATCAGAATTAAACACCCTCCTACAAAGGCAAATGTGCCTCCTAGGTAGAATGAGGGAGGGTATACTTGTAGGGTATCAAACATCAATCCTGAAAATAATGCAATATATATATATATATATATATATATATATATATATATATATATATATATATATATATATATATATATATATATATATGTATATATATATACATATAAATAAACATATATATGTATAGATGGATAGATAGATTGATACATATGAACATATATACATATACTAGTATATATATATATATATATATATATATATATATATATATATATATATATATATATATATATATATATATATGTGTGTGTGTGTGTGTGTGTGTGTGTGTGTGTGTGTGTGTGTGTGTGTATGTATGTGTGTTTGTGTGTGTGTGTGTGTGTGTAAAAATAGATAGATATAGATATAATAATGGGGACAAAGTAGCTCAGTTGGTTAGGTGTCGGACTAGTAATCAGAGGGTCGCTGGTTCGATTCCCGGCCACTCCGGGCACTTTGGTCGTTCTTGGGCAAAACAGTTTATTCCATATTGCTTCAGTCTACCCAGCTGCAAAATGGGTACCTAGCATAAATAAGGCAGTGCTTAGAGTGTGTGTTCTATATGCTGCCAGTTGCTCTGGAATATCCCCCGGGGGATTGAAATGGTTTCTGTATGTACAGTGCCTGCTAGGGGAGGAAGGTCGTGTGAGCACTTCGGTGGATACAAGACTATAAACCGAATACCTTTTACCTTTACCTTTATAATAGTATGTACCTAAACTTTCTTTATGTACAAAATAAACTTAACATATTCGATCAGTTCCTAGTCATTAAACTCTACTTTTGTTTTTATTTTAAATGTAAGAGAGCGTTATATCTAAGACTACACTTTAAAGAATTCCCTTGTAAGACCATGAAAGGTCTTACATGAAAGGAATCGAATGCAAAGAAATGGGACAAGGTTTCAAAGATGCTGAAAGGTGGAGTTACCTGCTACAGGTGCACCAATCACACCGCCTACACCGCATACTAAAGTCATATATCCGTATCCTGATACAAACATCTCCTTGCCAGTATATAACAAAGTAATCTCTGATAAAGCTGGACCATAAGCTGCAAACATAGCTCCAAATAATATACAGAAAAAAATCATCCATACGTATGTGCCAGCAAAGGGCAGACACGCAATGACCACTCCAAGACCGGCGTAGCTTATCGTGAAGATAATCTGTGAATCAACGCATGGTAAATCCAATAAGGCCCCCTGAAGCAATCGAAACGCCAAGTTTGCTACTCCTGTACACGAGACAAGTACTGACATCTGAAATTCATTCAAACCAATGTCTCGTCTTGAGTATTCTGGCATATGAGTAGAAAATATTGAGAATCCAAAAGCGAATGCGAAATTTGAAATGCACAACACTAGGAATCGCCAGTTCACACGAAGACTGTTAAGGATGTCTAGTTCAGTGAGCGAGTTTGGTGCATCGCTGTTAGAGCTGGTCTGGGCCGAAATCTTGTCTTTGTTCTTTGGCCACATGATTGATCCAAACACACATGTATGGAGTAGAACTCCCCCCATAAGGAGCATTGTTCCTCTCCATCCGTAAGTTGTATTTAAAGCTTCAAGTAAAAAAGGGAAAATAAATGTCCCAAGCCCAGCTCCTGAAGTTACTATTCCAAATGCTAATCCCCTGTAGCGGTCAAAGTGTTCAGCTACGACTGTAACGCCTGCACACAAGCATATTCCTATACCCAATCCTGAAAAGGGAACGATATAACAAAATAATGTAAGCACTGGTGAATGTTCGTTTATAGGACACACGTTTCATATCAAAATAGACAATCTTTTCAAATTAGTACCAACGCTTTTCTCATAACTTTATCAAGGACAGCTTTTTGCAAGATCATGCATAAATTACCTATATGCTAGCTTTGCATAGGATAAAAACATTGGTACATTTAGCATCTATTTTCTTTAAATGACAGATCCTTGAGATCATCACTATTGCAGTTGATCTAACGATTCCATGAGAAAATCAAAAATGATATTAAAAGACACATGCATAAATGATATATCTTTATCAATTCGTGATCTTGTTAAAATGACTTAATTTCTTAGAAAATTACCTGTCATTATCCCAAAGGTAACAATAAGGTAGAGAATCCCAGTAGCAAAGCTACTAAGAACCATGCCAATAGCAGCCAGAAGTCCTCCTATGATAACTCCAGCTCTATTGCTTGTTCTATTCACTATTACACTTGAGAATGGTCCTGAAAGAGTTTAAAGATCAATGAAATGGCTAATCTCACAGTACACACAAATCCATCTTTTAGGAAAAATGTATTACCAAAAATGAATTCAATATTTTATCAACCTTGTTTATATTCTAAGCGAACATACTTTCAATTGGAGCTGAAGACACTGCCTCTATATGATTTATCAGCCTTGTCCTGCCAGTTACCTGTTGATTATCACTTAAAGCGGGGGCATAGTCACAAATGCACTTTAAAAGAAAATCTTCAATATTTTTTCTTTTTTACTATTGGGTCATTCCATGCCAACTCACTCACTTTTTTCCCGACCCATCTCCGATTTTGATGAAATTCGGCAGACTTGTTGACCCTCTAGGGGGACTAACACACACCAAGTTTCAGCTCATTATCATCATTATTGATGAAGCTACAGCACTTCAAAGATTTCTGAAATTTATCAAAACTCGAAAAGTAACCAACCGATTTTTAAAAGCGTGTTACCATTGGAAAGAGGAGACAATTTCCTTTCCAACGATATGTTATCGGTTGGTTACTTTTCGAGTTAAAGTATATTTTGTGTCCCAAAGTCGAAAAATTTGATAAATTTCAGAAATCCTTGAAGTGCTGTAGCTTCATCAATAATGATGATAATGAGCTGAAACTTGGTGTGTGTTAGTCTCCCTAGAGGGTCAACATGTCTGCCAAATTTCATCAAAATCGGAGATGGGTCGGGAAAAAAGTGAGTGAGTTGGCATGGAATGACCCTATTGCATTGCAGTACTGTTCAAAATATTTAGGCCGTATTAATGACTTAGTTCTTCATTTTGCCACTATATGGCTATATTAGTATATCTCAGTTTTATCTTAGTGTTCCCATGCCCTAAAGTGCAAGAGGGAAACAGCCTCACCAGATGTCCACTTCCAAGAAATAAGTATTAAAGTTTTATTGTAAATGACTACAAAAAGTAGAACACATAGGTAAGGATGATAAAACACACCAGCTTCCGGCTTGATATAGGAGTTTAAGGGTACTCTTGAGGGTTGAGATTTGTATTCAGTGAGTTCTATGTGACCAATCCCTGTCATGACATGGGGGAAGAAGTGCTGAGATCTCCATTGGAGAAGAAACCATATTCTCGTGAAGAATGATATTAAAAACTTTTATTTCCAAGAAAAATATCGTTACTACACAAAAGGAAGGAAAAGGGTATTCGATAAACAATATATCCTACTTTCCAATATATTCGACTGTAACTGATTGGAAATAACAATGCATACATGTACATGTACTGATTGTTCAAGATATTTCATATACTTTGTACCTGGGAAATACATGTTAAATCATAATGAAAAAAGGAAAAAATCCCTCATCTACAAATACTCACCGCCTACATTTATTGAACCATAGTTGATTGATGTTATCAATGCCGTGAAGCCCTTTCCCTCATTGAATGCCTCCAGAAACATCACATTATAAATTCCTGCTGTTAAACTCACACCCGCCAATGTTAGGAGGCACAGGGATGAACTAATGCATACAACCCAACTGAAGGGTCCGTCCAATCGTCTCCATGATGGTTTCTTTGCCATGGCGTTTACTTAAAAACAGAATATTTAGTCACCAATTTTAGGTAAACACAGAGTTTTTATACAGTGCCGACATCTAATTCCTGCACTAAACGCGTGGGTAGGCCGGCCATAGAAAAAAACAACCGCACGACCGAATGCCAACCTATTCCAGGACATGGATGCATGGATGACCTCACAACTGAATGTAGCTTTGGTTCGCAAGCTACGTTGGTCATTGATGTGCTTGGCTTATCATTTTGACGTGTTACCCATGGGTGTTTGTACAACCAGGTCCTAGCAGACGTCCGGTTGACTGGTGCAGGAACTAAATGTCTGTACTGTAGCAACTCTGAATTCTTTCATCAATATTACGGGCACGATATCTTCCTTAAGTTATTCCAATTGTTATAATTTGGTAGACATCTTGGTCTTATTCCATTATATTCAGATGAAACGTATAAATGCATTATTCCCATACCATACGTATAAGCAGTAGTATTTTTTTCTAACATGGATGAAAAACATTGTATACTATTGTATACTAGAAATTCATTTTCATGATAACAGGATAAACATTCACCAGCTGTGAGGAATTCATGTGTAACTATAGTTTTTGTTACCATACTTCACATACCAAAGTGTACATTTCTTATTAGTAATGAGCCATCCTACTTCATGTACGTTACGCGCATGCGTTTTAACCAGAACAAACCACTCTAGACTACGACATATCAACAGGGCCACGGTTTAATACAATCAAAGTGTATTTGAGTCAAATTAACATGTGCAGGTTGAAAGCGTCAGAAAAGAAAATTCAAAATCCGTTATACAAACATACCTGACGAACAGCTTATTAAAAAGAACAGATCGAATTGAGTTGTTTTAACGTCCTCGTCTACAATAAGTAGATAAATATCGCCAGGTGCATGCAGCTTACCATGAAATCACTGGTCCCTCCTAGTAAAAAAGATGATGAATTGTTTCAATCGGACTTTAGAACGAATGGCAAAAAGCTAAGCTAAACAAACAAAAGGTTCACATTGGATCACATATGGAAATATTGTGTTTAATACTGTGATAAATGAAGGGATTTCTGAAGGTATATATATATATATATATATATATATATATATATATATATATATATATATATATATATATATATATATATATATATATATATATATATATATATAAGATAAACAAACCAATGCTGCTTTCATTGCATTGCATTGAATCATACAGTAGTATTTTATTGTACTAATGTATATTGCAATGTATTGTACCATATTGCAGTAAAGTGCATTGCATTGTACTGAATTGCATAATTAGCATATATACGAGCAATAATTCAGCAATATACCCAAATATCATTTGGCATAGTATAGTCGAAGATTTTCAGAAACAAAATGTTGTGTAGAGAGTTTATACTTAAGATGTGCCTTAGGAACCTGGCAGTAAAACCTCGAGACGCATATCACAGTTTGTCAGCTTAACAAACATTAGGAGACCATTTCAAATAGTAGGATCTCCATAGTCTTCGCATATTTCCAA
The DNA here is from genome assembly GCA_963942565.1 of Maea johnstoni. Taxonomy (NCBI): domain Eukaryota; kingdom Metazoa; phylum Annelida; class Polychaeta; order Spionida; family Magelonidae; genus Maea; species Maea johnstoni. Next base: position 9,677,182 of record OZ012691.1, on the reverse strand, counting down.
ATTGCACTATCACATGTAAACAACAAGAATCGATGGTTGATGAAAGGCATCATAGGTTTCGAGCTGGGTCATTGATCAGTTATAATTTGAGGGCAGAGATATAGTGCTCAAGAGAATTAAAACAATGAGATGCTTTTGACGTATGGCTTTTCACACGATATATAGGGTGTTTAGTTTATCCAACTTCTAGTCAGGAAAATCATAATGTGAAATGAATGAAATATCATGGTGTGCTCTATGACAAGTTAATGAAACGCTTTGCTCCCTTTTTACAATACCCACTGAAAGGATCAAAGATTAAGGCACATAGCTGATTGGCTTGGTGTACAGACTACGACGGCCATTGCAATTATAATCAGAATTGTCCAATTAGAGTTTGTACCAAGTGACCGGTAATTTAATCCCCATAACGCTCTGCCTCCCAAAACTTCAAAGGTCAGTCACTTACATGATTTAATCAGTTCCTAATTATTAGTGTGTGATCCCGGACAAGTAGATACCGTTTTCTTGCATACCAATCTCATGCGAAGTCAGTATAAATGTAAACAAAGAAATGTTTACAATATTGAAATTTTGCTCATCATCTCTAAACTATAAGGTGAGAACATTCACTTACACGAAGAATCATTTTGGCCATGGGAAGGAGCCTTGGCCAATTTTCAACGTCGAAAATAAAACACCAAATGTCAAAAATGTTGTTCCTTTCGCTCGCTCGCTGAGGAACCCTTATGTTGAGAGCCCCTCCTATCGAAGATGGTCACTAGCACATCATAAGATGTGGTGAAAGGCAGCGGGCAATCAGTGGCAATACATTCAACTACTCGGTGATCAGAACAGGTTCTCCAGGAATGAAGAGATTTGAGTATTGGGGTTGAAGATACGAGAAATAATTCACTACCTTTTTAAATAGATGATCATTTCTGTAACATTTTACAGGCGATTATTCCTCTGTGTAATTAAGCAAAATAATACGAAACTTTTCCATGCAAACTGTATGGGCCTCGGGGTCACTAGCTGTCGATTGGCTCATAAAGATCCAGGGTACATTACCAAGTCAATTAGTGCTTTTCTGCAAGAACGGCTTTCCATAATTCATAGTGCATAGATATACCAACATTACACTTTACGCAGACTACCGACCTTTATGTGTGTGGCTGTGGGTGGTTCACCGACAATGGATGCTATGCCGAGCTTTAGCTGCCCACTCGTCGTGGAGTATGTGCATACACTTGCCCACGATAATTGGGTCATATTATATAAGTGGTTATGAAACCACTGCCTGCCCTCTGCTCGCTGACCGTCGGGTCAAACTGGCCGCTAGCCTGCCTCCAAGGCCATGTCTAAATGTCCTCCATTGTGGATAGATGCCATGGCACTGCAGTATACTAGGCGGTCAGTTGGAAATACACACTAAACCCCTCATGTGGCAATTGTGTAAACTAATAGCCAACAGTAGGCCCTCTGTAGTATAGGTGTAGGCATTTATATATAATAAAGTAAAAGATAGAGCCTTGTAGCTAGGCTAACTGGTACCTTGCATTATCTCGATACGGGGTTTTACCAGCTACTACAGTTTGTGGTATTTCTACAATTGTACTTGAAGTTTTTTTGAGCTCTGAATTTGCCTAAACGTTTCGATGAAGCACATTCTAGACCTGTAGAGTTATCACAAGTAGGCACTTTTAGTATGTAAAATGGTCATTGGGGGTTCTTTTTACCTTTATATGAGATATATGCGTACTCAAACCTTATTAAACCAGGATTATATTAATGCAAAACCAACCTATTGCATGTATGATTATTGCCAGGATTTGAACTCGGCTTCCTGAGTGCCAGGGCACTCCGTGACAATGTGCCTCTATAACTCCCAAATCAAAAATCTGACAGATTTTCTCCCTTAGAGGGCGCCTCTTAATTCTGTGATCATTCGCGTTCAGCAAACTGCAGCCAGTTACCAGAATCATACACTGTGCCATCACATATATTAATAAATCTGACATCATCCACCAGGTAAGGTACCTCTGTTTATTCACTATCTCTGGGAATAGTGAATTATCCCTGCGGAAGAGGTTATCAAAATTGTACATTTTTTCATTATATACACAGGTTTGGTCCAAGACGATCTTTTTACACACATTCTTGTCATATCATTTCACATGAATATCATAACGGTCAAATTCAATGCTAGTATCTAATAAATCCCCAATCCGACTACTGTCAATATTTCCTCTCATCGATCGATAAACGTGTACTCTAATGGGAGCACCCCGGTGGGGGCACTCAGGGATAGATGGGTCCGCACCCGCGTTACGTATTTCGCGGAGGAATGGGTCTTTTTAAAGACCTCCGTATGTCCGCGATTTTTTAAAAGAAGGGCACTTTTTTGTACCCAGTCACGAAGAATGGGGGTTGAAAATCCCCTTACGAAATATACGCGGCTCTGACGCCTAGTGACTCCCGAAGTGACTGGGCTTCCGAGACTGTAGTTCACCAATATTGAACCTTACTTGGCATCTGATGTTGTTATTGTCGATGTTTATGTCTGAACTACCGAGTCTGCTGCCGCTAAATAGGCAGAGGATTATAAAATCTAAAGTTAAAATACGTGTTCCCGTTCATCCAATGTCAGTGTTTTGATAAAAGAAGGGGTGTTTTTTTACTGGAAAATTAAGGGTGTTTTTTTGGCCAGAAATCAGTGCTTTAGGGGTATTTTAAAATGTTGATAACGAGCGTATGTACCCCCTAAATACCTAAGTGACCCCCCCCCCCCCCCCCCCCCCCCCCCGGGGTAGCACCTGTCAAATATGATGACGACAGGCAGGTTAGACGCTGGACATTGACTATCAATTGCTTCCAGTTGGATTGCAATTGATAATACGTACCCAGCGAGCAACGATGATTTAAATTACGTCCGTCAAAGTGGGATGCTGTAATAATTAAGTCAACTGCAGTGGTCAGTGGCTTTAATACGCGTCATTGGAGAAGAGAGCTAAATGTACATCCGTGATTGAAGTATGAACAAATCTACTTTTAGTCAAACAAGCCTGCCGTAAATGTGACATTATTCCTGTGTAACGGGCATATACATCCGATTTTCCCCGAAGAATAAGGCTACATATTTGAAATTGATCTCTAAATAGCTTTAGAACATCACGAACCTGTGTACATAATGGTACACGCATGTTTAGTTTATACTTAATAGTCTACTTGGAAACTTGTTGTGTACTTATCCTGGCGGAAAAATATTAACTAACCTTGTACTACCTCGGGGTAATAGGCAGAAATGACGGACATAGGCGGATCCAGGGGCGCATCCGACGCACGCCCCCCCCCCCCCCCCCCTCCCCTAAAGCTCCCAGACCCTGACTTAAGAGTACTATACGTGAATTGATAGAAAGGTTATCTGTACTAAAGTTTCATTGTTTGTCATCAATGAATGTTATCTCTTTAAGCACATATGTATAGCGCAGAGTATGATAAGTTTCATTATCACTTTATACACAAATTTGCTCTGCAAATGCCCCTTCGAAATGAACACTTACAACATCAATATCCAGGTCCCCCAAGATGTGGCGTTGTGCTATGTCACTCGCAGACTTCGTCCATCTAAATTTAACGCCACTCCTAACATGAAACCGTTGATCCGCCCCCGAATGTTATCTTGCAAGTTTCAAACTACGCGACAGAGGCACTTTGAACTTTGACTTTATAAAAGAGAAGGCAATTATTTCGCGTATCTTTAAAACCGATAATCAAATATCTCCTTTTCTGGAGAATCTGCTATGATCGCCGATTAGTTGAATCTTAGATGAATAAAAACAAGTGGATATGAAACCAGCAAGTCAACCTGAACAGGCTAGCTGTGGCGAATAGCCCAAAAGTCGTTTTCTGTGCCATGTTGGTGTATGTAGTTTCTCTTTAGTGTAAACGATACAAGAGCCCTCATTGGTTTTTGTCTCATAGTGACGTGAAACTTAGGCCAGATTCGAGACCCCTGGCATAGCCAGGTCTTCACTATAGCGCATATATAGTAATTAGTCTTTCACTAAATATCCATTCTTATATTTATCTAAGGTTGAATGCATTGCCACTCACAGCCCGCAGCCTCTCACCACACATTAGGTTCGAAACCGGCGCTCGGCATGCGCATGAGATAACGTGGACAATGATTCTACCAGGGATATTTGTGACCATCTCCAATGTCTGAATAGACAGGTTTCCTATAAAGGTAGCTTAAGCTTAGGTGAGTAAAACAATAGATATGTATTGAGAGACCAATTACTACATGCGCTATAGTGAAGGCCTGGCTATGCCAAGCGTCTCAAATCTGGCCAAAGTGTGACGTCATTAGGAAACAAAGACTAATGAGTTTGCATTACAGAGGCAAATATATGTAAAATAAAAGAGGGGGGTCACCAGTACTGCCGTGGATGTAGGTGGTCCCAAAGTGGCGCTTCCGTATCCGAATTACATTGTTTGCCACTTTGGCGCCACCTATATCGACGCCAATATTGGTGACCCCCCCCTTTTTTATTTTACATATTCAAAGGGGACCTGACAATGAAAGCCGATACAAGGTTTGATGAAATTCTTATTGTGGGGTATTTTTTAAATGGACTTTCAATTTTAGACGTGAAATTTGCAAATTTAGCGCCACCTTGGCGCCACCTATATGGACGGGATGGCTGGTGACCCCCTTTTTTATTTTGCATTTCCAAAGGGGCTCTTATAAGGATAGCTTATGCAAAGTTTCATGGAATTCTTATTGTGGGGTATATTTTAAATGAATTCAAATAGATCTTTAGTTTCAGATGCCACTGTCAGCTTGTTGAATACCCGACCATGTCTTTAATTCTTACACCACGCGACCGGACGTCTAAAGCCTAAAACACACTTGAGCAGCGCGACGCTGCGCAGCAAAATATAGTTTGGTCTTAATACCTTAGACCTAACAGTGCAGCGCGGCGCAGCGCAGCAAGTAGACTAGGCTCCTAGTCCCTGTAATGTTCACTTTCCCTTATGTGTTGACCAAGCACTGTGGTGTGGTACAAGGTTTGGTAGATAGATGGCACCACCTGCTCCTCATATCTCTATCCGTTTACAGGTCATAATCAAACTGAATCCTGGTGAGATAAATGTAAACTAAATTGACCACTGTGGCTACCTACACAATTTGGTGTTTCGTAACAGAAAAAAAAACATAACAGAAAAATACATATGACAGCCTAGAAATCTAGGCTACGCAGCAAGGTATTCTCTGGAGGAATATTTTGCTGCGCAGCAAAAACGCTGCAGGGCTTCAGCCAATTAAAATACGGCAAGGCAATGGTTATGACGTAATAAACGGGAGATTGCCGCGCCCTTTCTCCACGTGGTCGTACAAGGTGGTCATGGAGGAAGAGCTAATTGCCGCTCCTAAAGTGTATCCTTCCATGTATGAAGGCATGAAAAAATATTTATCATACACTGAGGAAATCAAAGTTTTTACTAGCATTGCGTGAATAAATCAATAAGTTATTTGGGGGGGGGGGGGAGCTTAATAATGATGTGTTCTGAAACTATTATGTGGAGTCAAATTTACACTAGGTACAAGTCCTGGGGGTGCATGCTGGCAGTTACCTTGCATTCGGAGGATAGAGTTACATTGAATGGAAAATATGAAATATAAATGTCACTGGTTCTTCACTGGCAGGACAACACTAGAAAAACGATGCAAAACAAATCATCTTTAATCATTGATCTGTGGGGGTTAACAATCAACAATGATATCTGAACCCTTTCCCTTCCCCAGAGGATACTTTGTTCTGCTCAGGGATTGGACATGTTATAGCTATCACAATAGTTACCAAAAGGCCCTACCATCCAGGTACATGGAATACCTGTCTAATAAAGGCATACTTTGGGCTAATTTTGAATGGTGGAAATGAAAAAATAAAGACGAAACAACAACTATTGATTTATGAATTTATACTTAACTAGAAAGTATTGCTGTATATAGCCTTTACTATCGCTACCATGTATGATGCCATATTTTCATAATCAAAATGTGCAAGGGGTCTAGAAATAATCTAATGATTGCTCACGGTGCCTACATGTACTTCATGAATACATCTATTGTATGCCTGCACAATTTCATACATGACTTAATTAAACAAAAAAAATCAAAAAAACAATGTTTTTCCTGTTTCTGCATATTTACCCTAAATGAGGGGTCACTCAGTGCAATACACATCTTAAACATTTGTCTTCGATGATTTCACTCGACAAGGACTTAATAAACTGTCAAGAGCAATAATAAGAAGTCAAAAGAATATAATGAGATGGTCATTAGGTGAGTTTTCGCTATATGCTCCATAAAGCGACATGACAGGAATTGCGCACACTGAACTAAAGGAAGTCAATAAATGCCACTTTCTGACTACTAAAGGGCCCTAGAACTCCTACATCAAGTTGCTAACTATTGTATCATATAATTCCTTAAATAAATATCCCACTTTTGTGCAGCCATTTCCAAGAAAGATGCTTTTATACTCAATCTTCTTCAACGAGTGGAAATCTGTAAAGCTGTCACTCCTTGTCTTGACACCCCCGCCAATACACATAACAACCAGAACGTCCGGGCCTGCCAGAGGCAGCGTTCCCGAGGGTGTCGACTAGACAGGAAGCACGGCTGTATCACAGTGTGCCGTCGTCCTGGAGACTCAACAAGTGGAGTTTCCAGGACTGTTGGCAGTGTGGCCATATCCTGTAATGGATCAGTAAAGCTACTATGTACGAAGCCAATTCTTTAATACAAGGGGGTCTAATAATAGTTATAATACATTAATTTTTTTCAAACTTAACAAAATTGTTTTTATCATGCCCTTTCAAAAATTTATTTTATAAAAGGGGAGTTTACCTGTGCTAGATTATGCATAAAGTGGTGACACGCTCTGAGTATTTAGGTTAAGTGTGGTTAAATACGATGCTCTTAAACTGCCACTGGGGTGTTAATTTTATTCTATAAATGTGAAAAATGTCATTATTTTAAGTTATTTATGTCTGCTAAATAGAAAAATAATTCACCGAAGAGGTGTTAATGGTTGTGTTGCAAAAAGTTAATATAAAATGATACAACTGTTGGCAACGCTAATTTGATTGTATATATATATTTATATATATATATATATATATATATATATATATATATATATATATATATACATATATATATATATATATATATATATGTATATATATATATATATATATATATATATATATATATATATATATATATATATATATATATATATATATATGTATATATATATATATATGTATATATATATATATATATATATGTATATATATATATATGTATATATATATATATATATATATATATATATATATATATATATATATATGTATATATATATATATATATACATATATATATATACATATATTAGTAATATATATACACACACATACACTCAAAGTATTTATTTTGTTGCAGTAATGTTACAATTAGAGGCAAATGAATTAAATGATAAAGCTTTGATGAAGGCATGTTTTTCGAAAATATTTGATAGATTATCGTTCACCAGAACTAAATCTACAACTCACCATCAAATATATTGTGAACACATAGAGTACTCTGAAACTTTTGTCAGACGTACCATTGAGCCAGGCGAAAACCTCAAGATGAACGCGCAGGCACCTGGGTTATCTGATGACTTCTAGACCAGATTTTACTGAATCTAAATAATTTCCATAGTTTCCATATGTGTCCGACTTCATGGCTGCTCCAAGTATGACCGCTAGCGCAAATTTTACTAAATTAACAAAATTCCCAAAATTTCCGCCATCCTTTCATGTGCCCTGAGTATGACCTTTAGATAAGATTTTACTAAATTCACAACATTTCAGTAGTTTTCAATAGTTTGCGATATCCTGTCAAATGCTATGAGTATGACCTATAGACGAGATTTTACTAAATTTACAAAATTTCCATAATTTGTTTCCAACCTCCTGTCTGGTGCTCTGGACATACGTATGAATCGTAGCACTATGGACAGGATGAGGAAGTCCCTGTCGTGGCTGTTCAACTTTTTCGGCCAAATTGACGAAATTTTAAGGAAAACGATTTTAAACACTATTGTGCCTTTTTGGCGGTTAAATTTTGCTTCAGCTTGCTGCGGCAGAAAAATGCTGTTACAGTGTGAATTGCTCACACTTTTGCTGCGCTGCGCTGCGTCGCGCTGCTCAATTGTGTTTTAGGCTTAACAGTGACTTATTGTACAACAAACCATGGTCACGTGTCAACAGAATAAGCCAAGTACACAAATGACCCACGTAGCGTTGTGAACCAAAGCTACAATCAGTTTTGAGGTCAGCCATGCAATCATGCACAGGAAACCGGGTGGCAATCTGGCGTGCGGTCGTGCGGTCAAATAAGACCTCCCCCGAACCTGTCCTCTTCAGCACTACTCAGTTATAGCTTACACTGAGTGAAGTACACAGGCCTGAGGCAGCCATACTAGGGGCAGTCATGTATCCCATGATGCACTCTGTTTTTGCCATCTTCAGTGCATGTGTCTTAATCGTGTCAAGGTCTTTAACGCTTTAACGTGAAACCATATAGTAGGCACAAGGCAGGCAGTGGTTGCATAACTGCTTATACTCGTACATGACCCATTTATCCTCACTTGTATGCACATACTCCACGACCAGTGGGCAGCCAATGCACGCAGAGCAACCATTGTCCGTGAACTACTCACAGACATATAAACAAAGGTTAGTGACCAGCGTGAAGCGTAATATTTGTATATGTATGCATTATTAATGCATTCTGTTCGATATATATATCTATATCTCTATATCTACATATCTATATATGTATATATATATATATATATATATATATATATATATATATATATATATATATATATATATATATATATATATATATATATATATATATATATATATACATATATATATATATATATATATATATATATATACATATATATATATATATACATATATATACATATATACATATATATATACATATATATATATATATATATATATATATATATATATATATATATATATATTTATATATATATTTATATATATATATATATATATATATATATATATATATATATGTATATATACATGTTTATACATATCTTGGATTAAGAAAAGAATGGATATGTAACGAGAGACCAATTACTATATGCCCTATAGTTACATGCTAGCCTCATGCCAGGACTAGCAGATAAGGCAGCAGAACGAGGTCACGTGGGAACAAGGACCAATCAGGGCTCCCGCATCGATTACATTACAGAGAAACCTTATCTCCACCACCTGCTGGGGGTGCCCAGAGCACCTATTAGCGACTATTAATTGACACTGTTTGAGGCTAGCATGTTCAGGTTGACCGGCTGGTTTCCATTCCATGTGTTGGTCTTCTAAGTACATATATATATATATATATATATATATATATATATATATATATATACCGTAATTTCGCGTGTATAAGACGCCATTTTTGTACATAAATTTTAACCTCAAATCGGGGGTGCGTCTTATACACAAAGCTAGAAAACTGGAGTGTATTACATAGTCCCAAGGCTGCACGCCGAGATACGAAATCGATGACCCAAATTGGATTGGAGGAAAAACTGTTTGCGTTGGTGCAGGAGTGTCAACAGGATTACCATGCCATTACCAGGGACGGATACAGCCTCGAAAACTGACCTATACACCATCTAAAATATAGAAATGATGTCCTCTATATCCACAAATGGGTGTCATTTTGCCCAAAATCTGGTGACACACACACACACACACACACATACACACACACACATATATATATATATATATATATATATATATATATATATATATATATATATATATATATATATATATATATATATATATATATGATGATAAACATAGGATTCAGAAACTTCTATCCAATGCTCATTCTATATCTGATATGTTGATGATCGACTGCCACTGTGTTATATCTGAGTGCAAAGAAGACGTGAGTGCATGGATGCATACATCGAGGACGATTCTATGCACTACACAGAAAGGCAGCATTGAACGTCGAAAATTAGTGTGTAATGTGGCGAACAACTTTTGTTGAACATAGCCTACAGGTATGTGCCTCGCTCAAATCTTTGTACAAAAATTGTACTGTATATTTTCTATATTCTTGAGTACGGTTGATGAACCCTGTCTTACTCTAGGTGAAAACAAGTTAAATTAGTGATACTAGTATGCCCAGATCGGGCAACAAAGGCGAAGATCTCCTCCTGGCTGGAATATGTACTTTGCATTATCTTTATGACATCCGCCTTCATATTCCATGTAAATCGCAGCAGTTCAGGTCACTGTGGGTTGTTCTCCTCATGTGCCATATTCATGCTCACAGTTTCTCGTGACGTCGAATAGTCAGATAGATGCAAGTGTTTTATGCAAGTAGAATCACAGCTTAAGGTGAGTTGAATACTAAGTATTGTTTTGTGATTAACACTTAAAACATTAACAAAACGGTGAAGAGTTTTTGATTTCGTGCAAGGGATGCTGATGATCATCTTCCCAAACTGAACCCCAGTGTGTGAAATGTTAATTGGTCTAATTCTACCTGTGTAAGTGGGTATGATAAATAAGTTAACAGTTTGAGGCTGGAGGTTTGTTTTACAGGCACTTTGAAATTGGACAGCCGTGTGACTAACCAATCTGGATTTTTATATCTGAGCGATACACTTTGATGTCAGAAGATGCATCTCAGAGCGTGATCGGTGCACGAGCATCGTTACAACCTGGTTTTCATCCTCACCTAGTATGTTGTGCTCATCAAAAAGCTGATAAGAAACTGGTGGTCCCTATCAGCCTATGCTCGCTGATGTAGATGTGCACAGACTCTGATTATACAAATTTAGTTCCTGCTCTACAGACACAGACAAACTGTTGCGCAAAAATCTACCCCAAGGTTAAATCAGCACTACTTCCTAAACAAATGCAACAAATGGTGATTTTGGACCTAAAAATCTGCTCTTTGATATGAAACAATGCACTTTGGAGATTGAGCGATGCGCATGCATCAATGTGAACCGGTGTAGATCCGCGCCTGATTATCGTAACCGTATCAGAATTATTTTGCTCTGGTATGTTTTCATTTCAATTAGAGTTTAAAACGTGTTTAGCACGTCTTTAACGGTTAAACTTCAGCAATACCGCTAACACCTTATCAGTCCTATCTAGCCGTAGACACCATAGTTAATTGTTTGTCTAGTATCAGGTCCTGTCCAGCCGGTTCTGTAATAGGCACACTGATTACAATACACTTCTTGAATGGAACGAAGCCCTATCGTCTATGGGGTAGCATAGTGACTTCTAATTACAATCAACGTCCCAATCCAATTCCGTTTGTAACATAAGGTGGCCCCCATTTCTTCCATTTGTTTTTAGAAAATCGCTAAATTGCTAAAGACACGGATGTTGCTATTGGTGTTATGTGTGATAAAGGACGCTTTCGAAATGTGTATTCTAGCGTTATTCGTGAGGAGTTGACTTCCCACAAAATTTCCAAAAAGGGGGTGCGCACTATACACACATCTAAGGTCTATACATCATTTTAAAGGCCTGAACAAGGGGTGCGTTTTATATACGGGTGCGTCTTATACACGCGAAATTACGGTATATATATATATATATATATATATATATATATATATATATATATATATATATATATATATATATATATATATATATATATATATATATATATATATGTTACAGTAAGAGTGTCAAACCAGGGATTTAGTCAAATCCCTAAAACTTTCAGGGAATCTGTCAAATTCCTGTTTCACTCAAGGATTCGGTCCTTGAGTTTTATTTAGGTACTGATCAACATTTCTCCTTCAAATGTTTTTGCAGAAATGTTTTTGTAAATTTACAAAATATTTAAAAGAGAGGTTTTATTTAGGTACTGATCAACATTTCTCCTTCAGATGTTTTTGCAGAAATGTTTTTGTAAGTTAAATATTTCCAAAACCGTCAGACTTCTCTTGGCCACTCTGAGGGTTAATAGGTCAAACATATCGCCAGGGCGGTCTTGTACGGGTCAGTGAAGGTGATCACCTTTCAAATTATCCCGGCACAAATAACATGAATGTCGCCAGTGGCCGTCAAGCAAATATTTGTTAAGGAATAGGCCAAATGGCGCCGTTTAGACTGGACAATGTACCTAGACCTTTGTAAGGCACTTGACAAACATTGATCCGGTGGCCCATACAATTTGAATGGAAATGTTTCCAACCACTACTTTTTTCTGCATGCTTGCACAGAGGAATAATCGACTGTAAAGTCTTACAGAAATGGTAACCTTTGTAAAAGGGAAGGCAATTATTTCGCGTATCTTCGTCCCCGATAATCAAATCAAATATATTCCTGGAGAGTCTTTTCTGATCGCCGAGTACCGTACAGTACAGACATTTAATTCCTGCACCAGTCGACCGTGCGTCTGCCAGTGTCCGGCTGTACTAACACCCATTGAAAACACGTCAATTCATAAAGCAAATGCATCAACCACCTACGTAGCTTGCAAATCAAAGCTACGTTCAGTTGTGAGGTCATCTATGCATCCATGTCTAGGAAACTGGGTGGCAATTGGGCGTGCGGTCGTGTATTATGCCCGGGCTGCCCACACTTTGCAGGAATTTAATGCCGGCACTGTAGTCGAATGTATTGCCACTGATTGCACGCTGCCTCGCACTTCGAACGATATTTCTGGTGTATCATTTTCGACGTTGAAAACTCTCTAAGGTTCCCACCCATAGCCGAAAATGATTCTTCGAGTGTATGAATGTTTGCATATTATAGCTCGCTATTTGGGGAACCGATTTCTGCCACTTTAGATAAAGGTGATAATGAAAAGGAGAACTCAACAAAAACACTAGGTCCATGACGCTTATGTCAATATAAAAACAACAATGGCGATTGTCTAAACATTGTATACGTGGTGAGTGATAACTGAAATGCTACCTTGTCCAAATATGGCTATTTTGCCCATATATGGAACCAATACAATTCTTAATGGCCCTTGCTTGGCAGGCGTGCAGCAGTAGGGCAAAGCTAATGGGATGATGCAACCAATCCAAATAAGAATTGGAACAACCAGAACACTCATGTATACAATCACATTAAAATAGAATTTTAAAAAATTGAGACTTTTATCTTGTTAGCGGTTCTTCCTTTTTGCCAGACCGAGACTTACAGCTATGTTTATCAATATTTCAGACACACAATAGATACAAGCGAGCACTTTGACCAGTAGTGGCCGCCATTTTGCTGATATGCAAAAGCAACCTCTAGTGTCTTGGAATATGGTTTGCCTAACGACGGTTGCCATGGCACCACAAGAAATATTGGACTCCTAACAATGAACGTTGTATAAGTATTGTTAGCATCCCAATACAGGATTTATATTACACTCCTAAGAATGACCGTTGTGAAAAGCATTGTTAGGATCTCAATATAGTCCAGTACAACAAACAAATTGACCAATCAGCAGAGATTCAGAGTGGGAATTATGCGTGTTTCTGGTCCCTGCACTTAATATGGTGGTGGGAAGAGAGGTTGCTCTGAGCAGTGACGGGATCTCATTTTGGGAAATGAGATTGTTGTTCCGCACACCGAAGTTCAGTCATTTTTTTATGTCAAAAAATTGGTAATCTCAGAGCACTAATACTTCATAATTTTCTTGGGCAGCATGCCCCCAGCCCCTGTTGGTGTGGACAGTGTATTTTGTTATTCTTTTGGTTAAATTTGATGAATTGTATTTTTTCTTTGGTTAGTTTTTTAAATTCATGTCTGTGAAGGTGTTTGTGTGGATGATTAATGTGGTATTTGGTTAAATCTAAGATTTATGTTTTGATTGTCTTAAATGGTGACATATTGTTTAAAAAGTAAGTTTTTTATTGGTCTTAAAGCAAAATCTTATGCTAAATGTTTGAAGAGAGTTTGAGATATGTTTTGGATGGTTCAAAGAAAGGTCAAGATCTGTTTCTAGGTTATAGGGTTTAGTGGGCTTAAGTAATTGGTAAGGTTACTGCTTTGCTCATGTTTCGATGTTTTGTAGGTTGTATGTTTCAAAAGTGATTATCGTCTTAGTCAATTCAGGAACCATGGGGTAAGAGTTACTTCTCAAGTCTAACCTAGTCATGTGTATCGGAGGCAGCAGTTAAGTTTTATTTATATACAAGCCCTGCGGGGAGTCTGCTGGCAGTTACATTGCTCTCAGAGAAAATATTTATATAAATTATTGAATGGAAAATATGAAATATTAATATCACTGATTCTTCAGTGGCAGGACAACCCTAGAAAAACGATGCGAAACCTTTAATCATTGGTAAATGCGGGTTAACAATCAACAATGACGCTAAAGATTTACATATTTGTTCGTGATTTCCTAATGCTACGAGTATACTTGGGGTTGGGGTAGTGAAGGTATTGCATGCGTGTAGCATGCGATATTGCAGTTGGTAGACCCTGCTCAAGAATACGTTGAGACCAAGATTTGAGATTTTCATTTATTTGTCAGTTTTTCTGCCATGTTGCTGCCAGGGTGCATATAGGCAGGCAGGCGTGGCTGATAGGGCAACCAATCCGCCGCTTGATCCCACATCAGTGGCATCATTCTCTCATACCTCAGCAGGGTTTCAAACCCAGACATTGATAAGAGACAGCTAGCAGTCATTGGCATTGCCTCAGACCACACTTCAGGGCAGGCCACATAGGACGCGGTCGACATCAGTAAGGGGTGCCGGACCCAACCACCGACATACCCTCACCAGTCGTTAGAATTCCCTCACGCCCTGATGACAATAAAGAGGGAGGTGGGCAACGTGCAACAATCGGATATTGATGTTGATTGAGGTGCTTCAGCACAGGGGGGGGGGGGGGGGGGGGGGCACGATCTCTTTTTAATCGACCACAGTGTATATATTGTATATATGTATATATATATATATATATATATATATATATATATATATATATATATATATATATATATATATATATATATATATATATATATATGAATATATATATATATATATATATATATATATATATATATATATATATATGTATATAAATATGTAAATATGTATATTTATATATATATGTGTATATGAATATATTTATATATATGTGTATATGAATATATTTATCTATCTATCTATCTATCTATCTATCTATCCATCTATGGATATATATATATATACATATTTATTATACCTCACTTTAAGATCGTAAGCCGTGATTGGCTGACTTAACAGTGAACAATCATCATGTTGCCTGATGCCATCAGTGAGGGCTTCATGTTGCCCGTTGCCACTAGCGACACCTAGCGGGGAATGTGTGAATCATCAGTCATCTGTGACCTTGCTTTGTTTACAATAACAAACGGGGTTTGTTCGGTATAATTAAACAAATATGCCATGCCAGTGTGGGTAACATGATGGAATGTCTCCCCTCGGGAGGATGGTTTTCCCTCGGGCTCCGCCCTCGGGAAAAACCATCCTCCCTCGGGG
>OZ012691.1:9632843-9661356 GCA_963942565.1 Maea johnstoni | reverse complement strand
TGCATAATCCGGACTAATGTTGAACCTACGTTTCTGTACGGATTAGGCACTATCCATATTATGCATTATCCAGACAAAATCCGGACTACGCAAAAACATACATAACAGTGCAGAACTCAATTCTTATGATATAAAACTTTTATTCAAAAAGCTTGAAATAAAACATAACATATAGGAATGACAATGCATTGTAATGTAAATCTTGAACCATCTATAAAGAAGTCTCTGAGGTACTTGATTCTTAGATACATCTTATTACATACACTCGTGTAGAATATTTTGATGAAACATCATTTTTAAAAAGAGGAACGAATAGTGCCAAGGCATCTCTCAGGTGCAGAAATACCATAGACAAGCCTGCCCAATCTCGCACATTTATACGCTTGGTATTCAGGCATCATAACCACTAGAACACTGCACATACATCACCTTAAAGTATTCCTTAAAGAGTCAGGCCTCTGACTTAACGGACAAACGACTTATGGTGCTAGGGTGTATTTTTCTCAACGCCTTTAAGATGTAGATGGGTAGATCAGCCTACCCGATTAGGTTACTCTCTCTTTTGGTAATTTATGTTTCATTTCGTTTCGCCTACTTATTTTATGTTTGCTTTTGAGTTATGTTCTTATTTATGTATTTTGGTATTTCTTATGATTTTGTACAATACCCAAGTGCAGTCAATAAACATACAATACAATACAACACTGGAGATCCGCAACTCAGGCTTGCCTTAGAATTTTGATTGTCCCTGTTTCTCTACACCGCTGTACCGTTGCACGTACTGAAAGAAAATAATTAGATATAACAATAACCTCAAAACTAGTCGGCCAAAATGGAATATAGAGCACAGCTTCCTAGCCTTTCTAACCTTGTCTCAAAGGAAAACCTGTATCACTTAATTAATAGTAATTATTTAGAAATAAAATGAGTGGTATAAAACTTTCAACTAAAAGATCAAAGCAGGCGGGGGTACAAGCATATTCAGGGAGTAGTTCTCCCCTCCCCCACCCCCCCCCCCCCCCCCGCCCCCCTCCGAACAAAAAGAGGAGATTGATTCTATCAGGAGTGGTTGAAAGCCAGTAGGTCTAAATTGATTACAAAAGAACAGAATTTAAAATGATTATCAGGAAGTGTATTGCTTAATTTACTTAAGGTGATGAGTACCTTTGCGAGCTAGTTAAAATTATGCTGCTGTGAGGTGTGTTTTGGGGTGGGGCTTCTAACTAGCTTGCAATGGTACTCATCACCTTAATAACGCTGATAGAGCCACTGAGGTTAATCTATGTAACAACACAATGGCACAACAGACATATCCAGTAGATTTCATTTACCCCCTGATATTTTCAATATTATCTCTGGTAAATCAATAATTACACAAACATCAGAAAGGGTTCAGTTATCTAAAATTCTTTTTTCAGGTTCGAGGAGGTGCAGGGTGCTAAAATAGACTATTCCTGTAAAATAAAGCCTCCTATACAGTGCCGGCATTTAATTCCTGCACTAAAAGTGTGGGCAGTCCGGGCATAATACGCGACTGCACGCCCAATTGCCACCCAGTTTCCTAGACATGGATACATGGATGACCTCACAACTGTACGTAGCTTTGATTTGCAAGCTACGTAGGTCATTGATGTATTTGCCTCCTGAATTGATGTGTTTTCAATGGGTGTTAGTACAGCCGGACACTGGCAGACGTCCGGTCGACTGGTACAGGAATTAAATGTCTGTACTGTGCCTATATTCGACTTTCTAAAAACGCCAAAAGATAGACGATAATAAAATCTGATGTAATATATGTTACAATGTAGCATTGTTAACTAGTTGATTTGGACATTGAGATGCATACTCTTATAACTACAAGGGTCCAATACATTCATCATAAAATATGCCAATATTTTCAATTTTCATACATTCCATGTTGCCGCTATTAATATATGGGTGATTGCTGTGTGGGCATCATGGACCTTAAGGTATCATATTTCTTAAACTGTCAGCAACCAAAGAGCAAGAAATAATGCTTACCCATTTTCTGTAGATCTGATTTCTTGAGCCACCTCCAGATACTCCTCCTTCCCTTTGCCACAATACTGTACACATATTGGTATCAGAATTAAACACCCTCCTACAAAGGCAAATGTGCCTCCTAGGTAGAATGAGGGAGGGTATACTTGTAGGGTATCAAACATCAATCCTGAAAATAATGCAATATATATATATATATATATATATATATATATATATATATATATATATATATATATATATATATATATATATATATATATATATATATATATATATATATATATATATATATATATATATATATATATATATATATATATATATATATATATAAACATATATATGTATAGATGGATAGATAGATTGATACATATGTACATATATACATATACTAGTATATATATATATATATATATATATATATATATATATATATATATATATATATATATATATATATATATATATATATATATATATATATATATGTGTGTGTGTGTGTGTGTGTGTATGTATGTGTGTTTGTGTGTGTGTGTGTGTGTAAAAATAGATAGATATAGATATAATAATGGGGACAAAGTAGCTCAGTTGGTTAGGTGTCGGACTAGTAATCAGAGGGTCGCTGGTTCGATTCCCGGCCACTCCGGGCACTTTGGTCGTTCTTGGGCAAAACAGTTTATTCCATATTGCTTCAGTCTACCCAGCTGCAAAATGGGTACCTAGCATAAATAAGGCAGTGCTTAGAGTGTGTGTGCTATATGCTGCCAGTTGCTCTGGAATATCCCCCGGGGGATTGAAATGGTTTCTGTATGTACAGTGCCTGCTTCGGTGGATACAAGACTATAAACCGAATACCTTTCACCTTTACCTTTATAATAGTATGTACCTAAACTTCCTTTATGTACAAAATATACTTAACATATTCGATCAGTTCCTAGTCATTAAACTCTACTTTTGTTTTTATTTTAAATGTAAGAGAGCGTTATATCTAAGACTACACTTTAAAGAATTCCCTTGTAAGACCATGAAAGGTCTTACATGAAAGGAATCGAATGCAAAGAAATGGGACAAGGTTTCAAAGATGCTGAAAGGTGGAGTTACCTGCTACTGGTGCACCAATCACACCGCCTACACCGCATACCAAAGTCATATATCCGTATCCTGATACAAACATCTCCTTGCCAGTATATAACAAAGTAATCTCTGATAAAGCTGGACCATAAGCTGCAAACATTGCTCCAAACAATATACAGAAAACAATCATCCATACGTATGTGCTAGCAAAAGGCAGACACGCAATGACCACTCCAAGACCGGCGTAGCTTATCGTGAAGATTATCTGTGAATCAACGCATGGTAAATCCAATAAGGCCCCCTGAAGCAAACGAAACACCAAGTTTGCTACTCCTGTACACGAGACAAGTACTGACATCTGAAATTCATTCAAACCAATGTCTCGTCTTGAGTATTCTGGCATATGAGTAGAAAATATTGAGAATCCAAAAGCGAATGCGAAATTTGAAATGCACAACACTAGGAATCGCCAGTTCACACGAAGACTGTTAAGGATGTCTAGTTCAGTGAGCGAGTTTGGTGCATCGCTGTTAGAGCTGGTCTGGGCCGAAATCTTGTCTTTGTCCTTTGGCCACATGATTGATCCAAACACACATGTATGGAGTAGAACTCCCCCCATAAGGAGCATTGTTCCTCTCCATCCGTAAGTTGTATTTAAAGCATCAAGTAAAAACGGGAAAATAAATGTCCCAAGCCCAGCTCCTGAAGTTACTATTCCAAATGCTAATCCCCTGTAGCGGTCAAAGTGTTCAGCTACAACTGTAACGCCTGCACACAAGCATATTCCTATGCCCAATCCTGAAAAGGGAACGATATAACAAAATAATGTAAGCACTGGTGAATGTTCCTTTATAGGACACACGTTTGATATCAAAATAGACAATCCTTCCAAGTTCGTACCAACGCTTTTCTCATAACTTTATCAAAGACAGCTTTTTGCATGATCATGCATAGATTATCTATATGCTAGCTTTGCATACGTTAAAAACATTAGTACATTTAGCATACATTTTCTTTAAATGACACGTAATAGAGATCATAAGTATTGCAGTTGATCTAACAATTCCATGAGAAAATCAAAAATGATATTAAAAGACACATGCATAAATGATAGATCTTTATCAATTCATGATCTTGTTAAAATGACCTAATTTCTTAGAAAATTACCTGTCATTATCCCAAAGGTAACAATGAGGTAGAGAACCCCTGTGGCAAAGCTACTAAGAACCATGCCAAAAGCAGCCAGAAGTCCACCTATGATAACTCCAGCTCGATTGCTTGTCCTGTTCACTATTACACTTGAGAATGGTCCTGAAAGAGTTTAAAGATTAATGAAATGGATTATCTCACAGTATACAAAAATTCATCTTTTAGGAAAAATTTATTACCAAAAATGAATTCAATATTTTGTCAACCTTGTTTATATTCTAAGCGAACATACGTTCAATGGAAGCTGAAGACACTGCCTGTATACTGTATAACTGGTTAATTTGGCGTGTACTAGTATTTAAGTTTTTTTCAAAAAAGTATTTTCCCTGTATTCAATTTGGCGTCTGGAGCAGTCAGAACAACGCCATCTTTATGTAGACATATTTTTATGCGATCTTTAATTTAGCGTTGATGGGCATTCGCCAAAAAACGCCAAATTAAAAATCACGCCAAATTAACCAGTTATACAGTATTATTTTTCAGCCTTGTTCTGCCAGAGTTACATAATGTTTTTCACTTAAAGCGGGGACATAGACAAAAATGTACTTTTAAAAAATCTTCAATAAAAAAAATATTTTTTTACTATTGCATTGCAGTACTGTTCAAAATATTTAGGACCTATAAATGACTTAGTTCTTCATTTTGCCACTATATGGCTATATCAGTATATCTCAGTTTTATCTTAGTGTACCCATGCCCTGAAGTGCAAGAGAGAAACAGCCTCACCAGATTTCCACTTCCAGAAAGGAAATGAGTATAAAAGCAGTTTTATTGTAAATGACTTCATAAGTAGAACATATAGGTAAGGACGTATATAACACACCAGCTTGCAGCTTAATATAGGAGTTTAATGGTACTCTTGAGGGTTGAGATTTATGTTCAGTGATTTCCAAAGGTTCTATGTGACCAATCCCTATCATGACATGGGGAAGAAGTGCTGAGATCTCCATTGGGGAAGAAACCATGTTCTCGTGAAGAATGATATTAAAAACTTTTATTTCCAAGAAAAGTATCGTTACTACACAAAAGGAAGGAAAGGGGCATTCGATAAACAATATATCCTACTTTCCAATATATTCGACTGTAACTGATTGGAAATAACAATTCATACATGTACATGTACTGATTGTTCAAGATATTTCATATACTTTGTACCTGGGAAATACATGTTAAATCATAATGAAAAAAGGAAAAAAATCCCTCATCTACAAATACTCACCGCCTACATTTATTGAACCATAGTTGATTGATGTTATCAATGCCGTGAAGCCCTTTCCCTCATTGAATGCCTCCAGAAACATCACATTATAAATTCCTGCAGTTAAACTCACACCCGCCAGTGTTAAGAGGCACAGGGATGAACTGATACATACAACCCAACTGAAGGGTCCGTCCAATCGTCTCCATGATGGTGTCTTTGCCATAGCGTTTCCTTAAAAACAGAACTTTTAGTCACCAATTTTAAGTAGATACAGAGTTTTCTTTATAGCAACTATGAATTCTTTCATCAATATTACGGGCACGATATCTTCTTTGAATTCTTCCAATTGTTATACTAGTAATTTGGGAGACATCTCGGTCTTACTATTATTCCATTATATTCAGATGAAACGTCTAAAATGCATTATTCCCAAAACATACTTATAAGCAATAGTAATTTATCAAACATTGTATACTATTGTATACTAGACATTCATTGTCATGTTAACAGGATAAACATTCACCAGCTGTGAGGAATTCATGTTTAAGTATAGTTTTTGTTACCATACTTCACATACCAAAGTGTACATTTCTTATTAGGAATGAGCTACCCTACTTTACGCGCATTCGTTTTAACCAGAACAAACCAATCATGGGTCTGATAAAATCAAAGAGCTTATGAGTCATATTAACATGTACGAGTTGCAAGCGGCAGGAAAGAAAATGCAAAATCCGTTATACCTACATACCTGATGAACAGCTTTCTTAAAATGAAACAAATCGAATTGAGTGTTTTAACGTCCTTGTCTGCAATAAGTAGATAAATATGGCCAGGTGCATGCAGCTTACCATGAAATCACTGGTCCCTCCTAGTAAAAAAGATGATGAATGGTTTCAATCGGACTTTAGAACGAACGGCAAAAAGCTAAGCTTAACAAACAAAAGGTTCACATTGGGGCACACATGGGAATATTTTGTTTAATACTGTGATAAATGAAGGGATTTCTGAAAGTATATATATATATATATATATATATATATATATATATATATATATATATATATATATATATATATATATATATATATATATATATATATATATAAGATAAACAAACCAATGCTGCTTTCATTGCATTGCATTGAATCATACAGTGGTATGTTATTGTAATAATGTACATTGCTATGTATTGTGCCATATTGCAGCAAAGTGCATTGCATTATATTAAATTGCATAATTAGCATATATACGAGCAATAATTCGGCAATATACCCAAATATTATTTGGCATAGTATAGTCGATTATCTCAGAAGCAAAATGGTGTGTAGAGAGTTTATACTTAAGATGTGACTTAGGAACCTTGCAGTAAAACCTCGAGATGCATATCACACCTTGTCAGCTTTAACAAGCATTTGGAGACCATTTCAAATAGTAGGATCACCATAGATTTCGCATATTTCCAAATTGCACTATCACACGTAAACAACATGAATCGATGGTTGGTGAAAGCAGAGAAATACATCCCCTTGATCCGCAACCCCATAGGCACAGCATGCTAGTACCTAGGTTATGTGCGCCTCGGGTTACGCGGTGTAGCCTGGGGAAGTATTGGTCACGTGATTGGTTTCGCGGCAATTTCAGTCTGGCCCAGGGCCTGTGAAACTAGCAGGCAGCCAATCCTGCCGTACACAGGTTATCTGTGACTCATACTGGGGAGAGGCAGCGAAATTTGATGATGCATGTACAGTGCCCACTCCCTGTCTACTACTACTACTCCCAGGTGAAAGGAATCATAGGTTTCGAGCTGGGTCTTGATCAGTTATAATTTGAGGGTAGATAAATAGTGCTCAAGAGAATTAAAGCAATGCGATGCTTTTGACGTATGGCTTTTCACACGATATACAGGGTATTGAGTATATCCAATTTCTAGTCAGGAAAATCATAATGTGAAATGAATGAAATATCATGGTGTGCTCCATGACAAGTTGATGAAATGCTTTGCCATCGTTTTACAATACCCGTTGAAAGGATCAAAGATTAAGGCACATAGCTGATTGGCTTGGTGTACAGACTACAACGGCCATTGCAATTATAATCAGAATTGTCCAATTAGAGTTTGTACCAAGTGACCGGTAATTTAATCCCCATAACGCTCTGCCTCCCAAAACTTCGAAGGTCAGTCACTGACATGATTTAATCAGTTCCTAATTATTAGTGTGTGATCTCGGACAAGTAGATACCGTTTTCTTGCATACCAATCTCATGCGAAGTCAGTATAAATGTAAACAAAAAATGTTTACAATATTGAATTTTTGCTCATCATCTCTAAACTATAAGGTGAGAACATTCACTTATTCGATGAATCATTTTTGGCCATGGGAAGGAGCCTTCGCGAGTTTCCAACGTTGAAAATAATACACCAAATGTGGTTCCTTTTGCTCGTTCGTTGAGGAACCCTTATATTCAGAGCCCCTGCTATCGAAGATGGTCACCCATCATAAGATGTGGTGAGAGGCAGCGGGCAATCAGTGGCAATACATTCAACTACTCGGTGATCAGAACAGGTTCTCCAGGAATGAAGAGATTTGAGTATTGGGGTTGAAGATACGAGAAATAATTCACTACCTTTTTAAATAGATGATCATTTCTGTAACATTTTACAGGCGATTATTCCTCTGTGTAATTAAGCAAAATAATACGAAACTTTTCCATGCAAACTGTATGGGCCTCGGGGTCACTAGCTGTCGATTGGCTCATAAAGATCCAGGGCACATTACCAAGTCAATTAGTGCTTTTCTGCAAGAACGGCTTTCCATAATTCATAGTGCATAGATATACCAACATTACACTTTACGCAGACTACCGACCTTTATGTGTGTGGCTGTGGGTGGTTCACCGACAATGGATGCTATGCCGAGCTTTAGCTGCCCACTCGTCGTGGAGTATGTGCATACACTTGCCCACGATAATTGGGTCATATTATATAAGCGGTTATGAAACCACTGCCTGCCCTCTGCTCGCTGACCGTCGGGTCAAACTGGCCGCTAGCCTGCCTCCAAGGCCATATCTAAATGTCCTCCATTGTGGATAGATGGCACTGCAGTATACTAGGCGGTCAGTTGGAAATACACACTAAACCCCTCATGTGGCATGTGTGTGAATTAATAGCCAACAGTAGGCCCTATGTAGTATAGGTGTAGGCATTTATATATAATAAAGTAAAAGATAGAACCTTGTAGCTAGGCTAACTGGTACCTTGCATTATATCGATACGGGGTTTTACCAGCTACTACAGTAGTAGTATGTTTATTTGCTGTAATTTCAAATTACAAAATCATACATGAGCAATTCGACTTTCAATGCAATGTACAAAAACTGTTGTAACTCTTAATTGAACAAAACTCACAAACTGGAACAAATAAATGTGAGGCAAAAATCTATTGACACTCTTGGTCTTATAGAAGTTTCTCTCATATTAAATTAATAACCAAGTCTCTATCTGCCTCTACAAGGTATACACACGTCTTAAACTGTAATTATTAATACATATAAAGTAGTAACCAACAAGGTAAGAGCAAAACTAAATATATAAAGAAGGCAACACATATATTAATTAAATTTATAACCGAAATTAACGGGTAGACGATACCCCAGTGACTCAAATGATGTGATCAAAAGCATCACGAGGAGAAAACAAAACCCATTAAACACTTAATGGTCAGCATATGCGTCCTACACCTAGGACTTATAGAACTTACTCCTATCAAAAGGAGAAGATGTTGCTACATAGTTTGGTGAAAAGAACCGTCACAACTCAACCAAGCTTTAAGCTGAGACAATTATAAATGCGACTTAACTACAAGCCATAGGGAATTACTCTGAGGAGAATACTTATCCGATCCCTCTCCTATTATTAATCGTACACTTATACATGGCATATATATGACTACTAGATATGAGCCATAGGGGAAGCATCTCTTCGACCGTTTTGTTAGGTAGCCTTCGTCCTAATAAGATACCTAGCGTGCATTCACCCACGTCTAGGGCATATATTTCGTTTATTTCGTTATACATACTAATCCTAGAGTTCTCATGTGCGGGACACTGCATGATCATATGGTTTGTATCCTCTTGCGAATGAAGTTCGCACATAGTGCACGCTCTAACCCCAAACGGCTTTCTCCTCAATCTACCATCATCTCCTTTTAACAGACTGGCATGCGTGATGAGTTTAACCATTGTCTCACACTGTCTCATCTTACCATGGTCATTATCTGCTATTTTCCACCATATTGAATAGCCATACTCATCGACAGCTAATTTAACTAAATCATAGTGTTTGTCAGACCGAGCTTTTTCAGCCCAATCTTCACGCTCCGACATCCATATCTGTTCCCATACCCTCTTCTTCCAACTCACTTTTGAGATGATTCTGTCATTAAACATGACTTGCACAGTCTCCAAGAGATTAAACTCTACTGCCGTCTTAAGGATTTGAATAATTGGGCTGTCATAGTTATTATTATCCTCCGTGTCAAATTCATTTAATCTCTCGACAAAAATTCTTCTTAGGGGAGAAAATTCTTCCATATAAGCAATAGTTCTGATAAAAATCAGTTTCTTTCCCTTAATAACCCTTATAATATCTAACCAGCCCAAACAGGAGATACATGTAGAGTTAATTGACCGAGGGTGTAAGCGCTGCAACCTCCTAGCTGCAAACCTTTGGAATCCCTTTAACAATTCTATGTCTTTGTCCTTCAAAATCCATATCTCGCATCCAAAGGACAGTGTAGGGAACACCACAGTCCAGTAAATCATACAGCAGGTATTGAGATTTAAACCACCTTTCACGACTCCCATATTAGTGGCCATATTAAGTACCTTCTTTGCCTTCGTTATTTTCTCTACTGTCCTAGTATGTGTGTCACCCATTACGCAGGATTTAATACCTACGTGGTCATAGTGGAGTTTTTCATGTACTTTCCCTTTCCCCAGTCTAAATTCTCTATATTTGGATCCCAGTTCTCTTTCCCTGGCGGTTTCCCCAAAAACTAATACCGCACTTTTCCCAGGGTTAAAATTGTACCTCCAATTATCACTATGACTAGATACCAATCCCATAACCTGGTCCATTCTATGTTTGTTAATTGTACACGCAGCCAGGTCATCAGCGTAACCTACATGTGAAGATGGGATTCTATAAATCGCACAGCACAGATTGCTAGCTTCTAGTTCTCGTAATAGAGAGTCAATAAATACAGTATACTTCATCAGGGAGAGGAAGCCTCCCTGATGAATACCACAGTCCATAGAGAACCATGCAGACTTCAAATCACCTATTCTGACACAACACGAAAAGTTTAGATACATTTTATATAAAATTCTCCATAATGAGTCTTTAATACCAATCTTATGTAGTTGGTAAAAGAGTCCGTCTATCCAGACCGAGTCAAAGGCCTTCGAGATGTCATAATACGCCACTACAGTTTCTGGTATTTCTACAGTACTTGAAGTTTGTTTGAGCTCGGAATTTGCCTTAACGTTTCGATGAAGCACACTATAGACCTGTAGAGTTATCACAAGTAGGCACTTTTAGTATGTAAAATGGTCAGTGGGGGTTCTTTTTACCTTTAAATGAGATATATGCACGCTCAAACCTTATTAAACCAGGATTCTATTAGTGCAAAACCAACCTATTGCATGTATGATTATTGCCAGGATTTGAACTCGGCTTCCTGAGTGCCAGGGCACTGCGTGACAATGTGCCTCTATAACTCCTAAATCAAAATTCTGACAGATTTTCTCCCCTAGAGGACGCCCCTTAACGCCCCTTAATTCTGTGATCATTCGCGTTCAGCAAACTGCACCCAGTTACCAGAATCATACACTGTCCCATCACATTTATTAATTAATCTGACATCATCTACCAGGTAAGGTACCTCTGTTTATTCACTATCTCTAGGAATAGTGAATTATTCCTGCGAAAGAGGTTATCAAAATTGTACATTTTTTCATTATATACCCAGGCTTGATCCAAGACGATCTTTTTACACACATTCTTTTCATATCATTTCACATAAACATCATAACGGTCAAATTCAATGCTAGTTTCTAATAAATCATCAATCCGACTACTGTCGACATTTCCTCTCATCGATCGATAAACGTATACTCTAATGGGAGCACCTGTTAAATATGTTGACGACAGGCAGGTTAGACGCTCAGCATTGACTATCAATTGCTTCCAGCTGGAATGCAGTTGTTTATACCTTGGATGAAGAAAAGAATGGATATGTACCGAGAGACCAATTACTATATGCCCTATAGTTACATGCTGGACTTATGCCAGGAGTACCAGATAAGCATCAACGTAAGGTCACGTGGGAACAAGGACCAATCAGGACTCTCGCATCGATTACATTACGGAGAAACCTTATCTCCACCACCAGCTGGGGGTGCCCAGAGCACCAATTAGCGGCTATTAGTTGACACTGGTTGAGGCTAGCATGTTCAGGTTAACCGGCTGGTTTCGAATCCACTTATGTTTGGTCATCTAAGGGAATACGTACCCAGCGAGCAACGATGATTGGAATTACGTCCGTCAAAGTGAGATGCTGTAACAATTAAGTCAACTGCAGTGGTCAGTAGTTTCAGTACGCGTCATTGGAGAAGAGAGCTAATTTTACATCCGTGATTGAAGTATAAACAAATTGATTTTTAGTCAAACAAGCCTGCCGTAAATGCGACATTCTTCCTGTGTAACGGGCATATACATCCCATTTCCCCGAATCTAAGCAGTTAAGACGCTCGAAGAATAAGGCTACATATTTGAAATTGCTCTCTAAATAGCTTTAGAACATCACCAACCTGTGTACATAATGGTACACGCATGTTTAGTTTGTACTTAATACTTGTTGTGTACTTATCCCGGCGGAAACATATTAACTAACCTTGTACTACCAATGGTAATAGGCAGAAATGACGGACATAGGCGGATACAGGGGCGCATCCGACGCACCCCCCCCCCCCCCTAAAGCTCCCTGACCCTGACTGAGACTACTATACGTGAATTGATAGAACGGTTATCTGTACTAAAGTTTCATTGTTTGTCATCAATGAATATTATCTCCTTAAGCACATATGTATAGCGCAGAGTATGATAAGTTTCATTATCACTTTATACACAAGTTTGCCCTGCAAATGCCCCTTAGAAATGAACACTTACAACATCAATATCCAGGTCCCCCAAGATGTGGCGTTGTGCTATGTCACTCGCAGACTTCGTCCATCTAAATTTAACGCCACTCCTAACATGAAACCGTTGATCCGCCCCCTAATGTTATTTTGCAAGTTTCAAACTACGCGACAGAGACACTTTGAACTTTGACTTTATAAAAGAGAAGGAAATTATTTCGCGTATCTTTAAAACCGATAATCAAATATCTCCTTTTCTGGAGAATCTGCTATGATCGCCGATTAGTTGAATCTTAGATGAATAAAAACAGGTGGATATGAAACCAGCAAGTCAACCTGAACAGGCTAGCTGTGGCGAATAGCCCA
Organism: Maea johnstoni; assembly: GCA_963942565.1. NCBI lineage: Eukaryota > Metazoa > Annelida > Polychaeta > Spionida > Magelonidae > Maea > Maea johnstoni. Next base: position 9,648,284 of record OZ012691.1, on the reverse strand, counting down.
AAAGTCGTTTTCTGTGCAATGTTGGTGCATGTAGTTTCTCTTTAGTGTAAACGATACAAGAGCCCTCATAGGTTTTTGTCTCATAGTGACGTGAAACTTAGGCCAGATTCGAGACCCCTGGCATCGCCAGGTCTTCACTATAGCGCATATAGTAATTGGTCTTTCGCTACATATCCATTTTTTTATTCATCTAAGGTTGAATGCATTGCCACTGATAGCTCGCAGCCTCTCACCACAGCTAAGGTTCGAAACCGGCGCTCGGCATGCGCATGAGATAACGTGGACAATGATTCTACCAGGGAAATTTGTGACCATCTCCAATGTCTGAATAGACAGGTTTCCTATAAAGGTAGCTTAAGCTTAGGTGAGTAAAACAATAGATATGTATTGAGAGACCAATTACTACATGCGCTATAGTGAAGGCCTGGCTATGCCAAGCGTCTCAAATCTGTGACCATCTCCAATGTCTGAATAGACAGGTTTCCTATAAAGGTAGCTTAAGCTTAGGTGAGTAAAACAATAGATATGTATTGAGAGACCAATTACTACATGCGCTATAGTGAAGGCCTGGCTATGCCAAGCGTCTCAAAGTGTGACGTCATTAGGAAACAAAGACTAATGAGTTTACATTACAGAGGCAAATATATGTAAAATAAAAGAGGGGGGTCACCAGTACTGCCGTGGATGTAGGTGGTCCCAAAGTGGCGCTTCCGTATCCGAATTACATTGTTTGCCACTTTGGCGCCACCTATATCGACGCCAATATTGGTGACCCCCCTTTTTTATTTTACATATTCAAAGGGGACCTGACAATGAAAGCCGATACAAGGTTTGATGAAATTCTTATTGTGGGGTATTTTTTAAATGGACTTTCAATTTTAGACGTGAAATTTGCAAATTTAGCGCCACCTTGGCGCCACCTATATGGACGGGATGGCTGGTGACCCCCTTTTTTATTTTGCATTTCCAAAGGGGCTCTTATAAGTATAGCTTATGCAAAGTTTCATGGAATTATTATTGTGGGGTATATTTTAAATGAATTTAAATAGATCTTAAGTTTCAGATGCCACTGTCAGCTTGTTGAATACCCGACCATGTCTTTAATTCTTACACCAGGCGACCGGACGTCTAATAAGCCTAAAACACACTTGAGCAGCGCGACGCTGCGCAGCAAAATATAGTTTGGTCTTAATACCTTAGACCTAACAGTGCAGCGCGGCGCAGCGCAGCAAGGTATTCTCTGGAGGAATATTTAATAATGATGTGTTCTGAAACTATTATGTGGAGTCAAATTTACACTAGGTACAAGTCCTGCGAGGTGTTTGCTGGCAGTTACCTTGCATTCGGAGGATAGAGTTACATTGAATGGAAAATATGAAATATAAATGTCACTGGTTCTTCACTGGCAGGACAACACTAGAAAAACGATGCAAAACAAATCATCTTTAATCATTGATCTGTGGGGGTTAACAATCAACAATGATATCTGAACCCTTTCCCTTCCCCAGTGGACACTTTGTTCTGCTCAGGGATTGGACATGTTATGGCTATCACAATAGTTACCAAAAGGCCCTACCATCCAGGTACATGGAATACCTGTCTAATAAAGGCATACTTTGGGCTAATTTTGAATGGTGGAAATGAAAAAATAAAGACGAAACAACAACTATTGATTTATGAATTTATACTTAACTAGAAAGTATTGCTGTATATAGCCTTTACTATCGCTACCATGTGTGATGCCATATTTTCATAATCAAAATGTGCAAGGGGTCTAGAAATAATCTAATGATTGCTCACGGTGCCTACATGTACTTCATGAATACATCTATTGTATGCCTGCACAATTTCATACATGACTTAATTAAACAAAAAAAATCAAAAAAACAATGTTTTTCCGGTTTCTGCATATTTACCCTAAATGAGGGGTCACTCAGTGCAATACACATCTTAAACATTTGTCTTCGATGATTTCACTCGACAAGGACTTAATAAACTGTCAAGAGCAATAATAAGAAGTCAAAAAAATAGAATGAGATGGTCATTAGGTGAGTTTTCGCTATATGCTCCATAAAGCGACTAGTAAAGCTACTATGTACGAAGCCAATTCTTTAATACAAGGGGGTCTAATAATAGTTATAATACATTAATTTTTTTCAAACTTAACAAGATTGTTTTTATCATGCCCTTTCAAAAAATTATTTTATAAAAGGGGAGTTTACCTGTGCTAGATTATGCATAAAGTGGTGACACGCTCTGAGTATTTAGGTTAAGTGTGGTTAAATACGATGCTCTTAAACTGCCACTGGGGTGTTAATTTTATTCTATAAATGTGAAAAATGTCATTATTTTAAGTTATTTATGTCTGCTAAATAGAAAAATAATTCACCGAAGAGGTGTTAATGGTAGTGTTGCAAAAAGTTAATATAAAATGATACAACTGTTGGCAAAGCTAATTTGATTGTATATATATATATATATATATATATATATATATATATATATATATATATATATATATATATATATATATATATATATATATATATATATATATATATATATATATATATATATGTATATATATATATATATATATGTATATATATGTATATATATATATATATATATATATATATATATATATATATATATATATATATATATATATATATATATATATATGTATATATATATATATATATATGTATATATATATATATATATATGTATATATATATATATATATATATATATATATATATATATATATATATATATATATATATATATATATATTAGTAATTATATATATACACACACATACACTCAAAGTATTTATTTTGTTGCAGTAATGTTACAATTAGAGGCAAATGAATTAAATGATAAAGCTTTGATGAAGGCATGTTTTTCGAAAATATTTGATAGATTATCGTTCACCAGAACTAAATCTACAACTCTCCATCAAATATATTGTGAACACATAGAGTACTCTGAAACTTTTGTCAGACGTACCATTGAGCCAGGCGAAAACCTCAAGATGAACGCGCAGGCACCTGGGTTATCTGATGACTTCTAGACCAGATTTTACTGAATCTAAATAATTTCCATAGTTTCCATATGTGTCCGACTTCATGGCTGCTCCAAGTATGACCGCTAGCGCAAATTTTACTAAATTAACAAAATTCCCAAATTTCCGCCATCCTTTCATGTGCCCTGAGTATGACCTTTAGATAGGATTTTACTAAATTCACAACGTTTCAATAGTTTTCAATAGTTTGCGACATCCTGTCAAATGCTCTGAGTATGACCTATAGACGAGATTTTACTAAATTTACAAAATTTCCATAATTTGTTTCCAACTTCCTGTCTGGTGCTCTGGACATACGTATGAATCGTAGCACTATGGACAGGATGAGGAAGTCCCTGTCGTGGCTGTTCAGCTTTTTCGGCCAAATTGACGAAATTTTAAGGAAAACGATTTTAAACACTATTGTGCCTTTTTGGCGGTAAAATTTTGCTGCAGCTTGCTGCGGCAGAAAAACGCTGCTACAGTGGGAATTGCTCACACTTTTGCTGCGCTGCGCTGCGTCGCGCTGCTCAATTGTGTTTTAGGCTTAACAGTGACTTATTGTACAACAAACCATGGTCACGTGTCAACAGAATAAGCCAAGTACACAAATGACCCACGTAGCGTTGTGAACCAAAGCTACAATCAGTTTTGAGGTCAGCCATGCACCCATGCACAGGAAACCGGGTGCAATCTGGCGTGCGGTCGTGCGGTCAAATAAGACCTCCCCCGAACCTGTCCTCTTCAGCACTACTCAGTTATAGCTTACATGAGTGACCAAGTAACAGGCCTGAGGCAGCCATTTAGGGGCGTCCATGTATCCCATGATGCACTCTGTTTTTGCCATCTTCAGTGCATGTGTCTTAATCGTGTCAAGGTCTTTAACGCTTTAACGTGAAACCATATAGTAGGCACAAGGCAGGCAGTGGTTCCATAATTGCTTATACTCGTACATGACCCATTTATCCTCACTTGTATGCACATAATCCACGACCAGTGGGCAGCCAAGGCACGCAGAGCAACCATTGTCCGTGAACTACTCACAGACCTATAAACAAAGGTTAGTGACCAGCGTGAAGCGTAATAATGCATATGTATGCATTATTAATGCATTCTGTTCGATATATATATCTATATCTCTATATCTACATATATATATATATATATATATATATATATATATATATATATATATATATATATATATATATATATATATATACATATATACATATATATATATATATATATATATATATATATATATATATATATATATATATATATATATATATATATATATATATATATATATACATATATATACATATATATATATATATATTTTTATATATATATATATATATATATATATATATATATATATATATATATATATATATATATATATATATATATATATATATATATATATATGTATATATACATGTTTATACTACATATATATATATATTATATATATATAATATATATATATATATATATATATATATATATATATATATATATATATATATATATATATATATATATACCGTAATTTCGCGTGTATAAGACGCCATTTTTGTACATAAATTTTTAACCTCAAATCGGGGGTGCGTCTTATACACAAAGCTAGAAAACTGGAGTGTATTACATAGTCCCAAGGCTGCACGCCGAGATACGAAATCGATGACCCAAATTGGATTGGAGGAAAAACTGTTTGCGTGGGTGCAGGAGTGTCAACAGGATTACCATGCCATTACCAGGGACGGATACAGCCTCGAAAACTGACCTATACACCATCTAAAATATAGAAATGATGTCCTCTATATCCACAAATGGGTGTCATTTTGCCCAAAATCTGGTGACACACACACACACACACACACACACACACACACACATATATATATATATATATATATATATATATATATATATATATATATATATATATATATATATATATAATGATAAACATAGGATTCAGAAACTTCTATCCAATGCTCATTCTATATCTGATATGTTGATGATCGACTGCCACTGTGTTATATCTGAGTGCAAAGAAGACGTGAGTGCATGGATGCATAAATCGAGGACGATTCTATGCACTACACAGAAAGGCAGCATTGAACGTCGAAAATTAGTGTGTAATGTGGCGAACAACTTTTGTTGAACATAGCCTACAGGTATGTGCCTCGCTCAAATCTTTGTACAAAAATTGTACTGTATATTTTCTATATTCTTGAGTACGGTTGATGAACCCTGTCTTACTCTAGGTGAAAACAAGTTAAATTAGTGATACTAGTATGCCCAGATCGGGCAACAAAGGCGAAGATCTCCTCCTGGCTGGAATATGTACTTTGCATTATCTTTATGACATCCGCCTTCATATTCCATGTAAATCGCAGCAGTTCAGGTCACTGTGGGTTGTTCTCCTCATAAGCCATATTCATGCTCGCAGTTTCTCGTGACGTCGAATAGTCAGATAGATGCAAGTGTTTTATGCAAGTAGAATCACAGCTTAAGGTGAGTTGAATACTAAGTATTGTTTTGTGATTAACACTTAAAACATTAACAAAACGGTGAAGAGTTTTTGATTTCGTGCAAGGGATGCTGATGATCATCTTCCCAAACTGAACCCCAGTGTGTGAAATGTTAATTGGTCTAATTCTACCTGTGTAAGTGGGTATGATAAATAAGTTAACAGTTTGAGGCTGGAGGTTTGTTTTACAGGCACTTTGAAATCGGACAGCCGTGTGACTAACCAATCTGGATTTTTATATCTGAGCGATACACTTTGATATCAGAAGATGCATCTCAGAGCGTGATCGGTGCACGAGCATCGTTACAACCTGGTTTTCATCCTCACCTAGTATGTTGTTCTCATCAAAAAGCTGATAAGAAACTGGTGGTCCCTATCAGCCTATGCTCGCTGATGTAGATGTGCACAGACTCTGATTATACAAATTTAGTTCCTGCTCTACAGTCACAGACAAACTGTTGCGCAAAAATCTACCCCAAGGTTAAATCAGCACTACTTCCTAAACAAATGCAACAAATGGTGATTTTGGACCTAAAAATCTGCTCTTTGATATGAAACAATGCACTTTGGAGATTGAGCGATGCGCATGCATCAATGTGAACCGGTGTAGATCCGCGCCTGATTATCGTAACCGTATCAGAATTATTTTGCTCTGGTATGTTTTCATTTCAATTAGAGTTTAAAACGTGTTTAGCACGTCTTTAACGGTTAAACTTCAGCAATACCGCTAACACCTTATCAGTCCTATCTAGCCGTAGACACCATAGTTAATTGTTTGTCTAGTATCAGGTCCTGTCCAGCCGGTTCTGTAATAGGCACACTGATTACAATACACTTCTTGAATGGAACGAACCCCTATCGTCTATGGGGTAGCATAGTGACTTCTAATTACAATCAACGTCCCAATCCAATTCCGTTTGTAACATAAGGTGGCCCCCATTTCTTCCATTTGTTTTTAGAAAATCGCTAAATTGCTAAAGACACGGATGTTGCTATTGGTGTTATGTGTGATAAAGGACGCTTTCGAAATGTGTATTCTAGCGTTATTCGTGAGGAGTTGACTTCCCACAAAATTTCCAAAAAGGGGGTGCGCACTATACACAAATCTAAGGTCTATACATCATTTTAAAGGCCTGAACAAGGGGTGCGTTTTATATACGGGTGCGTCTTATACACGCGAAATTACGGTATATATATATATATATATATATATATATATATATATATATATATATATATATATATATATATATATATATATATATATATATATATATATATATATATATAAATGTATATATATATATATATATATATATATATATATATATATATATATATATATATATATATATATATATATATATATATATATATGTGTGTGTGTTACAGTAAGAGTGTCAAACCAGGGATTTAGTCAAATCCCTAAAACTTTCAGGGAATCTGTCAAATTCCTGTTTCACTCAAGGATTCGGTCCCTAAATGTCTACGGATATGACTAAACCCCTAAAAATAGGTGGGTCATTTTTGACTTTTTTACTGGAGACCTTTCAGAGGGATTGTTGAATGACAATTACCTTTGTTTTATGCTTAGTTGAGCGCTACTTATGATTCCTGATTATCAAAGTGATGAGGTACAAAGTAATGCTGAATAATCAATGCTCAGCCAAAAATTATTGCTTGATGATGATGATAATTAGTATCTCAGTCAACGTTTATCAATTTCATCATTCTGACCCTCCTATTTTCAAGGATTTAGTCAAATCTCTAGACATTTAGGGACCAAATCCGTGAGTGAAACAAGAATTTGACAGATTCCCTGAAAGTTTTAGGGATTTGACTAAATCCCTGGTTTGACACTCTTACTCAAACATATATATATATATATATATATATATATATATATATATATATATATATATATATATATATATATATATATATATATATATATATATATATTATATATATATATATGCATATATATATATATATATATATATATATATGTAAACATATTTATATATACACATATATATATATATATATATATATATATATATATATATATATATATATATATATATATATATATATATATATATATATATGTGTGTGTGTGTGTGTGTGTGTGTGTATATTTGTATGCATGTATATATATATATATATATATATATATATATATATGCATATATATATATATGTATATATGCATATATATATATATATATATATATATATATATATATATATATATATATATATATATATATATATATATATATATATATATATATATATATATGTATATATATATATATATATATATATATATATATGCATATATACATATATGTATATATATATATATTTATATATATATATATGTATGTTAAACAAGACGGTGTTTACATTGACGAATTAAAATCAGTCCATACACATCTCTTTAAAAGGGGTGTGGAAATAAATAAAAAGTTTTGTATTATCTTATAGCTTAGCCAATCCACCTAAACAACTTCTATTGTCGAAAGTGTTTAGATGGAATTTGTGTTGCATACCAATCACATATCACTACAAATGGAGCTGGAAATTATTCATACCGTGAATCAAATTAAACAAATTTGATATGAATCTTTGTCAATCCTACTAGAAAATCTCTATTGTCGAAATAAATGTGCTCAAGTAGAATTTGTATGGTTTTTTCAATCACAGATCGCTTTAAATGGAGCTGGAAATCATTTGTACAATGAACACAAGATTTTATTGAAATGAAAACAAATCTGGGATTAATCTTTGTCAATCCCACTAGAAAACCTTATAAACCCTTAAACTAAAAGTGCTTTATTAGAATTCCTATGCTTTGCAAAACATAGATAGATATCACGGAGTTAAATCCTCATTCGTATTGTGAATATATATGAGATTTCGAATTGAATGAAATACGTTTGAGAATATCCCTAGTCAATCCCATTAGTAAGATAATATGGCTATAGTGTTCCAAAGTACAATTGTCAGAACTGAATGTACTTATGAAGAATTCTGGAATTCCTTTGTATCGTGAATATTAGAATATAAATAAAATGAAATAAGATTGAGGCTATTCTAAGTAAATCCCACTAAAGTTTATATGGCTATAGTATAGTGTTGCTAACGGACCTATTAGACCCTAATATATCAACCCATTTACACTCAGAGGTACTCAGGAAAGTATCGTCTGCTTCTCTTATACTTTTGAAAATAATTTAAGAATAAATCGAACATTTACAAAATGTTTGAAGGAGGGGTGTTGTTTGAGCTACTGATTAACATTTCTCCTTCAAATGTTTTAGCAGATATGTTTTTTGTAAATTTACAAAATACTTAAAGGAGAGGTGTTGTTTGGCTACTGATCAACATTTCTCCTTCCAATGTTTTTGCAGAAATGTTTTTTGTAAATTTACAAAACATTTAAAGGAGAGGTGTTGTTTGGCTACTGATCAACATTTCTCCTTCAAATGTTTTAGCAAATATGTTTTTTGTAAATTTACAAAATACTTAAAGGAGAGGTGTTGTTTGGCTACTGATCAACATTTCTCCTTCCAATGTTTTTGCAGAAATGTTTTTTGTAAATTTACAAAACATTTAAAGGAGAGGTGTTGATTGGCTACTGATCAACATTTCTCCTTCAAATGTTTTAGCAAATATGTTTTTTGTAAATTTACAAAATACTTAAAGGAGAGGTGTTGTTTGGCTACTGATCAACATTTCTCCTTCCAATGTTTTTGCAGAAATGTTTTTTGTAAAATTTACAAAACATTTAAAGGAGAGGTGTTGTTTGGCTACTGATCAACATTTCTCCTTCAAATGTTTTAGCAAATATGTTTTTTGTAAATTTACAAAATACTTAAAGGAGAGGTGTTGTTTGGCTACTGATCAACATTTCTCCTTCCAATGTTTTTGCAGAAATGTTTATTGTAAATTTACAAAATATCTGAGGGAGAGGTGTTGTTTAGCTACTGATAAGCATTTCTCCTTCAAATGTTTTTGCAGAAATGTTTTTGTAAATTTACAAAATATTTAAAAGAGAGGTGTTGCTTGAGCTACTGATCAACATTTCTCCTTCAAATGTTTTAGCAGATATGTGTTTTGTAAATTTACAAAACATTTAAAGGAGAGGTGTTGTTTGGCTACTGATCAACATTTCTCCTTCAAATGTTTTAGCAGAAATGTTTTTGTAAATTTACAAAATATTTAAAAGAGAGGTTTTATTTATGTACTGATCAACATTTCTCCTTCAGATGTTTTTGCAGAAATGTTTTTGTAAATTTACAAAATATTTAAAAAGAGGTTTTATTTAGGTACTGATAAGCATTTCTCCTTCAAATGTTTTTGCAGAAATGTTTTTGTAAATTTACAAAATATTTAAAAGAGAGGTTTTATTTAGGTACTGATCAACATTTCTCCTTCAAATGTATTTGCAGAAATGTTTTTGTAAATTTACAAAATATTTAAAAGAGAGGTTTTATTTAGGTACTGATCAACATTTCTCCTTCAGATGTTTTTGCAGAAATGTTTTTGTAAGTTAAATATTTCCAAAACCGTCAGACTTCTCTTGGCCACTCTGAGGGTTAATAGGTCAAACATATCGGCAGGGCGGTCTTGTACGGGTCAGTGAAGGTGATCACCTTTCAAATTATCCCGGCACAAATAACATGAATGTCGCCAGTGGCCGTCAAGCAAATATTTGTTAAGGAATAGGCCAAATGGCGCCGTTTAGACTGGACAATGTACCTAGACCTTTGTAAGCCACTTGACAAACATTGATCCGGTGGCCCATACAATTTGAATGGAAATATTTCCAACCACTACTTTTTTCTGCATGCATGCACAGAGGAATAATCAACTGTAAAGTCTTACAGAAATGGTCATCGTTGTAAAAGGGAAGGCAATTATTTCGCGTATCTTCGTCCCCGATAATCAAATCAAATATATTCCTGGAGAGTCTTTTCTGATCGCCGAGTACCGTACAGTACAGACATTTAATTCCTGCACCAGTCGACCGTACGTCTGCCAGTGTCCGGCTGTACTAACACCCATTGAAAACACGTCAATTCATAAAGCAAATGCATCAACCACCTACGTAGCTTGCAAATCAAAGCTACGTTCAGTTGTGAGGTCATCTATGCATCCATGTCTAGGAAACTGGGTGGCAATTGGGCGTGCGGTCGTGTATTATGCCCGGGCTGCCCACACTTTGCAGGAATTTAATGCCGGCACTGTAGTCGAATGTATTGCCACTGATTGCACGCTGCCTCGCACTTCGAACAATATTTCTGGTGTATCATTTTCGACGTTGAAAACTCGCTAAGGTTCCCACCCATAGCCGAAAATGTTTCTTCGAGTGTATGAATGTTTGCATATTATAGCTCGCAATTTGGGGAACCGATTTCTGCCACTTTAGATAAAGGTGATAATGAAAAGGAGAACTCAACAAAAACACTAGGTCCATGACGCTTATGTCAATATAAAAACAACAATGGCGATTGTCTAAACATTGTATACGTGGTGAGTGATAACTGAGATGCTACCTTGTCCAAATATGGCTATTTTGACCATATATGGAACCAATACAATTCTTAATGCCGATTGGAAATGGCCCTTGCTTGGCAGGCGTGCAGCAAAGCTAATGGGATGATGCATGCAACCAATCCAAATAAGAATTGGAACAACCACAACACTCATATATACAATCACTTTAAAATGGAATTTAAAAAAATGAGACTTTTATCTTGTTGGCGGTTCTTGCTCAAGCTATTCCTTTTTGCCAGACCGACCCTTACAGCTTTTTTTATTAATATTTCAGACACACAATAGATATAAGCGAGCACTTTGACCAGTAGTGGCCGCCATTTTGCTGCTGTGCAAAAGCAACATCGAGTGTCTGGGAATATGGTTTGCCTAACGACGGTTGTCATGGCACCACAAGAAATATTGAACTCCCAACAATGAACGTTGTTAAAGTATCGTTAGCATCCCAATACAGGATTTATATTACACTTCTAAGAATGAACGTTGTGAAAAGCATTGTAAGAATCTCAATATAGTCCAGTACAACAAATAAATCGACCAATCAGAACAGATTCAGAGTGGGAATGATGCGTGTTTCTGGTGACTGCACTTAATATTTTTTTATAATTTTATTGCTCCATAAACAAAAAAGTAGACAAGTATAATACAGTACAAACATAATAGTGTTATGATTTAGCGATTTGATAGTTCATTGTAAACTGCAGACCACTTTCCAACAGCCTTCCCTAGGTTGCCTTGTACATTACCAAGGTACATGTCTAAGTCCATATGGCTTTTAATAGTAGTTTTGATGCGTGGAAGGGAAAGTAAATTGCCATTCCATTTTTTCATGTATATCTCATGCTTAACAATTAAAATTATACAGTTTGTTATTATCGCATTTTTGGGATTACCAAGCAAGATGGACTCTTTATCAAAGTAGACTATGGAGTTGATGCTATTATTGAGCCAGTTTTCTATTGCAAGCCAGATGTTATTTGCTAGTGGACAATCGTATAGCAGATGTGAAATGGTCTCTGGAGTGTTATAGGAGTCACAATTTTCGTTATCTCTTATCCCGAACATGTGTAAGTTTCTATTAGTTACTAAGGAACGATGTAGTATTTGATATTGAAAATAAGTAATACGTGCATTTAGTTTGCATTTTTTCGATATGTTGTAAATTTTATTCCAATTTAGTATGTTCGGTCCTGTGACTCCATGGACCATTTCTCTTGCCCTTTTGGTACAATGCTATCTTGATTGAGTGACCAGATTTTTCTGACTGTCAAGGTACCTTTTGTGTCTTTTATAAGTAAGCTCATTACAGGTGGTGTCACTAGATTGAGACTGTTTTCTAGTTCACTCATGTATACTTTCCACTCCCTCGGCATTGATCGCCATAAAGCATGGTATTGGGTAATCATTATGTTGCAACCTGTTGAATTTTCCAAGGATAATTTTGTCCTTGGGTTGCCCTGTGCATCAAATAAATCTTTGATAAGAAGAAGGTTGTTTTTATATAGTATATGGTTGAATTGGATGTTCAAATTAATGTTATATAGGCTGGAATTCTATGTCTATTTGCTTGTGCCTATCTAAAGAGATATACCAGTTTTTAAATGCTGTTATTACACACTTCCAGAACGGGTTACTGGTGGTATTCAGTAGTTTTTCATAGTAACAGGTTCCCGTCCATATTAGTCTATCGATTTTATAGTAGACTGCGAATTCCAGCCACTCTGGTGACTGTTGCAAGATTTTTCTTAACCAAGTATGTTTTAAACTCCTATCAAATTCAGTGATGTTGACCATGTTTAAACCACCATTGTCCCAGTCCATGCACAAGGTTACCTTATCGACTTTGTGTCTTTTTCCCCTCCAAATGAAATTGACACTCATTTTCTCTAATGTTTTTTAGTGTTTCCTTGGTAGGGGAGGGTAGTGACTGAAGTACATGAACAATTTTTCACAATATCAAGCTTTTTAGAACAGTTATTCTTCCAAGGGGGGTTATGTTGCGGCAGGACCATGCTTGCATGAGTTTGGACATTTCATTAAGTTTAAGTTCAATGTTGTCCTTCGTGATATTTGACATGTTGAGGACATCATAGTGAATGCCTAAGGCAGTTAATTGAGAAACCCAATCTAGGTTATTCTCTCTGCAGAATCGACAATCAGTTTCCCTGATCGGGCCGATTCTGATCACCTTGGTTTTGGACATATTAATTTAAGGCCTGATTTGGTATAAAACCACCTAAGGATGGACAGGGCATTTCTCAGATTTTCCTCATTGGATTTCAAGAAGAGCGAGGTGTCGTCAGCGTATTGACTAGCCTTGTGCTCTTTATTTAACACTGTTAAGCCTTCCACATCCACGCTCTCCTTGATAGCCAAAGTGAGGAATTCGGAACATATTATAAACAAATATGGTGATACAGGATCACCCTGCCGGCAACCACGCTCTAGTAGGAACGGATCCGATAAGTAGCCATTGAGAACTATGCGAGAGTTAGAATTTTTTTGGAAAATTTTAATCCACTTAATGAAATTTTCACCGAAGTTTAGTGTTCTTAATGATTCTGTAATATAGTTCCAAGAAAGGCTATCGAAGGCTATCTGGAAATCAATTAGTAATATCAAACCACCAATTTCTTTATACTGACATTTGTAGATAATATCGTACATTAACCTTGTACAGTCTGCTATGGATCGATTTTCCAGAAAGCCTTTCTGTTCCTTACTAATTATACGGCAAAGAATAGGGCGTAAGCGGTTAGTAATACAAGAGTAGATGAGTTTATAGGTGGTGTTCAGTAGGGAGATTGGCCTCCAGTTTTTAATTAAGTTGCGTGCCTTACCACTTCTTGGGAGGCATGTCATAAGGCCTTGAGTTTGGGACCGGGTTAGTGAATTGTCAGCAAAGCATTGGTTGATACAATCGAGGAAGAAGTAACCTAGCCAGGGCCAAAATTGTTTAAGGAATTCGGGACTGTACCTGTCTAGTCCAGGAGATTTATAATTCTTCGTGTTTTTGAGTGCATAATCAAGTTCGTTTTTCGTGATGGGTTGTTCTAGACTTTGTTTTTCCTGTTCAGTGATAGTTTGGGGGTGCAGTATAGAGTCAGGGAGATCTACGGGATGGGACCTCTGGTGTAGCCTTATATAGTGATTCATAGAAATGTTTTAGCTCTACAAGGATTTTCTTTTGATTGGTAATAGTTGTATTGTATTCTAGCTTAATTTCACTAATATTTTAATTTATCCTATTTCTGTTTTCTAAGTTAAGGGAAGTATTTATTGGGCTTTTCTCCTTATTCCAACCAATTGGCCCTAGATCTGATATATGCCCCTTTCATTAATTCCTTTCTAACGTCACATAGATTGGTATTTAGCTCAGCTAGTTCTAATATTTGGGCAAGTGTTGCATGGCCATGTTATACTAGCTCGTCAAGAGTTTTAATGTTTTTCTCCAAACGAGAGACTTCATTTATTCGAGATTTCTTTTTGTTTTTACAATATCTTATAATGGCGCCTCTGAGGGTGACTAAGAGGGTTTTACCAAAATAGGGTAGGTGATATCATGAGTTGGAACCCATGAGAAATGGCTTCAATATAATTTGGATGATAAGGGGTCGCAGCTTATATTGATTTGAATTGGTTAATCTCTTTCTTAATCATTTTGTTGAATTGCTGTCAGCAAGAAGACTGTTATTGAATTTCCAAGTCCCCGGGCCGCGAGTTTCGTTGCCTAGGGACAGGGTACAAGAGATAGGGGCATGGTCAGATCTGTATTTTGGAATTATTGCAAAGTTGGGAGTGAAAGACAGCAGTTCTTCATTAATTAAGAAGTAGTCCAGGCGAGCCTGTTTGTTTGATATACCTTGAAGCCAGGTGAATTGTCTTTTATTGGGGTTGTTGACTCTCCATGGATCTATCAGTGAGAAATTATTACAGAGATTGTCTATGGCATTGACCCATTCGTTTATTGTTTTGGGCCAGGTAGTTAATGTTATCCAGATTATGGTTCCTAGTGCAGTTCCAATCCCCTGCTAAGAGGATGTTAGGGTTGTTATAGGCTTCAATTATATCTGATATCTATATTATAAGAGAGGAGGCCCAATCCTTTGCAACGCATGATCTCCGTTGCCGCGCCCCGTTTGCCTAATTCTGAGTTGGCAGTTTGGTGGACGAGTGTATCTAGATGGTTCTTAACGTAAACTAATTTCAGAAAGATTAGCAAAAATGTGCTTTTGATACTGATTTCTCATCCTCA
>OZ012691.1:9370476-9627976 GCA_963942565.1 Maea johnstoni | reverse complement strand
TATATATATATATATATATATATATATATATATATATATGTGTGTGTTTGCGTGTGTGTATATATGTATATATATACATATGGTTATAACCCTTCAGTTGCCTTATTATTACCTGCGACTGGGGCGCCAAGCATGATAGCAATCCCACATGTTAAATACGAAAATCCATTCCCGGAAACAAAGAGGCGATCACCGCAGTAGAGCACTGTTATGGTTGAGAGGACGGGGCCGAACCAGGCGAACGTTGCTCCAAACAGGACACACGTGACCACCATGCCGGGAAAGGTAATAACAAACGGTAAACAGCCAATGACGACGCCCATGCCTGAGTAGCAGGCAATGAAAACAACCTGTGCGTCCACACATCGAATATCCAAAATGGCGCCCAGTAGCAGACGAAAAAGCAAGTTGGATATACCGGTAACTGAAACTAAAGTTGACATCTCGTACTCATTCAACCCCAAATCTCGTACAGAAAATGCTGGCATATGCGTTGAGAATACGGAGTATCCAAAACAGAATAAGAAGTTACTGCAGCATAAAATTACATATCGTGGAGATTTAAATAATGTCAGGAAACTCTTGGTAGTTTCTATTTCCGGAATGTCTTGTCGCTGTCCGATGTTCTGAGTACTGTTTATTTTCTTTGGTCGCATGAGGGCGCCACATGCGCATGCGTGCAAAGTGATTCCACCAATGAGAAGAAGGGAGCCCCTCCATCCATACGTCATCAATAAAACATCTATTAGGTAGGGGTAGACAAATGTTCCAATTCCAGCACCCGCCATCACAACACCAAATGCTAGGCCCCTCCAGCGCTCAAAGTGCCCAGTGACAACAGTTGAAGCAGATGAACAAATTAATCCTAAACTCCCTCCTAAAACAGAAAAAGCAGTGTTCATTAGACAAATTTGGAAGTGGAGTCACAATTGCTGAAACCTTCATTATTCCATTAAAAATAGTTTTAAGCAGAGACCTGTATCCCTGATTCAAGTATGAAGTGGAACTCTCAACTGCTGAAATTTCCATTAGAACTCCCCGAAATCCTAACAAAGATCATAATCTCTTCATGTCTTTATCAAATGGATACGCTTATCAAATTTATTACAAAGACAAAAATGCTCAAGTCAATTTGGTCCTGGCTTAGAGGCTTATAGAGAGAAAACAAACGCGACCCTATCATTTTTTCTGAAAAAAGAAATATTTAGATCCTGTATATGTATCGCATCATAATATATATCCCACAGCAATAGTATCGCAACGACCCCGCCACATTTTCAACATCGATAAGCGATACCTTGTGTTAGATATCGCGAATAACTACTTAATTGGAGATAAGGCATACTGGTAATTTTTAACTTGTGAGCAATACTTGTACTGATGACTCAAATGGCACCTGCTTTATCTGAAATAGAGCAAAGAGCTCAATTGTGTTCCACCATAACATTTGGTTACATGCAGCAATTTCTGCTTTGACAAATTGCAAGCACAGTGTGCTAAACAGTGATATCTTATTAACAATTCTTATTCTTCCAAACGCTAAAGTAGAGCGCCTTATAATGAATGTATGGTCGTATTCTTTTTAAATAAAAAGAGTACAATTTGATTTAACAGTCACGATTGTCCAAATGAAAACGAAATCCTCACCAAAAGCGAATACTTTGCATGACAGCCTCTAGAGAACTTATAACATCATCTGGCTTTAGAGAACAAATATCATCAACAGCCTCCAGATAATTAATAACATCAACAGCCTCTAGAGAATTAATAACATCATCAGCCTATAGAGAAATAATATCATCATCAGTCTCTGGAGAAGTAATAACATCATCAACCTCTAGAGAATTAATAACATCATCAACGTCTAGAGAAGTAATAATATCATCAACCTCTAGATAATTAATATCACCACCAACCTCTAGAGAATTAATATCACCATCAGCCTCTATAGAAGTAATACACCATCAGCCTCTAGAGAATTAATATCACCATCAGCATCTATAGAAGTAATACACCATCAGCCTCTAGAGAATACCTTACAGCACGCAATTTTGGTGGAAATTTTTCCTAAGAAAGTAGGTCACAATGGACAGACATGTTGACCTACTTTCGTAAGTAAAATTTCCACCGAAATAGCGTGCTGTAAGGTATTCTCTTGCAGGAACTCCAAATTTGCCTTCCAGTTGCCCTAGCCTAGTACATTTAGCAGACATGTATGGTATTTATAAATCAACTGAACCTTTATTGATCAAGAAAACCTCATTTGAGGTAAAACACTGTAAAATTGAAACTGTGTTTATATTGAGGTCAGCTCAAGCAGGTAAGTGAAAGAAAACTTATATTTGAAACACCAAGACCTCAGGGATAAGATAACTATTGTCAGAAAGGAGTGTTAAACTAGGAGTTGTCTTATTTTGAGTGTGTCACCAGCATCACAGCCTTAAAAAGATAAATTGAAAAGTACATTAAATTACCTGTTAGAACGCCGAAGGATAGGATGAGGTAGAGTACGCTTGTTGCAAAAGAGCTTAAGACTATACCAGCACTTGCGAGTATCCCACCAACAATTGTGCATGTGCAATGACCCCATTTATTGATGATCATACTACCGATAGGTGCTGAAAAAGGAGGACAAAATTTCGTATAGTGTAAAATGCCTGTTTGTTTGTTTGTTTACATGATATCAACGACTTGAAGGTCACAGTAAATAGGCCTGTGTGCTTGTTTTCTACTTTCAAATAACAAAAGCAATTTCTTCCTGACAGTGCGTAGTAACCCATCTTTCAACAAAATTCTGACTATTTACAGCTTTACTCCAAAGCAGAGAAACTTTCGTGATAAATGTGAATCATATTATGAAAATATACTGCCTTTTCTTTCATGAAGATCTTCTTGGCTCAAACTTGGCCAATCTGGCCAAATTAGCATGTGTCTGTAAAAATGCCACGTATGCTGTTACCCTTAATCAAAACTAGCTCATCTGTTGCTACGTATGTATGTATGTATGTATGTATATTTATTGACTGAAAATACATATTTTCAAAATCCTACAATACAAAATATATTCTCAATTCTATGCTTAAACATATAGAACAAAAATAAATTATACACAAAAATAGGTTAAATATAGTTAATATGCTATGGTTATTCAAAATTCATACATTAGTTATAATAATAATAGCAGATGTTTCTCATACAGTAGGTAAAAGTAGATGTTGCTGATGTTTCAATATAGCTTCAAGTCGCATACCTCTATCCAATACCAGATCGCTCCTTCGTGACCATCTTGTACATTTTATTGATCCAGAATATAGCTATGCACCAGATTGGAAACATGTCACGTAGGGGAACACCTAGGGGATTTCCTCCTGGTAATGTTTCTAGCCTTCTTTCTGAGTCAATTGCTTGCCATATGTCGTTGCACTCAAGTCGAGCACGCCATATCTTCAAGCATTTTTGCTCTTAGTGTACATGTGGCAGGGCAAGACATAATAAGATGGTTGACATTTTCATATGCGGCCAAATCACACATGGCACATGATTTCAATAAGAATGATTTGTGCCTAAATCTATAATCATCAAATTTAAGATTACTCGCACCATATACAAGTCTTGCCATAGTCCCAAATTGATTCTTTAAGTATTACAAGCTAATTTTTGATAAATGCTGCATACTTTACCAAAGAGGGAAAACCTCCCTGATGATTTCCACATAACATGTTGTACCAATTAGAATTTTTTTCACCAATCCCCACCCTACATCGAAAACCAAGATAACATTTATAGAGTAGGCTCCACAACTTCCCTTTTATGCCCATTTTGTAAATCTGGTAAAAAAAAGACCATCTATCCAGACGCTATCAAACGCCTTGGTCACGTCCAGATACAAAAAAACAACCTTATTTGAAATTTCCAAATTTGCATTTTGTAGCAACAGATTCCTGCAGAAGCATGGCAATATGTATAGAGGATACACCCTTCCTACAAACACCCTGAGTATCAAAAATGATATGAGATGAGAACCACCACCCCTCAACACGTGCCTAAATTAAAATTTCGAAACCCTTATAAAATGTGCTAAGGATGGTAATACCTCTATAGCTATTGGGGTCTAGCACTGGCGCACCTTTTGCTTTGTGCAGAGGACTTTGTATGCCTTTTCTAAAATTCTTGGGATATATTCTGTCTTAGGGATCCATTTAAATGCCAAAAACAGAAATTCTACTAGATCGGTATTAATGCAAAATTAAACCTATCACATTATTTACTAGAAATACAGCATGTCGTGCCATCTGAGAATATTTAGAACTTACCGGCAGCCATTACACATCCAAAATTGAGAGAAGTAATAAGTGCTGTGTATCCTTGTCCCTCGTTGAAGGCTTCGAGAAATACTACATGGAACATGCCAGCTGTCAGGGACACGCCTGCTAACATGACCAGACACAGGGACGCTGCAACGGCCACCACCCAGCTCCATGCTCCGTCAACACCACTTCGGGGGACGTGGTCAGACAATACAGCCATCTGTATTGTTACTGTTGCAGGTATAGATATATCTGAAAGTAGAGCGCAGTGGGGCATGTACAATACAGCCTTTTGTTTTATTACTGCTGCAGGAATAGATATATCTGAAAGTAGAGCACGGTGGGCATGAATAATACAGCCATCTGTTTTGTTTCTGTTGTAGGAATAGATATATCTGAAAGTAGAGTTTTTTGGACAATATTACAGAAATTATAGAAGGGTTTGCTCTGTGTCTTGTATATTGTCCGTTTTGTTAATAGTTTTTGATTTGTGTGGTGTCAGTTGTACGAAGAGGATATTTGGGGTGTTTAAAACGGTTTTGGGTGCAAGGAGGATTAGCGTGGGTAGCGTTTTTGGTGGGAAACGAAATTTGGTAAGGAGTTTTGGGAAAATTAATGAAAGGTGATTGTTTGTTGGAATTTGAATTATTTGTCTGAGAGAAATGAGTAGAGGAATAGTAGAGAAGGAGGAGAAGAGTTTTTGGTAGAATGTGGTAGATATAAACAATGGATTAGTGGGGATAGTTTGGGCCTTGACAGGGAAAAAATAAAAAAGATGAATTTTACGTGTAGAGCTTGTGTTAGTGTGATGTTTCTTCTACTCCACCCATGTAGCAGTTTGTCAATTTCCGCCATTTTGTCCTTAAAGTTTTGTTCAGTATAATCCCCTGAAGATTGTTGCTATTACTTGTATTGTGAGGATGTGAATTATCCTTACGTCTACGGATTTCCAAGCCCAGTTTTCAGGATCAATCTTTCTGTTTTTCAATGTTTTAATTCGGGGAAAACACGGAAGCTGTGGAACTTTGTTGTAGGCGAAGTTGATGGCAACTCTTAAGCCTGAATCGCCTTCCTGATTGTCTTTATGATATATGGCATGCCAAAATGATGTTAATTCAACTCGCAAAATATCATGCAACTTTCAAAGTTTTGTTCAACTTTGTTAAATATATTGTGCAACTTTCAAAATATGGTGCAACCTTTAGAAATATATCGTACAACTCAGGAAGGATGTATATTTTTGGGGTACATGTAAAATGACATCAGAGCAGTCATGGGTGATTTGCCATTTCGTGGACAGTGAATCATTGAGTTAACCCATATGCTGGTGGCAAATTTAGCCAATACAAAACAATTCAAAAAACCTAAAAAATGACTAAAACCCAGCACTTGGGTACTCATCTGAAAGTACTCGGTGAGAGATGTCCAATGAATGACAACATGGCAGGGTCTAGAAGGTTTTCAAAAATCGTTTCGTCCTTGTGATTTGGACCTCAGCATTACAAGGGTGACTTGCCCCTCACTGGACCTGCCACCTTTAAATATAAAGAGGTATATTTAGATCTATCAGGTTGAGGTGACATGTCACCCTTCAGACCTTTATGAATGTAAATTAAGATGGCCATGTGGGTGTCAACAGGTACTTCGGACACAGCTGGAGAAGTCATTTACATATATAGCTCTGTGATCAGGAAGCCATTATCAATTAAACAGAGTGTGGACATATAGTCACAGTCAGTCTAAGCTACATGGATCATTTGCTAATATTAAGACAACTTGTGTCCACAGGGGCTTCTTAATATGGTAGATGTAGCTGACAAGCGTACTTTACTCCCAGTATTCCCAGGGTTTGCTATATATATATATATATATATATATATATATATATATATATATATATATATATATATATATATATATATATATATATATATATATATATATATATATATATATATATATATACATACAAACATACATACATATGTGTGTGTGTGTATCTATCTATCTATCTATATCATTGTCTATCTATCTATCTATCTATAGATCGATAGATAGACAATGATATAGATAGATACACACACACATACACACACACAGATGTTTATATATATATATATATATATATATATATATATATATATATATATATATATATATATATATATATATATATATATATATATATATATATATATGTGTGTGTGTGTATGTAACTAAGCTCCAAGTTTGAGTAATATAATATTACGGGTAAAATAAATAAGTTTCCCCTCTACCAGCGACCTTCCCCACTACAAGTGCATGACCTCGCACGACACCCATGACTGCTCTGAGGTCATTATACATGTTCCCAAAAAATAAACATCTTTCCTGAGTTGATATACCTCTAAAAGTTGCACCATATTTTGAAAGTTGCACGATGTATTTAACAAAGTTAAACAATATTTTGAAAGTTGCGCGATATTTTGTGAAGTTGAATAACTATCATACCTCTAATTAGGGTTTTCAGAGTCGTAGAATATACGTATCCACTTGTAGTTGGCGCTGTAGAAACGTGCACTAACCCAATGCGCTGTGTACAATATGTCAAGTGGCGTTACTCTCCAACTGTCGCTGTCTTGGCTGAGACAGTTGTTATCATGGTCTGGAATAGTCCAATGAATTAGCCTCCTTGCAGGTATTTTTTATTGCTGTTGGTCCTATCTCCAGCTACGGGATTTCAGGGGGTGAAAAATCAAATCTGGACAGAAACGCCGAGCCACCGATACGTTTATATTAAATGAACTTGGTCTGGAAGGATGATGCCGAGCACTTTTGGTGTACCTGATAACCGGGTTATGTACGTAATAGACTACAGGGCCCTTCCACTCCAGTTCAGCTCGATTGATTTTACCGAATGATGTGCCCTTAGATGAATAGACATAGTGATCGACTTTCGTGGGTACGCCTAATCTTAAGCAGAGTGCTAGATTATATAAAATGTTTTTCTTTCCAATCCAGACACAATGTACGCATTTGGTACATATATACGATGTGCGAAAGAGCAAATCAAAATATTGTTTTTATTTTCACGACGGTTTTGGAGGAGATAAAATACTTTATTTTCACGACCGTTTTTGGGAGAAAAAATAAACCTCATTTTTTACCAACCACTCATGAGAGAGGATAAATAAAACTTTATTTGTCATTATTTACTACTTTTTGTACATATGATATTCTATGATATACTGAAGGACACGCACGTGGTCTTTGTTCGACTCGCAGATCAATAGGTTACCTGTTTTTATTTTCTCTCCCCAAAAAACTTTCATGAAAATGAGTTTGTTTATTTTCTTCCCTAAAAAAACAAAAAACCGTCGTTCAGATAAAAAGGTTTTTATTTTCTCTTGGATATGACGGACTACTGTACGACGGATTTTTGCATATGACGGACGATATGCTTGGTCCCAGTCCGATGCATATCATGTATTGGTCATATGTATACGACGGATTTTGCATATGACGGACCAATTTTCCTGGTCCCATTGAGTCCGTCATATCCAAGTTCACCTGTATCACTTGACTATGATCAAGTTACCTAAAGGTAGCATCTTATCAAACAATTAGTTTGGCAAAAGGCCCATTTTGTTTATACTTCAATGGCGCTTCTCGTACGGCCTTCACTGAATTAGACATGTAATTGTCGTTGTTTGCTCGGCAGGAACGCACCGTGTACCAATAGCATCTCAGCCGCGCGATTGCATCGTGTCTGCATGACGTCAACATCTTTACAACAAAATGTATCCTTACATCATAAGTGAAAGACAATATTCCAAATATTTATCAGGTAAAAAAGAGTGTCATCTTAATGTACAAATATGAAGAGTTCAAGTTCAAAATGAAAGATAAGGAAAGCATCTTTGAAAAAAGATGGGGAGAACTAAAAACAACTATGAAAACACTTGAATGCTGACAATATTCTTTATTTTTTCACAAATGTATGTCTCCATACAATATATATATATATATATATATATATATACATATATATATATATATATATATATATATATATATATATATATATATATATATATATATATATATATATATATATATATATATATATATATATATATATATTCTGTAAATGGTATTTATACCATGTACGACTACAATGTATAAGATTATTGCATCAATGGATGTGATAACATGTCTCTATACAAGCATAGATATACTTTGTAAAGCATGGCCATGATGTTTGGCAGTCAGGAAAATAAACAAAAAAGGCCTCTAGTAGACTTCTTTTTAAAAAAAAATCTTTACGTTCCTATAATACTGCATGGGCTACTATACGTTGTTGGTAGGGTTCAAGTAGCAAAAGTAGAAAAAGACGTGATATCCGTTTGTAAAAATAGATAAAGCGCTCAATAAGGTTAAACTAATTGAAAGTACGAACGAACTCTAAACGTCTATGTTATTTAAACTAAAAGAAAATGTTAACGTTGAAAATTCCAAATACACATCTTTAGAAGTTTCAAAGAATACGGGACATGAAATGTGTATTAGAGGAAAAGAATGAATTGCCATGGTTGAGATGTATTTATTTATTGATTCAATTTCAATTCAATTTAATAGCAATTGCTGAAATACAATAGGCTTAATTATTACGTTATCAAATATCAGACCAAAGTTCCCTTTTTAGAAGGTTCCATCATTTATTCAAAAGAAAAAAAACTTGATTCTTATTTTGGACAGCTACCACAGTACGGGGAGTGAAATAGTTTTGAAATTTACTTTTTATGATGACTCATATTTGAAAATCTCATACAGGCCTCAACGCTAACTCAAACTGTTACTGGCCCAGTAGGACCAGTAACACCTAGGATCTACTGGTCCTGCAAAATGTTTACTGGTCCTACAAATTTCTCTATAACATAGCAAGAAAAACATTGCATAAAATCCACAGACAACATTTATTTTATTCAGTTCATCTCCATTCAAGTTCATTTCAAATGCATTTGGCACAATGTTTTGGGAAACGTTAACAAAAATGTCTCCAAATGTTTACTGGCCCTGTAGGACCAGTTGAGGTCTTTTTTGCAGACCCTAAGCCATTTTGGGATTTTTTTACTGGCCTGGGGCCATAGGACCACTGTACTTCGAGCCCTGCCATATCTCGACTCAGAACAGTAGTGCTCACTGCATCTCACATGAAAATCAGTTGACTGACTGGCTTGAACGAATTAGTGCTCATGCAGCCCGTGTGGTGTCGCCCTGCCAATGTGCAAATTTTGAAAAGGAGGCAGAGAACCTGTAATGCGCACTCGACTGGTACGCCGGCAGTCTGAATCGGGCCCTAATATCCTGTACCGATTGGGTAAGTTGCAGATCTTTTGTATACCGATTAAACAAGCCGGTATGCATCGGAAGTCATTTTTGCGTGGGGAAAACGAATGAATGGACATGTGAGGTTCACACTGGATGGAGCCAAAATGTAAACAGACAGATTACACAAGTACTGTTCTCACACAAATGGGATCACTTTGAAAAGTAATAAAAGCGTATATTTTTTCTTGTCATTTAGACATTTACTCTAGAAAGGGTTAGTAGAAGCTTGGATTAAGAAAAGAATGGATATGTAACGAGAGACCAATTACTATATGCCCTATAGTTACATGCTGGCCTCATGCCAGAACTACCAGATAAGGCAGCAGGGCGAGGTCACGTGGGAACAAGGACCAATCAGGGCTCTTGCATCGATTACATTACAGAGAAACCTTATCTCCACCACCTGCTGGGGGTGCCCAGAGCACCTATTAGCGACTATTAGTTGACACTGGTTGAGGCTAGCATGTTCAGGTTGACCGGCTGGTTTCCATTCCATTTGTGTTTGGTCTTCTAAGGTAGAAGTTGTAAGTAGTACAAGTAGACTAAAGGTAGATGTTAAAGTAGTAGTTGTAGCCAGAGAAGTACATCTTCTCTCAGTTGTAGCTAAGATGAATAGAACATGGATTGGTCGCCACGGACTAAATACCGTAGGACCCCATTATGAAGCCCTGGACATACCTAATTTAGCTGAATCTAGTCTCTGTGTGACGTCATTAGGGGACCAATCAGGGCTGGTATCGCTTACATTATAGAGTAATCACTTCCCCTTGCCCCGCCACTATGCTAAACAAATGTGAGATTGGACTTTGCCAAGCGGGGCAAGTCAGGGTCTTGTTCAGCTTGCCCCGTTGCTGTATTTTGCTGAATTCACTTGCAACTTGTAACAGGGCAAGTGGTTATGTTGCACCCTGGCTATTGGTTGCAAGTAGGGTATATCAGTTGATCCCTGCTGTGACCCATAACCCATCTAAATTTGCCATGTTGGAAGCAGTTTTAAGGTGATAATCTAGTACACCAAGATTATCACCACTAGGTGGTGTCCTTGGCTGGCCCCTAAGAATGGATATCAAAACAAAAGATTACATGTATGATGAGTAGTGACCAGTCGCCACAAATCTCGACCAAGCAACTTTCTATTGTGGTATGGCCCTGAGAACAAAAGGCAGGGCCCTTAGGGCTTTTTTGTTAAATCGGTTCCAAGCTACATGGCTGTCTGCGCTAACCATGCAGATTCCTTCGAGCTAGACCTTTTTGACCAAAATTTTCATCTCATTTTTGGCTGAAAGTGAATAACGATACAGTTTTCGAAGCCAGTATTTTAGAATATGACAGATATGAATCCGCTCCAGGTGCAAGGTCATGTCACAGGTACTAGTACCTTGAATTCTAACAGGACCTGAAAATCAGCAATTTACTATGTAAACCACGTGCTGTAAGTAATTTTGAGGCTTATGGGAACATTCAAAAATGTTTTTAAAATACTCATCGTGCAGATTCCCTGTTGAGGTAGGACCTTGCACCTTACCAAAGATATGAATGATCATATGGTAGATTCTCATTTTAAAGTAAAGGGGTAGTCTTGACATTTTGCCAAAAAACGAAACACAACCAGATATGTTCTTTAAAGGTGTCACATTATACCTCAAAATAGCCACTTATTGATAACTTTACCATTACTCCGCAACTATGAGATGTAACCTGTACAATAGCATAAGTGCCGTTGTCTTAATTAAACTCAGTTTTCAGATATTCAAGTTTTTAAAATGACCCGTGTATCAAGTAGGGTTCTACCTTGACGGCTAGCCTGCTATAGGAATTGATCATGGGAGGTAGGTGATTGTGGCCATACCAGAGCCGGCTCAGTCAGCAGCCAAACCGATCCTGTACGATTCACGAAATAGTTCTTTTGCCGACATTGCACTCTATAATTACAGTTATTTTACATGTTATTTTAAGTACTGTAAATATTATTCATTCCATGTTATGTTATCTCTGATTTTCTAGGCTTAGCCATGTCGCTGAACCAGTTTATGCACCATAGAAATCCCTACAAGAACAAGAAGCCCAATTTTAAGGATCTAGCAATCAAGTACGAGGATTTCCGCAAGCATGTTACACAAGACCTCAGCGGAAATATCCACCTGGACTTCAAAAATGCTGAGTGTCAACGTGCTTTGACGGCAACTTTGTTGAAAGAAGATTTCCAGCTGGAGGTAGAATTGCCACTAGATCGACTAATACCGACAGTGCCACAAAGACTTAACTACATTCTTTGGCTGGAGGATATTTTCCAAGGAAAACCTGATGGGCTAAGAGGAATAGATATAGGTAAGAGGTAGTGGGGATGATAACTTGTAAAATTGAGTAATTGACTCATTATGGGCCACTTAATAAAGTTAATTTTAGTATTTGTGCATTAATATTTGTTGTAAAGAAGTTTACTCTTTTGTAATACTTGCTGTTTAATCATTTTCCAATTTTCCTAATATTATATATAATAAACAAATACCCCAAAGATTTTATGAAGCTGTTTGAGCAATATGCATATGGCATATTGTGTAAACTTTGCACATATAAAGTAATGTGTTCGTCAGGCAGCTGCCTTTGATATTCAGTTTCATTTTTGTGTAGATGTGTATCTAGAATGACAAGCTATCATGTCAGCATGTTGTTTGATACTAGGGAGTAGCTTAGAGACTGGATGTCAAAAAATGGGTGCGCAAAATGCACCTCAATCCAACTGCTGCGATATTAATAGGGTATAATTATAATAATAATGATAATAATTGATATTTTTTATAGTGCCCTTTCAACTTATAATGTTCAAAAGCGCTTTGGTAAACAGTGTACAATTAATTGTAACAACACTAGTAGTTATCGATCGTTTATCTCATTTTATGCCGTTACATTTTGTAGGAACAGGGGCTTGCTGTATCTATCCTTTGCTGGCATGTAGGAAGAATGGCTGGTCATTTCTAGCCACAGAAGTCGATGACATCAACATTCACTATGCAAACAAAAATATCACAAAGAATTCCTTTACTGACAAAATAAAAGGTATGTGTGGTTTTATCATTGTCAAGGGTATTGAAATTTCGTGCAAATTTCAGGCAAGTAATTATAAGTTTTCAACTTTTCATTTAAATTTAAATGCTAGGAAATTGCTTCAGGATATGCTATACATTTTCTCTAAAAGTATATTTTGTATATATATATATATATATATATATATATATATATATATATATATATATATAATATATATATATATATATATATTTATAATATATATATATATATATATATATATATATATATATATATATATATATATATATATATTGTTAAAATGTTTCCCTCCGATAATATCCCCAAATGTTCTTGAAAAAATGATAGAATAAGAAGAAATAAATGTTGTGGTTAATTTTATGCAATGTTTTTTCTTGTTATGTTTAAGAAAAAAAATGTAGGACCAGTCAAAATTTTGCAGGACCAGTACATCCTAGGTGTTACTGGTCCTACAGGGCCAGTAACATTTCGTGTTAGCGTTGAGGCCTGATATATATATATACTTGGTTGTTATCTGAATATGGCATGGCCTCATTTGATAAAGTAAATCACCCAATTTAGCACACCAATTCTATTTCAAAGTTTTTCGAATTTGTTGTCACTCTTTTTACAAAAATAGTTGGTACATTGATTTTACAGACATAAAAAAGTTCCCATTCAACTCATCTTGAATGCTCTTATTTTTGTGTAGTTGAAAAGGTCGCTGACGAGGATTTGCTGGTGGGTGTGCTTGGTGATGGACACGAGAGCTATGACTTCTGCATGTGTAACCCGCCCTTCTTCGGTAGTCTCCTGGAGTCCCAGGGGGTGCTCAGTACCCGTACCGAGGAGCGGGCACTGCCGAGTTCGTTCTCGACGGCCAGCATCGGGGAGAGCGTTTGCCAGGGCGGCGAGGTCCACTTTGTCAAGAGGATTATACAAGACAGCCTCAAGCTCAGGGACAGAGTGCGGTGAGGCTTTTGCATATAAACATAGTATTCTCCTTCATCTTTTGGACACCCAAACCCTTAAAATGCACCCCTCAGGAAACTTAAAAAAATTTGTGCGGATTTTCTTAGAATTTCAATCGCAAGCATGTAATTGAATTTTTTCATCTCCATATGATTCCCATGACATTGTATAGGGATATTATGCCTTATTTTGGTAAATTTATACATTTTTATGGTTGAAATCTGAGTATATTGTGGTCCCCCTTAAAAGTTTGGAAGCCCAAAAACTTTACAACTGCCAACTTTGGGCACCCAGTTTTTTAGCCTGGCTAAGACCCTGCATATGAACTTAAATTCATTTATGACTGGAAACAGTGCCTTGTCAAGCTGGAACTCTGGTGTCATTAAAACACCCAGAGCCTTGATATAAATACTTCAAGGGACCCAAATTTTTTAATCAGGAATTTCTAAAAATTTCAATATCAAATTAGTAATCTAATGTTTTCACCATTGTAAGTGCTTGTAAGTTAGAAGATGTTTATGGTTGTGTTCTGAATATATTTAGGTCTCCTCTGAAATACAGCACATCCAAAAATTTTACAAATGCAAATTTTTGGACACCCATTTTCAAAATCGTGGCTAAGACCCTAATTGGAAATCTTGAAAAGCAGTGTCTTAGTTAGGAATTTATAAATGCCTATATGAAGGAGCAATCACAAAACATGCATGTCCAGATTTAGCTACCTAGCTACTTTAAAAATCATTATACCAACTACATTTTAAAGTTTATTCAGTCAAAAAGGACAATTCAAAAAATAAAAGAATGTTACCTGTTATCTTTATTAGGCGTAACAGTTGTTTGTTTCCTGTAACCCTACACTTACAAGTTTTTACTTGAAAAAATCCCTAAGTTTTTTTCCCACCCTCCCAACTCCCAATCAACATGAAACATGCATAAAACACACATCTTTGGACAAAAAAGTATTTTACTGACCTTTGGTCCAGGACCAGGAAACAAACACTTTTTTCTAGGCCTTATTGATTTTATATCATTTTTATTTCTGTTTTCAGGGTTTACACGTCCCTGGTGGGTAAGAAGAGCAGTCTTCCAGCCCTGAAAGCCGAGCTGAGGGATAACAATATCACCAACTTCTCGACGACTCAGTTCTCTCAGGGGAGGACCATGAGATGGGCGATTGCATGGAGCTTCGATCAACACATTGAACTTCCTGTACGTCTTTTGTTTGGACCATTTCATGCTCAGAACCACTGTGATAAAAATAATCGTCTGGATTTACGATACTTTTGACAAAAACTTAAGATTAAAAAATTGTTCGCAAATTCTCTCTCTCTCTCTCTCTCTCTCTCTCTCTCTCTCTCTCTCTCTCTCTCTCTCTCTCTCTCTCTCTCTCTCTCTCTCTCTCTCTCTCTCTCTCTCTCTCTCTCTCTCTCTCTCTCTCTCTCTCTCTCTCTCTCTCTCTCTCTCTCTCTCTCTCTCTCTCTCTCTATATATATATATATTATATATATATATATATATATTATTATCTATAATTATTTTCATTTGTAACAGCAGGAATGAAGGGGTTAAAGGTATTTATTTATTTAATAAAGACATATCAAATGGTAAAAAGTATTGTAATAAAAAAGTTTAGTCTGGTATTGTAACGTTTATGATTTGAAATATGTATGAAATTGACTTAATTGCTAACTTGACGACTCTCTCCAAAGACAATTTTTATTTATTAGTAAAATTTCCGAAGCTCACAGTGTTAACTTTAACAAAATTAGGTGTTTGGGAGGCAGACAGCATTGTTAAAAATATATTATATCATTAAGGATGTATTGATATTATATTATTTCTATTATTTTTATATATTTTTAAAGGGACCAATCCCTAGTTAAAGGGCACACAGTCTTGCTAGAGTTATATTGATTATCAATTCCATGGGCATGTTCCTTATGACACATGGTAACATAACTACACAGAAAAAATGAAAACAAAAATAAAAAAACAAACAAGATTAAGATAAATGAAAATAAGAAAGTTCAGACACCAAATTTGAATTAGATTTCAAATATCTTTATTTGAGTTCTTATTTTCATATCTAATGGATTTTTCCTAATTCGAAAAAGTTGATCTTGACACTTCCTATAATGAAAGGGAATTCATCATGGTTTTAGTAATCAGTATCATATATATATTGCCTCAACCCCCCCCCCCCCCCCCCCCTTAAAATGTTTTAGTGGATACTTAATCATCATTTATTCTTTTTCTCAGAAGCCTGTCAAGAAACCGTGCAAGAAGTCCAAAGCGAAAGGTCCATTGGAATATATCGTTCCTAAGTCTCTCACTGATGTCAACTACACAGTTCTTAGTATTGGCAACAGGATCCGGACAATACTGAAGGAATTACAGGTCAGTTACTGTTATACTGATACAATTGATAGCTGGGAGTGTGGATTATATGTCTCTGGTGATAGATAGATGCCAATGAAGCTGTGGAGCGTGTGTAATATTATTCACATTTCAAAGTAACCTTGATGGAATTTAACAAACACCAAAGATGCCAAAGGTGTCTATGGCAAGCTCAGCAACCCGGGGATACTTCATATGGCTTTAATTCAGAGTGCTAAATAATTCGCTTTAGAACCCTGATGTAGGGTATTTGTACTACTTTCAATTTGCGAATTCAAGCACTCATCCAAAGCAGGATATATATTTGAAGGATGTTATTTTGGCGCTATCATGTTGAGCGCAAAAATAATGAAAATTAAGTGCCTGTTTAAGTAACAGTTATACAGTAACACATAACAAAACAGCTTCTAAGAGGTCTATGTAGCTTGTACCATAGGTGTCTGCATTCCACCAATCACAGACCAGCAGACACAGGGTTGAGCATCCTTACCTGCCAACAATTTTATTTAGAGAACACTATTCCGTAAATTCTGTGGTGTATCATTTTCCACACATTTTCAAGGTGTGAGGTGTGTGATTAGGGGTCCATACCGTTAAAATTATACGGTATGGTACGGTGCCGGTATTTTTTATACGGTTCCGGTATGCTAACGGTATCGATACTGGTTACTTTCTTTACTTTGTCGATGTTTTCGAAATTCTGTCGCGCGCGTTAGTGCTTGGAAAAGTGTGGTGGGGCTGGACTAGCACCATGTAAAATACATAGCGTGCCCCTCTCCACACTTTTCCAAGTACTACTGCGCGCGTTAGTGTCTATCGTAGTGCAGTTTCAATGGCGGCCGGCACTGGATGACACGATCGCGATGTATTTTCCCGCCGATCACGCGTCTCTGCACTCTTTTCCGCCTTGCCTGCTATATCAGCAGCGAGGCGTTTTATTCATAGTACCGGTAAAAAAGTACCGGCGACTATTTATACGGTTTATCACCGGTATTTTCGGGCGGGGTATTGGTACCCTCACGGTACGGGTATACCGGTGTGGACCCCTATGTGTGATTGGTGGATTGGAGCTAACTATGGTACACAGGATAAATAAGTTGGGATGAGTAGTTAGTGGTTGGAAGCAGTAAAATATTTCCATCTTCCACTCAGATATATCTCTTTTGTAAACCATTTTCTAGCTATATCACCTACACTGCGGCTGCTAAATTGACAAGGGAACTGTTTGGAAATTTAGTTTTTCTTAACAAACAATCAAACTTGAATTCTTATCTGGCCACTTATTTCTGAGGGATTTAGTCAGTTGTAAAAAAAGCATTCTGAAACCTCACCAGTCACCACAAATCTTTGCATAAAGTAAAGAATCAGAAGGACAACGAATTTGAAGCTTGCCTGCCCTTTAGGGCTGATAGGCTTGTAATATTGAGGTCTGACGAAATCTTTCTATTTTTACAATTGTGTCTTTCTTGTTCAGATCCCCCACAGCTTGGATAAGATCAGTGCCAGTAAAGTCTCTCTACAGGTGTGTGCTCGGCACGACACATGGTCTCACCAGCGGCGAAAACGGCGGCAGCTCGCGAGAGAACAACAGCTCAAGGTCAAGGTTGCGAGACAGGAACCTACTGCTAGTGTGACTGGCTCTAATGCGACTGAATCATCAGAGAGTAGTGGAGATTCAAAGGACGAGAGTATGGAGATTGATGAGGAGAATGCTAAAATGCAGAACACAGGGACGATAGAAAAGGAGGTTGAAGGGCCTAAGGAGGAGAGTAGAGTTGAGGTGTGCACTGACTCAAATGATTCTAAAAATGATGTTTTACAAACAGAATCTGGGAAGGATGCATTTCACAGTAACACACACAAACCTACTATCAAAGGAGATAATGATGATACTGAGTTAAAAGGTTTGAAAACCTCAAAGTGTGAATTGAACAATGTCGCCGAAATGGTGACTTCTGCTCCTGAAAAAGTCAGTGTATCTGAACACTGGTCTTCCTCCCCACTTGATAGCACCTTAGGTGAAAATAAGAAGGCAGAACTATCTGGTGGCAAGGATAAGAACCAGAACATTACCAGCAATACTAAAAATACCCTACCATCTGGTGGTGGAGACAAGAACCAGATTGGTGCACTGCCATCTGGTGGTGGAGACAAAAACCAGAGTGTTGCACCGCTGTCTGGTGGTGGAGACAAGGACCAGACCATTGCACTGCCATCTGGTGGTGAGGACAAGAACCAGAGCATTGTACTGCCATCTGGTCGTGAAGATAAGCACCAGAGTGCTGCACTGCCATCTGGTGGTGGAGACAAGAACCAGAGTACTTCACTGCCATCTGGTGTCGGGGATAAGAACCAGAGAATTGCACTGCCATCTGGTAGTCAGGATAAGAACCAGAGCAGAGAGCTGCCATCTGGTGGCGGGGATAAGAACCAGCAGAGTGATGAATGTGTCTTGAAGTGTACTTTGAATATCAAGAGTTCTGGGGAGGATGTTGTACTCCAGATGGTATGGATTGATGGGACGTCCCAGGAAACCATGTATCAGGTTTTACAACACATCAAAAATAAATTGAATTCCAAATAAGGCAAATAAGATGTTCCTTATTTTAAGTACTTAGTTACACAAATGGGACCTATTCCTTTAAGGAATGAAAATCACATTGATTTCCTGTCACTTCGATAGGCTGCAAGCCTGCAAATGTGACGGTTTTGAACATATGTTAAAAATATTATTTAGTTAATAGAAAACTATGATTTACGTGTACCACAGATTTTGTCTGAAGCAGGCAAAGAATGCTTCAGACGTTAAGGAAAAGTCCCCTTATTAAGTGAAAGATCAACAAGGTTTTTTGTATTTATAAATCATGCTGGTTTCATAGAAATGCTTCATGTGTTGCTTTCATTGTCCAGTTATTCCTCAGGGTTTCTAAAAAAAAAATTCCCTACTCGATTAGTCTGAATACTATGACGTTATTGAAAAGAAAATCACAAAACGTTTTCTCAGCGTTTTGATTAGAGATTTTTTTTAGTGAAGTACATGTATAACAGCAATAGTTCACATTAACTGAACGTTGTAATGCATAACAACAAATAATTTCAATAGTTCAAACATTTTATTGCATTAGACAATTCATATTTTATCTTGTTTACAACCAATCAATATCTATCTTTTCTATCTTATAATCCACACCATGGCACAGTGGTGCCACCTACAGGTCTACCAGTGTACTACAACAATGGTCGGCATTAGTGCATGGAAAATGAAATGGAAAAAAGGGGGGGAAATCAAACCTTGAAATTATATTTTCTAGTCCTAAAGAAACTCAAATTTAGTTTGTCATCAAGGCCCATAACTGTAGGGCAGTGTCATCTTCGTGATATTCATATTTTACCAAGTCATACCATTGCTGTGAACTTCAGTATTATATTGTACCATTATAACATGAACAATGGTAGATCCCCTGGGACCAACACCTTATCAGAGGTGAAGAAACTGGTTAAATCTCATTTCTCCACCTGGTTTTATATATTTTCAAAAGTCATCCCTGGAATACAAAGTTTCATTTAACTATCTTTATGGCACACGTTCACTTAAAGAATATTGGAGCCATCTAGGAAAGATCAGTCTTCATTTAGACCCTGTATGGTCTCATTTTTGAGTGAAATAAATGAATATCATTTCTATCAAGTATGTTTGGTTTCTTTACTGTTTGATGAATTGGAGATGACTTGTCCCATGCCTACTTGAAACCTCAAAGTGAACATCTCTGAAGTGTTAATGTTTAAACGGTTGCCCTGGATGAGTTAACAGATCTCCTTTAGTTACCATATGCAAATTCTAGAAGGCACTTTTCAAAGTAACATTTCGTAGGCAAGTGTAAGTAATATCTTCCAAACAAGGAATATTTACTGAATTTGGTTAACCCTTAAGCTGCTAGTGGCTAATTCAACCAATACAAAATAATGCTTAAAACCTGAAAAATTATCTTAAAATGACTGAAACTCATACAAATGGGTATTCATCTGAGAGTTCTCAGCGAGAGCTTTCCAATGAATACATACATGACAGAGTTATGTTTTTCAAAAATATTTGCATCCTTGTGCTTAGGACGAATGTAACGTCAGCATTGAAAGGGTGAAATAGTTGTGGGAATGTAGTTATTTGTATAATGATGATTATTTATTTACAATTATATTTCAACCTTATAGTGCTCTTATAGCTCTCTTGTAGGTGTTCTCTTCAAAAGTTTTATAGACCCACTTACTCCAGATATGAATATACATGTATGGGTAAAGAATCATTAAACCTGTACATGAATGGGTAAAGAATCCTTATTCAACCTATGCATGCCAACAAGTCTTCTAGAAAGAGTCATCTGCTTCTATCATACTTTTGTAAATTGCATAGGAATAAAGCTAAAAATTGCAAAAAATTGAAGGAGAGTAGTAACTCGAAATACAAGTAACATTCTTCTGCATATTGTTTCTAGTTTTTGCCATAGTTGTAAAGATATTGACAAAATAGGCAGTCTTTGAGAGCTGTAGGCATGATCATGTTAAGTATTAGAGCTAGTACGCTCAATCGGCGGCTCGAGCTATTGCTCGTATCGTCGCCGGCGGCGAGCACTCGAGCCGCCATTACAGCTCGCCGAGTTCGGCGAAAATGTAAATAAAGCCACATCGTCAATCATCTGCCATCTTTTTTGTCTTGCTGACGTCTTTCCCACGTGGGATCCCAGCGAGATTGCACGATAGCAGAACGTGATTGGCTTAGGCAGGCATGGGTCTGTTCTAATTAGCGTGATTGACAGCAATTTACGTTGCTCATTGGCTTAGGCAGGCATGGGGCGGTTCTAAATTAGCATGATTAATTTCGCTCAGCAGTTGATTTCACCGCATGTGCAATGAGTTGTTAGGTCTCGTAATATGTCGATTAATCGCTCGACAGTTTCAGCGATTGATCGAGCCGTTTTTTAGCGGCGAATCCGAGCACTATTAAGTATGAGTAAATACATCATGTTAAAGTTCAGAACCAAGCAGGGACTTAGCCAGGACCTGTCCTACCTGTCTTTTGGACAGGTAGTTTCCCAAAAACCTCTTGTTTGGACAGGCAAAAATTTCTAAGATGATTTTTCAATTTTGACTTTTGGGGTGTAATAACCAGATATTTTCCTAACAAACCATCTTCTAGGACATAGTTGAAGTGTAAATTGCCCTTTATGACACACTAGACTATCAATTGTAGCTGGTATAAGGATTTAAAGTTGAGAAGTGGCTAAATCTGGATGGGCAGAAATTTTGAAATTGCTGTTTTAGACAGGCATTTTTGAAATCCTGGCTAAGACCCTGGAACAAAGTATAAGGCTATGTGTATACATGTGGTGAATATCAAAAATCAAAAACAATTTTATTTATCATCTTTTCAAAATGTTCTTTATTTAGAAGACAATCATTCCCTAAGGTTCATAGACATTACCCTAGGATTTAATAAGGTTGGGCAAAATAGTTGACTCTATAGGAGTATAGGTGGCTCGTAATAACACAAGATAACGAAAGACAAGGTGAACTATTCAGCTAGTACTTGAAGGCTTATGAAACTAAGACAAACTCAACCTAAGAAAATATTTAGAGTGAGTTTTCATGATGCTGATCTAACATCCTTGGTAGGGATAAGCAACATGCCTGCTTCACCAGAAAGACCATCAACATTATGCATTTGGCTCCTCTTAAGAGAGTTTTGAAAGGGTACGCAGTTTTCTTACTTCATCAGGAAGACCAGTGACACAAAGCATTAGGCTCCCCTAAGGAGGGCTATGTGGTTTGCCTTTCTCACCAGATAGACCATCAATAATATGCATTTGGCTCCCCTTAAGAAAGTTTTGAAAGGGTACACAGTTTTCTAGCTTCACCAAATAGATCAGCAACATATTGCATTGGGCTCCTCTTAAGAGAGCTTTAAAAGGGCATACAGTTCACTTGCTTCGTCTAAAAGACCAGCGACATAATGCATTTGGCTCCCTGAAGGAGGCCCACGAAAGGGTATGTGGTAAGCCTGTTTCACCAGAAAGACCATCAACATTATACATTTGGCTCCCCTTAAGAGAGTTTTGAAAGGGTACACTGTTTGCTTGCTTCATCAGGAAGACCAGCGACACAATGCATTTGGCTCCCTTAAGAGGGCCTACGAAAGGGTATGTGGTTTGCCTATTTCACCAAAAAGATCATCCACATTATGCATTTGGCTCCCCTTAAGAGACCTTTGAAAGAGTACACATTTTGCTTGCTCCAAAGCATTTCTTTTTAGCCCTTTCCATGCTGAGGCTACTTATGTTCATGGGGGAAAAATTTTAAGAAAAAGTTGAAAACCATCTAAACCCTGTCATGTTGGTATTCATTGAAAAGCTCCCGCGGAGTACTCTCAGATGAGTACCCACATGCCATGGTTTAAATCATTTTTCAGCTTTTTTGCATCATTTTGTATTGACCAAATTAGCCACCAGCAGCGTAAGGGTTAAGGAGGCCTATGGAAGGGTATGGTGCTTCTGCTGTAGAGGACTAGTCATATGCATTTTACCCCCTTAGGAGCACTATGCAGTTGGCCTTTTTTACCAGAGAGAGCAATATCACATTTCAACATTTACTCAGCTTGACAGGTCTGCCTGTATCTATTGGACCGACACATGCTTTGAGAGTCATGTAAGTTGTGTCTTATTTCAAGGGAAATTACCTCTTGCGCTACTTAAAAAGATTACCTTAATCCATAACATACTTTCAATCAATCAGATCATCCACTTCTCTCCTAACTGCGATAGGTTCAAATAAAAATCAAATCTATGGCACTAAATCACCCAAATACATGCTATTCTAAGGACGCCTCATTATATGCTGTTGTCAATTTCATTACTCAATCAAAAGTAACCTCTATGATTTATATATACAGGGCAATTAATCAGAAGTAATCAACACAAGGATTCTTGACCACAAGTTGATCACAGTTCATAGAAAAGTAAGACACAAAATGGGGGAAAACAATTCAATCAATACGCATGGTGGGCTAGAGATGCAGGTTCTACACTTGATATCATTTGATCACATTTTCGCTGAAACCTAAATTGTACATGCTTAAATGTGCCTCCCTTCCTTAATTCCTGCCTTAAGCATTTTAACAGAACAAGAAGGGAGTCTTGTATAAGATCCTAATGGTCCAACTCTTATGCACGTGTCTTGACATATACAAATTATGGATATTACAGAGGGCCTTTAAAACAGGGCCTCCCCTTTAGGTACACAACCAAGCCCTGGAGATAGCTTCCAATGTGAGCAGGTAAGGATTTA
Source organism: Maea johnstoni (assembly GCA_963942565.1). Taxonomy (NCBI): domain Eukaryota; kingdom Metazoa; phylum Annelida; class Polychaeta; order Spionida; family Magelonidae; genus Maea; species Maea johnstoni. The sequence goes on along the minus strand of OZ012691.1, from coordinate 9,604,547 downwards.
GAAATAACAATTAAATTTTTCATCTGTGGTTGTTATGGGAAGTCTTTTTGACCCTTACCCTACTTTTGCCAAAAGGAAAAGGACGCAAAGATTTCGGAAATCCATCTAAACCCTGTCATGCTGGTATTCATTAGAAAGCTCTTGCTGAGTACTCTCAAATGAGTACCCATGTGCCAGGGTTTCGGTCATTTCAAGATATTTTGCATCATTTTGTAATGACCAAAATTCGCCACCAGCAGCAGAAAGGTTAAGGGGTGGGTGGCAAAGCATTGACTGCATTTTAGTGCAAGTTCTGGTTTCTTATCTGCAGTAACTTACTTCCTTTATTTTTCTGATCCTTCTTTTCCCAATTCTTCTATAGAGATATTACATATCATATTAACAAAAACTTCTAGTTCAATCTTCCCTGAATTTTCTGGACAGCTTACCCGCTTTTGAGTTAAAATGAAATCATATATGTTTAAAGAATTTCTGTATTGGCTCTATTTTTGAGCATTTTAGGTTACCAGACTCTTGGAGTCGTTTAGAAACAGGAAGGCATTCTTACTTCATTACCACCAGTACACCATGAGCCCATAGACAATCTGAGAAGCAAAGCAATCAAGCCTAAAAATTCACAAAGCTTTTTCATGAAAATATCATAAATGCCAGCGTTGGTGTATCAATAACCAATAATAGTTTGTAAGTTCATTATCATCAGTACGCCATAGACAATCTAAGAAGCAAAACAAAAAATCAAGCCTAAAAACTTGCAAAGCTTTTTGACCAAATAATACATTAAATGCCAGCGTAAGTGTCCTAATAACCAATTCATACATAAGCTTTGGCAAAAAAAATTATACATATTCTGGAACTAAAATTTGAACTTTGACATGGAATGTTCTAATTTGTTACCCTTATCTGACCCTAGTGGCAATATCTGGTACTACTAGTTGCACAAATGCACCGATTCTCAGCAGTGTTGACACACCTCTTCCGTCATAAAAAAGATGAAATTATTCCCGTTCACTGCAATATTACTTTCATACACCTATACAACAAATTTCTTTCAAAAAGCTTTTTTATGGTAACCCTGGCTTCAGACACAAGTTGGAAATAACATTTATAGTGTAAACTGCAAGTTATGACATCCAACGCGACTAAGAAATATTTCAATTCTCAGAACTTTGATAGGGTTGGCGTCATTTTCAAATTCCCCAGAAAAGACAATCACCCCTAACATTCAATTGCGCTTCTATGCCATATGTTATCTTTGAAGTTAAATAAATTAGGTAAATAAGTTTTGAGTATAGCGACGGAACATTTTTTGTGAAAAAACATTTCCTTCATTTAATTAGAGGAAAACCTAGAAACACAAGTATGAAAGTGCCATTAGAAACATAAATGTGTCTATAGGTGCATGCATTCAATCTATGAATATGTCAATGGGTGTAACTGTAAATATTTCCTAAATGACAATATTTCATCAATTATGCCAGGGGTTGCTGTATTTCAGAATCAACATCACTAACATAAACAAGCATTCATATTCTTGCATATGAACCATTCAAAATTCAGTCAAAACCACTTACACTTCATTCCCTTACAACTTGTACAACCTAAACAAGGATACATAGGTTTGAAAATTGTGTTTCGAAAAAATCGCTCTCGAAATTGTGTTTTATAAGATGAATTGTAGCTTGTAACAACAAAAAACTCCCACTATTCTGTACCCTCATATGCAGCCTAGGAGTGTTTTTCTAATCACACACGGAATAGGAATGTCTACTCTGATACTCTCTAGTCAATACTCATGCACTATCTCACGCTCACACACTATCTCACAACCCACGCTTTCTCACATGGGCTGAAAGAACATCAACAGGGGTAGCAGGACTAATCCCAATTCTCACACAAAATGTAACATTTTTGTGGTAAACTCTAATAAAAATGATTTTATCTCAAAAACTATGCCCCCCCCCCCCAAAAAAAATTAATTAAGAGACATGAGCATACCCCCTCCCCTCCCTCCTTGGTTCCGTACCCATCCATTGACAACCACAGAGTGGAACTCATTAAGGCTCTGAAAAGTGTTTTTTTTTATTATTAAAAATCCATTATTTGCTTATGCTCTTCAAGAGGTTACCTCAAATATAAGACGTATAAGTTTTGACTCCTAATATGCAAATCCAGAAAACCGATATAACAAGGAACTTCATTCATGGCATATGAAGGACAACTTTCCAGCAAATATTTGTCACAGTTCTTCCTTAATTTCAAAATATCCATAAGAGTGCTGTCCAACCACCAGGAAGACCTTTATATGATAAGGCTATGGAAATCCTTTACTTGATTGCCTATACAGGGCTCGAAATTAAGTTTTTTTTCCAGGGAGCCAAATTGCATCTTCAAAAGCTACCTAAAGGTATTGTGTCCAGAAACCAGTACATCTTTGGGCTCCTTGCCTAAATTTGCGGGAGCCGCTGGAGAATTCAAGGGAGCCCTTGGCTCCCGACACCCCTTAGTTTCGATCCCTGGTATATTGGGTGAGACGCCATCTTGATCTCCAACGACATATACCACATTGGGGTAGTAATATCCAAAATATTTCTGCTTCTATTACATGGATCAACACTTTGAACTCGAGCTTCGTTTGACACAATGGCTTGACACAATGGCTTATTCACAGAGCCAATTTCCACTGTAAATTGTCTTTAACCCTTCGAATGCTGAGGCTACTTTCGTCCAAAGCACAAGTACGCAAAGATTTCTGAAAACCATCTAAACCCTGTCACCTTGGTATTAATTGGATAGCTCTTGCTGTGTACTCTCGGATGAGTACTCATTTGCCAGGGTTTCAGTCATTTTTCAGGTTTTGCATCTTTCTGTATTGGCAAAATTGGCCAACAGCAGCATGAAGGTTAAATGTTACTGTGAGCAATAATGTCCTATTATATATATAGCATTCATTTCTTAATTCAGAATTACAGCTGCTATTATCTTCCTGCTTCTTCATCTTTGATTTTTTGCTCAGCAGCTGGTTGCTTAGCGACCGCATCAGCAGCATCTTTATTTTCCGTTGCTGGACTCTCAGTTGATTCTTTCTCTGCTGCCTCCTCCGAAGAGTCCTTCGCGGTTTTTTGATCTTCTATTTCTTGTTTCGCGTCGCTGATACTGCTGGTGGCGCCACCTTGCTGCCGACGCATCATCTCTAGGCGGAACTTCTCAATATCCTCGGGACTGAAACACAAACAGAACGAATAAAGAATTCAGGAAATCTTTGCTTTTTAATTTTTTACATAATGAATATAGTATTCAGGAAAAATGTATTTTTAAATATTTTAATTTCATTTTCAAGCATGTCAACATATATACAGTGGTACAAAGCTTTGTCATAATGAAATATTTTATAGATAAATAAATAATTGTAAATATTATATTCCATATTAGTGTCTATATAAATCTTTTAAAGTTACAAAGGCTTGGATATATCACTATTCATGTTGATAGATGTTTGAGAGTATTCTTGTACTACGTTTTTTTCTGAAAGGCACACAACATCTAAGCCAGGACACCAAATAAGTTTGGATTTACTCTAATCATAAAAGGAATGTTTGTATCGTTTTAACCCTTATCCTGCTAACCACAACAATTGTCGTGGTGTGTAGCAGTGCTCATAGCTTTCACAGCAGGATAAGGGTTAACCCAATCTTGCCAGTAGCGTCCAAAACAGCCCGAATATTTTTGTGATATCTCTAGCAAAAGCAAATTTTCAGAATGTTTGTATCATTTTAGCCCATTTCTGCCTGTAGCATCCAAAACAGCCTGCCTATTTTGCTGATATCTCTAGAAAAAGAAGTTTTCAGAAAAAAAAATTATGCATTAAAAATATAAAGTATAAATTTTTATAAGAAACTAAATAAATTATGAGAAAAAACTCTCCTTCAAATATCTTTTGATTTATTCTTAAGTTATTTCTAATAGAAACAAGTTCCTAACAACTCATTTCAAGGAGATCTCCAGACATGAATGGGTTTATTCATAGCAGTAGGACTTATAAGTATGCTTGAAGGGCAAGGTAAAAATTGTTTGTATGTGTTTCAATGAAAAAATAAATGAGTGGAGCCACGCACCTGATGTGTACAAAGACAATGCCATTTATGACATTCAGAGTGTCTAAAACATTGGCTAGTGTAGGCGTCTGGATCTGAAAAAATACAAAATAAATCAAATTAGTACATATGAAAGCTTTGGTGATAAACAGATAAAGTAGAAGATGGAATCTTGATTGAGTGCATTGAGAGTTTTCGTTAGAATATTGTTCCTTCCCTTCAAAACTAGACATAGTTCATTAAAAAAAACTTTTCCTGATTCAGTATGAAATCCCACTTGGTATGGAAATTCGCTGCTAAGTCCAACAATGCTTGTTATGGTCTAGATATTAAATTTTGAATTGAATTTATATGGTGATAGGCGAGGAACGATTATGAATGACCATTCACTCTGACTTTTTATTTAACTATGTGGTTTTTGTTTAACAAAGAACGCACCTGACTATCTATGTGTAGATATGTTTGTTGTATGACCTAACAACATTTCTTGTATCTTTTAACTTTACATTATCTTTTGTTGTATATGTAATATCATTTTGTAGTTGGAAAGCTACAGTCAATAAACTATATATATATACAATCATACAGAATATTCACTTGTACATTACCACACCAAACAGTATACTGTATACAGTATTAATATTACAGCAGTTTAATTAATGCAATGGTTTAAACAACCCTGGGGTCCATATTCATTAAACTGCCCACTGTTATTTTGACATCAAATCCCTATGCTAGTGTCAAATGACAAAAAAGTCAGTCATACAAATTCAATTCACAAAAATGAATCTGCACATTTAAGGCAGCTGCCTGCAGAGCGCATTACTTTATATTCGCAAAACTAACACATTATAGGCTATTTACCTGTATTGGTGGAAAGCTGACATCTTTCTCTCCCTTGTATAGCTCATTCATCTTTTTCTGGAAGACCACAGCCTGCTGTGTAAGATGCTTCAAGCATTCCGAGCTCTCCTTCGTTCTCTCATGGGCCTCGCCAAGCTATAAAATAAACGGAATATATCTAGTGATTTCCTCAGACACACTCGCGTTCTTTTCCTCATACATCTATAACATTAGGTATGACATTGTTTAGATTTCTATACATTGATAATTTGCTTTTTCGATTACGATCATTTCGAGACGATGCAATGATATGTTCATGAAAACACTGTCTGTGAAATGAAGGAAAATCACGCAGCATTGATCATGGGTTTTCACCATACCATAAGGGTCCTGACTCACTTTTTAAGCTTCACCCTCACCCAGCTACAAGACGATTAGCAATTTAGCATGCATCTAGAGACCTTCCTTGACACTCCCATTTACATTCTCATACAGTAAAACCTCTCATTGTGAACACCCCAGAGATGTGAACACCTTCTAATGTGAACACTCTTTCCTGGTCCCATTTGTATCTTTTACAATATGAACAGACATCTGAGATGTGAACACACTAATGTGAACACTTTTGCCCTGGTCTCAATGTGTCCACATCTCGGAGGTTTCACAATAGGTTTTAAAAGAACAAGGTACTGTAGAACTGGTATTTTCAACAGGCATTTTATTTTCGCTATTTTCATGCTCCCCATGATAGCGCCCAAATAACACCCTTCAAATAAATATTCTGCATTGCATCTGCTGCTTTTTTTTTGCGTGCTTCAATGCGCAAATTTTAAGTAGCACAAATACCCTCCAGAAGGGGGCTGTAAAGCGAAATTTTTAGCACTCCAAATTCAAACTGTATAAAGTATATGTTCCAGTATCTCACCTGTGCTTTGTAGATGGTGAAGGCCTCCTTCTCGAACTTGAGGGCTTTGCGGAAGTCCCCTTTACACGACTGAGCACGAGCGACCAGATGATAACTCATAGCCACCTTCAAACTCTGCACACCAAAATATCTACGAAAGAAAAGTAACATTGGAGTGAGTAAGACCTCATCCTAGCTGACCAAGCATATTGCATTAAATTTAAACAAGAAGGACGCTAATAGCGTCATAGGTGTATTTCAGGAAGTATTAATAAAGCTATATTACATACCGATTTTGCTTTATATTGAAGGTCAAGATGATATCTATTGATGGTCTGTGCTGGGGCTTTTGGTTCTAGTTGTTGAAGACTGTTATTAAGTCGTGGTCTGAGTAGTATGTTGGGATGGTTGTGGCGGTTGCGGTCGTCATGTTGGTGTAGACATGAATATGGCAGAAAAAGCGAATAAAACACGAAAATCCATTTCCTGTACAGGGGCTTGATACTTAGATAATTAAAATACCTCTCGGTCATTCAACCTTCTGGTTTTCCTTCTCTGTCATTTGACCCCATTCTGACAACATGTCATCCGAATCAAATAATAGGGATGGTAGAATATATATACATATATATATATATATATATATATATATATATATATATATATATATATATATATATATTAGGGCTGCACTCAACACTCACGAACTCGAGTGGCTCGAGCCCTGGAGCAAACTCGCCGAGTTCGAGCTGAAATTTTCTAATCGTGAGCTCGTCTATGTTGGGAACACACACGTAACACAGAGCACCTAACACAAATTATCAACATATATAACTGCTTATCGCTGTCATGTCTTCTTTACAATCTCCAATGTATACATTCAAGCGTTGTTGACCTTTGTACCTCGTCAGCACGTTTTATAATTAAATAAACATGGCAATGTTAATAAATGTCTGCCAATAAATATTTATTTCTTAATAGCTGGGCTGGAAAATAAGTATTTTTTTGGAAAATCGGAACATCCGCGAGCTCCTGAGCTCACGAGTCAAACGGGTGGTGAGCTCATGAGTTGATCTCCCTCCGTGAGTGCAGCTCTAATATATATATATATATATATATATATATATATATATATATATATATATATATATATATATATATATATATATATATATATATATATATATCATGCTGATTAATGCTATTGTGGTTAGAAGCTCCTTTTTAATATCAATATGAAATTCCTATATTAAAAGGGACATGACTTGTTAATACCATTTTTATGTAAATTTATACTAAACTGAACTTTTTTTTATTTTTTTTAACTGAACAACCACATAATATCCATGTAACTAAGGGAGCTACCACATAACTCTGTATTCCATTGCCCCTACTGACTTGAAAGATGGGATGTCCTAGTGTGCCCTAGAGCATAAGCAATCTCTCCTTTTTTCTTTGATGGCTGAACCCTAATTGCCATAATGCATGGTCATTTGGGGGAATAATGTAATTTGGTTACCATGGTCCAGCAGTGTTCCTCTAACACAGTGTGTGGCCAGAAATTAGGCAGTGTTTGTCAAGTAACTTGTTCACTTCAACCATCAACATTCATGGTCAGTTTTAGGGGAGATGTGATCAGGTGTGAATGGTTCAGCAGCATACATCTAAGGGTTTTTGGTCAGTTATAAGGTGAGTAGGCTCAAGTCAATTGTCAGACCTCAGTCAGATAAATGCATCTTTGGCCACTTGAGTATTTATCTTGTAAAGTGGAGGATGCTGGGCAGCTGTGTGCATGCTCAGTTGTTAGGTGTGTAAATTCAATCAATTCTGTTACTCTGATAGACACATAAGATCAACCTTCAACTTGAATATAACTTTAGAATGCAAATGCTCATTTTATCTTTTGTTGGTCCTCCAAAATATATCACTACAGATGAAAATCATTTCAAATTGTAGAATAGTATCAAATGAATTATAGCCTTTAGTAAGTTCAAAGATGATTTTGTTTTGCCCCATTTGCAGAACAGACATGGGTTTCAGCTATTTGAGCCTTTGCGTTTGACCTCCTGATGGAGGGTTTATGACAATCAGACGTTTCTAATTATCAAATCTTATTGGTGTGTTGACAATGAAATTATCTTGGTCTGTTTCGGTGATATTTTGGGAGTAACTTGAATTACTCTCCTGACAGATGCAATGACAATACCAGATACAGCAGTTGTATCATTACATAGTTATTATCCCTTGAACCATCTCAAAGTTGTACCTTAACATTGGTTTTGAAGGAAAATGAAATTTACTACTTCCAGTTTTTTCAAAGTTCATTTTTTACGAATGAAATTCCACAAATGGGCAGGATGTATTATTTAGAGTCTGTTTTCTTGAAGTTGAAACTTTTTTTTCGGTTCTAGTGGCGAAATTAATAAGTAAATTGAGAATTTCGCCAGGGTTCCTAAATCAACATTGAAATAAGCCGTTTTTGCCGTTTTTTTCTAAAGTCGCCATTTTTTTCAAAAATAACAAACATAACAAACAGGTTATGCTAATAGGGTAAAAGCCCTCTTTCTTGCGAACATTTTGATGGGTCATTTGTAACTTTTGACCAAGAAACGGCGACGTGACAATTTTTTGAAAATAGTATGTTTTTTGTGTGAAATGCATATCGAAGGGAAGCCGTAACCTCGCCATTGTCAAAAAAACCAACGCCATTTTTTTCAAAAATAACAAATATAACAAACAGGTTATGATAATAGGGTAAAAGCCCTTTTTCTTGCGAACATTTTGATGGGTCATTTGTAACTTTTGACCCAGAAACGGCGACGTGACAATTTTTTGAAAATAGTATGTTTTTTGTGTGAAATGCATATCGAAGGGAAGCCGTAACCTCGCCATTGTCAAAAAAATCAACGCCATTTATTTTCAAAAATAACAAACATAACAAACAGGTTATGATAATAGGGTAAAAGCCCTTTTTCTTGCGAACATTTTGATGGGTCATTCGTAACTTTTGACACAGAAACGGCGACGTGACAATTTTTTAAAAAATAGTATGTTTTTTGTGTGAAATGCATATCGAAGGGAAGCCGTAACCTCGCCATTTTCAAAAAGATCAACGCCATTTTTTTCCAAAAATAACAAATATAACAAACAGGTTATGATAATAGGGTAAAAGCCCTCTTTCTTGCGAACATTTTGATGGGTCATTTGTAACTTTTGACCCAGAAACGGCGACGTGACAATTTTTTGAAAATAGTATGTTTTTTTGTGTGAAATGCATATCGAAGGGAAGCCGTAAACTCGCCATTGTCAAAAAAATCAACTTCCGGTTGTAGCGAATAGCTATTTTTTCGCTTCCAACCTGAAGTTGGAATTAAAAAATGATTGAATCAGATAGATGAGGATCTCATCTGTCCAGGTAGGTACTCATATTTGGATCGGGGGGCGATAACTTGATAAAACTGAAAGGAATCGGCGAGGAACCATGGAAAATTGACTTATCGCCATGGTCAACACGCCATCACCGATGCGTGATGACAAATATCTCGAAATATTTTGGATTTTCCGAAACCAAAAACATTAACCCAAAAACTATAGATACTTGTCTTGCTAACACTATAAGTTACGCAATTGTAAAGATAGAGATGGCCACAAATCAAAGCTTTGAAAACGGGGTTCAAACTTCGCGGAACTCGATACCAAAATGGCGGACCGAAACCACGCCAATGCCAAAAAAGTCAACTTCTGGTTGTAGCGAATAGCTATTATGTCGCTCCCAACCTGAAGATAACACAAAAAAATAATAGAATCAGATAGATGACGATCTCATCTATCCAAATAGGTACTCATGTTTGGATCGGGGGGCGATAACTCGATAAAACAGAAAGGAATCAACAAGGCACCATGAAAAAAAAAATCATCGCCATACCATACACACACCACAAGTGCCAATCAAATATGTCCGACGATATGAATGGTTAACCAAAATAACAACCCCACGTGGCACAGCACTACGAAAGATGACTGCAACAGAAGATCCACATGATTGGATCCCAATGCGTGACACCACAAAACAAGCACCGCCCCAACGTGCCAATCAAATTACTCCGCCGAAATGAATGGATAACCAAAACAACAACCCCACGTGGCAGACCCACGAAGAAAGGCACAAATTATGCAGACCGACAAACACCGCACAACAACACCGCCCCCCATGCCAATCAAAAACCTCCAACGAAATGAATGGCCAACCAATAACGGCCCCACGAGGCAGAGACCCACACAAAGGGAAATAGACACGCCCACCCGACACGCGCCAATCTCCAAGAAATGACAGAATTTTTCGCGTCCAGGAGAAAAACCGCAAACCACATCCGTAAAGTAGAAACCGCAAGCGTCCCATATGAAGATGTATCTCAGTAAACTGAAATACATAAAAAGTGGTGGATAATCAGTCGCCAAAATAATGAATGGGTTGTTAAATCCTAACTCATTAGGATAAACTCACAGAGGAATTATGGGTTAAGTTAAGCTGAATGAGTGTACAATATATTTCAGGCATAGATTATCGACTTATGTAAAACTTGTAACAGCAGGGCTCGACATTTGTGCTTGCCCCATTGCCCCGGGCAAGTAGAATTTGTAAGTTATAGCTGTGGGGTAAGTGAAAACTGCATCTTGCTTGCCCCACTGGGAAAGTACGTTTTGTATATTTCAGGTTTACTTTTGAGAATGTGTGCAAGTTTCGTGGTCTGCCATCCAAGCTTGTCCTAGAAAATATGCTTTCACATGCCAGAACCATGTTCTACTTGGTTTTAAATGAAATATTATAAAATTATTATATACAATTTTTCAAGGGCAAGTGGAGGTTGGAGTAGGGCAAGTGAAAATTGCAAAAGTTAATGTCGTGCCCTGAAGAGATTAATCTACACATCAATATTTCTCATCCATTCATTTCTTTTTTTTTCAAAAAATGTGTTTCCTGCATGTTTTAGATTCAAAGGGAGTCGGAAGGGCGGGAAAAACTTTAAGGTCAGGATTTCTTTGAGTAAAATCTAGTAAAGGATCAGGTTGCAAGTATCAATGATAGAGGGCACCACCTACTTTTTGTTGAGCTCCAGCGCCTTGTCCAGGAAGCGCAGTGATAGCTCATACTCTCCCACAGCGTGCAGGATCAGACCTATGTTGCTCTGAAACATATAACACAATCACGTAAAACACACAGACTTGTATAATGTCAGCAGTCACAATACAAAGTCACACACTTAACAGGGTCTTAGCCAGAATTTAGAGACTAGGTGACTAGGTGCCCAAAATTGGCAATTGTAAACGTTGTGGGCATCCTATTTTTCAAGGGTGAACTCAATATATTGAGATTATAACCATAAGTATGTATCTACTCACTGAAATTAGGCATTAAGTCCTTACACAATGTCATGGGAATTATAATGAGGAGGATCAACTTCAATTTTATACTTGGAATTGACATTTCAAGAAATTACTCCCAAAAGTTTTGTCCTGAGGTGTGATTTTTGAGAGTTTGGGTGTCCAAAAGACACCCAGACACCCTGCTGGCTAAGACTAAGATTAATTGGCAAATACCGGCAGATTAAAAACATCGGTAAACTAACAGGATTTAGAGTACTTACATCAAAGAGTGCCACCTCTGGATGGTCTTCCCCGGAGCAGAGCACGGCCAGGTAGCGCGACCTGTACATCAGCTTCAGCGCATTCGTCACCTGACTATTGGCAAAACAATACAGCGCAAGGTGGGCCTGGAATAGAGAAATAGACGAATAAATAAAGCAAGACTCAACAATATGGCACATTACTGGTGATGATGTAAAGATCAGCAGTTACAGGTAACATGAATATGAATCGGATCGAAGTACCATATCGGTAATCATTTTATTGATTATGAAATCGGTAAATATTTCTTATCAATGACAGCCCTAATGGATACCACTAAGAACAAAAAGATTTATTGTGAATAGTCGTGTTAAGGGTCTTAGACAATTCCTAATAAATGGTTGTCACAATGGTTAGTTTCTTCAAGAGCACCTTTAAGCAATAAAAAGGAACCATACAATAATTTTTGAAACAATACCAGCACCAGTACTGGTACCTCTTAACAGTGTCCAACCCTAGCTACAGCAAGTATTTACATATTCCGTGATGGTGTTTGGGTGGTCTATCCCCACGGCGCGCTCACTCAGATGCAAACTATTTTAACTCAACTGAATAACTAAAATCACCTATCAGATGAAGCTACAGACATGATATGGTCGCTCATCTGCACAGGATGTGCACTTCAGAGGTAAATTATCCAACTATCAGTGAGTACTTACATATTCGGTGATGGTGTTGGGGTGGTCTATGCCCATGACTCTCTCGCTCATCAGCACCGCCCTCTGCTGGAAGCTGAGGGCCTCGGGGTAGTCGCCCATGATGTAGTTGAGCCTGGCCAGCAGGCGGCAGCACGCTGCGATCTCGGGGTGCATGGCGCCGTAGACGTTGTTGAGGAGGTTGAGGGCCTCGCTGATCAGCTCATAGCCGTCGCGCAGCAGCCCCTGCTGGATCTTGTTCTGCCCGCTCGTGAAGAATGTGTACGCATCCGTGGCCTGGAAAAAGACAAAATACTCACTGTAGTTCCTTGGTATAACAAAATATTCACTGTTGTTTCTTAGTTTAACAACAAAATATTCACTATAGTTCCTTGATTTACAATGAGGTACTCAGTGGAGTTCAATAATGATATATTGAAGCCAATTATTTCATCTTTCAAAACATAAATCATTTCTCCATGTAAACTACAGCGCCTCAACAGGACCTGTAGCAGTTCCCATTGTTCTGTCCCCACAGAATAGCTCATAAATAGCTCAAAAAGTGAATATGATTTTCTCTTCATTCAAGAATTTCATTACCTGATTAGGCCACTCCAATTTATTTACTTGTCTTACGTGCTCAGGAGGTAGGAAATGAGCCATTTTGGAATAAAAAAAAAAGTTGAAATATGTGACTTTTTTTATTTTTTAAATTTTTTTTAGAGTCTGACAACTAGGACTGGTAGCGATCTGATTCTACCAGCCTACTCTCAACTAAATAAAATCAATCAATCTATTAATCCCTGTAACCAGAATGGTGGGAGGTATACCTCCTCAAGTCTGAGGCTCTACTACAGCAATGATAGCTTCCTGTAGTTGATTGAATCACACTTACAAAGAATATATTTTTTTTGGAGTCTGACAGAAAATTTCAAAACCACTTTCGTCCGTAAGACACCAAAGATGACTTTTTTTTTCTTTTTTTTTGGAGTCTGACAGGATTTTTTTTCCAAAAAAAGCTCGTAAGACAAGTAATTAAATTGGAGTGGCCTTAGTTATTAACCAATGTTGGTGGGGGTATTTTGCCATTTTTGCGACAGGTCCTTTGTGGTCTGCATATCATATATCTACACAGTGCCTTCATTAGACTATCCAGATAGTGCTGAACGCCAGATAAATAATACCTACCTTGGGATGAATATGTTTGACGACGGGGAAGATGTTGACTATGTCCTCCTCGAAGAAGGTCTGTTTGTTTTTGTTGTCGAGGCTGTAGTCTCGCAGCATGATTGTCACGCCTATCTTCCTGGAGATGGACCTGAGGAAGACCACCTTGTGGATCCCTAGCTCCTCCGTAAGTGTGTCCAGAGTCTCACTGTAACATAGAGCAAAACACAGGTTTATCATTAACATATGAGTAAATTATGCCTAAAAAGTTATGTTTCCATTGTGTCCATTCAGAGTCTCACTGCAACATAGCAAAGTACCTGTTTCAATTAGGCCTAAAAAATTATTTGTTTCCATTGTGTCCATTAAGAGTCTCACTGCAACTTAACAAAATGCATGTTAATCATTAGGCCTAAAAAAATATGTTTCCATTGTCACACCTGTTTTCATACAGATGGACCTGAGGAACACCACCTTGTGGATACCTAGCTCCTCTACTAGTGTGTCCAGAGTCTCACTGCAACATAGAGCAAAACACAGGTTTATCGTTAATCATTTATCATTAATCCTTAATCATACAAGATCAAATACATCCCTACATTTGGTTTGCCCAATGATAAAAAAACAGCTATTTAACCCTTGTGCTGCTGGTGGCTGATTTGGTCAATAGGAAATGATGTAAAAAAGGCTGTGAAATGACGGAAATCCTGGCACATGAGTACTCATCTGATAGGACTCAGCAAGAGCTTTCTAATGAATACCAACATGGCAGGGTTTAAAAGGTTTTCAAAAGATTTTGCGTTCTTGTGCCTTTGATGAAATTATCCTCAGCATTGAAAGGGTTAAACACTCGTTCACTTACCAAGGCAAGGCAGAGTAATATGGAGTTCCATATTTTTAAATATGAAAATGGCACCATCTCTCTCATCCTTCAAGAAACTATACCATAATCAATTTTCAACTCTGTTGCCCCAAGCATGAAAGGTTTAATCCTTAAATCTGAGGGCCACAGCGAAAATCAAATCCTGTATTTGACTGTGTTACCCTCATGAAATAAAGATTATCATTATTATTATTATCAATAAAAAAGTAAATTTGAAAAACAGCAAAAATAGAAAATAAAAAGAAGAAAATAAAATACAAAATACATGTTTTCATTAGGTCTAAAAAGATTGTTGCTTCCTGTCATCTGACCCTTTTTACTGAAAAAATCCCTACCTTAAGTTTTTTTCCACCCTTCAAACTACCAATATACATCTGACTTGCATGTAAATAACCCAGGCTGAAAAGTAACTACTGGTGAATAAGAATAAGGAGGTCAAACAAATCCATTGCTTACCTTTCCAGTTTGAATTGGTAGTAGCTTTTTATTTCTGTCAACAGTTTCTTCCAGAGGGTCTTAGGCGTCTCCGATACCCATTCCGTGTTGTCTGCAAGTAGAGAGAGTATTGATAAATCAAGCCTCTAAGACAGTGTTGTGAGAAAATGTTTTTATTAACCCTTCCATATTAATTGGAAAGCTCTCTCTGAGTACTTTCAGATGAGTCCCCATAAGCCATGATTTCAGTCATTTTTTTTTTACATTTTTTGGCATCATTTTGTAAAGACCAAATTTGGTGTTTAATTATTTAAGATTCTACTGTACATTTTATTTATCATATAACATAGTAATCTAAAAGATGAAAGATTTGAGCATGAATATTTATCACCATCCCTTACTTCTTGTGAAAGGTTATCTGAGAAGCGGGAAGTAGGGAAAATTCCCCATAAAACAAATACTTCAAGAAGTTGTGGTGCAATGCGTTTCTTTCATTGAAATATCTTTTCTTCAAATGATGACCATTTACAAATACTGCACAATTTAATTGGATTACCAGTAGTACTCACAAGCTTAAATTGTCAATGAGAGGTAAAAATCATACCAACAACATAACTAGGCAATGCTGTTTTGAGAACAGCTTTCATTGAAATATTTTTCTTCAAACAATGACCATTTACGAATACTGCATAATTTAATTGGATTACTAGTAGTACTTACAAAAGCTTAAATTGTCAATAAAAGGTAATACTCATTCCAACTACCTACCTAGGCAATGCTGTTTTGAGAACAGCTTTCATTAAAATATTTTTCTTCAAACATAAAAATTTACGAAAATACTGCATAATCTAATTGGATAACTAGTAGTAGTTACGAGCTTAAATTGTCAATGAAAGGTAAAAATCATTCCAACAACTTACCTAGGCATTGCTATTTTGAGAACTGCTTACATTGAAATATTTTTCTTCATATAATTTTAAAAAATACTGCATAATTAAATTGCATTACTAGTATTACTCACAACAAGCTTAAATTGGCAATGTAAAGTAATTGGCAATGTAAGGTAAGAATCATTCCATGGACTTACCTAGGCTTTGAAGCATTAACACTTTATTCTTTTTCTTATTCTTCTTCCTTTTGTTTGTAAGCTACAAGTAGAGGAAAAGAAAAGTGAGTACAAAGCTAGTCATGAATGATTTCAAAATAAAACATGTGGTGGTTTTCTCCTCTTTTTTTCTCTGTGAGTAAAATAAGGGTAGTATGTAAGTAGTTGTAAAGAAATTACCCATTCTTTATAAAGCCCTTCATTTCAAATAAACATTTGATATACTTATTAATTTGGTGGTCTGGCTGAACTCAATTAGACTCAACCAGAAAATGTCTCAATAGGAACATCCCTGGAGGAGAAAACTGAAGAGGTATTGCCAAGGGCAATCTGGCACATTGAGTACGATTATGTAGCATCATAGACCCTATTTTACACACCAATGTTAGCGATAGGGTCAAAAAAGTTTGCATCCACACTCATACCAAGGTTCAGATAATCCTGCGTCCCGAACTTGGGCCAAAAATGGATGTTATCTGTCTGAGCCTGTGCTACTGCATACATAATGAGCAGCTCAAGAACTGTTTTAACCCTTAAAATGCTGAGGCTATTTTCTTTCAAGGCATAAGGATGCAAAGATTTTTGAAAACCATCTAAACCCTGCCATCTTGGTATTCATTGAAAAGCTCTCGATGAGAACTCTCATATGAGTACCCATTTTTCAGGATTTCGGTCATTTTTGAGGTTTTTTTGCATTATTTTGTATTGGTGAAATTAGCCACCAAGGGTTAAAAGGGAAATTACTGGGTTCATAATGGGTCTTTTATGCAGCCACAGATATTTCACATATCTGCATCCAAATCAATTGAATATGCTATGTCTTACCTCCTGTGCGGGGGCCTGCGTGTGTGGTGAGGGGAAGGAGCCAAGAAAGAGTTAAGAAATGAACCTGTATGTCTTACCTCCTGTGCGGGGGCCTGCTTGTGTGGTGAGGGGAAGGAGCCAAGAAAGAGTTAAGAAATGAACCTGTATGTCTTACCTCCTGTGCGGGGGCCTGCGTGTGTGGTGAGGGGAAGGAGCCAAGAAAGAGTTAAGAAATGAACCTGTATGTCTTACCTCCTGTGCGGGGGCCTGCGTGTGTGGTGAGGGGAAGGAGCCAAGAAAGAGTTAAGAAATGAACCTGTATGTCTTACCTCCTGTGCAGGGGCCTGCGTGTGTGGTGAGGGGAAGGAGCCAAGAAAGAGTTAAGAAATGAACCTGTATGTCTTACCTCCTGTGCAGGGGCCTGCGTGTGTGGTGAGGGGAAGGAGCCAAGAAAGAGTTAAGAAATGAACCTGTATGTCTTACCTCCTGTGCAGGGGCCTGCGTGTGTGGTGAGGGGAAGGAGCCAAGAAAGAGTTAAGAAATGAACCTGTATGTCTTACCTCCTGTGCAGGGGCCTGCGTGTGTGGCGAGGGGAAGGAGCCAAGAAAGAGTTAAGAAATGAACCTGTATGTCTTACCTCCTGTGCAGGGGCCTGCGTGTGTGGTGAGGGGAAGGAGCCAAGAAAGAGTTAAGAAATGAACCTGTATGTCTTACCTCCTGTGCAGGGGCCTGCGTGTGTGGCGAGGGGAAGGAGCCAAGAAAGAGTTAAGAAATGAACCTGTATGTCTTACCTCCTGTGCAGGGGCCTGCGTGTGTGGTGAGGGGAAGGAGCCAAGAAAGAGTTAAGAAATGAACCTGTATGTCTTACCTCCTGTGCAGGGGCCTGCGTGTGTGGCGAGGGGAAGGAGCCAAGAAAGAGTTAAGAAATGAACCTGTATGTCTTACCTCCTGTGCAGGGGCCTGCGTGTGTGGCGAGGGGAAGGAGCCAAGAAAGAGTTAAGAAATGAACCTGTATGTCTTACCTCCTGTGCGGGGGCCTGTGTGTGCGGTGAGGGGAAGGAGCCAAGAAAGCAGTTGAGGAAATGGCTGATGGCGGACGACAGACTCATCATCTCCACGCCCTGCATGTACAGCTTGAACAGATGCTTGGCCGCGCGGCAGATCAACTCACAGATCGCTATGTTCTGAAAAGAAGATGGTGCGAAATTAGTGGAAATATTGAAATAATGGTTAAATTTCCTATCTAAAGCATCATACCCTCCTGAATGAGGAATACTAGACAAACCTCACTATATGAATATCATTTATTTAACCCATTAATGATTAGAGTTCCTCCAGAAAATGTCATCTGGATCTATGATATTTTTGACAGTATCTTTGTAAAATGAGAATGGGTTTATAAAATATTTCAAAGGGAGTTATAGGTACAATTTCTCCTTGAAATATTCTCCTTTAATAATATAACTCTGCTTTCACCATATGTATTTTAGTGAAATTGGAAGGCTGCTTTTGGTGGCTATGAGCATTAACTGGTTAATTAAAATGTATCATTCTAAAGGGAGTTATAGGTACAATCTATCCTTAAAATATTCTCCTTTAATACAACTCTCACCACATGTATTTTAGCTCAATTGTAAGTCTGCTATTGGCGGCTTTGAGCATTATTGTGTTCTTTAAAATATAAGGTGTGAATGAGTAACTCACATATAAGTAAGAGAGTTGTGGAAGCTTGGCGATTTCTTCAGTCACCTTGCCCAAATAGCGCATATTGATGCCACTGTAATAGAGAAAAATAAAACATAAGAAATGAATAAACTAAGCAATTTTCAGGCCTGGTCTAGTATGCATATTGATGTCACTGAAAGTAAAAGATAAGTTTTCTTATAGAAAAAAAATCATGCAACAGATATCGTAAGTAAGACACAGTGAAAAATCATTTCAGTATCTCGGATTTAGTTGAAAAATATAAGCCAGTTGCTTTCACTGTCACCTGATGACTAGATTTTCCTTTGCTTTAACGCCTGGTAGGGCTATGAGCAATGTACTTCTACAAGCCTAAAAGTATCTTATTTGATCTTTGCTTCAACATGTCCGGGCTATGAACAATGTACTTCTACAGGCCTAAAAGTACTTTATTTGATATTCGCTTCAAAGCCTGGTAGGGCCCAGAGCTATGTACTTCTAGAAACCCTACAGTACCTTATTTGATCATCTTACAATTATCATTATGTTATCGAGGATACCACCTGTCTGAAAATGAGAGCTAGAAAGTTTGTCACTCACTGGTGATGCATAGATTCTGTCAGTGTGTAACCATCTATTGGTGAAGATGTGTGTTCTAGACAGTCGCGTACCTACAAAAACAAAGAGACACAATATACTACCTACTAACACATGCATATCTTCATAACAATGTTCAATAAGTTCAAATGATAGTTTCCACGAACGTGAATATAGGAGCCTTTTGCATGCAGTTGTGCCCAATCCTTCAATCACCACCTGATGCTAATCTGTGTAGTCTTAGCATGTGGTTGCACCTCCACTATGGGAGTATGTGAGAAAGTTACCAGTGACTTGGGGTTACACGCTTATCTGCTTCTACTCTGTGTAGTCTTAGCATGTGCTTGCACCACCACTATGGGAGTATGTGAGAAAGTTACCAGTGACTTGGGGTTACACGCTTTATCAATTATCTGCTGCTACTCTGTGTAGTCTTAGCATGTGCTTGCACCACCACTATGGGAGTATGTGAGAAAGTTACCAGTGACTTGGGGTTACACGCTTTATCAATTATCTGCTGCTACTCTGTGTAGTCTTAGCATGTGCTTGCACCACCACTATGGGAGTATGTGAGAAAGTTACCAGTGACTTGGGGTTACACGCTTTATCAATTATCTGCTGCTACTCTGTGTAGTCTTAGCATGTGGTTGCATCTCCACCATGGGAGTATGTGAGAAAGTTACCAGTGACTTGGGGTTACACGCTTTATCAATTATCTGCTGCTATTCTGTGTAGTCTTAGCATGTGCTTGCACCACCACTATGGGAGTATGTGAGAAAGTTACCAGTGACTTGGGGTTACATGCTTTATCAATTATCTGCTGCTACTCTGTGTAGTCTTAGCATGTGCTTGCACCACCACTATGGGAGTATGTGAGAAAGTTACCAGTGACTTGGGGTTACACGCTTTATCAATTATCTGCTGCTACTCTGTGTAGTCTTAGCATGTGCTTGCACCACCACTATGGGAGTATGTGAGAAAGTTACCAGTGACTTGGGGTTACACGCTTTATCAATTATCTGCTGCTACTCTGTGTAGTCTTAGCATGTGGTTGCATCTCCACCATGGGAGTATGTGAGAAAGTTACCAGTCACTTGGGGTTACACGCTTTATCAATTATCAACTATTATTATAAGCAGGTACTTTTCACCAGGTTCTCTATTGGTTACAACTGGCTTATTAAGGCAGAAAAAGTGACAATGACAATAATCGAAATTCAAAATTCAGAATTCCACTATGGAAATCAAAACCAAGTAAGAGGTTAGACCTTTGACAAGATAGGACAATTAGAAACTAGAGACTTGATATTCAAGGTTCAGATTTTTATCAATAAGATCACTAAAACTTACAAAAGCAGGGATTTGATGGACCAATAAGAACTCAGCTGCGTCCTTTACAAGCTGCTGTTCTTTCTTCAAAACATCACTCTGAAAAGAAACATAAGGATTAAAGTTAACCAGTGTTAGTCAGTAATTCAGTCAGGAACATATTACAAACAGACCCTTTTCAGTACACACAAATACTTGCTATCATTGAAATGTCTCGAAAAATGGTTTGCTATCATTGAAATATCTTGTGAAAATGGTGAAAACAACAACCAATAACCTATCCTAACTTAAAAATAAAGTACAAAATGATGCACACTGCCTTCAAAAATAAAGACTATATTAGTAAGCACATAATGGCTTTTTATATATCTCATTGCCAAAGAAACCCATTTCATTAAAATGATTGTGCACAGCAAGTCAACTGAAAGTCTCTAATGAAGTATATACTTTGCAAAAAAATCTTTTGGTGAAATGATTTGGTGCCATGTTGAAAACAACCTTTTCCTCATATAATGAACCAATTTACAGCCTGCTCTATTTCATTTTATTTATCAATTTTACTAATTTCACTAATCCATTTATTGTATCTTACCTCAGGGTTGGCATGTCTGACATGGAGTTGGTAAACATCTGTATTGAAGGCTGCTACAAACTCTGTGTCGCTGAGAGAACCCACGGCTTGAGCTGCCTTCTTCACGATGTCTTTACTATTCTCCTCCACTGAAACCAAACACACAAAAAATCAATCAACAGACAAAAAAATATTGACACGTTTAAAGTGAGCTACAAGTGACACTGAGAGAACCCACGGCTTGAGCTGCCTTCTTCACAATGTCTTTACTATTCTCCTACACTGAAATGCAACACACACAAACTCAATCAAAAAAAAGACCAAAATATTGATGTGCTACAAGCAGGTACTTAGCCAGGACCCGTCCAGCCTGTCTTTTGGACAGGCACTTTCCTGAAAACCTTCTTTGATTTTTCTATGAAGAATTTTTAATTGTGACTTTTTTGGGGCAATAACCAAATATTATTCTTACAAATGATGCTCTAGGATAAGGCTGGTGTGAAAAGTGCCCTTTTTGACACAATAGGCTATTCAATGTAGCTGGTATGAGGATATGAAGTAGTTGAGTAGCCAAATCTGGCAGGCAGAAAGTTTGGAATTGCTGTTTTGGACAGGCATTTTTAAAATTATGGCTAAGACCCTGGCCACAAATGTCACTGGAATGACACCACAGATTGAGCTGAAGGTGCTATGTCAATAAAATACTATAGCAGCTATCATATATCAGCTATCAAAATATTCACCGACTTTCAAGATTAGTTATTAGCCATATTGCCTATAGTTTCTTAGGAAAGGGTTAAGTTTATTGAAGTTTCTTACATGTGCTTGCATCAGTTCCTGTCAGTGCCTCAACAATCTTCTTGGCTTCGTTCGTCTCAATTTCTTCTTTCTTCTCTACATCCTTGGTACCTTCAGCCTTTTCCTTTTCCTCACTCTCACTCTCTTTTTCCTGAACAATAAACAAGATATTGTCATAAAATGGTAAACAATGAAATTGGTTTCCCATAGGTGCAGGAATGATATCATTACAGAAAATAATGATGAAAGAATTACAATGTTGTCTTATTTTGATACCAATATATTTGTTGTTATAGAAAACAATCTCATGTCATCAAATGTCAGTTTGTAATCCCACCATCTGCAGCTTACTAACATATCTCAATCAAATTAAATTGAACTAAATTGGATAATATTAAATTTGAAATAAATGAAATTAAATGAAATTGTTTTACCAACAAAATTAATCAAAAGAGGAAGTGATTGATATACAACATGATAAAGGATTGAAATCATTTTCCCATAAATAGTTAATGGAGACATTCTCTTCTTCTACTGACCTTATCAGCCTTCTCCTTCTCTGCCAGTTGTTTCTGTAGCCTCAACTGCTGGAACTGGTATGCTGCATGCTTTACAAAGGCCAGATAACGGGTTCTGTAATAATAAAACATGTTACGGTTAACCCATATGCTGTTGGTGGCTAATTTTGCCAATAGAAAATGATGCAAAAAACAGAATAAAGACTGAAACCCAGGCACATGGATACTCATCTGAGAGTACTCAAGCTATCCAATGAATACCAACATGACAGGGTTAAGATTGTTTTCACAAAGTTTAGCATCCTTGTGCTTTGGGCAGAAGTGGCCTTCACATTGAAAGCATTAATAAGACAATATGACGAATGGGGGATATACAATATTATGAAGAATTGAGATCTACAGACAGGAGCCATAATATTTTTGATGTACTTACTCAATGAAGGCATCTACAAGTTCCTGGCGCAGGCAGACAAGCTTGTGGCAATGATTGACAGGAAAGCCCTGAGCTTTGGAAACCTCGCTCAACTCCACTCCATCAACTACAAACAATAGAAACAAACAATAGAAACAAACAATAGAAACAAACAATACATGACCTTTAAAACAGGAGACCATATTGCAGCAAAACTTTGATGGATGAATAGATATCAAGAGTGGTGTAAATGAGAATGATTAGATAAAGATACTGTATAACACTTAACATCAAGGGTCCTATATATTACAAATGGGCCAACCATAAATTTACATAACTAGTTATTCATAGGACATTTGTTATTCCCAGGGAATGATCTTAATGGTCGTTTTAGGGGCATTTGGCCCTGGATCATGAGATTTGCAACCAGATGTTAAATAATAGGAGCCAAGTTTGCGAATGGACATATCAATTAGAGTAAACTGAGAATTTTCTTTCTTTTTTTTTTTGAATTTTTACTTTCCATCTCCTTATTTTACGTAAGTGTCCAAAAATACATCTGCAAGCACATATTTTTCAAAAACTTTTGGGGGAGCATGCCCTTAGACCCCTCTAGCCTGAGCAGTGCACACCTGGCAAAATCTTAAAAGTGTGCTACCCATACCAGGTTTTATTCACTCATAGATTTAAAATCCTAGGAGCCAAATCTGCTCCTGTCTAAAAATGTTAAGGTCACTCCCCATATTCCACTACGATAACTGTGTATCATCACCCTAGCACCTAGGAATGTCATTGATATACCTTTTTTTATGATTTGATTAATTGCTATACTCTTTCCAATATATCATAATTTGATACGCTGTGTCTCGGCCATAAGCCCAATTGAAGTAGATCATCTCTTCCAATTTTTCTTACAAAAGCCATGAAGAATGCTTCAATATTTAATCAGAATTCCACTTGGCATTTAACAGGAAAATGTCTGGGAAAAGTATATTTTTTTTTATTAATAAACATACAGCCAAATTGGGGTAGAGGATATCAATTATTTCGATTCAATACATAATCTTTCGATTCGATTTAATTGACAAAGTGAAAATGGAGATTTATCAATTATCAATGACATTCCTACCAGCAGCAACAACAGACTGGTCTCAACTCATTCTCACCTTTCATGAAGTTGACATCAGGGGGGAAGGTTCTCAGAAGGTCAAGCACATAGTGCCGTCCATCATTACCCACAATTCCCTTGCACTCCACCGAGGAATAAAGTTCAACTTCCTCTTCTTTATCGTTTAGCACTCTGTAAAGAAAAGTAGAAAATACTTCAGAGTTGATACTTGTGACTGTGACAATGTGAATACATGTACTTAAATCAATAAATTAAAATCAGGTCTCGCAGTCATCAAGCGAAATGTAAACCTTTATGCTGCTTGTGGCTAATTTGGTCAATGCAAAATGATGCAAAACCTTTTTTAATTGACTGAAACCCTGGCACATGGGTACTCATCTAATAGTACTCTTTCAGAGCTATCTAATGAATACCATTATGACAAGGTTTAGATGTTAATTAAAAATCTTTGCATCCTTGTGCTTTGGACAAAAGTACCCTCAGCATCGAAAAGGTTAAGTGCATGGAAATAGAGGTTCGTACAAAAAAAAACAATTATTTCAACCTGTTTATGCGTAGCAATAATTTTAATGTCACACTCAGTTAGCTGATACCACCTCTCTCCTACTTGCAGAAATGATAAAATGTCACTTTCAAATCTAAACAAAACATCTCATAATAAATGAGTAAGGCTCCTAAGTAAAATGAGTTCATAAAACATCACTGCCAGTACTTACTTGTGAGGTCTTATTTTCAGAGCTGTGGATGTTTTTTGAAGCTGGAAAAATGAAAAAGTTTGCATTAAGATGAATGAATGAGCTGCCAATTTCATCACAGCTTCAATAGAAGTCCATATTCCGTTAATACATATTATCAATTTCTTATTTTCAACTGAGAAAATGAATTTAATTGAATTTCTTATTTCAACTGACAACTCTCTAAATAACAATGACTTCTAATAACTGATAGCTTTTTTTACATTCACTTCCCTTACTCCTTGGTAGTATAAACTCTTCACACACACTCTTTTGTAAAATCAAATCGCATTCAACTTCTGTATTTTTACCATGTGTTCTTTTTCATGTGCTCTGTTAGGACATGGGAGTTTTATACTAGGCTCAGAATTTTGTCTTACCAGCTCTAAGTACTTTTCAAAACCAAATCTCAATCAACTTATGTATCTTTTCCACAATCTTTTCCACCTGCTCTATAAGGACATGGGACTTTTTATTCTAGGCTCAGAATTTTGTCTTACCAGCTCTAAGTACTTTTCAAAACCAAATCTCAATCAACTTATGTATCTTTTCCACAATCTTTTCCACATGCTCTATAAGGACATGGGACTTTTTTATTCTAGGCTTAGAATTTTGTCTTACCAGCTCTAAGTACTTTTCAAAACCAAATCTCAATCAACTTATGTATCTTTTCCACAATCTTTTCCACCTGCTCTATAAGGACATGGGACTTTTTATTCTAGGCTCAGAATTTTGTCTTACCAGCTCTAAGTACTTTTCATTGGAGATGACCGTCTTTCCAAAGTCTACCGAACCGTACACCACAGACTGCTCCTGCTCCCTCTCCAGGATACCTGAAAGGAAACAAATGTAACCTCAAGATCTAGTGTTGGGACGATCATCGATTATAATCGATAATCAATCGTTTACCTCTCTGATTCTGATTAATCGATTACAAAACTGGCAATCAATAATAATCGGAAATGGTGACACCTAGTAGAACTAAATGACAGATATGTTGTCAGCTTTCTTGCTATGAAACTAAGCCCAAAAAACACTTCAAAACGAAGTTAAGGTAGGTGCTAATAGCAAGTAATTGTCATAGACTATCACTTATTATTAGGCTCTAGACCTCTAGCACCCAATTACTGCAAAAGTGCGATGAACTGATTATGATCGATAATCGATCGGTTGGCTGTAACTGATTATCGATCATGAAATTGCAACTGATTCCCAACCCTATCAAGACCCATAAAGTATATTACAACTTCCTCCTTCCTCCCTATGAATCCCTGAAGAGACCTGACTACTATCTTTCTAATAACTATAGTAATATAGACATAAATAATTACATATCAAAGATACTTTGGGCATAAATCAAAATCAAATCCTGTATTTGACTGTGTTACCCTCATGAAATAAAGATTATTATTATTATTATTATCATTATTATTATTATTATTATAATTTTTCACTGGGCAAAATTTTTGGATCCTTAAATCTAAGGAAATCTTAACCCATTTACACTCAGAGCAGCCAAAAGAGGCCTGACAATTATGGAAATAGTTTACTTACAAAAGCATTTTCTTGAAAATATTTGAAGGAGAAATGCTGATCATAAGCCCAACAACAACTGTCCTTCAAATATTCTGTGAACTTTTGCTTTATTCTCAAGTTATTTTCAAAAGTATGAAAGTAGCAGACGATACCTTCTAGAGAAACTCTGAGTGTTAATGGGTTAAACACGTCATACCGTAAAAATAGATAATCAGGGCTGAAAATCATACAATGGCTAATCAAACATTGATTGATTTCTACCTTTTTTTTAAATATTATATTCATCCTCAAACTTTAAGGACAAACTATTCTGGCCCTGAAAGGTAAGAAATATACTCTGGCCCTTAAAATTGTCAATTTCCAGCTCTGCCAGGGCAGAAATAAATCGAGGTCTGCCAGAGAAGGAAGGAAAAAGCCACATGTCATGAAATGTTTTGTTCACCCTATAAGTTCTAACTAAATCTCTGAAGTAAAAGTCATACCTGGTATGATTGACTGTGCGGTGACCCTGTACCCTCTGTAGTCGACCACCACCGTGCCGAGGGTATAGAGCCCCTCAGGGTCCACTGCTGCATAGGCCTTCACACCCTGCAGGTCACAACCCTACAAGAAAATCATAATATGGTCAAACATAGGCCATTGATACTTTGCATATACAGAATATCATATGTTCACATGTGCAAAGGTTTTACATGATCTATCTTTGGTGAAAAAGATTTTACTTTGGTAAAAAAGATTTTTACTTTCGTAAAAAAGATTTCACTTCGGTTTAATTTACAACACTATCCTATTGGAAGGATTCATAAAATGCTTTGGGGACTCATATTTTCATGGAGGCTTTAGGGTCCAAATGGGGTGTTCATTTTTTTTTTACATCTTAAGCATGTAGCATTTTATGTATTTCTCAAATACTGCTTTGTTATCAAGATGCCAAGAAGAGAATCATATATGTGCTAACTGCAGATGTACATGGGTTAAACAGAGAGTAACTAATGTCATGTTTTTGGTTTGTTTCCCTATTTCAACCAGCTACTTACAGGTGCTGCATAGGCCGCAAAGTCTCCACCAAAGTCTTTATAGTGATCCTTGACATCAAACCCTAGACTGAAGAATATGTTGTTCCACAAGAACATCTGCATTCTGCAAGAGAGAGAAATATGTGAGTACTTGACAGCAGGGTCCAAGCCAAGATTTAGACACCGGGTGGCCAACATTGCACACTGATACCAGATAAGATAATCCTTCCATTGACAAATTTGCATTCTGAATGCAACTGGTTGGTTTCTTCTACTGTATACTGTGGCAATTTTGTGCATATTAAGTAATGCACTCTACAGGAAGTTGACTTTGATGCGCAGTTTAATTTTTGCATATGGGAGTTGAATGACAAGTTATCATGCTACTTCTCCGGAAATCATGTATCTTTTGGATTGGACTCACCAATGAAGAAATCAAATAAACCACACATCGAGTACAAGTACAATTCTTATGAACAGATTTAAAGTTACACCGGCTTTGGTATCCAATTCAGTAGTATGAGTTGAATAAGGAACATCTTGCTGGATTTTTCACTTACTTGGCCTCCTCCCCAGGGTTGATAGCCATGATGTTGCCGTCAATGACTGCCATGGCACCTCTCGTCGCAGCCACCACAAAGTCACTGTGAACCTAACAGAAACAAACAAGTTATTAAGATCTGAACATTACAGTGCACCCTTGAATAAGAACAGTAGTATTGGATGTAACTGGAGACAACTACATGGAGCAACAATGTCTAAATTTTCTGCGTAGAATATCAAAGAAAATATCTAGATCAGCTCACTTATAAGACTAGCTACACTTATGGTTTAAATACCTTTCATGACTGCAATGCCAACTCTCTTTTCTTGTCGCACCATAGGCCAGGCTACTACCATATAATTCTACAAGGCATTATATGCGATTGATAGCTTCATGCCGCTCAACAGAAGCAACACAGATGCAATATGTGCATGTGTTGAGGAGGGGTCAATAGGTCAAAAAATCACCCCATGCGTGAACTGGCACCATGTCTCATGAGCACATGGCTGGTGATAATGTAGAGATCCGCAGTTACAGGTATCATAAATATGAATCAAATGGAAGTACCGAATCAGTAATAATTTTTATTGATTATCGAAGCGATAAAAATTTCTCATCTATGACAGCCCTAGGTGTTCACATCACCGGGGTGTTTCACAATGAAAGGTTTGACCGTACCTTGAAGATGGCCCTCTCTCTGATGAGCCTCTCGGGCAGGTTTTTCCTGGGCAGTTCGCGGGTCGTCTGGAGCTCCTCGTTCCAGTCCCTCGTCTGGCCCGGAATATGCTCCTCATAACCTAGCCGCGACGAGAACGCTGCAAGGAAGAACGAAAAAAAATCTAACTCATGATTTCTAATATTGATGAGGCAAAAGTCAAACTCATGATTTCTAATGAAGCAAAACTTGTGTAAAGTTGTCCACAATGGCATTTTGAGTATATTTGGATTAGGGTGTAATAATAATGTGCGTAGAAGTTGTCTTACCATCTTCAGCGCGTATTGAGTCCACATGGTGCTCCATGGCGGGAGCCATCCAGGCGTACACTTGGTAAGGCGTCGGCACACGCTCAAATGGATGCTTCTGCGACCTGCAAACAAAACAGAGAACAACTATAGATTATAATAGAAAATATGAACAACAAATTATAACGAAAGTAGATTACAGCTAGCATGTCAAATTCATTTTCAAATTTGTTATCAATTTCAAGTCAATTTTCTCCGTTACTCTTTTACACTTGAGCCATGACAAAATCAAATCCTGGAGCTGAAAAATATTATAAGGTCACCAGGTCAACCATTTTCACATGCATCTTGCCCAAGTTGTGCGACAGAGTTGTTGCCTGAAATTTGTGGAAAGGTAACACGCTCTATTTTGCTCAATCATTAAGTTGTAGGTAGTCAAAATCTAGACTTTCTTTTAAATTCAAAATTGCACATAAGTGCAATTTTTATTCTCCATAGATCATCAAAAGCTTGACATATCTGTCAGAGAAAGAGGGGATAAAAATAACTTCCAAATTCAAAATCTCAACATATTATAACCTCGCTATGATTGGTTGAATATGGTACATCATGGCTTACCTTTTCTTGAGCAGGATCTGTAGGTTACGCTTGAAGGCGGGGCTGATCTGACCCAGCAGGTCTATCAGGGAGTGGTTCAGATATTTCTGGGGGGCAGCTCTGGGATCAAACTCATCCTGGGTGGATCTGAAGGGAAAATATCACATCATTTATAATAAATATAACATCATTTAAATAAAGTAATAGAATATTAAGCTGTGATACCAACACATTGCAATTTGTCTGCTCCCATATATGAACAATGTATTAACTTCATTACGTAACTTTATATTCATCCAATACCTTTATTCTCATTACACAATGTAAAATATCTCATATTCTTTTTCATGTACCACTGTATGTGTTGACATGTTGAAGAGTGAATAAGTAAACTATTCAAATATGTTTATCTGCTCCCGAGGGAGTTGAAATGGTACAACAGATGAACAGGTCTGCTAGCGAACAAACGTTGATTGTGGGGATGTGTAACGTTATTTGTTACATCGATAATATGGATTATCAATAAGGAAAAGTATTAGATCATTTCAAATTATTTCAAATGATATAATTAACGATAATCATTTAGCATTTCAGATACAAGAATCTACTTGTAATTGAGCTACACAAGAAGAGGCGCCAAGGCGACACTTGATTAATTACACCCTGCAAGCCGATCGGAGCCTTCAAGTAGTAGTTAGGATATTGTTAAAATATTGTATAATTCTTAAAATAGCAGTATTGTTTAATTTGGTACCATTTTAAATATATCACTATCGGACCAGATTGTTTAAAAATTAACGATCTGCATCCCTACTTGCGGGTTGTGTATAAATCCTACACCTGAACAAGACTGCATAAACCCATAATTTAGTGATCATTCTTTTTACTTTACCACCATGTATAGACACACATAATAACCCATTACTGAGGGATGTTTGGTGAGAACTGGATGTACTTACTGGTTGAGGTAGAACCCTCTGGTTGAAGCTGTGATATGGAATCTTTTCTCTTCCAAGGTTTTCACATACAAATACAATAGGTCACCTGAAATAAAACAGCAACAATAATTAGCAAAGTTTGATGAACAAAAATACATTAAATAATATGCCAAATGACACAAATCACTAGGCTCATTTTTAAGGTATGCATAAAAACTACTTTGTTCATTTAAGATAAGTGGTAAACAATGATATCATAAGAAATCCTACAAATCTAATTTGCATTGGTTTTTAATTCCTTGGTGGTGTATCACTTAGCCTACTTTTTTGTAATTTTTCAATCCAATGATGTCTAGAAATAGTCATACTTTGAATGATTATTTTTGAGGTATTGCTTTCATTTTGAATGACTCCTTAGGATCTGCCAAGAAGTCAAAAAGAAAGCAACACCTCAAACAATCATTCTTGATCTGACTAATGCTTTGACAAAGAAAGAAAATCCTATATCAGATGTTGGGTGTAAAAGATTGTTTGTTTCCTGTAACAAAAAATAGAGTAGGTAGGCAGGTAATTTCTTTTTTTTTTTGGGGGGGGGGGGGTTCAAATAATGCATGTTCCATGCCAGCTTTAGTTGTAATGCTGTGTTCTAATCCTGTATATATGTTGATTGGGGGTTCGAAAGGGCAGAAAAAATTAAGGGTAGGGAGTAAAACCTTGTAAGGGTAGGTTTACAGGAAACACTCAATTTGTTCAGGCCTTCCTATGACTTCACTGTGCTACATACCTACCATGCATTTTCCTGTTACCTGCCTTTAATGCACAGTTTATTTTCAGCATATGAGTGTTGAATGAATGTTTTCACTGTGCTTAAGAATAAGTTAACATTACTATATATTAGGTTTAGAAGCCTACCATGCATTTTCCTGTTTCCTGGTGGGGGGTTCCAGCCGCTGAAGGTGAGGACCTTGAGGCACGCACCCGCCTTCTGTTCCTTGTTAGTTGGGTGGAGTGGCAGCAGAGGGCGCTCATTGCTGCAGGGCATGACATACTCGGGCGGGGTACAGTCAATGGAATCTTGCTTGTTCTTGCGGTCTGCAATAGAAAAGATACAGAGACATGAAAAGCACATCAGACATCAATGTCATTCAATGAGTTCCTAGTTTATATTATTATATACAGTCAATGTAATACACATAAATACAGTCGATGGAATATATATATATACAGTCGATGGAATCTTCCTTGTTCTTGCGGTCTGCAATAGAAATGAAATGGAGACATATGAACAGCATCAAATATGTCTTAGAGGCAGAGAACATGGATTGGTCGCCATAGACCAATTTCCATACAGCCCATTTACTGAACACACAATCTCACCTTAATGAGACGTCACTAGGAGACAGATGAATGAGGGCTCTTACATTTGTTTACATTGTAGAGAAAGTTGCTCACATACATGCGAAGAAGGCATCTCTTGAGTGGTTCTCATCAACACCTGGGCTAGAAGTTGTGCAGAGGCTGTTGAGCTATATCCGCTGGTTGCGTATCCGTTATTCACGATAATGTTCAACAAGTTCCTAGTATATCATCTATTTCAATTTATATATGTCAGGAATTCAAATTATGTTCATGAATTAGAAATAAAACTGAACTTATATTCATATATATGTGAAGGAACAAAACGAAGTGTAACTCTATAATTCTATTTATGTTATTTTATGGCATGAATTTTGACACCAAAACAAACATACCCATAACATCTCCGGCTGTGATTGTGGTAAGGAAGGAGAGAGAGTTGCAGTCGATTCCGTTGTAGGCATCTTCGGAGTCGACCGATTTGAGCAGGTCCCTGATATGTCTAACATGGATTCTGGCCTGGCGAGCTGTGTAAGGTTCTGCAAGAAAGATACAATTTCATTAATAGTGATAACAATGATGGTGACACAGTGGATAGTGGCAATGATTAAGATAAAGATGATGTTGACGAAAATGATGATCAAGCAAGGTGTTAAAATCATATGCGAATGTGAAGTTGTTTTATTCGTCCTGCGCCTGTTTTATTACAGAAATTCTCCTTCCATTATTTGACAATTCATGATATTAATAAGTTATTTTCAGTGGGAGTCTTACGCATGAATGAGTTAACCGATATTGGATTTGAATCTATAGCATGTATTAACATGTTGATTAATATTCATTGTACTGAATCTCGACAGCCTGACTGGGTTTAGATGGTTTCCAAAAAAGTATGCGTCCTTGTGCTTAACTTGGGGTTAACATTTTCTATTTCTGCGATGTAAATTGACATTACCTTCTACGACTTTGATGAGCGATCCTTCTTGGAGTCCCTCAATGCTCTTCAGCTCAGCGAAGTTATCCAGTGTAGTCCCGTCCAGTTGCAGAGAGAAGCAGGTCCTGTGACACGTATCTTCCCTGTCAATGAGAACCTGGTAGATCTCCTGGACCAGCTCCATAGAACTCACCTGGAATAAACCAATCAGCAATGAGAATAAACGCAATGAAATAACACACAGAAATAAGGCCTATAATGTTTGTTTCCTGTAACAGCCCAAAAGAAAATTTGGGAAGGTATGTAGGTAAAAATCTTTTGCCAACTGCATTATTTTTGGTCCCCAGGGACAAAATCAACATTGAGGGTTTTGGGGGCACAATTTGAAATTTGGAAGAGCTAGGTCTAGGGGGTCTTCAAAATGGGGCTGCTTTGGGTCATGTACACTAACTTAGTTGAATGGTCATTATCAGGTCAGCAAGTGCATACAGATATTTCCTATTCTATTACAGCAGGTAAGGTAGTGTCGCTTGGATATTTCTTATTCTATGCAGAGAATCATGAACATATTCGAAGGAGAAAAGTTCATTAAAATACAACAATTATCCTTCCAAGTTCCAATATTTGCGAATTCATGATATTTCTAAGTTATTTTCAGTGGGAGTCTTTTAAAAGCATGATTGAGTTCGGTCCTCGTGGATATAAATGTATTATACACACATTTCTACATTTATATCATGCATATTTAGGGAGATCTATAACCAGCCCAGGTAATGTAACAAGATTGCACAAGGTTAGGAGGTCTACTACATTAAGCTCAATATAATTTTTCAACAGATTTGCATGAAAAAATCACTGGGAAGTTAATATCATTGGAATTTACACATTCATTTTTTTTATAAATTCAACTTATGACCTTGCTGTACATTGTTTTAAACTATCTGTGCCAATACAGGGTTCGACTTTCCCAGGGGCCCGGGGGCATATGCCCCTAGATTTTGCTGTGGGCCCCTAGATTTTTCAGTCTGGGGGACCAAAATCGTATGGAAAACAACCAGGAGTCCTGTTTTTGACCACCAATTTTTATTGAAAGACCTTTCGGGCCCCTAACCTGAAATCTAAGTGTCAGACCCTGCAATTGTGTCTCAGGCCTGACAATTTGTGAATTTTTTCCTAAAATTTATTTTGGCAAATTGTTTATTTCAGTATCACCTATACTTTTCATGTGAATTAATGCTTCATTCATAAAATATTTTCATAAGTATTATGACTCCAGATGACACTTTCCAGACTCAGCAGGAAGAGGAACTCTCATCACTAATGGGCTAATGAATTTGATATCATGGGCTGATTACGGCTATTTCTATTTATATGTGCGTGGTGATAGTGTTACCAGGAGGGTTTTGTAGCCAGTGGCCGGCGACTGCCCTCTGTCAACACAATAACACATGTAGTTGACAGAACGCACGCTCCGGACAGCTGGACATCACTGGACACCTCTGGACATTGCTGGACATCCGCTACCCTGGTGCCAGGGTCTTAGCCAGCAGGGTGTCCAGGCATCATTTGGACACCCAAACCCTTTTAAAAAGATTTTAAAAATCAGGACAACAAATTCTTTTTGAGAGGAATTTCTAAAGATGTCAATTTCAGGCAAATGATTGAATATATTTACAGTGATCAGTGTAATTCCCATGACATTGCATACAGATTTTTGCCTTATCTTATTAAGTAAATACATGCTTAGGCTCAAGCCCCTTTGAACTTTTAGGTGGAAAGGGAGCTATATCAAATATCAATTAACAACTATTAAATAATAGGTTGTTTTATGAATATATTGTGGTCTTCCTTGAATAATAAAAGAATACCTTAAAATTTTACAATCGCCGATTTTGGACACCCAGTTACTATATCCTAACTTAGAACCACCCTGGACACCACACTGACCAGGCACTGGTCACTGGGGAGGGAAAGATGGTGATGTAACTCTCACACACTGACCGTTACAATATTAGAATGACCCGTCAAATCCCTCAAGTCATTTATCTAATGCGACACTGTTGGCCTGAGATGATCAACTACCACACATGCTGCGGTGATATGTGATGAAACAGATAATTTGCCACATCAGTCACACTAGATACTGGGAAGGTCCTACTTCAATTATCACTCCCTTTCTAAACCATGAGGGGAGGCAATTTGGTAGAAGTTATCGCTGACAATTGTTCTTTAATTTACAACTGTTCAAGCGCTGAGATGGAGCTTGTTTGTCTGATAATAATACAAAATATTTTCTTTGGTAAGAGCATTAGTTTCAAGTACACTAGTTTCAAGCAAATAAATGATTCAAATTTTACTTCAACTAGAATTCTACAATAATAACAAAATACTCTGCATATTTTGATAAGTAGATTCATAGTAATCATTTTCAAAAAAAATATATCTTTTATCTTCTAAGATTGCCTATCTCAGACAGCCAGTCATGCATTTTCATGAGTACAGGTAGTTGATAAATGCATGTTTATAAATAATATCTAAATAGCTGTTAATATCTTGCAAAATGTTTTTCTTTTGTGGATACCAATATAAATGCTTATACTTAACCCATTGATGCTCATGGTGGCTAAAAGCTTGAAATCTTGATGATATATCTTTCAGGAGGAAGCATATTTGGGAAAGGATTTGACAGGGAAATGTTCATTAATCAGAGCACTGCCAACAAGCTTCTTTCAGATATTTTGGTAAAAATCACACCTAAAACTCAAACAACTTTCCTCGAAATATTTTGTGAAATCATTTTTGAACCCTTAAGTTATTGGTTGAATTATCATAGACCCTGCAGACACCAAGTTATGAAGATAATAACTGTCATCATCTGGAACAATATCAAGAATTTGGCATGAAGAGAACACATTAATTTGTGGCATGACTTCTTGAAATACCATGTAAAATCACACCTTAAACTCGAACAACTTTCCTTTAAACATTTTGTAAAACAATTTTTTAACCCCTTTAACCCTTCCAATGCTGAGGCTAGTTTCGCCCAAAGCACTTGTAAGGACACAACAATTTTTGAAAATCATCTAAACCCTGTCATGTTGGTATTCATTGGATAGCTCTCATTGAGTACTCTCAAATGGGTAGCCATGTGCCAGGGTTTCCGTCCTTTTTCAGGTTGTTTGCGTCATTTTGTAATGGCAAAATTAGCCGCCAGCAGCACCAGGGTTAAAGGACCAACCCTTTTATAACTGGAAAGCCTGTCAACGGCCAACTGTTATATACTGCCATATTCCAGTTAGTCTGGCCCTCGGGGACTGACTGGTCCCACGACCAGTTAAACACCAGAACACTTAATGGGGCATCACACTTACTGGAGCTTGGTTTGTGTCCACCAGACCACGAGCCGTTATGTAATATATTGAAGGTGATTAAATAAATGTGTAATTAATTGGACACTTATCCAAGAGATCCTTGAAAATTACATAAGTTGGATCTAGAGAAGCACAGAGATTTAAGAACTTGTCTTTTCTCGTCATCCCAAGTAAAAGTGTTGCCAAGCATGTAAACATGACTTCTCAGGCCTCAACGCTAACTCAAAATGGTACTGGCCCCGTAGGACCAGTAACACCGAAAATCTACTGGACCTGCAAAATTTTTAATGGTCCTACTAATTTTTCTTTACCATAAATATAAGAAATATTGCACGAAGTTCACAGACCACATATATGTATATATATATATTTTATTTCATCTTCATTTACTTCAAAAACATTTTGGATATTCTTTAGAGGAGACTTGTTAATTTGAATGCCCCCAAATGTTTACTGGCCCTGTAGGACCAGTTGAAGTCTTTTTTTACTGGCCCAGAGTCGTTTTGGGGAATTTTTACTGGCCTGGGGCCATAGGACCACTGTTAGCGTCGAGCCCTGCTTCTGACTTGCCCTACATGGGCAGTTGAAATTCAATTAAGATTTTTAATTAGAAGCGCAAAACATTTAACTGATGAATTACTTAATCTTTTAAATGTTTCTGTTGTAATCAAATAGTTGATAAGCAACACCTATAAAACGGCTAATTAACAATAGGATAATATCTAAAGAAGGCACCAGGTAACTTTTATCAGTGTTTATTTTGAAAACCTACTTTCAAAATGCTGGCTTCATCCCTGATATACAGTTATCTCATTTATCTTTGTCAGAGCTGAACACCAGATAACAATATTGGAGATACTAGAATACACATTTATTTATGTATGATAAGGTGTATGCATAGATACATCAGTCATTATCTGTAACAGCAGGGACACACCTCGGTCACAGCTTCATACACAAGTATAATGGTATAGATAAACCAAACAACTCTTCAACCATTCACTCCTGAAGTGCTCGAAAAAAACAACTGTTTATATCATTTTGAACTGAGTATTACATTATTTTTTTAACAAAGATCATTTGTCAAAACCCAACCCCCAAATCCCTTGAATTATCTTTTTAATCTCATCCTAATATTTAAGTTTTCAAAAATATTGTCAATCCAGACGACTCAAGTCAAGATATGAGGGCATGAATGGGAGGAGCAAGTGAGCTTTTAAACCCTTTCAATGCTGAGGCTCCTTTCGCACGAAGCACAAGGACGGAAATATTTTTGAAAACCATCTTAACCCTGTATTGTTGGTATTCATTGGAAAGCTTTCGCCGGGTACTCTCAGATGAGTACCCACATGGCAGGGTTTTGGTCATTTTTCTGTTTTTTTAGTATCATTTTGTATTGGCCAAATCAGCCACCAGCAGCATAAGGGTTTAAGTATTACTAGTCCATTTTTTACCTGCCCTAAACACCATTTTCTAGTGCAGACACTTTTACCAGCAGAACAGTCTGACAGTGACATTTTACAAGGCTTGAAATAAAGTGTTTTTTTCAGGCAACCAAATTGAATCTTCAAAAGCTATTTAAAGGTGTTGTGTATAGAGACTGGTACATCTGGGCAACCTGCAGAAATTTGAGGCAGCCGCAAGAAAATTCAAGGGATCCCTGGCCTCGAGAGTTCTGACTCCAGCTTATTTCGAGCCCTGTTTTACCTGTCAAGGGCTGACCATATTATTAAGCCCTGGGAGCTCTTGTTGGGATTATATTTGATAAGGAGAATCCAGATCAATAGGTGAGAGTCTTCTCGACCCTGATAAGCTATCTAGATCGGGGCCAGATTTACTTTCTTCATAGTGTGGGGAAGGACTTGAAAACTTTGATTAATCTTCTCATTTTCTATGCCATATTCAGGCGTAATTGTGACTCAGCCAGTCGTAAGTGGTGGAGGAAACTGGACGCTTAACTTGAATGAGGCATCCCTGGTACTACCAATCAGTGCAGTCAAAAGCCAGCAATCACAAAATATTCCCCCCCCCCCCCCCTAGACTTGGCTACTCAGCTACCTTCAAGTCTCTATATATCAATTATATTTGTTAGTCTAATGCATCAAAAAGGGGTAATTCACTCTTCAGCCTTGTCTTAGAAGATGGTTTGTTAGGAAAAGATTTGATTATTACCCCCCAAAAAGCCATATATGAAAATTCTTCAAAGAATTTTTGCCTGTCTGGAAAAGAGTTTTTGACGAAACTGCCTCTCCAAAAGAAAGGCTGCACAGGTCTTGGCGAAGTCCCTGACCAGATACTGGTGGCCAAGGCCAAAAACCACTCCCAGAAGGACCATCCTAGGGGTTATCATAATAACCTGTTATGTTCATTAGGCTACATTGGTAACAGTATATGATTTAGGGTTGAATAACTGACCTCTAGTGGTTTCTTGTTATAACGTGGGCCAGAAAGTACAGAATACAATTGGTACTTGAAATTAAAGACACTGCTAAGGGGCATGAATAGGTTAACAGAAACAGTAGAGCCAACAGCCAAAAGCAATTAATGTCCCTGTTGCTACCAATTATTGCAGTCAAAACCATTAGACCTTTCATACCAACCACAATTGACCTGTTTATGGCTTTATAAAGTTTCATTTGAAAGGTGTGCTCTACACTTAAGACAGGGTCATAGCTAGGATTTAGAAACTGGGTGCTTAA
Source organism: Maea johnstoni (assembly GCA_963942565.1). Taxonomy (NCBI): domain Eukaryota; kingdom Metazoa; phylum Annelida; class Polychaeta; order Spionida; family Magelonidae; genus Maea; species Maea johnstoni. The sequence continues at coordinate 9,566,271 of OZ012691.1, read as the reverse complement.
TTTTTGGGTATCTTTTTTTTCAAAGGACACCACAATACACTCAGATTACAACCATAAACATGTATTTACTAATTGAAATTGAATTGTATACACTTTCATGGAAAAACTTCAATCATATGTCTGAAATTGACATTTTAAGAAATTGCTCACACTTTTTTCTTGACGGTTTGGGGGTTGAAATTAAACCCAGACGCCGTGCTGGCTAAGACTGATTTATGATACTTCGCAAAATAGTAAAAGGGCATGGATTCACTTGATTTATAAATGGGTTCAGGTTGGCTCATATTTCTGGAAATACCGTGAATTTGTATCAACAAGATTTACAGCTACAGGGCTCAAAATTAAGTTTTTTTCCAGGGAGCCCAATTGCATCTTCAAAAGCTACCTAAAGGTGTTGCGTATTGACACCAATACATATTTGGGCTCCCTGCAGATATTTGAGGGAGCCGCAGGAGAATTCAAGGGAGCCCCGGGCTACCAGCACCCCCTAATTTCTAGGTCCATATTTCGTGAAATGGCAACTGGCAATAGATCAATGGTTGCCCAGATTTCCCATTAATAACTATTTTGGAAAATAATTATAGTGGCCCAAATTCCAAAGGTGGTCTAAACTTCTGAGAATTTCCGGTAAGCGATTATGTAGATGAGAGCAATTCAATAAGTGAGAACAGGTTTACGGCTACTATCTTCCAGTCTAGCCCCATGATAACCAGTTACTGAACTGCCAGGTCAGTCGGCAGCCAGCATTATAAATAGCACTGGCCAAAGTGCGGCCAAGGTCAACAGGAAAGGTGATCCATTTGTAGGCCGTACACGTAACAGTGAATCCTACTGTACATGAACTTCTACCATCCACACTCTTTTTGAGATGCTAAATTAATGCAATTCATGCATGTAGTGGCAAAATCAGTCTTTCAGGGCTCGACGCTAACAGTGAACCGCTAGCCCCAGACTAAATAAAATTCCCCAGAACGGCTTCAGGACAGCAAAAATGCCCTCAACTAGTCCTACAGGGCCAGGAAGCATATGGGAACATTCTTATTAACAAGATTCCCCTCAAGAATGCCCTGAATATTTTTTAAATAAATTAAGATAAAATATATACTAATAAATGTTGCCAGTGAATTATATGCAATATCTTTTTTTGTTGTGTCGAAGAAAAATTTGAAGGACAAAAAATTGTTTTGCAGGACCAGTAGATCCTAGGTGTTACTTTTCCTACGCGGCCAGAATTTTGAATTAGCATTAAGGCCTATCTTTGGTACTGTATTTCTAACAAAAGCATATTCCAGATAATTTTTGAAAGAAATCTTTTTTTCGAAACTTTTGTTATCAAAGAAAAATTTGTAGGACAAGAATTTTTTTGCAGGACCAGTATATCCTAGGTGTTACTTAATATTTCTTTGAAACTAAACTTACAACTGTCCATCAATTATATTCTAATGTTCTTTTTATTTCATTCCCTTGATATTTTTCTGAGTATCACAGACCAACATGATGCTTTTCAAAAACTAAAATAATAAAATGATGCTTTTCAAAGGCACCTCTAGGAGATAGTGGGTTAATGAGTTGGTCATGGACTCATTGTGTTGATGTATCGCCTTTTTTATCAGAACCTCCAGACTGCTTCATCTTTTTCACTCAATAATTTACCAGGCACAATTTTATTGCAAGCGTGACTTGAAACTGACACCCGGGAGCATTCTCTTTGAGCGCTAGGTAAATATATGTAACACCTGGGCAGAGGGGTCTTAGCCAGAATTTAGAAACTGGGTCCCCATGACTTGCAATTTAAAATTTTAGGGTGTCCTATTTTTCAAGTGAGACGACGATTTACCAAGATTACAAACATAAACATGTATATACCTTTTGAAATAAAGCATAATATCCTTATACAGGTGAACTTGGATATGACGGACTCAACGGGACCAGGAAAATTGGTCCGTCATATGCAAAATCCGTCGTATACATATGACGAATACTTGATATGCATCGGACTTGGGCCAAGCATATCGTCCGTCATATGCAAAGATCCGTCATACAGTGGTCCGTCATATCCAAGTTCACCTGTACATTGTCAAGGAATTTGTGATGTGGTAAAAAAAAAATCAAATATTCTTTAGCGTTTCAGTGTACAAATGACGCCCAGATAGCCTCATGGCTGTCTCGGACTAGGCTGGGCAGTATTTCTAAAATACCACGAAGAAGATTGTTTCTTGGAAATGGTAACTACAGAAAATAGACTGTATATCTGGAGGAGTTGGAGGGGCTCCAATGTTGTTTATTAGTGGTGGTATCTGCTCAACTATCTTCTTTGACAGTGCCAAGAAAATGTGACTAAGTATGACCCCATAACCCACTCTTTCTCTTTACACTTACTGCTCCTCTACATTCACTTTCTTTTCAGAAGGTCAGAGACTTTCCAAGGAAAGAACATTATACAGAGACCCAGGGTCTTAGCCAGGAATAAGAAAGTGGGTGCCTAAAATTGGCCATTGTAAAATTTTTGGGTGTCCAAATTTTTAAGGTGGACCACAATAACCTCAGATTTCAACCATAAACATGTATATATATTTATCAAAGTAAGGCATGATATCCTTATGTAAGGTCATGGGAATTATATGATGATGAAAATATTCAATGATATGCTTGAGATTGACATTTAAAAAAAAATCCTCTCAAAAGAATTTGGGTGTCCTGATGGGTGCTTTTTGAGGGTTTGGGTGTCCAAAAAGACACCCAGACGCCCTGCTGGCTAAGACCATGCAGAGACCTATTGTCAGCACAATTATGTAATGTTCAGTAAATTTACATGTGCAGATGCTTAAACTGGTGTGTGTTAAAATGATAAAAACAATTTTTTCACTTTTCACTTTCAAATATCCTCGCAAAATATCCCCCAGGAGATAAAATTTGAATTTTTCTATAAAAAAAAATCGCCACATGGGCAAGTTTCCTAGGAAACGTGGGGGGGGGAGATTTTGTGGTACACCGTTTATTTTCGCATTAAAACATAATCCAAATAAATAGCAGTCAAATAAGGAGGAAAGACTTACAGGTAGATCAAAGGGGTCCATGCCAGGGGCCTGTATTTTGATATTAAATCCCGTATCCTGGATGAGCACCACATCCTGATCAGCGGTGGTGGCGCCCTCTTTTGTCTCCCCTGTGGTGGCGCCCTCCTCCTCCTCGGCCTCGGCCTGACCGTTAGGCTTGGTCTCTGCGTCGGCATCCTCCTCTTGACCGTTCACCTGTGGGGCAGCCCCGTCCCCATTGGCCAAGGGGTGCTCTGCCTCGGTGTGGGTGCCATTGCCATTGGTATGGCCGTTCGTCAAGGGTTCTAGAAAAACAAATTTAGAGATTGTTGGTCTCTGTTTAGAAGGAAGGAAGGAATAGGTTTGTTACGCTACTTTCAACAGCATAGGTCATATCGTGACGAGATAGAAACCTGGAACCTGGAAAAAAATCCCTTCTTAAATTCAAGAATAATTCCAAGGGGTCTTTAAGTTGCAGAATGATCATAGACAGCCCCCCCCCCCTCCCCCAACAACGCCACACATTTGTAAAGCAATCAGGTCAGCCCGCTTGGGGATCCAGCCAAGAGACAAACCTGTGACCTCACACTCGGGAGCCAGGCATTGTGACCATTCAGCTGCGGAGGATCCCCTCCCTGTTTAGATAGAAGATCGTTTCCAACCAAGCACAGTCATGTGTTAAAGTTATCACTGGACAGTTGACAGCTATGTGTACATATTACACCAGGGATCAAAATACATTCTTTGCATATCAAAGGATCTAGCATGATCTTGCATAATGACACAATGCCGTGCTCTTCCTTAACTGAGGAGATGAGCCATAACAATTTGGAAGTACATGATACTATGTTTAAATAGCTTGCCCAGAGTCACCCCCCCCCCCCCCCCCCCCCCCCAAATATAATGTTATTTCAAATACAGTGTTTGTCTTAGTCAATCTGCTAAGAAATTCATGTTATACTTCTTATTCACAAGAAGGTCATGTTGACTGGTGTCAAAGTGAGGCTTTTGTAAGTGCCCAACCACTATTAAAATGTGAATAATGAAATATCAAAGTGGAATTCATTTGAAGAAGTAATACGATAGAAGATATGACAACATATTGGTTAGATTTTTGAAATTGATCACTGTGGCTGCGCAAAAGAGATGGAAGATGGAGCAAGGTTATTTTAGTAGCTCATCACTCAACTACTGACACCTAAGAAAATCAGCCCTCACTAGTACACCACTTCTGTCTGATTGTCCTTTTGCCGATATTTGATTCCAACTTCCAAGGTTTAATCAATCAAAATCTGATGCCTCAACAAACAATCATTAATTATCAAAGACAGAAGACTAAAGGGAAGAAGGGTTAATCCCAGCTAGTAAGTTAAAACCCTTTAATAACCACAGTACCCAAAAGCACCCTGACAGATTCGATACAATCATTCAGGTATAAAAAATTTGAAACAGAAACGTTAATTGGAAGGCTACCAACAACTCGTCTTTAGATATTTTGTAAAATCATTTTCAATTCCTAAATCAATGTCATTAGTATTTAAGATGCATATGACAATTCTTGGAGAAATATTTAACCCTTATGCAACTGATGGCTAATTTGGTCAATACAAAATGAGGCAGAAAAAGCTGGAAAATGACTGAATACCAATACCAATATGAATACCAACATGACAGGATTTAGGTTTTCAAAAAAATCTTTGCATCCTTTTGCTTTGAATGAAAGTATCCTCAGCATTGGGAGGGTTAATCATTTATTGGGTTAATAGTTGTCTGGATGTAGGTTTCCTCTATTGTGTAGGCCCAATATTGATCAGGGGGCATTAGCGCATGTAGCGATGAAGGCATGCGTTGAGCGCATACAGACAGACATCACTGACGGTCATGAGGTCTTCCCTCCAATCTGTGACCTCACCAATCAAGCAACCCAGCTCTTTAACACATTGATGCTCACAGCGGCCAAAAGAGCCTGACAAAACAGGGTAAACCTGGCAGGTAAAAGCTTAGTTGGGAGAATATTTGAAGGAGAATGTTAGGCAGAACATTTCCAACAACTCTCCTTCAAATCTTTTGTAAAATGATTCTAAATTCCCAAGATAATGTCAAAAGTATAATAGATCCAGACGACAATTTCAAGAGAAACTCTGAAGCACCAATTGGTTAACCCTCTCACTCGCACCCTTCCCCATAAATACTTACATAAAACACCAATCAACCAACCCAGCTCATTAAACCTCTAATTCAAATCCTTCCACAGCGCTCACACAAAACACCTATCAACCCAGCATGCAAAGCCTTCCGATGCTGAGGCTACTTTTGTCCAAACCATATGGAGCTGAGATTTTTGAAAACCATCTAAACCCTGTCATATTAGTATTCATTGGATAGCTCACTCTGAGTACTCTCATATGAGTACCCATTCGCCAGGGTTTCAGTTATTTTTCAGGATATTTGCAACATTTTGTATTGGCCAAATTAGCCACCAGCAGCCTAACGGTTAACCCTCTAATTCCTACCCTCCCCCAGTGCTTACACAAAACACTAATTAACCCAGCTTATCAACCCCTTAACTCCCACCCTTCCTCAGCAGTTACACAATACTATGCAAGCAATTAGGGCTCAATATGAAAATAAGCCTAACTGCCTAAGTGTGTGTTAACTGGCTATTTTCTTAGTCTCAATGATCTACCCTGAGGGGATTTCAGACGAGGTTTAATTAGGCCTAAAAAAAGAAATTGTTTGTTTCCTGTAACGGTCTGAAAAAAATTAGGGTAGGTAGGTTGGTAAATTTTTTTTTTTTGGATTATTCTTTTGGTCAAAAATGTGTGATTTATGCATGTTTTACGTTGATTTGGAGCTGGAAGGGTAGAAAAAAATTTAGGGTAGGGATTATTTTGAATAAAAACTTGTTAGGGTAGAGTTACAGGAAACAAACAACTTATTTTTTTAGGCCTTAGTAGAACTGTATTGGTCCTCAAGGGGACCCACTAGAGCTGTGTTTGATAACACAACCATAACCTACAGCCCATGAGAACTGTGCTGTCATTTCCAGTTTGATAGAGACATAAAAGCTACATGTACTTACCACCAATTAGTATTATGCCTAAAAAAAAGTTGTTTGTTTCCTGTAACCCTAGCCTAACAAGTTTTTTATTCAAAAAAATCCCTACCCTAAAGTTTTTTTCCGTCCTCCCACCTCCCAATCATTGTAAAACATGAATAAAACACACATTTTTGACCAAAAAAATAATGCAAAAAAATATTTTTTACTGTCCTACCTACCCTATTTTTTTTAGGGATTAATGAATGGCACTATCGACTATGCAACAGCATTGATTTCTTATACTACTTGAAAAGTTCAATCTGAGTTTGATGATAACTGACTAGCAGTGGTTACTGAAATAACATATGGAATATGTGTCTCATTATTTTATCTTGAGGCAAGTGGCCCATATTTCCAAAACAATGAATTACAGTATTTTGTTTAGAATGTTCCATGAATTGATGTTTATCTTTTGTGAGTATTACAACTGTCTGAATGGAAAGCTGACTAGTAAACTTTTGGGGCATGCGCTAATGGTATAATAATGATAAACATGTCAGAAATATCTAGCCTGCCAGGTCAGCCTGGTCAGGTATCTAAATAAATATGTGCCTGCTCGATAAACCCCCTTCTGAGAGAGACCACATGTCTGAAATCGCTGGTCCAAAGATTCCATCTGTAAAATATTTTTTTTTTTGCAAAATAATTTTTTTTTTGAATTTTTTTTTTTGAAATTGTAAAATAATATTAATTTGTAATTCTTTTTTGTAATTAATATTTTTTGTAAAATATTTCTTTTTTTGTATATTTCTTTTCTTACCAGTGCCCTGTTAAGTAAAATATCTATCTTTAACAGGCCTCTTTACCTCTTTACAGCCATCCTGTCTGTGTTTTTTAAAACTAGTTTTATCGGCAGTACAAGGAAGTCACAAAACTAGTACCACCCTGGTAATAATAGACACTCTACTCTATATATCAAAACTACATTTTTTGTTTTATTTTGTGTTGTGATGGTCTGGCAAACGTAAATATTTACTCGCGAAGATAGCATAACAAGAGATAAATTCCTGACTGAAAATATACTGGTGTCAGCTGCAGTGCCCATGAATTCTACTGGATGGCTAGGACAACAACAAGGTGAAACGTGGAACTAGTGTAGTCGGTGGCTTCACTGGTTTGACTTAGGCCTAGAAAAAAAATTGTTTGTTTCCTATAACGGTCTGAAATAAAATAGGGCAGGTAGGTCGGTAAAAAATAATTTTGGACAATATTTTGGTCAAAAATGTGTGATTTATAATGCATGTTTTAAGTTGATTGGGATTTGGGAGTTGAGAGGGCAGAAAAAACTTTTGGGTAGGGTTTAAAAAAAAAAATTAGTGGTCTAAAGCAGGATTTCTTGTTACTATTTATACTAGTCTGAAAAATATAGGGACACACAGCAAAATATAGGAGCATATGCCCAAAGCTGGGAAAGTCGAACCCTGGGTATCAATTACAGTCCTACCTGTGTCAAGAGTCAACGCCTTAGTAAGAGTTGCCCTAAATGTCTGTAATCTTAAAGCACACCCATACCTTATGGCTAATGTAGTGATGGAAATCGTGGCCAAAATTTTAACTGAGAGCTCAATTCATATTTTGAGCCATTTTGGAGTTGGCTTGAGTTTTCTCCGCTTTATTTATTTCAACATTAAAATTTACACCTATGTGTAGGGAAGTGCAGATTATTTGAAAGATAAATTTTAGGTTTCTTGCAGATCTCATATTTACCCAAAATCATAGGCGTCAACAGTAACAGTACACACCAAATCAGCTAACGACTAACAAGAAAAGAAATTGTATTTGGTACAATAAGTTTTGCTTACAATGTTTGCGAACACCATGTTTTCACACACACAAACATGGAGCTCATTTCCTTTTATTTCAAGAGTGCTTGAAATAAAGTCAATTTCTGAAAATAACTTTGGACTGCAGTATGCATTCACTAACTATGCAAAGGGGAGTAAATATTAGATTAACTTCAATGAACAATTCTCCTTTCAATATTTTCAAGATAATGCTTTTTGTTAGATGTATCCCTAAAATTATCAGGCAGTTTTGGCAACGCCACTGCATGCTACATGCAGGGTCTGACACTTAGATTTTAGGCAAGGGGCCCGAAAGGGTATTTTTGATGAAAAATAGTGGTCAAAACAGGATTTCTGGTTAATATGTACATACTATTTTGGGCCCCTAGTCTGAAAAATCTAGGGCCCACAGCAAAATCTAGGGGCATATGCCCCTGGGTCCCTGGGAAAGTCGAACCCTGACATGCATGAATGGTCATAAGTGTGGGCTTGAAATAAACGCAGAGCTGGGACGACATGACGAGAAGTGAGGACTGTAGAAGAAATTAGTTTCTTTAAAAGTGATGTAATATCAATGAGAATCTAGGCTTAGATCACACACGTGTGCAGCGGAGCTGAAAGTATGGATTTTCTATAGGAACCACCTCTGATTTATGACCATGATGGGCTGTGTACACTGAAGACAGATGATTCATACCACTTATCTCACAGACAGGAGGCCAGCCACAGCCAAGCTAGCTGCTTCATGTTTTTTCACTGTGCATGCAAACAGCTACAAATCCAGCCATGTGAAAGGCCACTCGCAATGGAGATATTTCATGATAATCTTTCTCTTTTCAGAGATAGCAGATTTCCCTAAAACAGTATACTTGCTACCATACCTGCTCATAGGTAGCAGGGCTGGAAATTAAGTTATTTTTCAAGGAGCCCAACTGCATCTTCAAAAGCTACCTAAAGGTGTTGTGTATAGAAACCAGTATATCTTGGAGCTCCCTGCAGAAATTTGAGGGAGAGTTCAAAGGCGCCCTAGCTCGGCTCCGGGCACCCCCTAATTTCGAGAACTTCCATCTTATAAATCCTTGGAGTCTAGGCTGGGAACTGACTTCACCTCCTATTATCTGGTCTAGTGGGCAAGTTGGCCTAACTTAATAAATTAGGTATTTAATGCATACATGTTCCTTTTCACTACTGTTGCTGAATAACAATGTTCTCTCTTCTGAAAGGGGATCCTATATACATCACAGTTACCAGCGTCTGAAACTTAGATTTGGGGCATTTCACGATTTGCTCCGGTTCTACACGGGACAAAACACAGACTTCAGAGCTAAATAGCTTTTAAATGGAATTCATTTCATTAAATATTTTTGCAACAAGCAAATATTGACCCTTTCCTCTATTGAAATATATATTTATAAAATATATTAAACTAACACTTTTGCCAGAAATTAGGAAAAACCTCTGGTTCTACACGGGACATCAAAGTGAAGTGACTTTTTGATAGCTTCATTACATCTTAAATTCCTCTTCTTGTAGAAATGACATGTTATTCAAATAACATTTATATGAAAGCAGTGAAACTCTACTTCAGGAATTTGTTTCTTTCTTGTTACATTCTCATTCAAATTCTAAGAAAATGAAGTTATTAATGAAGAAGGTGGGTTCTACACGGGACGGTTCTACACGGGACACTTTTCACTTATACTTTTTCAGTACTTTTCTAGCCCCTAGAGCATAAATAAGAAGTTCTAGTTTAACAAGAACATAACTCTAACCACTAGAGTTAATATGAATACACTCTTTCTTGTCTTTAAGACAAGTTAAGCAGATAAATTTCAATAAATTAAATTTGCTTTTCGAAAATCTTCATTTCATCTTAAATTTCTCTTTTTGTACAAATCACATATTAATCAAATTATATTTGTATGAAACGAGTGAAACTCTACTTCATGAATTTGTTTCTTTCTTGATATAGCCTCATTCAAATTCTAAGAAAACAAAGTAATTAATGGAGAAGGTGGGTTCTACATGGGACGGTTCTACACGGATGTCACAGATGTCCCGTGTAGAACCAGATTGTCCCGTGTAGAACTTTTTTTAAGGTTCACATTTTAAAGACTTCCATTTACAAGAAATAGAAGAAGAACATGTCAAAATATCTCTTTCTATTTGTAGGGAGAAAATTCCAAAAGGATCTGTGATAGGTCTTCTAGATTTCAAGAAAAATAAACTTTTATATGTAAAAAAGTTCTACACGGTACAATGACAATTTTGACATGCATTTAAATCACTCATTTGATTAATATTTCATTTGAAAAAAGTTGAAACAAGGGAATGAAGGTTATTGTGATGCATTCATGGAAGTTCACACACTTATTTACATCATCTAATAGGTTTTCAGGCACAGATGTCCCGTGTAGAACCAGATTGTCCCGTGTAGAACTTTTTTTAAGGTTCACACTTTAAAGACTTCCATTAACAAGAAATATAAGAGGAACATATCAAAATATCTCTTTCTATGTGTAGGGAGAGAATTCCAAAAGGATCTGTGATAGGTTTTCTAGATTTCAAGAAAAATAAACTTTTATATGTAAAAAAGTTCTACACGGGACAATGACAATTTTGACATGCATAATTCACTCATTTGATTAATATTTCATTTACAAAAAAGCGGAGTCAAGGTAATGAAGGCTATTGTGATGCATTCATGGAAGTTACTGATTGATAAAATCAAAATTGAAGAAAAAAATCAATATTAGTAAATGTCCCGTGTAGAACCCACAAAAGAGTTTTTCAAAATTCAATTTGCTATATCTCGCTAACTAAATAAGTCAGGAAAAAAATCAAAGTTGTTCTAGAAGGTTTAAAATGTCTACTTTTATGTTCAAATATCTAAATCATGATTTAAGGCTTTTGAAACTCAACAAGCCAATTCACTTTTTTGCTGAAATGCCCCATTTCAGGCTCGGAGCCCAAAAAGGTTTTTTGATAAAAATTAGGGGTGAAAACAGTTTTTCTGGTTATTATACAATATTCATACTATTTTGGGAACCTAGTCTGAAAGATCTAGGGGCCCATAGCAAAATTGGGTTATGTAGAGCATGCAACATGTTTTTACACAAGGAAGTACTGGTAGCTTATATTCTATTTTTTTAAACCAAACCTGTGGTGCATGCCAAGGCCTGCTGTCAGTAAATCTGATCAGTCTGAACCTATAATCTAGACTACACTTGAGTACAATCTACGTTCCTAAAATAGCACAAGCACTTGGATATGTAGGACAGAGAGCAGATGCTATAGAGGGTAAATGTAGCTGCAACCAGATCACCCCAATATTGGTTCCCTACAGGGTCTTAGCCAGGATTTAGAAACTGGGTGCCCAAAATTGCCAATTCTTAAATTTTTGGGCGTCCAAATTTTTAAGGGGAACCACAATATACCCAGATTTCAACCATAAACATGTATAAATTTATCAAAGTAAGGCATGATATCATAATACAATGGCATAGGAATGATATGGAGATGAAAAAAAAATTACTAGTATATGCTTGAGATTGACATTTTAAGAAATTCCTCACAAATTTTTTGGGGTGTCCTGAGGGGTGCTTTTTAATGGTGTGGGTGTCCACCCAGACGCCCTGCTGGCTAAGACCATGGTTCCCTATCTGAAACATGTACCCAATAAAGCCCACAATATGGTAAAATTACAACTAGTTATAACTCATGATCTCCTCAAAAACCTTGTTGGGGGAGAGATTCTGGGCCCGCAGGCGCAAAGTCTAGTTCAATTTCGCAATACACATATCCTGGGCGCATTGCTCGACTTCACTCCAGTCATGAGTAGGAGCAAGCAGCCATGTGTTCGAAAAACATGTGCACAACCTTCTGTGACCTTGACTGGTGATGACTCAGCCAATCAGACAGCTGGAATCCTGGGGGTGTGACAGGTCAGCTGGGCCCTCAGGCTATGATGTACTTGACACATATTCTCTCTCTCTCAACCAACCCTCCCCATCTCTTTCTTTCTCTCTCTCTCTCTCTCATGTAAATGCATGTTAAGAATGATTAATATATTAGTCTCTCTCTCTCTCTCTCTCTCTCTCTCTCTCTCTCTCTCTCTCTCTCTCTCTCTCTCTCTCTCTCTCTCTCTCTCTCTCTCTCTCTCTCCAATAATAAAACTTCTCAATTTCTCAATATAATTTCAAAACATTTTTTTTAGAAATTCTTAACCAAAAATTTAGGAGTGTACTTTCCTTTTGAAGGGTGAAAAGGCAGACATGGCTTACTTTTTGAACAGTTGGGTTTCCTTGCAAGACCTTGCATGTACAGCTGGTAAGGAAAAGCCCAATATGTACACACACTATCACAGCTGATGTAAAGAGAACCAGAGATTGCATCAGATTTGCAATACTATTTAACTATGGGATTAATCCCTTTATCTTGTGTATCTATCAAGGGGCTTATTCTACACTGATATTTGGATGCTACTGTCTCAATATAACATGTTGATAACCAGATAGCACCTTGACTCTTAACAGGTTCATATCTGAAGCATTTACATAGGCAGGCACATCTAATGCAAATATGTTGATAACCAAGCTCCAACCTAAGAATGAAAATCTAAAATTTTCAATAATCTAGATATCGCATTATCTCAATTGCCACAGGCATTTTAATTTATACATTTGAAAATGAGAATCAAAGCTTTTCCTTGATACTGTCATATTGACAAGGTACATTATTACCAAGATTTCAGTTAAAATCCCTGTGCAAGCTCAATTTATATATTTTGAATGGAGGCTGACAATTTTTAGAAATTACTCACTAAAGAATTTAGGTGACCTGAGGGGTGATTATTGAGTTTTTGGGTGGCCAAATGACAACCAGACGCCCTTCTGGCTAAGACTATAAGTTGGTACCCTTGGAGAGCACCACATGGTGTTAAAGTTAGGACAGGGTCCTTCTCTTCAACAGGTGTGCCATCATCTTTCACCAGTCCAGGAAGTACAGGTGAAACTTGCACTAGGTGACCTCAGTGCCAATTCAGCATGACAATCATGGCATAGAGGTCAAAATCACTGAAGTCACGATCCCAGTGAGACAGTGACAACCATCAAACGGGGTTGCAAACTATTCATCAAAGTTCAATTATAGGTTATACTTCATATGAACAATTCTTGTGTATTATTACACGGTCTACTAAGTGACAATCATTAGATTTATTGTGTAGAACCGGTTTACATCAACAAAAAACAGTCGCCATGGTCATGTAACATATCCAAATAACGAGGAAATGGAATACAAACGATAAATTGCTTTGGGTTTTTTGGGGCTTTTTTCTTCTCTTTTTATTTGGGGCTTTCTAGCTTTTAAAGATGCAATTGGGCTCCCTGGAAAAAAGAAATTCGAGCCCAGCAAACTTCAAGATTAAATTGACTTGTTCGGGAATAAAAGGGCTCAGTTTTGAATCCCAAGCACAAGCAAATAGCAACTACTACTGGGACTATCATGGAATCTGGGGTTGCCTTATTAATATCTTAATTGTTTGTGACAGTTAGGAGCAGGACATGGGATTCCGTTTTCAGCGGGAAATACCACTTCTCAAGTTCTCAGCCTCAGAGAGTGCTTCAGATACCACGTGGCTTGTGTTTAGAACAATGAGCAGCGTGCAACATAACCACTTGCCCCATTGCAAGTGAATTCGGCAAAAAACGGCAATAGGGCAAGCTGAACAAGACCCTGACTTGCCCCGCTTGGCAAGTAATTTTTGGGCAAAGTCCAATCTCACCATTGTTTAACAGGGCAAGGCAGGGCAAGTGGAAGTGCTGACGGGGCAAGTCAACTTAAGGGGCAGCTTGCCCCGCTCAGCGAATAATGTTTTGCAACCTACGTTGCACCCTGATGAGAAATCTGGATCACCTGATGGGCGCTCCAGGTCTGATGATCATTAAAGCTTATGATTGATCATTTTTATGTCATTAACCAATCAATGATTTGGAATTGAGTCAGGATGAAAAGTGGTATTAAAATCTACATAACGAACACATTCAGACATATATGCTACGTAAATGTTAGGGATTTGTATCTATAAATTAATTGCACATACGGTGGAAAAGTTTATAACCAAGTATTTATGATCGGTCATCAATCCACTGTCCTTCTGACTAGTTATTAAAGTGAGTTCATGACCTGTTCGGACAGCAGCCATCAATATTGAGATAGATGATCGTAATATTATCCCCAATGTGGCAATGTCCCTCAACATTAATTGAATGTCCTCTCAAAACTACCATATCTTACAAGAGGAAGGGAGGCCCTGATCTCTAATACTGTAAATCACTTAAGTATAGCGGGAACAATAAGATAGCGATAATAGCGCTATGCCCATATGCGCTATTGTAAAATTCTCATCTTTATTTAATTCTTAATTGAACTTGCTGCTGCAGTTCTTGTTCACCGCTATACTTAGATCACGCTATTCATGGCAGTATCGTAATTGCGCTATTTAATGTTCACGCCATATTTAAGTGATTTACAGTACTATATACCTTTGATGACCACAAAGACCATGAAAATATATCTTCAGTGATTACCATCACTTATAACTTAGTAGAAACCCCTAGCACAGACACAAAGCCTTGTGTATTTATTATCAGGGGTGCCATACTTAGACAAACAGATAAGTTAACACAAATCTAGTGCTAACATACACCTTCAGGTCTGAAGATAGCGCAACACAGAAGCATTTTCATGTCAGACAACACGTTTCTATTTTGGGGCTACCACAACATACACAGTAGCGGATGACCTAGCAGTAAACTGAGGAAGGTCAGTGCTGGTCGACTCAGCCACAATCTGGATGCAGAACAGGGGTTTTCACATGCTCACATAACTAGTGTTGGGAATTAGTTAGTGCTCGGACGATTACTCGTATGCTCGAGCATTCGGTCGTCACGCCATGCTCGACCCACGGTCGACCATGCCAAGGAATGGTCTATTGAAAACGAGTATAATGAATTAGCGCTAGTCTGTCCAAACGCAAAAATATTACACAATGAAAGTAACTTACCACGCCGCCAACCTTCCTATCTAGCGAAATATCTACCATGAAATGAAAATAAACTTACCTTTATGATGTTGTTGCTGTTGTTTCCTCACCTACATCTACGCAGCGCTTCGTCGTTGTAAACAACATGGCTAACTGCGCGTGTACTTATTCTATTACTTCCGGGGGACCGGCGCCGCTCCTGAATTGTCCCGACATGGTCGACCATGGTCGAGTATCGGTCGGCAGCTTCTGCCGATTACTCGACCATGATATTTTCAACGATTCCGAGCACTAGAATTAGTACACATTTTGAGGACTGATCTGATCATTGTTCCACCAGAGGGATCGATGATCAATTTTTATTTGGAGATGTTTTTCGTGCACATTGACCCTGTCACCCTTCCCCATGTGTATCACACATCATGTGTTGTGCATTTTTCATGAAATTTCAGGATAACACATGCAGAAACAAGGTAGAAATAATAATGGAAAGACAGATAGCATATCTTTTAATTAAACATCTGGAATTTGGAAATGACCATGGGAACAGAAACTTACTTCATAAAATTGGCAAAATGAGGTATTGGGGTCTCAAATGATATAGCTGTAGAAAAGGCAGGTCAGCTTTGGGGCATTGCTTAGTACTGCACTTAATTTATGTCAACAGCCAGATTTATGCCATGGCATGTAATTTCAAGTACATGAACAATTATGTATGTATACAACTATACAATAAATCCTGGTTCATCAGTCCACTGGATCAGGGTTACATTTCATTACCCTTAACCTCAGGGGTCAAACTCTACTTGAAAAGGAGTATGTCAATGTCCGGGATACATCTAACTGAAACATGCATAGGGTATTGGTAAATTTTTCAGAATCAACAATTGTTTGATCCACTTATGCTTACAGCCTCAGCTGCATTATGATTTATACTAAGTACAGCTTTGAGTATGTTTAGGGACACTTGATCTTCATCATTGACTTTAATAAATATATGAACACTATATACCAGTACAGGATAGTTCAGGATACAGTCAATGATTGAGATATTACAACTATTGACCCAACAGCCACATATATAATCTGTGTCCTCTGATCATATTAAGATAGTCCACAGCTGACCATACTAGAATGAGATGTCTCGAGTTCTTATTCTATTACTTACTGCACACCCTAGTAAACATTTGATTAACTTCTCCCACTGCAATAAACATAATAATCAACACCTGTGTGGGTGGGTTGGAAACCCATTTTCAAAATCCTCTTAAATCCCTGCATGAGAGACTTGAGAGTAATCTTCTTATATAGTATTAAGGACGATTGCCTTTAATAGCTTAAGCCCACATGACTCCTTTTCGGAATTCCTTATTCCTGGAATTGTACAATGTGATGTAACAACATCAGAGATGATACAGTACTTACTGCATATCTGTGACTACAGGGTCTGACACTTAGATTTTAGGCTAGGGGCCCGAAAAGGTATTTTGATAAAAAATTGTGGTCAAAAGCAGGATTTCTGGTTATCATATATACTTTTCGGGCCCCTAGTCTGAAAAATCTAGGGGCATATGCCCCTGGGAAAGTCGAACCCTGGACTAGAAAGTCAATGTCTCATTATGAATAAATACATGTGGTAGTACCAAAGAACCTGCTTGTGGATGAAAAAAGGTCTGCCAGCATTCATCTAATGGGATCCGATGCTATTTCTGATGAAAAAATTCTCACTGTTTCAAAAATGTTGCCAGTTGGTGTTTGAGACTTGACAGATATCATCCTAAATCAACTGCAATTTTTTTATGGAATACTATGAAACTTAGTCAAAGACTTATGAACATTAACGGTACATGGATCTTTTAAAATCCCTATCAAATATTTACTGTTTTGAGCCTGCTTTCCTTGAGTGCTGGGATCGCCTTGACCCTAGGTGAAAAGTTAGTTGATCCCTGCTCAAACCCAATGAAGGTGCACTTTGAAAAAGCCAGGATACATGGCCTCACTAAGCAAGGCAAGCATCACATCCTTCTGTTACTGGTGCTAGTAGTAGAAGACAGGGTGCTGTTTTTTTCTGTATGAAGTCCTGCTGTGGTTTACTGTACAGAGCCGCTGCCCGCTAGCCAGCATGGTATCTCTTGGCAATCTACCACCCAGCGGGTTAGCCAGCTTGCATACTGACAGTGCACGTCACAGCGGATTAAATCTCCTAAGCTTATTTCAGACAACATCATTGCCAACAATCCCAGGGGTTAAAATGTCTTTAATAACAGACTACTGGTAAAAAAATCTTTGTGTGACTTCTTATAGGAAAATGAAATCTAGCTTTTTTTAATCTTACAATTGGCACTATTAATCTTACCACTGCCATACATGTTCTACAATATATCTAGAACTTAGAGGCTTCACCGTTGAATGTAATGTCAAACAAAGTTACCTTAGTAGCAGTTCACATTGTGTTACAGGTCACAGCAGTGAATCAACTGATATAACATGCTTGCAGCCAATATGCATGCTCTATTCCCTTTAACCTGATCCTAAATGACCCGAGTGTAGCACTAATTACACTACAGGGGCCAGTTGCACCAACGTAACTTAGGCTCAACTTGATTGTCTACAACAATAGCATCTATTGTTGTATATAATCAAGTAGAGCCTTGAGCCTAAGTTTGAGCCTGTTGGTGCAACCGGCCCCAGGTGCTGAACAACCAGCCATAATACTCACACTGGGTCTAAGATGATTGAATGGTGTTACATACTAATTGGCCTCCAGTTTCATCGCTCTGCTAATATGAATAATGACATGGAAAGTCCCATCCAAAAATATTTGCTCTAGACTGAGATATCTCCAAGGCAAAGAGGGCGATGCCTGTGTACTGTCAAACAGGGTATAGTCAAGTGACAGGTACTAAGTCCATGTCTCATGTTACTGCACACATAACTTCCATTGCAAAATGGACCTTTACATCATGCAGTCTTTGGTACAAATATGCTGATTTCCTCACTGGTATTGATATGCCATTCAGTCAAGTAATATATAGCTAGGGTAGTACCGTAGTAGGGTCTTACTTCCTATGCCAGGGTACTGAATGTGTTCACTTGACCATGCAAGTGCTTGCATCAGCCACACACGCAAGCGGTCCCTCCCACCTGGTTGCAATGTGGCATAAAGACACCACTTCAAATCAGTGATATTCCACAAAACTGTCACTGTAGTAACTTCTAAGGGTAGGCACACAATTATGCAAACTGCATTTGTTATCCAGGTGATGTCAAATTGCACTGATCAGCACTTAGCTCTTTTCATGTCAAAAACATGTTTATATTTCACCTTGGTTGACTTTGACCTCTAAACCTAATTCTGTGCACTATCTAGCCTACATAACTGATTGGTTATCGGTTCCAGGGGTAATGTAGCACTCAATAATCATAGGGTACATTTACATAGTTGACAAGTCAAAGAAGTCGATCATGTGCAAATTGTGTCTAAAAACTGAAAAAACAGTGAGCGACTGCACTGCGCTTGGGCGAAAGCTGCTGATTACCGCTCAACGGGCGCTTCTAGTTATACAATGTTCGCAACATAGATCTTACTCTTAGTGCGTAGCATCAATACAATTGATTTCATAAATTAGTGAATAATAAATCTAAAATATAAACATATTGAAATGCGAACATGCATTGGTCATGACAGTTGTACATAACCGAGAAAAAAATGTTACGCGATGGTCAAACATGACCGAAACATCTCGCGCAATCCACGTGTGCCCTTGGGCTCGTGAACATCTTAAATCACATGCTTACCTGCTTCATTTGCGGGCTTGGATTCAATCAACTTCGCCTTGATTTCATCGGCCGTTTTAAGGGCAGACCTTCCTGCTACCTGTGATTCGTTTTCCGCCCCTTCAACTCCGGCCATCACAAGTTTTTATTACGACTTTCCCACACGTGTGGATATCACTGCAAGCAGTAGCACACCAACACGTACTCTCGAAGCTAGCCATAGATTACGCAACCATATGTTTATAACTGAATGAATTTGAACGGTCAAGTTTCGTGTATCCCTATACAATCACTATATATAAATATTAAATTCGTGGATGTTCATATTATATTAACTCCTTGTAATTTAATATATGTGCACTATAAATAAGTATCTATATACTTTCATCTGGTTTCGAGATTATCAAAATGGCTGCGCCCATACCTCAGCCAACTGTATGAACTTTCAGCCAGAAGCTTTAATTTTCTTTGTTATCTTGTTTAAATCATAATTCAAAATGTCAATTCTCGAAGCTTTAAAACAAACGAAGAAGGGAAGCTTGAATTATGACAGAAACTGGTTCGATATGGGGAAAATAAAGGTAAAAACTAACTCATACAGATGAGACAGAAACCAAGGTTTTTTCAGTTCATTCCTAACATTCCCACCAGGGGTGAACTGGGGGTTGTCCTTTGGCTATCTAGAGCCTAGACAATGTACATGTAAGATAAAGGTAAACTTAACACATGCAGATCATGAAATGAAACAGAAACCATTTTTTTCCCAGTTCACTCCTAACATGCCCACTGTCTGGGGGTTGTCCTTTGGCCATCTAGCCTCCAGGGACTAGACAAAGTACATGTTATGACCTGTATTAGCCAGTAGATCTGAATATCACTTGGACAAATACAAACCCTCACACCACAACAACCAGACTATTTTGTGAAGAATTCTTAAAAAATGTCAATTTAAATTTTCAAACAAATGAAAGTTTTACCTCAATATAACTGCTACATATGACTGTGTCTTTAACTTAAGGTTATTTTGTATTTTCTCATTAGCTTCTTACTTGTAATGTTTGAAATTTTTATTGTATTTTGTGATTTGTGATTAAAAAACGTAGGAGACCTAAATGTGGTAGGATTGCCAAATGTGGACACCCACTTTCACAATTCTTGCCAAGACTGATATAGGCTCTTCTTGGAAAAGACCCAAGTACCACTTGGCCCTTACCACATTGTCCCATGGATGTTAAAACTTGATATTTAAAGGTTGTTTAAATTATTTTATGCATTGTTTACACATGGTAATAGCATTATTTTTGTAGTCCAGTGAATGCCTTCTTCATTGTTTTTCTTTTTCTCAGGTACTAAGAAGTTCTTTAAGGTATAATAAATTTTTTGAAAATTTTGATTCAAGTCTACTAAGAGCTGCTTGTGTTATCTGGTTATACCTTTGCTTAACACTGTTAGTTGACCTGTTGCAGAGGTGAAGCGGTTCACGGGGGAGTTTTTCAGGAGTTACGGATGGGTATCACTAAGCATAGAAGTTGCAACTCTCCAATAATTCTGTTGTTGTTAGGAGTACTTGTTTATTTTCATGTATTGCTATATAGTTTCTTGTCTCTAATTTGAAGTCTCCTAAAAATGATTGGTTGTATTAATCCCATTTATTTGATAATTCATCATATTCAGAAGTCATTCACATTTTTGTTAAGATGTAGGTACTCTACTCAGTGAAATGATGTTTTTTTTATTTTTATTTTTTAGGAAGTGTTAACAGAATGTACCTCACCCCCAAGTTTACCAGTGGCTCGTCCAAGATTAAAATCTGACACCAATGAAACTAGTTTTAACACACCATCACCACCAATCTCTCCAAATAAGTCATTCAACAGGTAGGCATGGACCATAGTAGTAGGGCAGCTACATAACCACGTGCCATGTTGCAATTGCAAGTAAATTTGGCAAAAAGTGGCAATGGGGCAAGCTGAACATGACCTTGTATTGTATTAGCTTGTTTGACTAACAGTTCCCTCAGGTATAGAGGGGCACATCCTTGCACGCATTTGAAAGTCAAAAGAAGAATCTTGATCTCAATCCTTTTCCTGATGGGCAGCCAGTGAAGATTTTTCAGAACTGGTGTAATGTGATCATACTTTTTGGAGGAATGGAAGAGGGGGGATTGAGGTTAAGGGCTTGGACATTGTTTGGCCTTTGGGCCCATGTTTGGTCATATTGTTATGTGTACATAATTATTTATGTAACTTAGCTTTGTATCAAAAGCATACATGTGTAGTCTGGCTGACCCAAGTGATCCCTTGCTATGCTTGAAGAAATAATGTTGATTTAATGATTTTTATTGATTTATTTCAAGGGCTTATTATTGGCCATAAAATCTAGTTATGGTCTCAGTATTACTTTGGAGGGCTAATACTAGGGCTGGACTCGATATGTATGGCGATTCTGAATTGGCATTTCTTGAGGATCGATACTCAAGAAATGCATATTCCAAGCGCTATTTCGATTCTTGAATCATTAAGATAAAACAAGTGAAATTGCTGCGAAACACAGAAATACAAATAAACAGGCAAATAAAACTCACATGTTGTTGTTGTAGTTGTTCTTCATTTTTCCGCTCCACGAAGCACGGAAAGCTGCCGGAAGCGGTGCTTCGGCATAAGCCTTTCCTTTGGGAGGGTGTGGTGAGGGACAGATGCATACTGACAATACAAAACGTGCGAAATACTTGTCCCTCACCACACTTCAATGAACTATGTCACGCATCGAGAATCAAATCGGAATAATGGAAATCGAAAAAAATATGTCAATGAATCGAATCGAAAAAAATTGGATGTCAAGCCCAGCCCTAGCTAATACTTCAATACACATTTGTAATTTAAGGCACTTGATTGTATATGACTTGGTCTGGTTGCTTAAATAGAGGTTGACTAGATATTAGTGGGCACTTATACCAAATACACCTTAAATCATGTTATCGATTTCTTTTTTCCATTTTCAAGTAAAGCAAAACCTCAAGCCACTGATTATACTAAAAATCAGGATTGGTGTATAGTCAAAAATGAAATTCATGATTGCCAAAAATGACCTCACATTCTAAACTTTCTTGCATTTCATGCAGAGGGAATGTTGAGGAGATTCTGAATGTGATCAACAAGGGGTTGACTAGAATCATAAGGCCTAAAAAAAATAGTTGTTTGTTTCCTGTAACCCTACCCGAACAAGTTTTTATTCAAAACTATCCCTCCCCTAAAGTTTTTTCTGCCCTCCTAACTCCCAATCAACGTAAAACATACATAAAACACACATTTTTGACCAAAAAAATAATGCAAAAAAAATATTTTTACCGACCTACCTACCCTATTTTTTTCGGACCATTACAGGAACTAACAATTTCTTTTTTTAGGACTGATGGGTTTATTGTAAAAAATGAAATTCAGTTATCATTTTATACTGAACTTCTACTGTAATGAGGATAAATGTTCAACTTATGTATACGTACCTAACAAAAGAAGTCTCACTTTCCAAACTTTCTTGCATTTCATATAGGGAAAATGTTGAGGAGATTCTGAATGTGATCAACAAGAGCCATGACCCGTTTGTCAGCCCAAGGGTCCTGGAGGCGGAGAAGAGGGTCAAGGACTATGAAGATGCCTGGATAATGAAAGCAAGGGTAAGTACAGTAAATTGTCTATAATATTTTTATTAATGACAATTTTTATGGATTGAGGGTGGCCCATATTTTCTGGAAATGCAGACAGAGCACAGTAATAGTGGCACAGATTTCCCTAAATGAAGACCAGGGATAGATCAAGGATGGCCCCGATTTTCTTAAATAATTTTGCACAATAATTGTAGTTGCCCAAATTCTTAGGGTGGTCTAAATTTACTAGAATTTATGGTAAAAGTGCTACGATTATTAATTGAGAACTATGGATGCAGATGTTATTTTTAAAACAATCTGATCCCATAATAATATTTTTGAAATGATACAATATCTGAACTACCACTCTAAGGCTCTGATCAGCCTGAATAGAGTTATCAATCAAATGGCATCTTGTTCCTGTGTAGCTCAAATATAAGTAGGTTCTTATTTCTAATATGCAAAACTGTTATCATTAAACATATTGTTAAAATAATTTGAAATGATACAATACTTTTCCTTATCGATAATTGATATTTTCGAATAAGGTTCCGCATTTCTATTGAGATCTCATCACTTGTTCACTTTACGCTGTTGAACAGGCTTTTGCTTGTCAATTTTGGTGCTTTTTTAGGCCTTTTCTACTATATCTATAAGTGATATTTTATCATGTTTCCAGTCTGCGGCAGAGAAGAAGCGTGCACAGTTTGAGAAGGAGTGGGATCTGCTCCAGCAGCAGGCCGAGACTCAGCTCATCCAGCTCAACCTCAAGCAGGAGCTGGAGGCCGAGGCCAGCGCCCAGAAAATACACGCTCTCCAGCAAGCAAGGTAAGATTATTGCATTCTTCCACAACTTCCTGTTTTCAAAATATTACCGTAGAATAGGATATTAATCCAAGGTGCAAATTAACTGAATTTGTGATTTTAGGTTTTTCGGATATTTCTTATTCCAAAAAGCTAATATTGAAGGTCAATATCCTAATGACAAGAATAATAAAGTAGATATATGGTACAATATTTCCAACTTTCATTATACTGAACTGACCCCACTTGGGAAAAGTTCGGCAGGATAAATCACTCGCATTAATATCCTATTCTACAGTGCTTGTCAGTGTCTCAGCTAGGATTTAGAAAATGGATGCCCAAAATTGGCAATTGTAAAATTTTGAGGCATCCTTTTTTTCAAGGGAGAAGACAATATACCCAGATTACAAACATAAACATGTATTTACTTGAAATAAGGCATAATATCCCTACAACGCCATGGCATTTACATTGGTGTGTAATAAATTGTATGTTTGCAGGCCTCAACGCTAACTCAAAATGATACTGGCTCTGTAGGACCAGTAACACCTAGCATCTACTGGTCCTGCAATATGTTTACTGGTCCTACATTTTTTCTTTAACATAACAAGAAAGAACATTGCATAAGATTCACCACAACACTTATTTTTATAAATTTTATCTTCATTTATTTCAAAAACAATTGGGGACATTCTCAGGGGGAAACTTTTTAACAAGAATGTCTCCAAATGTTTACTGGCCCTGTAGGACCAGTTGAGGTCTTTTTTTATTGGCCCGAAACTGTTTTTGGGAATTTTTACTGGCCTGGGGCCATAGGTTCACCCTTAGCGTCGAGCCCTGGTTTGAAAATGACATTTCACAAAACTACTCCCGAAAGATTTGGGTGTCCTGAAGATAGGTTTTTGAGGGTTTGGGTGCCCAAATGACACCCAGACGCCCTGCTGGATAAGACTATTATGTAGGGTATTAGCTATGGGTCACAATGATAAAATGAGGTTGGTAACAATCCATCTAATCACCTCACCATGTACCTGTTATAAGTTCTTGAAGACAAAAGTTTTGCACACACCAGTGAATTTGAACTTAATCCACCTATGTTAAGCTCCTGATTTGATCTTAATCCACTTATGTTAAGCTCCTGGTACACTTAAACCAGCCATGCATGTAGCAACCGTAAAAGGCATTTTTATGATATTTCTGTCAAATGCATCATTTGATGAATAACTGATGGAAGATTGTTTATCAGAATTCAACCCACTGAATTCAAATTCGGTATTGTTATTTTATAGGTGTGAAGAGGTACAGGAGAGACAACAACACCTTAAGGAGAGGCATCGCAGGTATGCACAGGCTCTGGATAACAAGATGAGAGAGGCTGAGGCAAAAAGACAGCAGCAGGAGCAAGAAGAAAAGAAAAGGTAATTTCCTCCTGAGTTATTACTTTGCTTTAGCCATACATGTCAAACCCTCTACATACATAGAATACACTTAAAAGCTAATAAGAGTGAACAAGTTAAAATTGCTCAATGTTTAACCCTTCTGCTGCTGGAGGCTAATTTGGCAAATACAAAATGATGTAAAAAAACACCTGACAAATGTCTGAAACCCTGGCACATGGTACTCATCTAAGAGTACTCAGCGAGAGCTTTCCAATGAATACCAACATGACAGGGTTTAGATGATTTTCAAAAATCTTTTCATCCTGGTGCTTTGGACGAAAGTAGCCTCAGCATTGGAAGGGCTAACATATATTTACTTGAAGAATCCCAGCCAGTGGATGCCAGTAAAAGCAGCATTTCCCAGGAACTGGAAACAAGTGTTACTTGCTCACACAAAATCATCCTATTATTTCAGACATGAGGAAAAACAGCAGAGACTGGGTTCCATTCTGAAAGTTCAGCAAGAGGTCGCCACTGTACAGAATAAGGTGACAGAGCTACTCGCCAGTGGCTGCCAGTACAAGCAGCATCTCCCAGCTGCTGCAAACAAGTGTAACTTGCTCATGAAGTATGTGGAGGAGGAGATGGGACGTTTAGTTCAAAAAGCTAAGGATGAGGGAGCCACCGCAGCACATTTACAGACGGTACTGGATCTTAACAGCAAGTCAAGAAATGCTTTGGAGTTTGTAGTCAATGCAGTTGGTGAGTAAAGGTCTATGTTATGATAAAAAAAAGATTACCATCATCCATAGCGAGTTGCATATTTTCAGCTCTTTGAATACACCTCATATGTATGTTTTGAGGGGATCAGCCGTGGCCTAGTGGTTACAATGCCTGGCTCCCTAAATATGTGAGGTTCAGCGTGCAACACAACCACTGACACTGTTGCAAGTTGCAAGTGAATTCGGCAAAAAACGGCAATGGGGCAAGCTAAACAAGACCCTGACTTGCCCAGCTCGGCAAGTAATGTTTTGGGCAAAGTTCAATCTCACCTTTGTTTAACAGAGTGGCGGGGCAAGTGGGTGTGCTGGCGGGGCAAGTCAACTTTAGTAGCAGCTGGTCTGGTCGCTATATGAATGTGCATCATTGTGGAGGGCTGTCTATGGCTCTTCTGCAACTGAAAGACTCCTTGGAACTATTGTCAAGAGATGGGAATTTCTGGGTTTCTATCTCGTGGCGATATGACCTAAGCTGTTGAAAGCGATGTAAAATTCTGTTCCTTCCTTCCTTCCTTTTGCATGTTTTGATGACTATTTTTGTCATATTTAAAAATTATTTGTATGTTTATTATTATTTTTAATTAGTTGCAAGCCTAACCTAGCCTGATGTTTTGTCATTCACAGGTTCAAATTGACCATCAGCTAAACCCTGCTTGTACACTGCTATCTGTTATTTTAGATGCTGCCAACAAGAAAGGCAAGGAAGAAGCGGAAAAGCAGCAGGAGCAGCAGCAGCAGAAAGATCAGCAGAACCAGCAGCAGCTTGCGGCAGCAGCAGCAGCAGCAGCCGGAGCGCAGAAGACTAGTGCTGCCCCCTCACAGGCTGCTGCCGCAACTGCAGCCAATAACATTCCAACACAGGAAGGTGAGTAGTAGTGTTAGGAATTATCAAGATATTGAGTTGATTTATTGTGACCTACCTTATGTTGAACATAATCTTTAGTTTAATGTAATATCATGTTGAAAACTTATAAACGTGTTGGGATGTTTGTGAAGGTTACCGTTTCTGAATACTACCAGAAACTGGTTTGACTGACCTGGGCCAAGTTTTCTTTGCTTTGGTTGAGCCTCGGGTTCGACGTGGGCCATGTTCAAAACCATAAACGTTGATCAACGTTGATCCAACGTATCCCGTTCAGATCGTCATCGCAAGTGAACGTTGACACCATTCAGATTCCGTTTTCCCACCACGTTTTTCAACGTTGATGGTCCTGAACAAAGCCCAGTCGAACACAAGGCTCAACTAAAGCAAAGAAAACTTGGCTCAGGTGTGGTCAAGCAGGTGCGGTCATTCAATGCTGAGTCACTGTATGGAGTACCGTATTACCCCGCATACAACACACACTTTTATACACTGCAGAACCTACGTTAAGGAGGGGGTGCGTGTTATCAACGGGTACATAAACCAGAACATTTTTACAGCGATTCTATAGACGTGTGGGGCATGGTCGAAAATACTTTGGTGGATTCCTATTGTCTATTGGCCTGTCACCATGACGACGTTATGATGATTGCCATTCTGATACCCTGGACGTACCAGATCATGTTTGAAAATAGACTTTTCCCATACTGTTAATTGGTATCACTTGCACAGTGATTCTGAGCACTATAAACACAGTACGATTTAAGCCTCTAATTATCTGAGTCAACGCGGGTTACGGTACTGGGGTCAAGATTCCCACTCCCCAACTCCGCCTGCGTGTTATAAACAGGGCATTGTATTTTACATATGGGAAAGGGACTTGGGGAGGGGGTGCGTATTATCTATGGGGTGCGTGTTGTATGCGGGGTAATACGGTAGTCAAATTGGATGGAATAAACCTCATTTCAAATCACTGGCAATTTTCTCACATGCCCCAATGAGTATTCAAACTTTGGCAGTGGTTAGAGCTATTTTATGATGATGACAACAACAATGATAATGATCATACTGATAATTATTTTTACTGATGTTATTAAGAGTAATGATAATATAAATCATAATAATGATAATAATAATAATAATTATGATAATAATGATGATAATGATTAAAATACTGATTTATGATAATAAAAATCTTGAATAAAGGTGCAATTTGTAATACGCTATTTATTCAAATGTTCAAAAGTGTTGTATTTTAAGTGTGAAATAAAATCACTAATATGTGATAGATAGACCCCAAGGAAGCTGTGGTGTATGGGATATACCCGAGGTGTTACGAGGCGAGGCGGAGCCGAGTGACCCCAAGGGTATCACATACACCACAGCTTCAGAGGGGTCAATGTAGCTTGTACCACAGTTGACTGCCTTCCTCCTATCACAGGCCGAGAAAAGCTTGGCAGAGCACTCTTGCTAAATTCCCTTGGGTAATACCTTTGGGTTTAGGCAGCAAAGGCTTGAAAAGTGTGGGTTATCTCCTATAACCCTACACTTTTCCAGGCCTCTAATTGGTGGAAGGCAAGCAACTGTGGTACAATTAAATCCATTTCATAACCCTATAAACTAGCATGTGGTATTTTGTTTTAGATGAAGTGACTTGCTGTGCTGTGGATGCTTTCAAGCGTTTCACTGAACTCCAAGACAAGCTGAAACAGGTGGAGAACATGTACCAGCCTTTAGTCACTAACGCGCAGGTAAGCAGTCTTCCTCGGAGGGTGGGGGGGGGGGGGGGGGGTGAGGCTTCCCTGATAGCCCAGTCGCAAAGAAAAGTAAACACTGAACGCCAGGAGAAGCTGAAACAGGTGGAGAACATGTACCAGTTTTGTGATAGTTGTAGCATGGCCTGCTCCCTTCAGCCAATCACAGGCCTCGAAAAGTGTGTTCTTATTTCCTGAAGAACACGGTTAGCTGTCTTTGTCTCACCCACAAAGAGATGTTCACTGACCACAGAGGCTTTGCCCTCTGTAGGAGTGGAGCCCCCTGTGGTCAGTGGACACCTACCTGTGGGTGAAACAAAAGCAGGTGAACCGTGGTCATTCGGGAAAGCACACTTGCGGAGATACTTTATATACTGTATACCGTGTTTATTTTGCGGCAGTTTAATTAATGCGTACTTTGCGCACCCATGGAGTCCGCATTTATTAAACTGCGCACCATTACTTGGATATTGGATCCCTATGCTTGTACCATTCAACACGCTGATATTACGGCTTGTCATTCAACATAAAGACCGTTCGCGGCCTCTTCTCGTACTAAGTTCAATTACGATTTAGACGACTTGCACACACTGGAGTGTGATCAAACCTGCCGGTAACCACTAGTCAGAATTATTGATTGCAACCAAGATAGCACTGTTCGTGGCTGGTGACGAAATAAAGATTGCACTTGCATATAACACTGGCAGCAATAGGCATCCCTAAGGGGCTGGCCGGCTTGAATATAGCAGCACCACCCTTACCAAAAGTCGGGTAGGTTGCATACCCTTGGTACCCTGGCTGGAGGTTATCAATGCGCAATAATTAAACTGCGCATCAAAGGCAGTTATCTGCTGAGCGCATTATTTTATATGCGCAATATTAACACGGTATACAGTATATATATATATATATATATATATATATATATATATATATATATATATATATATATATATATATATATATATATAGAGAGAGAGAGAGAGAGAGAGAGAGAGAGAGAGAGAGAGAGAGATACCATTATTCTGCACTGAAAATCAATATCATTTTAAATCTGTGCGTCTCTGATGTGATAAGACACTACAGGGAAGGCCGTAGAGCAGGGTATTCTGTTGGATATTTACAATAGCCGAAATAAAGACATCTAAACATGAATCTACCATGAGGTATGATGTGTACCCCCACACACTGCTCACCCGAATATCCTACCTTCTCCATTGCCAGAGCGCTAAACTATGTGTCCTATTAACGTCAGATAATCGAGAGGAATCTACATGCCTTCCCATCCCTTATCGTTCACTATTCCTTTCCTGTACTTCCTGTGTTCTGGAGCCTACCTTTCTCTCGGCCTGAGATT
Source organism: Maea johnstoni (assembly GCA_963942565.1). Classification (NCBI taxonomy): domain Eukaryota; kingdom Metazoa; phylum Annelida; class Polychaeta; order Spionida; family Magelonidae; genus Maea; species Maea johnstoni. Next base: position 9,536,952 of record OZ012691.1, on the reverse strand, counting down.
GGCTGGAGGAGGCTGGCCATGCTACAAGTCAGAAAGAACAACTCGGGACCTGTGGTTTATGGGGGACCACCCTCGGTTCCCCACTCGTGCTGCGCACTCGTGCGGAAACTTGGGTTTTCCCCCATAACCCACGGCCCCTCGTGTTCTTTCTATTACATACCCCACACTTTTCAAGCCTTTGTTCCCTAAGCTGCCTAAAACCAAAGGTGTTACCCAAGGGTATACTTTTCTCGGCCTGTGATTGGTGGAAGGCAGTCAACTGTGGTACAAGCCACATAGACTCCTCGGAAGCTGTGGTGTATGGGATACCCTCGGGGTTACTCGTCTCCGCCTCGTAACACCTTGGGTATATCCCATACACCACAGCTTCCTTGGGGTCTATCTATCAATTAGACCCTAAGGAAGCTGTGGTGTATGGGATATATATACCCAAGGTGTTACGAGGCGGAGCCGAGTAACCCCGAGGGTATGCCATACACCACAGCTCCCGAGGAGTCTATGTGGCTTGTACCACAGTTGACTGCCTTCCACCAATCACAGGCCAAGAAAAGCTTGGTAGAATACTCTTGGTAAATTCCCTTGAGTAACACCTTTGGGTTTAGGCAGCTTAGAGAACAAAGGCTTGGAAAGTGTGGGACAAGTCCAAAACCCTACACTTTTCGAGGCCTCTGATTGGTTGAAGGCAAGCAACTGGTACAAATATCACATTGTCTTAGCCAGCAGGGCGCCTGGGCGTCTTTTGGATGCCCAAACCTTCTAAAATCACCCCTCAGGACACCCAAATATTTTTTGTTTAAAGCAATTTAAAGCATATGATAGAAATTTGTCACCTCAATATAATTCTTATAACACTGAATAAGGATGTTATGCCTTATTTCAATGAGTGAATACATGTTTATGGTTATAATCTGAGTTTATTGCGCTGTCCCTTTAAGTTCAGCAGAATAAACCACTTGGATTGATATCCTATTCTACAGTAGATTAAGCCACCTTTCATGGTTGATCATAAACGTTTGATAAATTGCCTTTCCATTATTTTGATTTATAACAATATTGATGTACTTATTTTCTACCTGCAGTTGAAGAAGTATAAGTTTTAGCTGCAGAAGGCAGTGAACACCCGTGGTAGACCATAAACTTTCCATGAATTGTCTTTCCATTATTGGAGAATTTCTACTATGTAGAAATCTCTCTTGTTTTGATTTTTAACAATATTGATGTACTGATTTTCTCCCTGCAGTTGAAGAAGTATAAGTTTGAGCTGCAGAAAGCTGTGAACACCCCTGTGAACGCCATCTCGGCCACCAGCGGCACCCACTTGATGGACAAACTCCAGCGCCTACACGCCATCTTGTCGGGGCAGAGCGTGGAAACCGGGGGCAAGCGAGTGACGTCCTCGGAACACCCAGCAGGGGGCGCCTTCTGCAAGGACCTGCTAGCCAAGAAAATTGTGGTAAGATTGTTGTCTTTTTTTGTAAAATGTGTTTGTTTTAACAGAATTTCTTCAGGCTCCAGCAAACCAGTTGTGAAAAGTCAGGCATTAAGATTATTATTTTAGATTTAAATGTTGTTTTCATTTTGCTTTCTTGAAAATACAGTTTGAGCTGGAGAGAGTACAGGTTTTCAAGCCAGGGGGTTCTTTGGTGAGAGAGTTGAAGTGAGAAAAGGGCATCCGAAGAATTTAGTAATAAAGTAATACATTTTGCATGGGAAGGGATGAACCTTAACCCTTCCAATGCTGAGGCTACCTTCGTCCAAAGCACAAGAACGCAAAGATTTTTGAAAAACATCTAAACCCTGTCATGTTGGTATTCATTGGAAAGCTCTCACTGGGTACTCTCAGATGTGTACCCATGTAGGGTTTCAGTCATTTTCAGCTTTTTGCATCATTTTGTATTGGCCAAATTAGCCACCACCAGCAAAAGGGTTAACAATTTTCTCATTTTTCTGTTTCAGAAACAAGGTGATGAGCAGGTTTCGTCTAACTTTGAGTCTGCGTTCCCCACGGCAGCGGTGGCTGTGGGCATATGGTATTCCTTCTCCGACGCTGGGGAACTCATGCTGGCACACTTCTACAAGAAATGCCCATATTTGGTGCCTTACTACGTACCCAAAGCAGAGGGCCAGTCAAATGAGGACTATTTCAAGTAAGTCGAAAATAATATTTACAATTTTATTGTCAGTTTTTGTATTAAATTCAACAAAGTTGAATCTCAGTAATAACTTTTTAATATTCCAAAAAATCTGTGCTCGGTTTCCAATGCTTATAAACTCCATTTTATTCCACAGACCTCATCCCTTATGTTGACCTCTGACTTCAATTTTTCTATTTTTTTTATTATCTGAATGAAAAGGGACCAAGTTTTATTATTACACTTACCCAATTTATTTGGAAAGATTATTGTTCACACTTAATGAACATTCTAAAAATTATTTTCAAAATCTTTATGGAATTTTTTTTCTCCATTTATTAAGATATTTCAATTTCCTGTGGAACATGAAACTTAAGAACTATGACATATTTTTTAAAGATTTTACAAGTGTAATTAAAACGAAATGCAGAAAGTGTATTTTTAGGTTATGCCATTTTTTGTTAGATCTGTTAAGATTTTCCCCACATATACAGTCATATATACCCCATCAAATTACGCTTGATAGTTTTGTTCAAATATAATCTGTATCCCAAACAGAAAATTTGAATCACTGGCAAAATAACCAGATTTACTGGAAAGAGAGTTGAAAATGAACAAGAGCGATTAATGGAATAATGAATTGTTTTATGTTTCATTCCAAATAGAGCTCTGGGTTACAACAACAAGAAAGACAAATGAAATGCTGAATTGTTTTATTGATACTGTATAGGACTTTAATTTGGAGTGCAAAAATCTTTTGCTTTACAGCTCTGTTGGAGGGTATTTGTGCTACTTTAAATTTGCGCATTCAAGCATAGATACCAAGGAGATAGTAAGCTGGATGATTATTAGAAGGATATTATTTTGGCACTTTTATGGGGAGCGCGAAAAATAGCAAATATTTAATGCCTGTAAAAAATAACCATCATAGAGTATATTGTTTTGTTCCTCACAGAGCCCTGGGTTTTAACAACAAGAAAGACTAATGAAATGATGTATCGTTTTATTATTATATTGCTTTATTCCATACATTGTTCTCAGTTATAACAACAAGGACTACTGAAATGATGCATCGTTTAATCTTTATATTGCTTTATTCCTCACAGAGCCCTGGGTTATAACTACGCTGACAACACAGTGGAGAAACAGGACAAGTTTCTGAAGCGTATGAGCGGTCTAACGCGTCTGTATGCGGCCATTTTGATCACACCGCCCCCTCAGGGCGCGCAGCTGCAGCACCCACACGGCATCGAGAATGCCTGGATCTGGTTGGTGCGTGTAATGAACATGCAGCCTCGCCCCGACATCACCGCAACCCTCGTCTTCGATTTCCTACAAGTGACGGGCGCCGCACTCATGAAGACCTACAACAAACAGTTCATCAAGCTTCTTCAGATCCTGTGCTCGGAGTTCGTGCCCAAGATTGAGAGAGTGACAATACAGGGAGCCGGCGGTCCGGTGTCTCGCCTGAAAATATACCTGGAGTCTTGTCTGAAAGACGGTAAAATGAAACCCCCAGCTGGAATGCTGCCAAATAATTTCTGGCAGTCTTGATGCATGTATTTGAAGTAAACTTAAATAATACAGGGCTCGAAATTAGCTGGAGTCAGGGCTCCCTTGAACTCTCCTGCGGCTCCCTCAGATATCTGGAGGAACCCAAAGATGCACTGTTTGATATACACAACACGTTTATAAAGCTTATGATGATGCAATTGGGCTCTCTGGAATAATCTTAATTCCGGGCCCTGTAATACCATTAGGTTGAAATTTACTTATAGATAATTTCAAATAAAACTATTGGTTAGCTTTGGGGTGTTTTGGAAGTATATGGGTACACAAATGATGTCCGGCCACCCTGCTGACTAAAGCATTGTTTATCTGACTGTATTGACACCCAAAGAATGAAATTCTATCTTTATTCTAAATTTGGATAAAAGTGAATTGTACTGGGAAAGCATTTTCATATCTGAAAAAGTTATGTTTGCAGACCTACTGGGTGTTTTTTGTACTCTCAAAATAGCTTTTTACAACTTAAAATTTTGGAATGTATTTGAATTTTTCAGGATATAAGGATAGGGTCTTAGCCAGGATTTCAGAGCTGCCTGTCCAAGACAGCAATTTCAAAATTTCTGCCCATCCATCCATCTAGATTTAATAGCTTATTGTGCGATTAACACTTCAGCCATGTCCTAGAAGATGGTTGCTTAGAAAAAGATTTGGTTATTACCCCAAAAAAGTCAAAATTGATAATTCTTCAGAGAAATTTTTGACTGTACAAAAAGGAGTTTTTCAGGAAACTGCCTGTCCAAAAGACAGGCTGGACGCATCCTGGCTAAGCCCCTGCAGTTTCAATTTACTTTTGATGAAATTTCATTTTGACTTTTTGATATGAGAATTTGTTAATCAAACAAGATCAAGTTCATTCCAGCAACATTCTTACCAGAAGTTTTAAACTGTATTTCTTAAAAGCTAATATGAATTAAGCAGTTAGGACATACTTCAAATGAGATGATTATTATGAAAGAAATGAGTACAAAGATATGAAGATCATCTGAAATATGCAAGATTTAGCTGAAATATTAAATGAAGTGTTTTGATTATTTTACAATGTAAGGTGTTATTTTAATTTGATCATGGCAGACCAAAGATGCTTTGATGTTGTCTACTAGGCTTATATTTATATGTTAAACTTGAGACATAGATAGCCACATTGATTCTTAAATCCAATTATTTACAAACCTAGTGAACATTCATATCCATAACGCTTGATGCTATCATGACAAAATATTGGTTGTAAAAAGTCGCACATTTTTAGAAATACCGCTGAATGTTTCATAATCATGATTTTTATCCAGCTCCAATTGTAACATATATGCAATATTTTGTATGAATAAACTGTATGGTTCCGACCGAAATTGATTTATAGAAACAGACTTTTCTTATTATTTTTACCAGTTAGGGATATTGATAAAAGCCTTATTATTTTCAAATGTTGCAAGTTAAGTTTTTAAGAGCTCAAAAATTTGCTCTATCTCTCAAGGATACTCAGTTATATACACACATACTCTAAGAATCCCAAAGTGACCGGGCCTGTCACTTTCCCCATCAATGCTTAGGAGATACTTGAAATTGACTTCAGGACCTTGGATTCTTTTGACAATAACTTGGATTTTAAGATTGATTTCATAAGATATTTGAAGAAGTGTTGGTAGTATTATGTTTCTCCTTCAAATATTTTCTCTACATTGATTTTGCCTGGAAGATTTCATTAAAATTGTCAGGTCGCTTTTGGCTGCATTGAGCATTAATGGGTTAATTAGCTTGCCAGATCAGTTGTTTTAACTCATTCATAACCAGATCTATCCTTGAAAATTGCCATCAAACTGCTTTGAAAATTACGTAATGAGGACGCATAAATGAAAGTTATCAATGACTTGGGGTTATTCAGTTGTTTCCCTCTGCCATTAACAAGTGTCGATATACTGTATCCAAATCACAGACAAAAGTGATTGAACATTGTTTATGGAGACACTACCTCAATCACTGTCCCTATCAGCATCATGTCACTTATGAATCCTGTTATAGAAGGTAATGATTTATATTTTTATTCTATAAACTGAAATAAATTATGCAATGCATTACTGAGTTGATTGTCGTTTTTATTGGTGGATATGAATATTTTGATGTCATGAGGGCCAAATAGGCCAATGATTCTGTGTATCAGAGGGCCAATTAACAATGTTAAACTGTGGGGCAAGCATGCACTTAGCCGAGACCCGTCTAGCCCATCTTTTAGACAGGCAGTTTCCAGAAAACCTTTTTGGACAAGCAAAAATTTCTATGAATGTTTTTTAATTTTGACTTTTTGTGGGTAGTAACCAAATATTTTCCTAACAAGCCATCGTTTAAGAAATGACTGGTGTAAATTGCCCTTTTGACACAAAAGGCTATTAAATGTAGTTGGTATAAGGATTTGAAGAAGATAAGTAGCTAAATCTGGACGGACAGAAATGTTTCAATTGCTATTTTGGACAGGCATTTTTAAAATCCTGGCTAAATCCCTATGGGCAAGTATCATCTGGAAATAACATGGTTATGGTGCAAGTTGTCTGACCACATACGCATAGTAGATACAAAAGAAAACACAACACATATAACACACATTGTGGAGTAATTATGCATTTATTTCATATATATTTTGCTTCTGACATGGAGATTATCATTAAATGTACACATTTACATTACAAGGACAGCTACAAGTAGATAATAATTATCCCAAATCTGAAACTCTTGTTGTTGTTGTTGTTGTTGTTGTTGTTGTTGTTGTTGTTGTTGGTATTGTATGATATTGAACAAAGAGCAGGGAGTCATAACACAGATCATCACAGACAGTTCTCTCAATATTTGTCACATTTTCTTAACCCTTCTAATGCTGAGGCTACTTTCGTCCAAAGTACAAAGATCTTTGAAAACCAACTAAACCCTGTCATGTTGGTATTCATTGGATAGCTCGTACTGAGTACTCTCAGATGGGCACCCATTTGCCAGAGTTTCGGCCATTTTTCAGTTTTTATATCATTTTGTATTGGCCAAATTAGCCACCAGCAGCATAAGGGTTAAATCTTTTCATGCCCGGAGGTCTCTTGACTAATATCGTCTGTACCTTTGATACTTTTGAAAATATCTCTTGAATTAAGCATCAATTCACAAGATATTTGAAGGAGATTCGTGGATTAGGTCTTGAACAACATTTTTCCTTCAAATATTTTCTGAATAATGCTCATATCGATAAGATATTGCAAAATTAGTCCAAATGCTCCGGGCATGAATGGTTTTAGTAGAATCACACCAACCTGAGCTAATGCTATTTGTGCTGTACTGTTTCTCTATGGCTTAAAACCAAAATGGGGGAAAACCAATCAAAAATACCGCTTTTCCCACATAAATTGATGTATTTCATTTCTCCGACTAAAAACCAAAATAGGAAGAACTCCGTGCTTTCATCACATGTATTAAGGATTATGTTTACCTTTGTTTGACCCTTCCAATGCTAAGGCTACTTTCTTCCAATGCACAAGGGCACAAAGATTTTTGAAAACCATCTAAATTCTAAACCCTGTCAAGTTGGTATTCATGGGATAGCTCTCGCGGAGTACTCTTAAGATGAGTACCCATGTGCCAGGGTTAGTGTCATTTTTTAGTTTTTTTCGCATCATTTTGTAATAGCCAAATCAGCACCAGCGGGTTTTAATTTCACTGGAGTAAAGTTCTCCTAAAACCAGGAACAATTGTATTTGCTACACTGCTAGCATTCCTGGCACGGAGTGACATCACCACTCATTCCCCTTCTGTGGAAAAATAAGCCCTTTCAGTAAATATACTTAATATATTCTAAGGAAATACCTGTAAATTAACAAATAGGTCTTAAAGCGGTGGTCTCTAAAATAAGACTCCTCCTGTTCCATAGAGATTTTTCCAAGTCAAACACAACACATGTCAATTTCAGCAGTGAAAAGATAAGCATTGTTGCATAGCGTCCTTCAGCAGCAACACTGCATTGTTGCATTGTCAACAATGGGGGTGCTCTGTGACTACATAACAAGTACTTGACGCATACTCTGCTGTGAAAAAGGTACATAGTGGGAGAGAATACATGCTTTTCTGGGGTGTGTATTTTCAATATCATGGCCAATTGCTGTTGTTTTTCTCTCAGGGGCAGATGTTTACTAATGTGACCTGGCTTCGATCCTAGCTCCTCCACAACCAGTGCTGCTCCCTGGTGGCCTGAACACTACAAACATATCTCTCAACTACAGTCACTATCTTAACCCATTCATGCTAGCAGCAGCTAAAACTGCCAGACTATTTTGACGAGATCTCTCTATTGAGAGCATATTTTTGAAAAAATTTGAGAAATATCTTTAAGAACTTGGCTTACAACTCCAACAAACATACAGAAATGCCATTTAAAGTTATTTTCAGAAACATCCAAACAACAATTTCAGTAGGAACTTTCAGGCACCAATGGGTTAAAAATATTTGACCAAAGTTTTATTACTAAGAAGCACAAAGAAAAACTTCCATTTCATTTTTAATGAAAATTGATTTTCTTAAAACATCTCCATAAGTGTCAAGGCACCAGGAAGAGCTGGCTAAGGAAGGCTTCATACAGTAATATGAATATAAGGGCAGGATAAATTTTCTGAAAAATCATGAACTATATATTATACTTGATCCGAAAACATTCCGAAAAATACCGGGTGGGCTTACAAAGGGTATTCCTCATCAAATTGGTCAGAAAAACACAACTTGTCGAAAGAAGGCCAGTCTGGAGGAAATTATGCTTGTTTTTTATCAAACTGACAGTCTTGGCAAGCATTCTCCCTATCAAATTATATAATGGATAGATATTCTCACTATCAAATTATATCATTTGATCAGACAGTTCCCACCAATGGGAACTAAGTATAGAAATTGAATCAAATATAGCGAAGAAATATTTGATTAGTTTCTATGATAAAGTGTGGGAGAATGCGTGCACTAATTGACTGGCCCAGGATTATATCATATCAAGTATATAACATATACCATAATATATCATATCAGGTATATCACATATACCATAATATATCATATCAGGTATATCACATATACCACAATATATCATATCAGGTATATCACATATACCACAATATATCATATCAGGTATATCACATATACCGCAGCTTACTTGTGGTCTATCCACCAAATGTATTCCTATAACCACGGGTACAAAATTAATCAGTTCTTGCAATAGGTCACACGTTCAACATTTACCCCTTGTACCAAACACAGTATAATACTGACCCCAATAATACACACACAAACAAAGCAAATCATTTCTTGGCCATAGGTCTAGACATTGTACATCGAGATATTTACCATGAAATATTCAATTTTCTTTATCAGGTGGGACTGAATGTCATAACTGACAAAACTGGATATTTCTCTATTAGGTACAAAATATCCTGTGCATTTGAGATTGTATTACTCGGAAAATAACGTTAGAAAATTCATAGTACTTAACTTGCACCAACCTATTTCGCTTATTCCTCTGTGATGATCTGTGTTGAATAAATTAAACGGGTAGCATTCTTTTCCATCACTCCGGATCTCTTATTTACAAAACAATGTTGATATGGGTGGTGTAAACAAAGTAAAATTGAGCAAACTGCTATAAGGGTGATCGTACGCGTCACGATCTCTCCTGTGGTCTAACCTTCTCTCCCCGCTGCCAGTATGTAGCGGACAATTAGAAACAAAAATATCATATGTCTTGTTATCGAAATAAAATTCAAACATTCTCTTTTTTAAATTCTTAGTAACGAGGACCACTCATTTTGCTTTCCAAACCAACTACTTGATGATATAGTACCAAGAACATATTTTCATATCAAAAAAGGCTTTTAATTCTTAGTAATGTGGACCACTCATTTTGCTTTCCAAACCAACTACTTGATGATCTAGTACCAAGAATATATCTTAAAATCAGAACTTCAAAAGTGTTCAAGTGATGTTTTGAAAGGGATTTCGAAGGAAAGAGATGTTTTTAGATAATGAAACCATTTGTCCTTAATGGAATTCCTTTTCTTTCTTTTCTTTGCCAGAGGTAATTAATACCGCACATCTAACTTGAAGGATGGCAGGACAGGTTAAAATGCTGTACAGAGACAATTAAACCAGAGCTCAATATAACATGCAGCTCACTAGTCTGTGGCTGGTGGAAAATTACATGGCAAACAAAATTCAGGCTAACCAGTCCAACTGAGCTTTTTCATAGGGCAAGCAAAAGCAAAAAATGCCAGGGATTATGGATATTTTGGGTTATATTGAGCCCTGAGAAGCAGCAGCCTACATCTCAAACCTCTCTTTACATGAATGAGGGTCCCAAACATGGGAAGTCCTTGTTATTATAAAAACTAACCCATTCAAAACAGCAATTTGTATGCAAAATGTAGGTCCCAGATATAGGAAGTCATTGTTATTATATATGGGAAACTAACCCATTCAAAACAGCAATCTGTATGCAAAATGTAGGTCCCAGATATAGGAAGTCCTTCTCATTACATATGGAACACAAGCCTTCTGAAAACAGCAATTTCTATGCAATATTTTACGTCTTTCACCCAGCACACTATGTTTGCTTCGTTTCTATACTGGCAGTGGTTCAATCATGGCAACATATATCAGGAGAGTTGGACTCCTTTCAGTAGACCACATCTGCAATCTGGCATTGGCAGGAAAGGAACCACGGCACCGTGATCATCATACAAACCATTTTGATTTCATTGCGCATTTCAGGGCCTGACAAATTCATGTTTATAAATAATGCTAGCGGAAATTCATTTGAAATTCATTATCATTCTTCATCTAATGAATTGTCCCTGTGGATAATTTGAGAGTTGTTACTTGTATCAGTGACCAATACTCAGTTGTCAGATCGCTATAAGACTGAAAAGGGTACATATGTTAACCCTCTGTTGGTATTCCACTCCAAGTGAAAAAGCGGTGTTACGCCAGAAAATGCTAGCTCCACTTTCCTGCATTTTCCGTTTTCTTAAAAATAAATAACATACAAACAAAATGTATAGATTTCTTATGCAGATTTGTATTTACAAAGAGAAGTGAAGACGTAAAATCCTCAGCATGAATCAATTTCCTAGTCCGCTTGATTAACTCAGAATAATTTGAATCAAGTCGCTATCTACTAGCTATCTACATTAATAAGACAAGCTACTTGTCGACTAATGTACACAAACTCTTTCAGGGTATCGAATTGACTTTACTATCGTATAGATTTCTCAATATCAGTTAAATGATACCCATTTCTAAAATAAAAAATAAGAGGAAAATATGAGTTTAAGATCTACTTTTCTCAGTATCTTATAAGTGGAAAGGAGGATGTTTTTGAGGTTTTTAAGGACTTCTTATCGTGAGTATTTTGGTTAGATGATGGCACTTTTGTTCATCGCCTGTGAACGGTATGAGGTGTTCGGGACCAAGTCCATGCCTCAGACCAGAGATTGCAGATGGGTTACCAGGAGCTGAACGTAAGAACAAAAAAGCAAGTTCTATAAATCAGATGCAACAAGCCTAACACTAGTACTGTACAAACCATCATCATCATCATCTTCATCTTCTTCCTCCTCCTTCTCCTCCTCCTCCATTCAAATCAAAATGGAAGCATTACGAGTAGGGAACATTTCACATTTGAGATAGCAAGGAACCGGGCCTTGCTTTTTTTTCCAGCACCTCCCGTTCTTTGAAATCCACACACGCACTAGACAAGTCTTTTTATTGATTAATTAAGTTACCGCTATTACGCAACAAGGGTCACCATTATCATCATCATCATCATCATCATCACATTACATCTGTAGTAGAATAGTTAGCATGCACTGAAAGCGTGTGAGTTTATTTTGTTACATATAAAAGCCATTCATTCCATCAATGCACGGGTGATCCAAAACTTCTTTTATCTACATTATGAAATCATGGGTTCTAATTCTCTATTAGGAGAACAATTCTATAAAGAAAACCACAAATTCCATTCGAACATTTCTTGTGATTACAACTCCATGTTGCGTCCGTTATATGTTTGACGCATTCCAATTTACATCTACTGAAACACTTGGTCTGACATTTTGGAACATAACAAATCTATTCGCGTAATGCTTCAGGATAATCTTTGAACTTTAAAGAGGGATTGTTAAACCTTGCAGGCACAATAATATCCAGTCAAATATTTCTCCAAATTATGCTTTACAATCAATATTCATGTTAATATTTCTCAAAATATTGCTTTACAATCAAAATTAAGTCCAATATTTCTCAAAAAATTGCTTAATAACCAATATTTTCCCTTGGAAGTCAGACCAAGTGGTGGCTCCAGCTGTGAAAGGGTTAATCGTGTCAGATGCACCAGTGCATTGTGGGAATGAATGGGGGGTGTGTGCCCTAGAGGGTGCTGCTGCAGCACTTGTGGTTCTGTTCTATCAGGGTCACAACGCTGCCCCTAGCGACGGTCACCAAGCGATCACCACGACAACAACAGAGTCGACCGAATACGTCCACTTCATAAGCTCTCGAAACAGTCCAGTGCTTTGTCTGGGTCAGAAAGAGGTGTGGTCAGTATCAGGTCAGTCTCAGAATCACTTCTTTTGGATACCTGCCCGTTTATGATTTGGCTAATGAGAAGTATTCTTCGCAAATACAGACTTAAGTAATACATGCAAAATAGTGACCAAGTGGAAATAACTGAAATAATGACCAAATGCAAATTAGGATTCCCATAATAACAGGATGGTATATCCACATCAATAGAAATCAGTTACTTCTTTCCCCAGTGCAATTCTATTCATTTCTGCAAATGAGTGTAAAATATGTTTATTTCCATGATATCTTGTTTATAAACATATTTCATTCACAACATGGGTTGGCTTGTATTTGATTACCAACACATTTTGCCAACCAGAACCTTATTAGATTATTTACTGCGGTCATGTCTAGAGCGCTAGGTGACATTAACTGTACATATATAAGGTTATCCAAAACTAATCAAAATTTCTGAAAAGAAATATTAGGTACAATGACCATTTTTAATGGAATTATATTTTCACTAATTTTGATATGACAACTGTATAGCAGGGAGTTAAAGGTTTAGCATCATAAAAGAGACTTGACCATGTACTGACCACAACCCCTGACCCTGCACCCACTAGTTAAAAATTGTGCTCCCCTCACCGTTCAATCTGGTTTGTGAAAAGCCACAACAAGGGGTCAGTTTATATAAGTTACAATAGGGTAGTAGTAGTAGTAGTAGTAGTACACGGGAACAACACATCACATGGGGCAACCGTGTGTACACCATCATGTTCAATACGGCCTAGTCTATAGTAGTAGTAGTGGTGGTGGTGGTAGTAGTAGCACACTGCGTGGCCGTGCAAGCTGCACTTACATGCCACGCCCCTTTTTTACTCCTAGGAGTTCTTTACACAGCTGCCAGACTAACGCAGCAGCCAATAACATACAGTAATCGTCTCTTTGACGGAGTCCCTCTCAACTTGGTTCAGAGGACTCCATTCGTTATACATTCGACGGCTGGGAGAAACCGATATGGAAATTGTGTCCTTTATGTGTGGTATAAATTTTACTACTAGGATAAGGGATTTATTAGGACAACGTTAGTGGTTTGATCACTTACCGCAGCAAGTGGACTCTTACAGGTCCCGCTCTATCTTACACCATTCTCCAGACATTAACCTAGAGATTAGCTACCTATCCCTTCTTTGTAGCATGAGTAAAAATCCCCATAACTAGAAGCAGTGTATATCAGCTTTCCTTATGCTTTTTGAGAAAGGAGCAATGAGGTGCTGCCCTCTTGTGGCACTTTTGTGAGAGGCTCCATTTTGATTGGTCCTTACCGCTAACTGCAGAGGCGGTTCCCTGTTTCATAATAATAATGGTACCACACATCCCAGTGATTGAATGAGGTACTCTGTATCACTGAGAATACGCTCCACGTTTAACAGCATAATTGTGGTACCCTCTATTTTAGGGAATTTACCTAGTTTCATTGCGAATGCAGTTCTCTGCATCAAAATAAGGTTGGTGCCTTGTATCACAGTGAATACAGTCTGCTTCTTCACTAAGATTGCTTGACCCTTGACCCCGGGTACGTGCTAACCCGACAGCCATCTCAATAAATGCAAGAACCACGAGTTAAGTTTTTTCCAAAACAGCGTTTATAAAAATGCTTGATGTTTCGTCAGGGGAATTCCACCGGTACTATAACATAGCGTCTGACAAGCACTCCATAAATAATTGATATATCCATATGTAGAATGGTGCGATGGAACTGACTGTGACATTTAAGGATTACATAAGTTAAAAATTGAAGCTTGCACAGCATCCGCAGCTGACCTTTTACAATATTGCATAACAGTTCATACTGGCTATAAAGTACATCACTGGAGGCAAATTCTGATTAAACTTATGTTGCAGTAGTAGTGATAGTAATAGTAGTAGTAGTAGTAGTAGTAGTAGTAGTAGTAGTAGTAGTAGTAGTAGTAGTAGTAGTAGTAGTAGTAGTAATAGTAATAGTAGAAGTAGTAGCAGTAGTAGAAGTAGTAGTAGTAGTAGTAGTAGTAGTAGTAGTAGTAGTAGTAGTAGTAGTAGTAAAAGCGGATCACTTCACAACGCCACATTGTATGAACACCAATATGCTTAATAGTTATATATATTCACCTCTTTATATAGCAAACTTACTAGAGTCGGCCAGTGGGGTGGCGGTGATGGGTGGGGAGATTTTGACAAAGGGGGCGTATGGCATCACTAGAGCGCCGCATTAGCAGTATAGTAGTCGTAGAGAACACACTTGACTCGTCATAATAGAGATATGCATACTAAGTAAGCTGACAAAAATACTGAGCGGCTTGCGTTGGGCATGCTGTGTATCTCCTTCTTCTCCCTAGCTAGATCCATAGATACTTAGTAGATAGATTCTCTTCTTTAGCCTAGTCGGGTGCAGGGCGGCGCACTTAGCGGCACTCCCACACCTTAATTGTTTGATCCACGCTACCAGATATCACAAACGGGGCCGTCTTGTGGAAATCTGAAACAAAAAAATTGAAGAAATGGAAAATCAAAAATAACATCAAAATCAAGAAACCTATGGTGCGCATAATTACAAGTGCCTAAAATCCAACAAACAAACTGGAACCGCTGCAATTTAGTTTGCCTTATTTTTTTTTAGTAAATAACAGTTCATCATATTATTTTCAAATACTCAAAATCAATTCACATGTTAAAAGGATAAATTCTGTTGACTTTTGGCCAATCGCTCATGCTTGACTTTAAGTACAGTATTTTTAACTCCAACACTGGCAAATCACAACTATCCTGTTTTGATATATATATATATATATATATATATATATATATATATATATATATATATATATATATATATATATATATATATATATATATATATATACTGTAGAACACATATATGACGCGTGTCCCAAATATCCGCGTGTGGCAAATCACAACTATCCTGTTTTGATATAGATATATATATATATATATATATATACATATATATATATATATATATATATTTATATATATATATATATATATATATATATATATATATATATATATATATATATATATATATATATATATATATATATATATATATATATATATACTGTAGAACACATATATGACGCGTGTCCCAAATATAGCGAATTGGGGAATTTTCGCATCATAGCGTATCTTTATGTTAGCGACGGTAGCCGCCGTTGACAGCGCCAGTACAGTAAGAAAAAAGTACAGCGTTTTTATATATAGCGAAGCGGAACCACACACTATGTACGCTATATATAAACAGACGCTAACATTGTGTGTTCTACAGTATATATATATATATATATATATATATATATATATATATATATATATATATATATATATATATATATATATATATATATATAGATGCATTAGTAAACTCATTTATGCCTGCAGTGCCCAAAAAAGTATTTTTGTGAAAATTGTCATACAATTTAGTATATTTTTAGTATAGTATATTTACAAATGTCCTTTAATCATTGAGTGAAGTAATACTTTAATCCTAAGATTTTTTATTTATTTTTATCAATATCTCGAAGTTACAGACAACAATTGTCAAGGAAACCGCCAGGCATAAATTGATTAAAGCTTGTCAGGTGTGCAGCCTTTTCCATAAACCATTTGAAGCAGTGTCTTAGTGGACAAAATCCTTTTAAAGGAAGATCACAATATACTCAGATTACAACCATAAACATTTAGTATTTATTTATTGAAAAGAAAACAGAAAAATGACGATGAACTATGCCATTGGAATTATAGTAATGTGAAAAAATGCTATCATACGCTTGAAATTGACTTTTTAAGAAAATCCATTCAAAGATGTTAGGGTGTCCTGAAGGGTGGTTTTTGAGGGTTTGGGTGTCCAAAGTGACAAATTTAACTCATTCACACTTAGAGCTCCACTAGAACCTAACGTCTGCTACTTACATACTTTTGAAAATAACTTGAGAATGGAGCGAAAGTTCACAAAATATTTGAAGGAGAGTTGTAGTTTGACTTTTGGTAAACATTTCTCCTTCAAATGTTTTCCAGAAAAAGCTTTTGTAAGTAATATATTTCTAAATATGTCAGGCCTGTTTTGGCTGCTCTGAGTGTTAATGGGTTAAGGATGGCCGCTTGACTTACCCACGGAGGTGACGAAGTGCTGATGAGCATCTAGAGTCTTGCTGTTTCGTTTGTTCTTAACGTCCCATATGCGTAATGTCTTATCGTCCGACGCACTCAGTAAGAACTTTCCTCCGGGGTGCCAGACCAGTCCCCGCACCCAGTTATCATGGCCGACCTACAAACGAAAAACACAATACATATAAACAAAAGGAAGAAGAATATACTGTAGAATAGCAAATGATTAGAAAATCTCGGTATAATTAAATTTGGATTAAAATTGGCGCCACATCTGTGTTAATGTGTCAACTAACATTTTGGTCAAATTGAATTCGGAAAGGTCATTTTTGGTCAAATTCGGTATATTTGCACCCCAGATTAATTTCCTATTATACAGTAATTAAACCCGAAAGAGTGTTGTGGGTGCCAAAAGATTTCATGCCTCCAGTAATCATGACTGACAATGATGATAAAAAAAAGGTTAATCTAAATGTAAGGCGTCACAAAGTGTGTCTACACCCATTGAAATGACTGTCTAATGAAAAGAAAACAAATAAGGAAATAAAAACCTAAATATACAGGAAGGTCCGAGAAGAGTTCCCATACTGTTTTTACAACTTGACTACAAACAAATCTTTCAAATCATAAACTAAGGGATTTTGAAATAACAGTTCAGGAAGCATCGTCTCCTAGAAAGATGACTTTTGGAGGAGACATACGTAATGAAATTAATTTTCTCGCAATTATTGGTACTTGGTATTGATCAAGTTCAGGTACCTATCCCAAGTAAAGAAGCAAAGGGATTTTGGAAAAGTTGTGTTTGAAACAAGTGGCTATCAAAAACTGACTCTTTAATAATATATTTATTATTTGCAATGACTTTTAATGTTCTTCAATATTTTGTCTAGCCCTATCATTTCATTTCTAGGATGTATTTCCTGTGTATCTTACCAAGGTGAAGAGGCAGAGTCCAACGCTGACATCCCACAGCTTGATGGTCTTGTCTCGGGAGCCAGAGATGAGATAGGGACCCGAGCGTCCTCCCTTCTTCAAGTCGTTGCCGGCGGCCTCGTTGATAGCGGCGTGCGCAGATTCCGGCGCCCAGGCCACGCATTCCACGACGTGCTCGTGTTCGCGCAGCTCGGCCTTACAGTCCTTCGTCGCAACCACCCACACACGCACAGTCTGAAATCAAAAAGCATTCACAGTTAAAACATTCACACAAAACACCCCTTCTGATATCTTCCAGGCAAAGTCCTAGCCAGGATTTTGAAAGTCGCTGCCCAAAATGGGGTATCAAAAATTTGTTTGAAATTGGCATTTCTAGAAGTTAATCACAAAAGAATTTGGGGTGTCCTAATGTGGGATTTTAGAGTTTAGAGGCTTTGGGTGTTCAAATCACACCCAGATCCCTGCTAGGTAAAACACTGCTTTGTAAAAGCAAATCTGGGAAAACAATAGGGAAAATAATTTTTCCATTTGCCTCACAGCTAACTTTATTAAGTCACAGATAACTTCATTCTATCACTGATTATTTCATTTCGTTTCTGATGGTATCATATTGTTCAGTGACGGCATCCAATGGTATGCTGAAGAAATTGGTTAGCCCTACTTCCAGTCTTACCTGGTCATTAGAACAACTTGCTAGCAGTGACCCGTCCTGGTTGACGCGGGTCATGCGCACCCACTCTCTGTGCCCTGTGAAGGTCTTCACACAGTACCTGAAAAGTTCAAAAATAAAAGCACGGTCTTAGCCAGGATTCGAAAACTGGGTACCCAATATTGGCTATTATAAAATTTTGGGACGTCCTAATTTTCAAGGGAGATCACAATATACTGAGATTATGGTTGTAAACATGTGTTATTGAGGGGGAAAAACTTCCATTATGCTTGAAATAGACACTAAAAGAAATCACTCACAAAATGGTGTCCTGAGGGGTGATTTTTGAGGGTTTGGGTGTCCAACTGACACCCAGACATTCTTATGGCCAAGACAATGAGTAAGCTCAACACTCAGAGACAACTTCAGACACAGACTCATGAAAAAGCCAATATTTACCAAATATTTACATTTCAAATAAAAGAGCCTATTCATCCCTCATGATATCTTCGATTTGCTACAGCCAAAAGTTAAGTTATACATTTTGGGAAGAAATACAAACAAAAAAATGTATATCAAAAGATTAAATAACTTGCTATCTATCATGCATCTGCATTTATACCAGGGTAATCCGCGAATTAGTCAATTGATATCAGTAACTCAACTGTTATGATTCTAAACTCTCACACAGTAAATTCTTTTAGAAAAAGCTTTAGATGAACATTAAAATCATCATTTATCAAACCAGGGAATTCTTTCTTAGTACAGATCCCTGAGAATATAAAGAAAGTCTCAGGTGAAAAAGTTTTGTATAGCTATCACAAAGACTGGCACACGTTATTGCGGTGTTTTGTTTCCAGCAAAAAATGATTCTGTCAAAAACATCTGGTGCCCAGGTTACAATAGCCCTCTGGTGGTGAGATTGTGCACTAAATCATGACTCACCCAGTGGAAACCTCCCACATCTTGATGGTTTTATCCCTAGAGGCAGACACAATAAAATCACCGCTGGGCATGAACGTTACACTCGACACATTGTGATCATGACCTGGAAAACAGATATCATCCATACGTTATCTTCATCATGAGTATCTAATACATTATCATAATTATTATTATTACTATTACTATTATTATTATTATCATTATTATTTACTATTATTATTATTAATATTATCATTATTATTATAAGAAGTATTTTCATAATCACTTCCATTGTCATTATCAAAAATATCATAAGTATACAATATCAAATAGGATTAAAATTGTAATAATCTAACTATTACTATTATTATTTTCATTATTATCATTATCATTATTATTATTATTATTATAATCATCATTATCATTATTATCACTATTACCATCATCACATCATAATCATCGTAACTATCATCAAATGTTTTTCTCTACTATCAATTCTATTGCATTACTAATATTATTACAATTGAAAAAGGTGCCATAATAAGCAAAATATTGGAAATACATACCATGCATCGTCTTGACACATTCAAATCCTTGGAAATCCCATAATTTAATGGTCATATCTGCAGAACATGACACTGAAAGGGAAAATGAGATAATTAAAATCACAAAAATCACAGAACTATACACAATATTATGCTTATTTGGAGGCTGAGGCATGACATGTGTCTTCATCATCCTGACCATTTTGGTAATATTTTTGTGACCAAAGCTCCATAAGAATTTGAAAAAGAAATGTTGGTCCGAAGCAAACCCAGAACTCTCATTCTAATATTATGTGAATTTAGGGTTAATTGCGAAGTTATTTTCAATTGCCTGAAAAATTAAGACAACACTTCGTAATAATCTCCAGGTTTGAAAGGGTTAACCACAATTTGAATAATCATACAATCGAAAAGAGGAGGGATTTTTTGAAAACGTCACTCTTTTTCTGGATACCGAATGGGTTTAGAAATATGACGATAAAATGTGCTTTAACCCATTAACATGCATGCTGTGGTCCTTTTAAATTGTGGTTAAATAGATATATTATATCTCTCCACGGTACTTACCTAACCATTTGCCTGTGTGGTCAAATGCTATATCCTGTACGGAGTCTGTGTGACCTTTTAACGTCCTCTCATAGTCCCCAGTTTCATAATCCCAAATCTGCAGAACAATAGTCACATGTGAAATCATTTGCATGCATGAACATTCTGAATAAAACTTGGTTCTAATATCTGTTGTAGTTGTATAATGCAGTGTTGCAATCCAATAATTATGTTGATTGGGAGTTGGAAGGGCGGAAATATTTAAGATTTTTTTTTCAAATAATGCATGTTTCATTTTCATGGCAGCTTTAGTTGTAATAATGCCGTGTTGCAATCCTGTAATTATGTTGATTTGGAGTTGGAAGGGCGGAAATATTTTAGATTTTTTTTCTTCAAATAATGCACGTTTCATTTTCATGGCAGCTGTAGTTGTAATAATGCAGCGTTGTAATCCTGTGCAGGGATTTTTTGGAGTTAAAACTTGTTATGGTAGGGTTACAGGAAACCTCCTACTCTTACCTTAATAGTAGCGTCTTCACTGGAAGAGACCATTACGCTGAAGACGGGGTGAAATATGACCCTGGTGATGGAAGTCATCGTATTCTTACCTTAATAGTAGCGTCTTCACTGGAAGAGACCATTACGCTGAAGACAGGGTGAAATATGACCTTGGTGATGGAAGTCATCGTATTCTTACCTTAATAGTAGCGTCTTCACTGGAAGAGACCATTAAGCCAAAGACTGGTGATATATGACTTTGGTGAGGGGGCTGCGATGGCCGCTTTTTTGAGTTAAAACATGTTAGGGTAGGGTTACTGGAAACAAACAACTATTTATTTTATCTTATCCTAAATCTTACCTTAATAGTAGCGTCTTCACTGGAAGAGACCATTACGCTGAAGACGGGGTGAAATATGACCTTGGTGACGGGGCTGCGATGGCCGCTGAGGGAGTACCTCTCCGGTGGGCGAGGAATCCATTCTGTCGGGCTGCGCTTGTCGCGGGTTGGTCCACTGATAAACTCCTTCTCAGCCTCCGCCAATTTCGCCTCGAGGTCCATGACCTGAAATAGACGAGTAGTGCAATGTTAATACATTCAGTTAATAAGGAAATTCTTATGATGGTTCATATCATATCCCCATGAAATTCTGAATTTTGTGATAATTATGTTCAGAAGTATTGTTCCAATTAATAGGAGATCTCACTATTTTTACTTCCAATTTTGATGATCAGTCCCAATCTATAAAGACCATTTTTTCCCTGATTATTTGCAAGTGTTTTTCCTATCTGTTTAAATAACAGATATACTTCCTGTGTTTCCATTATCATTTTCTACAATGTTTCTGCAGGTATTATCCTGAAATTTCATGAAAATGCACAACGCATGATGTGTGACGCACATGGGGAATGGTCAATGAGCACAAAAAAACATCTCTGTCAGTTAGGCCACACGTCTATTACCTAGACAGTTGAGTATCTCAACATAAAGCCATCCCTGATTTTTAGAACTTAATGATCCACTTAGTCTTAGGCATTAACTAAATTTATATCTATAATTCAATAATTGAAAACAAATGGGCGATCATCAAAACTCAAGCACTCATAGCTTTCGAATGTAAGAGCTGCGATGCTAGTGATAAATTTCTCTATGCATTTAGCAGCTCCCTTTTCCTAAATATGTGGAATACCAACAGTCTGTCACTGTATACAAAAGCCTTAATGAGTTAAACCCCCATTATATGAACAAACTTTTCTCATACACACAAGAAAAACACAGCTATGGTACTCGAAATGCAACCTCCTCACTATTAGCTCTTCCAAAATGTAATAAATCAATTGGCCAAAAATGTATTTCATACTCAGGGCCCAAAGTTTGGAATGGCTTACCGTATTAGCCCGCATACAACACGCACTTTTATACACTGCAGCACCTATGTCAAGGAGGGGGTGCGTGTTAACAACGGGTACATAAACCAGAACATTTTTACATCGATGCTATGGACGTGTGGGGCATGGTGGAAAATACTTTGGTGGGTTCCTATTGTCTATTGGCCTGTCACCATGACGAAGTTATGATGATTGCCATTCTGATACCCTGGATGTCCCAGATCATGTTTAAAAATATACTTTTCCCGTACTGTTAATTGGTATCACTTGCACAGTGACTCTGAGCACTATAAACACTGTAAGATTTAAGCCTCTTATTCTCCGAATCAACGCAGGTTACGGTACTGGGGTCAAGATTCCCACTCCCCAACTCCGCCTGCGTGTTATAAACAGGGCATTGTATTTTACATACGGTAAAGGGACTTTGGGAGGGATGCGTATTATCTATGGGGTGCGTGTTGTATGCGGGGTAATACGGTAACTGAAGCAATCAGATGTGCACAATCTCTACCTTCCTTCAAGTCTCGATACCTAAAAGCAATGTACTGTACTACTTTGTAACCCTGGGGCCCTCAGACTACTTGTAAACATGCCAGAGGGCCTCAGGGAAGATCCTTACCATTGGACTGAGTTACCCTCTTTAAATAAAGATTATTATTATTATTATTATTAATAGCATCATGGCTAATAGATTGTGAAGATGAGGCATCTGCTCTTTAACATCGCAACAAGGGAAAACACCTAAAAGCTTGAGTCTGACCATTAATAGTTAATGTCCCCTTGAGTTCAATAGGTTATGGGCTCTACTGGCCTTTGGCCGTAGAGGTTAACTTTAACCCATTCATGCCTATAGCACCCAAAAATCTGACAAGTTAGGTGATACATCTCTTAAAAATGATTTTTAGAAAATGTTTAATGGAGAAATTTTTCAGAAGCTAACTAAGAACTCCCCTTCAAACATTTCTTCCAAATTATGATTTATTCCAAAGCTATTTTCATAAGTATCATATGTCAGGATGACACTTATTTAAACAGCATTAATGGGTTAATTATTTACAATCTGTTGATGATGATGATGTGATGGTGATGGTGATGATGATGATGATGATGACGATTATGATGATGATGTTGAGGAATATAGGAATCTGGTATTTCGAAGGTCATCACTACTTCTGCCATATCTAGGTTAAATTGTGATTATTCATTCACCAGAAATACCCAAAACTACTCATCTATCAGGGTAAGCTCCATGATGATGGTGATGCTGATGATGATGATGGTGATGATGATGATGATGATGATGATGATGATGATGATGATGATGATGATGATGATGATGATGATGACATTGATGATGCCTACCTTTTTCTGCAGTCTGATCACTGAGGTCCATTTCTTCTCCAGTAGACCGGCATATTTCTTATCTAACTCCCCAGGCTGAAAGGAAACCATTAGGTCTGTTAGAGGACACACTGTACAGACGGAGACTGGCACATCTAAACCAGGCAGACATACACATCACAGCAATAAGTATTGATTACCATTAATGACAAGGGCTGCTGAGCTGCTTAAAGGGCAAATCCACCATTAGAATCAGAGCTTATACATGTCCCTAGCAGTGTCTTAGCCAGGATTTAGAAACTGGGTGCCTAAAATTGGCAGTTGAAAAATTTTTAGGCGTCCAAATATTTAAGGGGATCACAATATACTCATATTTCAACCATAAACATGTATAAATTCATCCAAATAAGGCATGATATCAATAAACAATGTCATGGGAATTATAAGGAGATGAAAAAATTCAATTATAAGCTTGATATTGGGATTTTTAGAAATTCCACACAAAAATATTTGGGTGTCCTGAGGGGTTCTTTTTAAGGGCTTGGGTGTCCAAAAAGGCACCCAGACGCCCTGCTGGCTAAGACCATGGGACTCCCTAGAGTAAGTCGGAAATCTGCATTCCTCCAGATCCCTGAATCTGGCAATTACACCATACTACATACCAGATACTACATATGTTACATCAAAATGAACTGCTTTGTGCATTTTTGAAGGATTATGATTTCTATCGTCTATTAAAAATGTCTTCTACAGTTACTTTAATTTTAACATTTCCTTTTATCAGTGTGTATTCAACAGATTTCTAATCTTACTTTCAAAACAAAAATGAATATTTATCATATATGAGGTGTGCGTAGAAAGTGCACCAATGCATATTCTATGTTGGAATAGAATCACATTTCAGAGCTAGCCTTTATCTGAAAAACGAGATTGCTTGAACAACTGAATGCTAAAGATATCAAAACTGATTTCTTGACAAATAATGGAATATGAAAAGATGCGATGTATAATACCATAAGCATTGCAAAATAATAAAACCTAACATATAAGCAGATGTGCATTCCATAGTCTTAAAAGGCAGGGCTTCTGGTCATCATTTGGACACCCAAAGCCTCAAAAATCAGCCTTCAGGACACACAAATTCTTTTGAGAGGATTTTTTTGAAAGCGTATAATTGATTTTTTTCAACTCAGTATAATGACATTGGATATGGACATTATACCTTATTTCAATTAGTAAATTCATATCACGATCCCTGGACGCCCAAAAATTTACGATTTATCAATTTTGGACACACAGTTTTTCAGTCTTGTCTAAGACCCTGATGCAGTGTCTTAGCCAGGAATTAGAAAGTGGGTGCCTAAAATTGGCCATAGTAAAATTTTTGGGCGTCCACATTTTTAAGGGGGACCACAATCTACTCAGATTTCAAACATAAACATGTATGTATTCATCAAAATAAGGCATGATATCCTTATACAAAGTCATGGGAATAATATGATGATGAAAAAATTCAATTTCATGCTTGAGATTGACATTTAAAGAAATTCCTCACAAAATCTTTTGGGTGTCCTGAGGGGTGCTTTTTAAGGGTTTTGGGTGTCCAAAAAGACACCCAGACGCCCTGCTGGCTAAGACCATGCCCTTATGCATTCAGTGACAGTATATTACTCTTGGAAGACAGTGCAATATCTGTGGCAAACCTGCCACACCAAAGGTCACTTCTCCTGAGAAATGATGGGGTTGACCATATAAATATTCATATAGGAAGATATCTAACACCATCCTTTCCATTTATGGGTTTAACCCTTTCAATGCTAAGGCTACTTTAGTCCAAAGTACAAGGGCAAAGATCTTTGGAAACCATCTAAACCCTGTCATGTTGTTATTCATTGGATAGCTCTCGCTGAGTATTCTCAGATGAGTACTCATGTGCCAGGGTATTTTTGCATCCTTTTGTATTGGCAAAATTATCCATTAGCAGCATAAGGGTAGTGTGTTTTATTTTATAAACTACTTATTTGGATACTAGGTCAGGGTCTTAGCTAGTAGGGTGTCTGGGTGTCTTTTAGACTCCCTGGTTCATGAAAAATACCTGATTTAAGTTAAAGACAACCTAGATTTTGGTATACATGAATGTGTTTTTTATAAATACTAATTCCAAGTTAAATTTCTAATAAGTTTTAACTTCAAAATAATGACAAAGACATTTCTTGAAGAATTAAGCATAAAATTACTTTATTTGTTAATGTACATAATCAGTGTAATAATTTTTACTTTCTCAATCAGGGATTTTGGATACCCTAAATTCTTGAAATGCCAATCTGGACACCATGTTATGAAAATCCTGGCTAAGTCCCTGTACTAGGTTGTGAGGGTTTCAGGTTGTAGAATGACAAATTTCCCATCTAAATTATTGACACTATACTTGTAGTTTAGTTCATGTATATTGACATTTGTAGCTGCAAAAATAATCACTGCAGCATCTAGAAAATCTAGGGCTATGAGATCTTGGGCAGGGTCTGACACTTAGATTTCAGGTTAGGGGCCCGAACAGGTCTTTCGATGAAAAGTTATTTTTCATATTATTTCGGGCCCCTAGACTGGAAAATCTAGGGGCCCACAGCAAAATCTAGGGGCATATGCCCCCGGGCCCCTGGGAAAGTCGAACCCTGTTGGGTGGGGCTATGGGCATTTGAGAACCTGAAGTCCTGGGGTCTCAAATCTAGAGTTTTAAACCTAAGCCTGACCCCTGTTTGTATGTGCAAAAATAATCACTATAAATCGTATAATGCTGCAGCTTCACTACTGAGTATAATTCACAGTACAATAGTCCATGCAGCATGCCTGTCAAATCGGGACTTACACTCACCATGTCTGCCTCCTTCTGGAACTCCGTCAGCGCATTGATGAATCCATTGGAACTTAGGTAATCTGCAATTGCTTTATTCCTGCAAAGAGAGAGAAAACAGAGTTAAGTACTTGTGTTTAGAATCGGAAAACATAGTGAATCAATTGGAACTTAAGAAATCTGCAATCACTTTATTCCTGCAAAGACAGAGAAAGAAAACAGGAATTGAGTACTTGTGTTCAGAACCGGTCAACATAGTGAATCCATTGGAACTTAGGTAAATAATCTGCAATCGCTTTAATCCTGCAAAGAGTGAGAAAACAGGAGTTGAGTACTAGAGTTCAGAATCGGTTAACAAACTGTATGTATGGCTTTATTTGGAGTTCTAAAAAATTTGCTTTTAAAACAGCCCTGTTTGAGGGTATCTGTGCTACTTTAAATTTACACATTTTCGTCTAAGCCAGCTGGTCGACAAGGCGTCATATGGACATCTAACCCCTCAAAAATAAATCACCCCTTTGGACATCCAAACATTTCTGAAAAATATTTCAAAATGTTTATTACGATCATATAATTAATATTTTTCACCGCACTATACTTCCAATGATAATGTATAAGAATAAATATTATGCCTTATTTCATTATGTAAATACATGATTATGGCTGAAATCTGAGTATATGCATTTTCATTCACTTTTCAATGTTCACTTTTTTCTGGTAAGCAGAAAATTGATTCTAATAACCAAAACATAATGATCACTTGTACAAGTTGTAGTATAATCAGACACATAAACCCAGGTGTTTTCTGAAATTAATTGCAGCTAAACCTTTTATCACACTTTATCACACTCGGCAAGGGTGCACTATTACGAATGAGACTCCTGTCTGGTAGACCTGGTAGACGAAGTGACCCCGAGGAATAGTTTTCTTGCCACCAAGCCAACTATTGATTCTTTAGACATGGGCGGAGATCAAAGCCTCAGTGTTAGTTACTGCTATCAATGGCTAGCTTTTTCTCGATAATGCAAATAGATTTTCAGTTGCCACAGAAATAACAGATAGCTCAGTTGGGATCTTGGATCTTTGACTGTGTTAAGCTTGGCCACAGAGTCAGACCTACATACATGTCTTGACACATATCATGTCAAATAAAGAAGGGTTGCTCAGGATTTAACATCATTACACGTTTGCTACTAGTGATAATGGAAAAATGGAGAGTAAAAACATTACAGACTAACACTGTTATGAATAAAATTAAAAATTCTAATCCTCCCTATGATTAAATAATATTAACCATACTTATGAAAAGTATACATAACATCTATTCTTGTAAATTGAAAAATGGAAAATGAAGAAAATGTTGAAAATTTATCAACACCACAATGATGCTGTTAAACATCTGAATTACTCCTTCAAGTTATCAATTTTTGCTGGGCAAGTTCTACGTCTGATGTGCAAGTTAGTAGAACCAAAAATCAACTCAAGGCCAATATGGCAAATTGATCATAGAAAATGTGTCAGACCCTGATACTGCCAGGCAAATGTTAATCATCCCAACATAGCAAGCAATATTTAACCTATTTCTGATCTCCACGGTTCCCTAGTTGCCTGTCATGTATAATGAAATATTCAATGGTTCCTTCAGTAGAGGCCTGAATGATAAACCAGGCAATGCCAGCTTTAACTAGTGTTGTGAATCAACTAGATTTTCTTGCTTGATCATTGGTTAAACACAACTGAGTTGGGATCATACTTTCCGAAGATCTGTGCTTCTAACTACTATCCCTTGAACAATGATGTCTTAATTGAATATAAACCATTTATCTATTTTGCCACTATTTCTGTCATAATCATTTCCATGACCAGGTGGTAAAATGCACCTTCAATTAACCTATTTCTGATCTCCACGGTCTCATGAGGAGACGCGTAGCATAATGGTTAGAGCATCGGACTGTCGACCCAAGGGTTAGTGGTTCGAATCACCCATACAGCAGTGACCGCGTTCTGTTCTTAGGCAAAACAGTTTACTTCTCATTGCCTAGTGCTTCGGAAGGCACTTAAAGCCGTTGGTCCCGTCTCTCAAGATGTCTATGTCTTGAGGGAGCGTAAAAGAACGATCCTTGTTGGAAAGTTGACTGACATGAGATCCTCTCCTCCTTCAGACCCCAACTCCTTAAGATGGCGGGAGGGTAAATATGGCCTCTCCCTACGAACAAGTCACCACCATGGCGTCTGGTTGCGAGAAGTTGCAGCTAGGTGTCCTGGGCAAGTGTGTACATGCACGTTCGTTGTAAATATAGAATAGTAATTGATTTAGAATAGTAATTGATAGATATATGTAATTTCAGTAGTTGTATAGTCCACCAGTAGATGGCGCCTAGTTGCGAGCAGTCGCGGCAAGGAGTCTTGTGCATGCGTGTTGACGTTAGGGCTGTGCTCATCAGCCATTTTTTTGCGATCCGATTAATTGCCTAATTTTTCTCGATGTCGATTTTCTCGATTCGATTCTGTCGCGCGAGGTAGTGCTTGGAAAAGTGTGGTGGGGGCCGGACCAGCACCATGTAAAATGCATTGCGTGGCCCTCTCCACACTTTTCCAAGTACTACCGCGCGCGATAGTATCTATCGTAGTGCCATTTCAATGGCGGCCGGCTATCGCCGCCTCAGCGCCGCTGTCATTTTAAAGAATAGGGTAGGTTCTTTTGTGTTTTGGGGGTAGGGAAAACAATGGAGGTAGGGGGGGCCGTATCGAGTTCGGCAATCGATGTCCTCTCATGGTGAACATCGATCGTACGACTTTGCCGATCCATCGATGCCGCGCTTATCGAGCCCAGCCCTAGTTGACATAGTTATAGTTAACAGTGCTGAAAACAGGTTGAAATTTTTTACTAGCCAAACGGGCCACTAAAATTAGCATTTTAGTGGTCCGCTGCTAAATTAAGCGGTCCAGAATGGGCCACCCAAATTTGCATCTCACTGGTCCGCTGTTGTTCTGAGTCATATATTATCTTAATAGTGCTTTTACTTTTCAGAAGCAGACTCTATGCAGATACTTTATTTGAGACATCTTTATCAGTCTTTATGTTAATTTTTAAAAATAATTTCAGGCACCTATGTCGTATCCACTACTGGCCTTCGTGGCATAACACGGCGCTTTTTACTTAGCGCCCAGGATGTAATACAAAAGTGATAAATTAAAATATGGCAGACCAGCTTGAATTCTCATTTCTTCTTCATTTCTTTTTCTAGGTATGCATACAGTAGAAGATCAAGAAGTAGACGTAGTGACCCTGCCCAGCCCTGGCCTAATCCTCATTCCTTAAGAAGTAGAAGTAGGAAGAATGCCTGCCTGCCTGCCCTGACTGTAGAATTAAGAACTAGAAGATAGAAACCTGAGGGGCCTGTCTACTGACTACATGCACTGCTGTACAATAAGCCAGAACTTTGCTGTGCTGCCTTGAGTCTTTGCTCATAGCTGGAGTAGTATGGCTCCATTATTTGTCAGGAACTGACACCCCAACAGCCTTTTTCAAGTTTATGATCATCCTCCGGAGAGAGTTAAACAAAATAACTTTCTGTGAACGCATACAAAAACTAAGTCAAAAATGTGTCCTTTCCATATTCAAATTTAAAACCTATTCGCTCTTTTAAGTTCAAATTTTGAAAATTAAATTTGGGCCATTAGTTCTGCACTGATGTACAAAAGTATTGGCACCGAAAATTTAAAAATATTTATTTGATACGTTTTCATAATTAATAGAAACTAGTTATTTTCTCTCCAAAATGTCCATCCAGCACGTTTCAATTACTGCAGAATTGCCCCAGAAGGTATTTCTTCCTATCACAGACTACTTTCTACAGAATAGATGCTTGTTTACGTCCTACCATTATCCTCAGCCAAAAAAAGAGATGAAATGCACAAACATAATACACACTTGACTTCAATACACAACCTGAACCAAAGCAACAGGTTTGCCAAGTACTTGCAAGTGCAACCAGGATCTACATACCATTACACCCAATAAGCACCAATGTAAACAGATATGTATGACTAAACAAGCTGTAGGCATGAACAACTCTTTTTAGATAAATCACAAAAATCCATTTTATTTTACTTTCATGCTAACCTTGATATTTTATTTTTGAATTTTTGATAATAGGCAGTTTATGATAGAAATATAGAAGTTGACATTTTAAGAGCACTGTGTACTTGGAGGGAGAGGTTCTAAGCTCACAGAGAAACTTCAAATCTTGTGAAAGGTCATTTTTTTATCCTGAAAAAGAAACATCAAATTTGGCAATACAGTTGAATACACCTCCCCATATTATTTCCCAACACATATAAGTACAAAATTGCCGTTTATAGATTTGACATACCTGTTTCACTTTACTTGGTGATATGAGGTGAGAGATTTCTCATACTAAATAGGCGGTTTAAACAAAAATCATGTCCCTTAAGTAGGGATGTCGGGTCAGGGAAAATAATGATGTTCAATGCTTTAAACTTTTCTTGCCATCAATTAGAAAATAAGTATGTATCCATTTAAGGAGCTTCCTTTCAAAGAAAACAAGAATTCCCCATTTACATCATCCTCAAATCTTGTCTATAAGATAACATGCCCTATCCAGTGTATCCACTGTCAGGACAGACGTTGGACTTGTCTAGGGATTTCATCAACACAAAAACCAGGCCATATGTATCTATATGTGTGTGTGTATACATATTTATAATATATTTCTGGATGTGCGTCATTAACATAGCAGTAACTTTTTGTAGTACGAGTACATATATTGAAGGATGCAGAACTTAGCCAATTATGTCTTCTTTCTTTATCTTTGTCTGCAGAATCATTGGCACCCATAGGATAATAAACAACAAGGAAGCATTAATGCCACTTTATTTTACCTTCACAATATGTTTCATAATACACATTAAAAATATACCTATAATACCAAAATATATACCAAATCCACCTGACACCACTATGCAGCAACACAGTCCTATGATATATCCATGGTATATGTAGTACAGTTTGAATGTTAAGAGAAATAGTAATGCCAGATATTTTATCAAGAGTATGTTTGAATTGGCTATCAAATTTTTTCATGCTGTTTAAGACACACATACTTTGTGGATGTTTTTATGAAAGAAAACTGATAGTTGGAATACAAAATAAAATCAGTTCATCTTAATGTCTAGCTGTTTCCAAAAGCCTGAGAAATTGAGTGTACATGTATACACTGTGTAAATTATTTAGAACAGGTAATAGGATAATAAACCATAGTATGTATGTATGGCACCTCCTAAAATATAATGGCCATATCCAATCTCCACTTTCAATATTTTTACATAAAACCTTTAAGTGATTGCAAATAGTAAAAGGAAGATCAAACTGATTGACTGAAAGCCTACTTTGACAGATTCCACACATCACATTGTCAATTTACACAGCCTATAAATCAAACATGCAAAAAGTGTGCATATGATTTTACTGCATTGAAACAAATTATGTTACTAGTGTACATGTATAGTATGAATATCCAGGGAGAATTGAGAATTGTGCCGGTGTGGGGTGAACGCAACACCTCTTGCTCCTCTACAGTGTTAACATTATCAGCTTCAACATAGGATCAAAGCAACTGAAGCAAGATAATGTTCCTTCACACATCGTAAATATCACATAAAATGCCATGAAGCAGCAGTACACATATCTGGGCCCAACCTATGGCATCTGGTGAAACAACACAAGGGACCCCGACCCGGAAGTTGTTTACGTTGATAAGAGCGTTCATTTCACCAACCTATACCAACGTCTTTATAGCGTGTTATCAGAACACACTATAACTACGTTCCCATAAAGCTACTTTGAGTGATTTACAGCAGTCATAAGTTTTATCTAGCTACCGAACGTTTTGTGTGTTTAGTAGACTAAACACACTCTGAATATATATGGCTGCGCCCTAGTCAATCGGCATCGACGGACTTGCCGGGTAAATTTTATGGGGGTTGTTAAGGCTCATAAAATGCTTAGTCGCATTATGGGCCAGTAAATTTTATGACTCTCTCGCCCATAGAACTTTTTACTCGCGCCGGGCGAGTGGGCGACCGTGTATTTTTACCACTGAGTTAATAGCAATAGTAGTTAATGTAGTTATAGTTAATAGCAATAGTAGTTAATGTAGTAATTGATTGTGATATTCAAATGTAAAAGAGGCCCTCAGTAATAGGGCGTGCGCTTCAAATTGAACTGAACTAACCCTTCCAATGCTACGGTAAGGCTAATTTCCTCCAAAGCACAAGGACGCAAAGATTTTTGAAAACCATCTAAACCCTGCCATGTTGGTATTCAATGGATAGCCCTCACTGAGTACTCTCAGATAATCATCCATGTGCCAGGGTTTCAGTCATTTTTCATCATTTTGTATAGGCCATATTAGGCATCACCAGCATAAGGGTTAAGAAATGTTTCCAAAGTTATCAATATTCTGAGATGCTGGTGTAAATGGGTTAACCCATTGATGCCTACAGCCCGTCACAACGGCTTGCAGATTTTGATGGTATCTCTCTAACAGGCCTTTTGCCCCCGAAAATACATGCTAATAAGAATTCAATTAACAACTCCCATTTTGGGCACCCACTTTGAAAATCCTGGCTGAGACTATGGTGTGTGGGTGTGTGCATGTGTCTGCCAGGGGCCTTTGGAGATCATGAGTTGGTGGGACATGACGTCAACCAGCCAGCCAGCCAGCCAGCCAGCCCTAGAGACAGCGCGGACTGAGACAGCCTATGACATCATCACATGTATGTGAAGATTGGAAGCATATTCTAAGCCAGCAGGGTGTCAGGGCGTCATTTGAACACCAAAACCCTCAAAAATCACTCCTCAGGACATCCAAATTATTTTGTTGGTAATTTCTTAAAATGTCAATTTCAAGCACATAATTTTTTTTTCACTTAAATATAATTCCCATGACGTTGTGGAAGGATATTATGTCTTATTTCAATAAGAAAAATCATGTTCATTGTTGTAATTTGAGTACTTCCTGGCATCCATTGAAAAATATGAATAAAATATGACAATTGCCAATTTTGGACACTCAGTTTCTAAATCCTGGCTAAAACCCTGATTACAGGTATGTGAAGATCTGAGGAGAAGCCAGACCTCTAGAGACAGGAGGATCAGGTGGTGCCATCTATCTAGCATACCTGGTACTACACCACACCCAGGGCTCGAAATAAGGGGGTGCTGGGAGCCCAGGGCTACCTTAAGTCCACCAGTGGCTCCCTAAGATTTCTGCAGGGAGCCCAAAGATGTACTGGATTCTATACACACCACCTTTCGGTGGCTCTTGAAGATCCAATTAGGCTCCCTGGAAAAAAGCTTAATTTCTAGCCTCAGTGTCACTGCTTCGTCAACACAGAAGGGAATGTCAACTCTTAAAAGGGGCTAGGCACCTAGTCTAACGACAGGTATGTGAAGATCTGAAGAGAAGCCGCTCTCTCCCTCGCACTTCCTCCAGAGCAGCCAGCCGCAGCGCCACTACGATACTAGCTCACCACCGCCACTCTCAGCGAGAGAGAGAAAATCAATAACTGAGTCAGTGCTATGAACAAAACCAGCAGGCGTGTAGGTCTGGCTGTCTGTCTGCCACAGACCAGTACGAACAAAGGTGGCCTGCAAATATGCAGATAACCTCTATAACAACATATAATCTTAAATCTATTGACTGTAATTTGTGATTCTTGTCATGAATTAGGATTCCCATTTACAGAGCCTTGGCAGCAGGGTGTCCCAGTATTTTTGTACATCAAATTCGGTGTACATACTTAAACCAGGTGGATGTTGATCAAATGTTTGGTAAGGAATCTGTGAACATATAGGTAAAGGTCATTTAGAGCCAAATGATTCACAAGAGTCTCATAGGACTTAGATATAATAAAATAAAACATTTAGGACCAGTAACCATGCCATCAGATAGCCTAGAAACAGAGGGGTTGAGTATCAATTAGTTTAACCCATTCATACGAGTGTGTAGTAGCACATAAAAAAGCTGGTGGTATCACTCTGATCTAGTGATGTCAACTCATTGATGTGAAATTCTATTGATTCGATTAATTGATATATTTTTCGATTCGATACGGCGTAACGTGATCGTAGGGCACAATTATTTATAGGGATGTCATTGATATCCCTATATTTTGGTTGGATACCCTGTGTCTTGGCCATATGCTTGAGTAAAGCACACCTATTCCAGTGCTGAAAACAGTTTGCTAAGCCTTGGTGGTCAAACGGTCCATCAAAATGAATAGTATAGTGGTTCACCAGAAAAATTAGTGGTCCATATCACTTTGATAACTCAAATGGTAGCCAACAGCCATTTCATAACTGAACATTCATGGTTAATTGTGCTTAATTTATGAATTGTGACAGCTATTATCTAATGTAGAAGAAATGTGAAACTGGATATGATGCTTACTAAATTAATGCAGTCAGAATATTCAGCAGACTTTCTGGGCAAGTAAACATAGACTTTTACTAGCCCATTCAAAATTTTGACAGAAACGGACCAGTGGGCTACTGTCTATTTTCACCACTGCCATTCCTTCCAATTTCTCTTACAAAAGCCATAGAAAATACTTCAATATTTAGTCAGAAATTCACTTTGCATTAGTTTAACAGGAAAATGTCTGGGAAAAGTGTATGTTTTATTAATAATCATACGCCATTATTAGGGTACAGAATATCGATTATTTCGATTCGATAGGATTTAATTGACAAAGTGAAAATGTCGATTTAAATATCGATTTGTCAACAATCGATTACATCGTCAAATTCATGCTTTAGTCCAAACTTCAAAGTTACTTTCAAAAATATCAGAGATCCAGTTGGTAATGGGAATTCTAGACCGGAATAGTTAATCCTGCTGAAGTCTTCTTATGCAAAAATATTGCATTAAACGATAACATTGCTGCTTCACTAAGTGGTGAAAAAATAGCATCAATCAAAGTCCCTGATGATGGAAATATTACATGTTAATCCTAATGCATTAATGAATCATTGCAGTGTCAGATCTATTGATCTTGCCATGATGTGTGGGGCAACCTTTACCACATCCCCTTCAAATCACCACAGTGATCTAATAACCACGCAACCCTTCCAATAACAGGGCCCCGGCTGCATTCTATGAACAATGAATCAAAAACCTTATAATGTCAGTTCTGTTGGACATGCATATAATTATTTATATATATATATATATATATATATATATATATATATATATATATATATATATATATATATATATATATATATATATATATATGTATGAAATATTTGCCAAGCAATGGTTGCTATAAGCCTTTTATTCATGCCCATACTTTGAGCGATGGGTTGCTCTAAACTTATTCATGCCCATTCTTAAAGGGCTAAAGGTTGCCCTAAACCCTTTATTCATGCCCATAGTTGGAGACCTAAGGGTTATCGATTAACCTATCGTCATGCCCATACGCAAAGAGCTAACATGGTCTTAATCCAGAACTTAGCAAAGACTAAGTCCTTCTTTAGGACAGGCAGTTCGCAAAATATTTTTCTTAGACATGCAAAAATTTCAATGATTCTTTTATCATTTTTTTTTTATTTTTTGAATTTATATCAAATATCATATCAATTCCTAATGTGAACAGCAGACTCCTCTATCTATCCTCTCTGTAGATGAGGGTCTCAGTTGGCAGTTGGTACAGAAAGGGTTAAGGGAGTCCTTAACCTCTCCGCTTGTTTTGAGCTCTAATGATAATGGAACATTCCTACAGTCATCTTGCTGTGGTTGGCTGTCACTACAGAAAGGGTTAAAGGAGACTTAATCTCAAACCCCTGTTTATTTTGAGCCCTAATTATGATGGGATACTACTCCATTTATCCTCCTTGCAGTTGGGGTATAAGTTGACATCATAGTCTTAGCCAGCAGGATGAATGGGTATCTTTTGGACACCCAAACCCTAAAAGATCACCCCTCAGGACACCCAATTTTTTTTAATCAATTCCCATGACATTGTATAAGGATATTGTGCCTTATTTCAATAAGTTCATACATGTTTATGGTTGTAATCCGAGTATATTGTGGTCCCACTTGAAAATGGGATGACCAAAACATTCACATTTGCCAATTTTGTGCATCTAGTTTATTTTAAGTTTACTTTTGAGCGAGCCGTAATGGGAATGGGATATTCCTCCAGCCATTCTCTGTGCATTATAAGTTGACAGGCACTACAGACAGTGTTAACAGAGCCCTGGTATCCAAGGCTTCCTAGCCCAAGTTTATTTTGAGCCCTAATGGGAATTGGACATTCCTCCCGCCATCCTACTTGTGGTGGCCTCACAGGCAGTACAGAAAGGGTTAAAGCAAAAACAAAATGTGTTCTAACATTTTCATTTTGAACTGTTATGGGTGGGGGTGTTTTATACAGGGCTCCCAAGTCCCCAATCCTCTAGATACAGGGTCTGACACTTATATTTCAGGTTACAGGCCTGAAAAGGTCTTTCAATAAAAAATAGTGGTCAAAAACAGGATTTCTGGTTATTTGTCATACTATTTTGGGCCCCTAGACTGAAAAATCTAGGGGCCCACAGCAAAATCTATGGCCCCTGAGAAAGTCTAACCCTGAGATACCAATAAAACACCAGGCTATCTCCCACAAAGCTAATGCCTTTCACAAGTCAGTTTGCAGCTACAGTAAGCTATTAATAGGACTAGCCTATTTTAATGATGAAAGCTTTAAAACAGAAGCTCCATTACTGAATTATATTGCCATATCACCAGGATGTGTACAGCAGTCAAATGCAACCTGAGAATATCATATAGCATTCATGAGCTTCCAGTATTACCACCCGGATCACTCCCATTTCATCAATCTATATTCCTATCAGCTTTTTTCTATTGCATAATGCATATCCTGATTCGAATACTAACAAAGTATTGCAGTATTGACAGTGATCAAATTTCCTCTGTTCTTATCAAACAGAGCCCTACTAGCTCCACCTAGTGAAGATAAATGTAAACCAACTGACCACCACAAAAGATGGTCAGAATGACCATAATAGGTGGTCAGAATATAATTGGTTGACCATATAAAATGTTTCAGTGCTCAAATTTAAGGGGTGCCGCAAGCCGAGGGCTCCCTTGAATTCTCCTGGGGCTCCAGGAGACATAGACAGACATTGACCTACTTTCGGAAGTAAAATTTCCACCAAAATCGCGTGCTGTAAAGTATTCTCTTGCAGGAACTCCAAATTTGCCTTCCAGTTGCCCTAGCCTAGTATATTTAACAGACATGTATGGTATTTATAAATCAAATGAACCTTTATTGATCAAGAAAACCTCATTTGAGGTTAAAACACTGTAAAATTGAAACTGTGTTTACATTGAGGTCAGCTCAAGCAGGTAAGTTAAAGAAAACTTATTTGAAACACCAAGACCTCAGGGATTAGATAACTATTGTTAGAAAGGGGACAGGATTGCTAAACTAGGAGTTGTCTTATTTTAAGTGTGTCACCAGCATCACAGCCTTAACTCTTGCTGAGTACTATAAGATGAGTAACCATGTGCCAAGTATCGAGTCATTTTTCAGTTTTTTTGGCATCATTTTGTAATGGTCAAATTAGCCATCAGCAGCACAAGGTTTAAAGTATGAATGGGTTACAACGAATATGGTCAGATTACAGATACATTCTGCATACGGTACTGTTTTGGGATAGGCACTGTGCAGGGATATCGACACCCACCCCTACCCTGAGTACCCAAAGTCATAGCCACAGCCGTAGTTCCTGCCTGCAGAACCCCTCTATAATTCATGCTGTAATCACACATACATTATTGAGAGAGGATGAGCTTTGAATGGCATGTTATCTTAGCATTCCGCTAAATGTTTCATATTTTCCCCAGACTGGATGCGAGAGGCAATTATGGATCCATAGAAGCTCAGTTGTCAGACTGCACTGCTACACTGTGGATCAAGAAGGTATAACCCAAACTGATTTACAACAAAATATGGAATGTCATTGATAAGAATTTTTACCATTTGGTTCATTTCAATAGGGAATTTACAGATTTGGAAACTTCCAATGAATTTGTTTTTATTCCTCCTGAAATCAAATGCAAGAAATCGTTATTATATAAATCATTTAATCACTGTTGTTGTTTTTTACTTTATCTACACCCCAACACTTTGATCATACTTTTGTAGACTTCTATCTAGTATTTTAAGTGGCCGGAATGTTGCTGACTTTTGTGATAAACATGGCAAGCAGGTGAGAGATTGTTGGTCCTCTTATTTCATTGATTTGATCACTTAAGTCACTTGATCAGTTGAAAGGGTTTTTAAAAACATTCTCCATGTTATTTAAATCGAAACCTAACAATGCCTTCAGGTTTATCAATATTGGCCATGAAGAGGAGGTTTACAGATACAGTACTTAGCTATCAATAACAACTCTAAACAACAGCATATGAATATTATCTTTAGTAGTTGAAATGCTTTTAACAAACAAAACCTCGATACGTGGTGCAAAATTATTTTTTTTCTTCTGCATACGATTACATAATGTGGTTTTATTCATCAGACCCAAATTTTAAAACTTCCTCAAGTGTGAATATAACTTACTTCACCAGCAATCTTAAAGCGCGCGCCCCCTTACTGGCCACATAGAAATGACGCAAACCTGGCTGTAAATATTGATTTGTCCCACTGAGAAAAATAACCATATGAATAAATAGTTGATCAAAAATCAATAATATATCCATGCAACTTGTACATGAATTCCAAGTTTGACTTATACAGATGTACTTGGATTTCAATCAATATTTCTTTCTAGATCACAAATACCTGGAAAAATAAATTCTTCAAATAGACCTTGAAATGTTGTTTTCCGGCCCTAGCATTATTAGAATAACCACACCTTAGCATATATCTGAAATATTATTTTGAATGTTACTACCATGTTTATCCTTAAAATACCAAAAATATGTTCTTTAATAGTTCTGAAACATTGCCTCTGTTTATTAAACCTGCTATGTGAACTGATAAGAGAGATCAAAAGCTATTCCTAATGCCTGGCGGTATCCTTCTGTCCATGGAAACATAATATTGTCTAATTAATGTTTTCTTCGGAGAGGGGTTAGAGATCAGGAATGAACAGGAATAGAAACAAGTATGTTTGTTTCATTTTTGTTCCTCTAAAAAGGGCAGTTGGATTTATTTTTTTTACAAATTTCTAAAGTATAGACAGTTAGTTGATGAGCTCAAATACAAATAGTAGTATTTCAAGTAAGTCATTCTAACTTCATTGCTAAGCATGAAATAGTCCACCTTGTAAGCTATAAGTTGAATGTGATAACATTCAGCGAAAATGATCATTTTGGCCATTAACGCTTATGCTGCTGGTGGCTAGATTGATCAATACAAAATGATGCAAAAAACTTGAAAAAATGACTGAAACCCTGGCACATGGGTACTCATCTAAGTGTTAAGCGAGAGCTATCCAATGAATACCAACACAGGCCTCAACGCTAACTTAAAATGATACTGGCCCTGTAGGACCAGTAACACCTAGCATCTGCTGGTCCTGCAACATTTTCACTGGTCCTACACTTTCTTTAGCCTAACAAGAAAGAATATTGCATAAAATTAACCACAACATTTATCTTTATAGATTTTATCTTCATTTATTTCAAAAAACATTTGGTGACATTCTCGCTGGGAAACTTTTTAATAAGAATGTCTCCAAATGTTTACTGGGCCTGTAGGACCAGTTGAGGTCTTTTTTAACTGGCCCGAAGCTGTTTTTGGGAATTTTTACTGGCCTGGGGCCATAGGTTCACCCTTAGCGTTGAGCCCTGCAACATGACAGGGTCTAGATAATGGTTTCCAAAAAAACAATTCTTGTAATTTGGATGAAAGTAGCCTCAGCATAGGAAGGTACAAGGTCATGAATCTTAGATAAATAACTGTAAACATAGATGAACACAGCAAAAGATCATCTTGCCAAATGGCATATTTATGACATCTCTCAGTCTCAGCTCTTCAAACTCATCACGCATCTGATGGTCATGGCATCTCCTCCATGGTGGTAAATATTTAATCTCATGCTATTCCTAGTACTTACTGCCATTGACCTGTAGACCTCAACATGTACCAAAGACTGCAGAAATAATGGCGTAACCCATTCATGCTATACAGTTCCCCATTAACATCTAGTTATTAACATTTGGTCACAGTGCTACTGTTGAAAGTAAATTCAGTATGAAACTGTTCTAAGTATTACTGCGCATGATAGAATCGAATCGAGAATATCGACGTTGAAAAAAATTAGTCAATTAAGCGAATTGCAAAAGATTGGCTGATGAGCACAGCCCTACATTACACCCAAATACGAAATCGTGCTGCACTGATATATATGGCTGGAGATCGGCAACAATATCAGAGAACTAAATTGTCTGGTTACACCTGCCTAGAAGAAATCGCTAGTCGCCTCACACAATTTTCCTGTCTCTGCCTCAATGATAATATTGATCAACTGTGTGTCTAATTATATTAATGAATAACATTATCTCTACTGGCTTGAAACATAACATGCTGGAATCATTAAGTATCGACCAACTCCAGTAAATACCAGTATCTATGCCAGGGTCTTAGCCAGGATTTTCATAACAGGGTGTCCAAAATGGGGTTTCAAGAAGACAGGGTGCAGGGTCTTAGCCGATATTTTGAAACAGGGTGTCCAAATAGAGGTTTCATAGACTTTTGCATGTCCATAGTGTGGTACAAAATACATACTACTAATAAGATAGACCCTATACCTTTACAGATTTTGCTTTTTTAGGTCAGATACTGCTTTGTGTGTCTTATAAAAGTGACACTACAGCTTCTACATCTTCTATCTTCTAAGAAAAATCATCTTCAGCAAATTCTGACATAAACTTTTGGGTGTCCAAACTGTCAAAAAACAGTGTTCTGCGTGTCCAAATGACACGCTGGACGCATTACGGCTAAGCCCCTGACAGGGTGTCCAAACCCCCTCACTGAAAAATAATAAGTCATCATACTGACCATACACATTGACAAATCAAGTAATTATATGCTTTATTTCTTCAACAAATGTCTTAGTTATCATTTAAGGATAAAACCTTTTGAAATATCTACTTGTAATTAATGTTTTCAAAAAATTCTAACCAAAAGATAGGGTGTCTTTTCCCCCAAAAATAGGTATTTTTCGGGGACCAGGGTGCCAAAAAGACACCCTGACACCCTGCTGGCTGAGACCCTGATCTATGCCCAAGATGTTACTTTTAGGGGTCTTTAAAGAATACTTGTAAACTCAAGGTACCTAGGTGAGTCTTGTAAAGGATAATCTTCCTTTTTTTAATAACAAGGAGTATCAGTATTCTTCTTCCTCTACTAAATTGCCAATTTTGGGAACCCAGTCTCTAAATCCTGGCTAATACCCTGAATTGGTGTGCTTTCTACCCAGACATCCTTCATACATTCTTGTAATTAGTTGTGTGAGATATTGTTGGGGTTTGCATAGGTTAATGTATTAGACATGCCTATTAATACCACTGATATCAGAAAAACACAGTTACTATGGTTACTGCTTCCTGAATCCAGGCCTGATGGCTCGACTAAGTAGAAAGCCTAAGGAGATGAATAAAACCAAGCGCATTGAGGCAAGACCTTTTTAAGTATATCTACAGAAGACAGAATATTTGGTGTGTATTGTGTGGCCTTTTGAGTTATCATGGACCATTATCTTTGTCCTTAAAATATAAAAGCCACAAGATCATATCATTGTTCCAAAATACAAGGCTTGACTTTTGGGTTCTAAGACGGACAGTAATTCCCAAGCACTTTTCCAGGAGGGATACAACACGTTTATGCAATGATTACTTTCTAAACATAATTGTCATCTTAGTCTCTCTCTCTCTCTCTCTCTCTCTCTCTCTCTCTCTCTCTCTCTCTCCTCTCTCTCTCTCTCTCTCTCTCTCTCTCTCTCTCTCTCTCTCTCTCTCTCTCTCTCTCTCTCTCTCTCTCTCTCTCACCCCCCCTAAGGAAAGACTACAAAAAATATATGAGTGCTCACTTATCATACCACCAGTTTCACTACCTCGCCAGGGTTCAACACTGAAAGCAGGACCAGTAGATCCTGGGTCCTTCAATTCCTACAAGGCCAGTAACTTTTTAAATTAGCATCGAGGCCTCCTCATCTACCCATAATTTGTAAGGTGATACTTAACCTAATCATACTCAAGAGTACCCTGAGCGTGATCAGGCTTTGCGGTTTGACAACTCTAGGAACATCCCACAAATGAATGCATAATAATTACACAATTATTCGAAACAAGAATATCTATCAGGAGATGAGTCACGCGTCTCATCATAATATGAAATATGAATTCAGTATAATTTAGAATATATTTGCATCTGTTGTGTCAGAGCTCGGAGCAGCTGAGCATGACCAGCCATTAACCCATGCATGCTTGTATCTAGAGCCAAAATGGCCAAGTAACAGGGTCTAAGTCAGTAAATATTTAGAAACTGGGGGGCACAAAATTGGCAATAGTAAAATTTGGGGGCATCCTGTTTTTCAAGGGAGGCCACAACTGGCATAATATCCTCATAACATGTTATGTGAATTCAACTGAATTGTATGGAGAGAAAATAATTCAACTATATTTGCTTGAAACTGACATTTTTAAGAAGTTACTCCCCCAAAAAGTTGGGTATCCTAAGGGGTGACTTTTTGAGGGTTTGGGTATCCAAATGACGCCTAG
This sequence comes from Maea johnstoni, assembly GCA_963942565.1. Lineage (NCBI taxonomy): Eukaryota > Metazoa > Annelida > Polychaeta > Spionida > Magelonidae > Maea > Maea johnstoni. Next base: position 9,494,017 of record OZ012691.1, on the reverse strand, counting down.
ACACCCTGCGAGCTAAGACTGTCTAGTGTTATGAGCATTTTTCTGAATTAAAGGTGAATCTTTGATCTGATCCTTATCTACAACTTACTACTTTCAAGTATTTTTATCAATTCATGAGTAATTGTGAAATTATTTTCAAAAGTATCCTAGGTCCAGACAACACTAGTCAAGAACATTTTCAGGAAGGAATTGGTTAATGTGTTTTCAGCTCTATTAATGAACTATTGTCTAACTGTAATAATTGGTAAATAATTTCAGAATAGAGCATTAATTTCCATTGAAGATTTGTCAGTTCATTTCTGACAAAAAGTTCTTCAAATACTTTCCAAGAGATGTGTTGGTTCAGCAAAATAGTCCTGCCTTTTTGTGTGTGAGGATTTGTGTCAATTGATACTTATTGCGAGAAATTCCAGATGTTGTCAGCAAATACCTACTAGTTACTAGATACTCTGCTAAGTTGTTTACCACAATAAATAGTACCACTACAAGACTACATATGAAAGCAAAATCAGGCTGTGGGGGTGCAAAATGAATTATCTCCAGGACTTATACTTCGATCTTAAGGATTAAAAACAGAAATAAACAGAAGCTGAAGGCCTGAAGTCATTTTGGAATCCAGTCTAGCTGTGGAAATCCCATCTCAGTATCAACTGATTGAGTTGAGCTCAATATTTAACGCGAATATCCAGTCCTTCAATCATAATCCTTCCTTGAAGGCATTGATTCAGCAGATATCCTGCCCCAGTCAGTGGTCCATGCATCCTAGAGCCTTAGGGGGACACAGTTGTACATAGTAGTAGCGGGACAGAGCAATATTGTTTATGAAATCCCTCCGTCACAATGGAGCATTAAAATCTCCACCTTGTGACCTCCCCCCCTGAGGCTGTCTACAGTGATCCACCATCACACGGGACCTGTATCTAATACAGGAAAGTCTGGCCTGCCTATGCGCTTATACTATCTAGATCCCTTAATATGTAGGCAAGTCTGGCCTATGGGCTAATACTAGAACCTTATGACTTTATACAGGAAAGCTGGACCTATGAGATAATATTATTTACTAGAATCCTGTGAGTTAATACAGGCAAGTCTGGCCTATGAGCTAATACTAGAACCCTATGAGTTAATACAGGAGAGTCTGGCCTGTGAGCTAGTACTAGAATCCCATGAGTTAATACAGGAAAGTCTGGCCTGTGAGCTAACGTTTGAACCCTATGAGTTTACATGCACAGGTAAGTCTGGCCTATGAACTAATACTAGGACTCTATGAGTTAATACAGGCAAGTGTGGCCTATGGGCTAATACTATAAGTGCTACATAACCTTATGACTTTATAAGGAAAGTTTGACCTATGGGCTAGTACTAGAATCTTTTGAGTTAATACAGGTAAGTCTGGCCGGCCTATGAGCTAACACGAGAACCCTATGAGTTAATACAGGTAAGTCTGGCCTATGAGCTAATACTAGAGCCCCATAAGCTAATACTGGCAAAGCTGTCACTAACACCCTTATAAAGGTCTATATATGTAAATGTATACATTTATAACAACGTCCACTACACTGGAGCTGTATGGCTTCTTAGTTCCACCATATTTCGAGACTCTCCCTGGTATTGATGACTTTTGATGTATTGATAACAATATCCTCAGATATGGCTTCATTTGTAGGCATACGGCATACCTAAAGAGGTTTGTCTATCTCCCTGGTTAAGCTTTGGGGAAATGCTAAATAATATCAAACCCAATGCAGAAATAATGCACAGAATTATCATAACAATTTAGTGAAATTCAGTGAGGACACACAGCCACAGTCATCAAATTTTGCTATGAATCTTCATGTGTGGTCCAACACAGATTTAGTCAGGGCTAAAATTCCTATATGTATACCTTGCTTACATTAAATCCAAGCTGTGGCAATGTGTGCCAGGCTATGTATGACTTCCTTTTCTACTGTTGAAAGTGCTGAGTGAAGTAGACAAGGCCAATGTATAAGTATCATATTTCTCGTGACATCATCCCCTTTGTCCTGACTAAAGCCAGAGAGCCAGATTGACAAAAGCGTCTCAGTAGGAATAGGTCTTCCCCTCTACCCAATAAATGAAAATAGCACAAGCCAAAATGATAACTGTGAGAAAATGGTTCTGTAGACTAGTGCGTAAACTGAGATGACCTACATTCAAGTCTATAGGAAAATAGTTAAAGAATGGTAAAATAAAAGCAAAACACTTTTAACCCTTCCAATGCTAAGACTACTTTGGTCCAAAGGCTCACAAGGATGCAAAGATTTTTGATAACAATCTAAACCCTGTCATATTGGTATTCACTAGATATCACTCGCCAAGTACTCTCAGTTGTTGAGAACCCATGTGCCAGAGTTTCTTTCAGCTTTTTCACATAATTTTGTATTGGGCCTAAAAAAATAAATTGTTTGTTTCCTGTAACGGTCCAAAACAAAATAGGGTAGGTGGGACGGTAAAACTTTTTTTGCATTATTTTTTTGGTCAAAAATGCGTGTTTTATGCATGTTTTATGTTGATTGGGAGTTGGGAGGGCAGAAAAAACTTTAGGGTAGGGATTTTTTTGAATAAAAACTTGTTAGGGTAGGGTTACAGGAAACAAACAACTTTTTTTTAGGCCTTGGCAAAATTAGGTAACACACCACGTGCAAAAGGGTTAATGAAATATGACTGCTTCATCTGACCACTATATGTACATATATGTACCACAACTCTAGAATAACTGTGTGTGGTCCAGAAATGTGTCTTATGGGGGTCATATGGCATAGCATGAGGTTAATCTTTTAGGGCCTTCTGCCAGCTTTTTTTGTGAGAGTCTAAGGAGTGAAATATGATTTCCATGTCTGTTTTCAAATGCTAGTGTTCATCAGCTTGGTAGGTCAAATTAACCCATTAATGCCTATAAACATTGCCCAGTAAAGGCATAGCTATTTTTGGCCACATCTGTCTTAAGGGCTTAAAGTTGTATTTCACATATATATATAATGAAAAATTCAACCTATGGTGATTTGAAAACCTGGTGGTCTGGTGGTCTCTTTGAGTTTTTAGCTGAGGCCTGACCCCTGTTCTTGACAACAGAGAAGCCTCAATGTCAACTCCTTTTGGGATAGGGATTTTATGGAGAATTCATCCATATTAGTGAGGTTGTAACCTTACCCCAACAATATTGCATATAGGGAAAAAAATGTCTACCCTAGTCTTGATGGCCATTGAAAGGTACAGAAAACTAACTTAAGCCTTTACCAAAGAACCACCTTGTCTGTTCTTCTACTACTCTAAAACGAAAACAATCTTGGTGCAGAAAGCAGGTCTGTTGATTTCGCCAACATACCAGTTCAGTTAGTAATCTTGATCCAAACGCTGGTCTATTTACATACACAGCAAGAATGGGGGCAGGGCGATAGTAGCAGCAAATAGCAAGTTTTCCTATACACACTGTCTGAACTTACTGCCTCATGACACTGCTAACAATGCCAGGCTAGTACAGGGCTAGACGGTAACTTCTTCAGCTTTTAGAAGAACACTCAGCCCAGAAGTTTTCCTATACACACTGCCTGAACTTACTGCCTCATAACACTGCTAACAATGCCAGGCTAGTGCAGGGTTAGACGGTAACTTCTGCAGCTTTTAGAAGAACACTCACTCTCAGCCCCAGTAGGCCAGTACCTTAGGAAATTTGCCAAAGTTATGAGCAGCAGTTGAAGTTTAATTTGAACTTGTATGTGAATTGACTTATCAAGTCAAGACCAATAAACTTTTATGTGCATCCAAAACTTAAAACAATTTTATTAATGTTGTTATTGAAAGCAGAGATTGCCTAACTTTCTGAGCTATAGAACCCCTCTCCCTTTGGGACATTGTGAAATGTCTGAGCGGCAGACTGCTTTGGAGGTTTAATTGGTACATGTTTATTGACTGTTCCATAGCAACTAAAAATTGAACAACATAAGGCCTAAAAAAAGAAATTGTTTGTTTCCTGTAACGGTCCGAAAAAAAATAGGGTAGGTAGGTCGGCAAAAACTTTTTTTTGCATTATTTTTTTGGTTGAAAATGTGTGTTTTATGCATGTTTTACGTAAAAAACTTTAGGGTAGGGATTTTTTTGGATAAAAACTTGTTAGGGTAGGGTTACAGGAAACAAACAACTTTTTTTTAGGCCTAATTCAAGAGAAAGTGCATCCATCGATCATGCACCAAAGATGTTATAACTGTCATTTTGAAAGGCAGGGTTAAATCATACCATAACAACTTACAGAGAAACATTTGCTATTTCTCAAAGCGTTTATTTAGAACTCAAGACTTATAAAACCCATTATCAGAATCATGCCTTAACTCTCAGTCTGGGAACCATCCAAATTAAGGAAGTGAGTGACCTAAGAATCAGGCCTATAAACATTCCATCTTCAAAATTTACTTTAACGTTTCTCAAAATATTAATCCATTTGCACCTGGAGTGCACACATCAGGGTCTGACACTTAGTTTTCAGGCTAGGGGCCCGAAAAGTTCTTTTGATTAAAATAAGTGGTCAAAAACAGGATTTCGGGTTATTATACATACTATTTTGGGCCCCTAGACTGAAAAATCTAGGGGCCCACAGCAAAATCTAGAGGCATATGTCCCTGGGTAAGTCGAACCCTGCACATGGTCTGACAGCTTCGGATAGAACTTGACAATTGATTAATGGTGGAAAAATATTTGTAGAGGAATTGGCAAACATGACAAAAACAACAACTTTCAGTCAATTATCTATTCAAAATATTGTTTTGTTATTGATTCATTTCTAAAGGTGCCAGAGTATGTGTAGGCCCCATATGCTTAACATTTCAAGGAACAATGAGGGAAAATCAATTAAGACCTGGGTGTAGATTTACTGATGTTAAAACCATATGTAACTAACCAAGTAACTAACTTCAAGGTATTAGGGCCCAGTGTCCATGGATATATTAGCCCTTCTAAATTCTAATGCTGAGGCTACTTCTGTCCAAAGCACAAGGACACAAAGATTTTTGAAAACCATCCAAACCCGGTCATGTTGGTACTCATTAGATGGCTCTCGCTGAGTACTTTCAGATGAGTACCCATGTGCCAGGGTTTCAGTCATTTTTCAGCTTTTGGCATCATTTTGAATTGGCAAAATTAGTTACCAGCAGCATAATGAATGGTTAGTATTTTATTAACACGAGCAGGTCATTACCAGGGACTGGCATCTTCGTTTTTATTCTGCGATACAACGCAATATCACTTATTCCTAAAAGTTCGATTTCCTTAATGTTTTCAACAATACAGCCTGCCTCTGAGATATCTAATTTTGTGAAATTTAGAACTGTCAGGCACTGTCAGCCTCTGAAATTTCACTAATGAATAGCGAACTGCCTTGATAAGGAGATCTCCATGTAGCAATGAACTCAATTTGACGTATATTTCAAATCTTGTTAAAACAATATGTTAGTAGTTACTAAACTTTTTTTGATATGATAATTTTCCCCAGTTGATATTGGTATAGGGTTTCATATGGCAATAATGGCATATGGTACCTATCCCCCTAAACAATGTTATTTTCAACCCCCGCCTCAGTGCCAGATGAGGGCTGTATCAAAGTGTGACTGTCTGACAGGCCACTAGTCCAGTGATGGACCCTCAAGGGAAATCTCAATCCACTAGGATAACAGCGAATGAGATAGAAAATGGTTGGAGCTGGATGAATATTCATGATCAAGCTCATTATTCATTGGTGAACCTAGAATGTTTTAGCATCTTCTATGAGTAATGTGTTAACAGAGTGTCCCTGTGCCATTGTTTTATAAATGTTGAATTTTGAGTCTAGCCCATGAGAAATCTTGCAACCCTGTGTTCTTCATCTAGGGGGAACATCATGTCTTATATTTGTATAGATCCTTTCTTTTTGGAAGCTTCAGGGCTCAACATGAAACATTTCTGTGGACTTTGAAAAGCAACAAGCTAGATGTTTGAATTTTTCCAGGAAGTATGGACTTAAAATTATATAGTTCCTGATTTTTCCTAGTATTTTCCATGTCACGACAAGCAAGGAGCAAATATCAAAACAAAACAAGAAACTGATGGCAGCTATAAGAACATATAATTGCAACTCAGTATGTAGTGTAGCTATGGCAGCGCAGAGGAGATAGTCTCTGAGGCAAAATTGGGTGCCTTTTAACACTGCAAAGACGGTGAGACCCAAACACTTTCAGAGATATCACACACTTTAACTTCTAATCTTCATTTTTAGATAGAACCTCTATTTCAATCCTCTGTACAAACCTGGCAATGAAACTCAAACTCCATCTCAAAAGACTATCTGCTTTTGAGTACTGGACCTGGTTCAGGTCAATTTTAGGAAACATATGACTAGGACAGTTGGCTTTCATGACATCATATCCATACACAAGAAGAGAAATGAAGTGTAGGCAGGTGCTCTGGACAGAATACATAAATTATGTTTCCCATTAGGAAAAGGTTATACTGAACTAGCCTACTAGGGGTTCTACAAACACTCAGATTATAATGAATGAATTTCCAAAATTATGCTATGCCATGGTCAAAATCAATGGTGAAGCCTCCCTTCTTACACTAGACTAGCTTAACATACCTTAGAATGACTACGGAAAGGTTTCTTAAAGGTAACATACCTTAGAATGCATAATTGTGGCTATGAAAAGGCTTGGGTGACATACTTAAGAACTCATAATCTCAACAAGGAAAAGGCTTGCTAACATACCTCAAAATGCATAATCGTGACTAGGAAAAGGCTTGCTAACATAGAAGAAGTTATGATGTATAATCTTGACTACGGAAAGGCTAGCAGACCTCAGAACACTTCAAAAAGAGACTCACATGAAGCACTCAGTTATTGATCTACCCAGTCTCATGGTTCCCTGGGCCCAGCATTTCCTTCATCCTTTATTGTGCAGTAGATTTAATAACACCACCAACCTCCCTTCAGGTTAAGGCTTAAAAGTACCATATATCACCAGCGACAGTAACGAGCAAACAGAACAGCCTGATAATCACCATAATCTATAAATGACATGCTTATGCATTCAAACCAGTCAAATTAGAGAACCCCTGCTAGGTTGGAACTATGTTTGCAGTGTGGCACCAGGCTAGCTGAAACTGATGCAGCCAAAACCAGTGTGTGGTCATTTCATGGTGGACGGCTCCAACAGCCCAGATATCCCATGTGTCAATATTTTGGCCACTTATGCTGCCATGTTACATAACCCTTGCATAACAGTTACAAATTTCTTTTGTGCACAGCTGAGCAAATTCAAGCTTTCTCTGGAGGATACAGTCCATTGAGGCTTAATGCCACTTCCTTATCATTCTTTTTTCCACGCTGGTTAGAAAAGCTTTGTCATTGGGATAAGGAGACACATGTAAGCATCTAATCAGTAGGGGTCATTTACAGTACATTACGGTTCATTAGAAAATCAAGGGTAGTGTACTGAAGAGAGCCTATTATTTAGGATGCCTTAACAAGTCAAGTATCAGGGACAATTTCAAGCACTTCTTCAAATCCTCATACAAATCACATTTAATATCCAATATTCATAACCATGACAAAATGGGCAATTTAGACTTCAGCCATGTGTCTTAGAAGATGGTTCGTGTAAGAAAGGACATTAGATTTTATTCCAAACAGGAACTTTATATTTGAAATAAATAGTTCCTGGTCCAAATAAGTAAAAATTGAAAAATCATCATAGAAATGTTTACCTGTCCAAAGAGGAGTTTTTCAGGAAACGTGGACGTGTCCTGACTAAGCCCCTGCTAGTGCAGCCCCAGCACTGGAGAAATCAGAAATGGTGACATAATTTACCTCATTCCATCATCTGAGTATTCAGGCACCTGCACCACCTCAGTGTATATCTACTATGTACAGTGAAGATTCAAATGCTCAAGGCACCAGTTCTAGACCCTGGCCCCCAGGTACACAGGTAAAAATTGATATTGACGGGCCCAAACAGGCCCGTAACGGGCTCAGAACCCGTTATGACGGTCCCGTAACGGGCTCGTTATAACGGGCCCGTATAAATAATAAAAATAATGGGACTGTTACAGGTTTTCAACCCATGAAATGTCGATATATTGAGGGATCGAAAAACGGGCCCGTTTGGACACGGGCCTGTAACGGGCCCGTGAACTTTTACCTGTGTATACAAAGATGACAGAGGCAACTTCAGGAATGAGATCACCATGCCTGGTACTTTCATCAGGAGTCACATCAAGAATTGTTTCAAAAACTTTCATTCTTCAAAAAGACAACCCCCTAGCACTCAGTTTCGCAAGTTAAACCAAGAGATCATTGTCTATGGTCATTCATGACCTGTCATCACTCAACCATATGCTACAGTGTTGTCCTCATTTTCTCAATATTTATAACCAAAAAAGATATGACATGAACAATTCCAAACTTTGTGGATAATCGCCTGGCCACACTTCAATGCATGACTTGTGTCACAAGACTGTAAATACAGGCAGCTTAATTGCATACTCCACTGGGTCCATTAAGTGCAATGAAAAAAGGTCCAGTGGGAGTATCATGTTGATATTGCTATTAGTAGTCCATCAATACTAACACTGAACCATATGGAGGTCTAAATGGAGCAATATTATGACTAAGCTCAAGTTGACACAAGAAGATGTCAAATCAATTATATATATCGTCGCAGCCAACTTCAAAAGCATATCCAGTGTACCACAAATCCCCAATATCTTCTGATTTTGACTGGTATGTGGTTTCGATTTACACACATGTAGACATTTCACCCAGTTCTTATCTTATGAGAATCATGGAAGTCTTCAGCACACACTGACACACTACATGTGCTATTACCCAGTCTATACTGGTGTTATCATGCTTGCCATCTTGTTTGAGATAATCAGATTAGGTATATAGCTATCATCAATTACCACTGGGAGGCCAATTATGTTAATAATCATAACACATTCTAAATGCACATAATAAACATCCAGACAGTGGCAGGTTATACTTTGTGTATAGTGTATAATAGAAAAATATCAAAATCATCCACTTATGTTGGATTATTTAATATCAGAAAGAACTTAGCCTTCAACATTTACTCAGGTGAGGATAATATCATAACAATTATTACATAATATACATGCATGCATTTTCGCAGCTGATGGGTATGTAACAGGGGCTTAGCCGCCTATGCGTCCAGCGTGTCATTTGGACACCCAGAACACTGTTTTTTGACAGTTTGGACACCCAAAAATTTATGTCAGAATTTGCTGATGATGACTTTTCTTAGAATATAGAAGATGTAGAAGCTGTAGTGTCACTTTTATAAGACACACAAAGCAGTTACTGGCCTAAAAAAGCAAAATATGTAAATATATAGGGTTTATTTTATTAGTAGTATGTACTTAGTACCACACTTTGGACACGCAAAAGTCTATGAAACCTCCATTTGGACACCCTGTTTCTAAATATTGGCTAAGACCATGGTACTAAAACAATTGTGATAATTCATATGAAAATAGTATGTGTTTTTTTTAGAATTATTGCAAATGATTGTATTACACTCTCCTTTTTCCTGACTTTGAGTCAGAGTGGCAAGGGAAAGTGATCAACTCATTTAGAGATTTAAAATCACTATTTGAAAATATCAAAATAAATTGTGAAACTTGCAAAATATCATATGGAGACATGCTGGTTTCTGGTCTGATTTCCAAATATTCTCGTACAGATGCTTTCAATAGAAAGACACTGGCAGCAAAATAAGCAGGCCCTTTATGGGGAGGTATTGCAGGGTTGAATGGTTTTAACCCCAAAAGGCAGAGCTCCAGATGTCCTACTTTCAAGTGCACCTTCTCACATCTTATCTTAACCCTTTCAATGCTAAGGCTACTTTCATCCAAAGCACAAGGATTTAAAGATTTTTGAAAAACATATAAACCTTGTCTCGCTGGTATTCATTGGATAGCTCCCGCTGAGTACTGTCCGATTAGTACCCATATGTTGAGCCTCAGTCATTTGCCAGCTTTTTGCATTGTGTATTGGCTAAATTAGCTACCAGCAGTAAACGAGTAAACAATTTCCAATAACCAAACTGCCAGAATCTTACTATAGGGTGGCAATTTTCTTCCAACTGAAGAGCATGTTTTCTTAAACTACAGCAACAATCCAGTTGTTGGGAGTTCCATATCAACATGACGCGAGAGCTGAGGACCATCTGAGTAAGTGAAGCTGAAAATGCTATTCAGACTCGCGCTACCTTTTCTGAACTTTCAAGGTGAGATGCTGTTGACACGTTTTCCCTGAGCATGATAAATTAAGTGAAATACACTTCTTGGTGTTGAACGTTCTAACCAGTTTGTTCAACAATGGCTCCCTTTATATAGTTCTTGGTACCCCATGTGCCATATATACTCTATAAATGGTATTTCTACAGGTATTTAATTTCCCATGATAGCCCCAAAATAACATCCTTCAAATAAATATCCTGCTTTTATCTTCGTTGTTTGAGTCCTTAAATGTGCAAATTTTAAAGGAGCACAAATACCCTCCAGAAGGCCTGTAAAGCAAAATTATTAGCACTCCAAATTAAAGCCATATTTCGTAAAGCTGTGTACAGTATCAGGTAGGGCATACGCATGCATGGTCTTAGCCAGCAGGGCCTCCGGGTGCCTTTTTGGACACCCAAACCCTTAAAAAGCACCCCTCTGGACACCCAGTTTTTTTGGTGAGGAATTTCTCAAAATGTCAATCTCAAGCATATAATTGAGTTTTATCATCTCCATATGATTCCCATGACATTGTATAAGGATATCATACCTTATTTTGATAAATCCATACATGTTTATGGTTCAAATCTAAGTGTATTGTGGTACCCCTCAAAAATTTGGACGCCCAAAATCTGTTCAATTGCCAAATTTAGGCACCCAGTTTCTAAATCCTGGCTAAGACCCTGTACGCATGACTTAAAATAAGTCAATTATGTACAAGTAAAAAAGCACAACATGTTTTTTACTGATGAGAGTGGTAGATACTCTACCCTTCTAGATGGGAAAAGTATAGTAAGAAATCATGTATACAGGTGAACTATGTGTGCTAGTTAAATTATATGGTCAATGCTAACTGGTTGGGATCCTAAAGCACTTCAAAATGATGTGATATACCTTTAGGCAGATGTGCTTTATCTCTAGCGAGACTAATTTATGCTGGCCAAGTGTCATGATCACAGTGAGAAAATGTACCTCAATTTTAGAAATAGTAAAAAACAGAACGTTTTGGTGTTCAGGTTGATGATACCAGCTGCAAGTTGTAACTATAAATTAACCCAATTACATTATAAAGATTTCATATTCAAATAGGGTCCCCATGAAATTGTCAACAGAATTGATATTCAATTGGACCATATTCAGCATATTGTTACTGTGGCAGTTTTGTTTTATATTCATTCTCAGCGCAGAAAGTAACTGGTCAACCATTGGTCCATGACAACCAAATTTTAACAGCCTTACACTCAAAATAAGATGGACCATCATGCGTTATTTTCTAAAACTTAGTTGCTTAGTAATATGTGTAGAAGATGCCTTCCATTATATATGAAATTAGTGACTACTACTTATCTCGATAATTCAATTGGGTCACCAAACTTGAAAGCACAGTTTGGATGCCCATTTGAGTGCTCACTGCTCTTTAATCACAGTAATTTTGAAAATAAAAATCTGGCCATTACCACCCTAGTTATATAACCTAAAATCAAGTTGTTGTCATAACTTGAAAATAGAATGAGAATTTTCAGCCCATAGCGCATAGGTATCAAACTACAAATGATTCAATACCAATGTCTTGATTCAATAATCATGATTAGTATTGTAAGCTGAGCTGTCAAAAGCTTTTTGACTCTTAACTTTATTTCAGTTTAAAAACCAAACTCCTCCTAGTTCCCTACTCAAATTTCCTCACCTCCTGGGACCACAAATATTCCAAGAAAATCTACCTTGTTGCAGAAACACAAATATAATGTGTGTTAATGGCCATCTTAGCCATAGGGATTGAGATACTCAGTACCTATCCAAATCCATGACAACATATGGGAATATAACAGTAAAATAAACTGCAATTTACATTTTCAATGTTCAACAACCAAATACATCCTTGAACAAAATGGGACATAAATTATAAATAGCATGTTGCTATGAAAATACCATAGCTTGGAAAACACAATATGTTCAGTAGATGTTTCTGTGGCTTTAAAGTGGTCTCGGCCAGGGTCTTAGCCAGGATTTCAAAAATGCCTGTCCAAATCAGCAATTTCAAAATTTCTACCCGTCCAGATTTAGCTACTTATCTACTTCAAATCCTTATACCAACTACAATTAATTGCCTAGTGTGTCAAAAGGGGGAATTTACACTTCATTGATGTCCTAGAAGATGGTTTGTTAGGAAAATATTTGGTTATTACACCCCAAATGTCAAAATTGAAAAATCTTCATTGAAATTTTTGCCTGTCCAAACAGTAGGTTTTTAGGAAACTACCTGTCCAAAAGACAGGCAGGACGGGTCCTGGCTAAGTACCTGGTCTCGGCTCACTGCACATGGTGAGTCGGGACCAAGTCCCGGCTCATCAACCATTAGATAGCTGGATTTTTGTATCATTTTCACAGAGCTGTAAGACATTTTTATCACTCAAGCCCGCTATATAATAGCCATAAAGACCCGCCACTGAGTGTTGGTACAGATTCATAACCTCGCAGACGGTGTTTGTTGCAAACCTTTGGCCTTGGCGGCCTCAGCTTTTGCAACAAACACCTACGTTTCAGCTATAAATCTGCACAAATGCTCAGCGGCAGATCTTAATCCCTATAGTATATAGCGTGTTGCTATAACAACCACATGAGATAATTTCTCAACACATGACAGTCTGGACCCAATAAAGCCTCCAGTCTCCAAATTGGCCTCCTACTCCTGAATTATACACAATGTATCAAATCAATTTGAATATGGGAGCCAATGCGACAAAATCATTTATAAGAAACGCCATAAAACAAGATCAAATGGCAATGTAAAACCACAAAAAAGTCTGATATTGGGTTGGTGACATATACCATTTTGACACGATCCCCAGCAGTGACTGAATTACTATCTTTATAATAAAACATGCTTAAATATTAATAAAAAATGTTACTTACAACTCGTCTCTTTGTCTCTGTGATAGAACCATTGTGCTTTTTTAAAGAGTATCCTTTTCGGTGTGTTATCCTTTTATTTATTTCCTGAAATTTTCCAGCTTGTGTCTTGATTGACTTGAAGACACTGTTTCACTTCCTTATCAAGCTGGCAGTATCCTGTGGGATGGAAATGGTGAACTACTCCATGGTAGCTGAAATTAAGAGGTTCTAAGTCAAACATACAAGTAGGAAAGAACGTCTTCAAGACAATACAATTGCAATTAATATTTTTTGTGAATTGTCAAGGTGAATAGCTGTTCCACAAACATAAGAGAAGCCATTTAGTCTGTCATCTTTCTTCGCATGATTATTGACATTGGCACCTGAACGTGGAGATGGTCCAAAGATTTCAAGTTTTTGTCTGCTGCAAAGGTTCACATCCGTCAAAAATCATCTGACATAACCATAACACACTAAAGGCTAATTTGCCGAATACCGCAAACCGATTTGACTCTGTAAAAGGGCGAAAAACGCCGAAGAATCAGCTCATTACTTTCCTCATTTGAAATTCTGAAGCCCATCCGCCATTTTAGGCGTATTTACAGCTGACAGATAAAACATACGATTTGCTCTCATGTGATGTGAACACAACCGTCATAGTAAGCTAGTGATATTGATACTTACCTATTCTACATGGATTTGTTCCCCGATATGTGATACAAGGTTATGTTCCAATAATTTTGGCCGAAAATATATGAACAATCTCCTACACGTTGAAAAATTACCCACAATTCCGACTGATTCATGCGCATACGATTTGCGCGATGAAACGAGCACTGGGTTTGACGAGATTTTGCGAGACTTGAAAGATCTCCTAAGTAGCGCGCACGTTCGCATCATAATGGAGCCAGCCGCTCTTTTGGATTGGCCATACAACACAAAGCGTGCAAACGCTTGTACATCTGACTGATATTATTAAGTTCGACAGGTGCGCGTTCTACCGTACGTCATTACCTGTAATTCCGTGTATCCTCATCTTGTAATCAAATTGTTTGTTTGCAAATTATTCATAACAAAGAGTGATATAATAAAAAAGAGAGATGATAAACAATTCCAATATCTTGAATGAACATATTTTTTTGAGATAAAATATGAAAAATGATTATTAAAGAATAATAAGTAAAATTGACGTACCTGTCAGAAATATTAATTTTAGTTAATTAGTAACTGGAATTTAATGAGGCGATATACCCTGTCGTGAATACAATAACATATTCTAATGTATCTATACACTTAAGATATCTATGTATATATACTTATTTCAAGCCATATCTGTATCCTCTAGAAATATATGTTTTGTACCTCTCCTTAATCACGTCTCATTGTTTCGTTACATTTCGGGCTAAGACAACCGCCTCATGATTTTAGTAGTAGTAGTAGTAGTAGTAGTAGTAGTAGTAGTAGTAGTAGTAGTAGTAGTAGTAGTATTTTGAATTATCTCTGTATTCATCTATTTATTTATCTATCTATTTGCCTATCTATCTATCCATCTATCAATATGTCTGTCTATCTATCTATCTGTCTGTCTGTCTGTCTATCTATTTATCTATTTATTCATTCATTTATCTATTTGTTTAATTACTAACTTATTTATTTATGTGTAGTTATGTATTACTGATTCATTCATTCACTTATTCATTCATGCATCAATTCATCCATTATATTCATTTATTCTATTTATTTCCTTATCTACTTTTATTCATTTGTTTATATGTTCATTCGTTTATCTATCTATTTATCTATTTATTCATGTATTTATTTGTTTATCTATTTATTTATCTATCTATTTATTCAATTTCCTTTAAATCATTCGAGCTATTTTTTTCTTTTGGAGAGGCACCTTTTTCAAAATGTTGATCATTTTATCCATAAGTTCTTCATTATACCTATTTCATATGTGAGTTTAATTCGACTTTTTATCTATCGATACATTCATTCATGGATTCATTTACTTACTTGAAATATCATCCAAAGAGCTATATATAATCCAGTGCATAACTGCCAATGGCTTAGTGAATGGCCTAAAATATGTTATAGGTGGCACCACGTGGACCTATCTCTAGTCGTTTCACTTACACGTTCAAAACTGGGCTAGTAGGTAAAATCTTAGATGTTCTTTTCTTCATCCAATGTAAAATGCGGTATTCGGCCTATGTACGGAGAACAGTCAACACGGTCATGACATGAGAGGTGTTTCGTAATGACGACGACTACCAAAGTTTATTATCACTGCTAAAATTGAAGAACATCCTTTTTATCATATGTTCCCTCTACTAGAAATTTTGAAAGGCGAACTTTTCACAATCCCTGAGGACCCTGATGATGCAACCTGGTGTGGGTTTGTGTGTTGTGGTGGGGATAGAGCGGGGTGACCTTTTACTTCCAGAAGCAGCGTCATTATTGTGTGGTGGAACACGGCTAAACTTCGGTGAACATCAGTGACAAGATATTCCATGCGGTTTGAAGATAACAGTGTTGTTTGTATCAATGTTGTATTGATATATTTATTATATGTATAATGCTAAGGACTCCTACAAGTGAATCGCTAATGAAATTAGCAAGCATCGAGACACCCAAGGGGGTTGGCGCCGTTGACCTTGCGTTAGTGTTTAGATAAATAAAAAAAACATTTATTCATCTAAGGTTATCAGTTTAATTTATTATTTATTAAATTCTGGTCGGGGTACTACTTGCTATGCGGGTATGGATTCTGACTAGAGCTGCACTCACCACTCACGAACTCGAGTGGCTCGAGCACTGGAGCAAACACGCCGAGCTCGAGCTGAATGTTGAAATCGTGAGCTCGTCGATGTTGGGGACACAAACGTAACACAGGGCACATTACACACATTATCAACATACATAACTGCGTATCGCTGTCATGTCTTCTTTACAATCTCCGATGAATACATTCAAGCGGTGTTGAGTGTTAAACTGACCTTTGTACCTCGTCAGCACGTTTTGAAATTAAATAAACATGGCAATGTTTATAAATGTCCGCCAATAAATATTTATTTCTTAATAGCTGGGCTGGAAAATAAATATCTTTTTGGAAAATCAGAACGTCCGTGAGCTCATGAGCTCACGAGTCAAACGGGTGGTGAGCTCATGAGTTGATCTCCCTCCGTACGTGAGTGCAGCTCTAATTCTGACCCTCCGGCGTAAAGCTTTATATCTTGATTCATTGAATCCCGCACACAGATTACGCGGCAACGAAAGATGCCAGCTATTGAAACATTTCATTAGGGAAGGATTCGTAAGGTATCATAAGTCAACTGATGGGCGATTTTTATATACATGTATCACCCAATTCCTAGTGCTATATTGATAAAGCAGGTTATGGCATTGGATAACAAAGGAACTTATTCACACCTTTGTATAATTTTTATTTTTATGGAGTTAATACAAATAGCGGGACTTATCGGGTTAACCACGCACCTCGAGTTTTGCATCAAAGAGGAACTTTTTTTAAGTCTTGCATGCGCTATGTCACAGATGTGGCTCCACGTTATAAGTAGCGTTTTTGGGTATATTGACCCAATCGATATGCAAATTCGCCCAGTACCGCAAAACATCAAACTTTATTTTATGAGCCCACGCATGTCTCGTCAATATTGAATAATAAATTGCACATTTTTACAAGACTGATACATTGCACAGCACATGAGAAAATTGTCCAGGGTATATCAAGATCCTTTTCCACAAATGATCATTCAACCCTTAATGCCATCTATCGGGAACGGATGTAATTAAATTATGGCGTGGGAGGCAGGCCATGAGCCAGAAAGCTGTATGGCCCCATATGGTTTTACCACATAGCAGCTATTCCTGGTGACCGAACCATGTTTTGGAAATTGGTGCGCATTTACTGCTTAAACATATATTTTCAACTTTGCATAACGTTTCTTTGGATAATTCCTTTTCTAGAAATTGATTTAAAAAGGTGTCCTCATGCTAACTTTTGATTACAGCGTCGTCACACACAGGGTGTTTTTGGTAAAGTGCGGTCCAGACACAAAGCTGCCACTGGCATTCTTATCTTCATGTAGAGATGCTAAAAAATTGAGTACACTTTATTTAAACATGGAAGAAACTTAAAACAAATTCTATTGTTGATGAAAATGAATAAAGAAATTGGCCCTTAAATTCCATGGAAAAAGTACCGGCGGGCGGCAGCCAAAATTTAAATCGCATGGTGACGAAGTCCCTTGGTGACGAAATCTCTGGACTTCCCGTTACAATGAAGACTGGTTTAAAAAATAATTTTGTTGCTTGCATCTTTTGCTAGATTCTGTATTTAAGAGAAATACATTGAGGTGGAGGTCTTAAGGTTAATTAATTAAAATTCATTGGTTTTCTAGAAGTAAAAAAAATATATAGGGGGATACCGCGTTCCTGCCTCCCCCGCCCTTACGCTTTTTTTCAGGAGTAGCCTTCAAAAGGAATTGCATGTATTACAAGCCGTGTTGCTCCCTGTCAGTGTAGCACAGACTGAAGCTTACTCGGATTTTTACATTGCACGGAAATAAAGAGTGGCAAATTCTTTGAACACTGTATTATTTCTTAGAACTGACCACCTCATTATTTCCTTGAAATCACAGTAAGGCAGACTTGTACACATAAAGTTATACACGTTTGGCCTAGGGGTGCTTGACAACTCTTGACGCAATGTTCATCCTCAAGGCGCGCAGCGACGCAAAAAGTGAAACGGTAGCAAGTGTTGTTAACTGAACCTCTGAAAAGGAAGTTCGTATCATTAGCAAAATTGTACAGCGATGATAGAATTACTATTGTTCATTTATTTGAAAAGGCATTAGGTTAATATATCAAAAACAAATTTTCAGCTATTTTGGCGCTCCTAATTGGGTTCTAACGACATTCGGGTGATGTAGAGCCGTTTGAGAGCAGTAAGACAACAGGCGCCATATTTGATTTGGATATCTACCGGTTCGCATGACGATGGTATATGTCATTATCAGTTTGGGGCCGTATGTTAATATGTGGGGTTATTTATAAAAGTGGCCTAGTAGTAAGGATTTACTTGGGTTTTCAGTCACTATCCCAAATACATTTACGGTATCAGATGTGACACTTCTCGAACAATGAAATGTCGCTCGAGGGAGTTACCAGATTTCATCAATATATTTCTCTCTTCTCATGCGTATCTAATATACACGTTGCAATGGCCTCATCGATAGCGCGCTAGACTTCCAGTCCGGGACGCAGGATCGATTCCAGCTGCCCACAATACATGATACTTTTTTCCAGCTGCCCAGTGCTTCGTGTGGCACTTAGAAATATTTCCTACTCAAAATAACAGTGGCTTTATTTCTGTTATTTTTTTAAACTTTACTTTACTAAATGAATTGTTGGTCAAAACCCCTGATCCCAGAAAGGTTTCGTTCGTTATAAGGGCCGATGACTTTATGTTGGGCCTTGACTAAAAACGATATTTTATCTTTGATATATAATAAACATTTCCACAGTTGTGAAGTTGAGAATTTTTTCAAGAAAATATATAGTTAAATGGATGTAAGTAATGCCTAGCCTTCACATAGAAATTGAGATTTGTGAAGTTTAATGGGTGTAAGTATTAATTTATATCTGTTGATGAAGGAAATGTTCCCTTAAGGTGCTTCAGTAGGGGCCTAAAGAGTGTTAACCGACTTCCCTGGAATACAGCCTGTATCAGGCTGTATGCCCATCATATCAGAGGGTCTATATAATGCATAGGTGCAGAGCACGAAGACACCCAACCTGCATGAAAACCATAACATTAAACTGCTGGATAGTGCAAAACATACGAAAATATTGATCAAAATAAAGGGAAAATTACAACATCCAAACGTTTAGATTTGACGACCAAATTATGCAACAGTAAGGTTTTTGAAGTCCAATATGGGTTTGTTTGTAATCATACCCACAGGCATACCGCAAAAGAAACTCATATCATGCTGCCAACTCTATACAGTTTATGCCTGAAGTGATCATGTGCACCAAAATACTCACTCGGTCGCCATTTGCATTGTCGCTGGACGGGTTTCATGGCCCCACACTCGAGTTAGCAACTGTCTCAATTACGATTGTGGTATGCCTGTGCGCAGTAATGCAAGGTACATTTAACGCCAATAAAACTAGAATTTCGAGTTGTTGTTTATCTGAAATTCGAAAAACGGCATACTCGTGAGTTAAATTGGTACTGCCATCTAGTGGTGTTACGGCAAACCACTGGACCTTGTTTTCTATGCAGTAAACCAAGGGTTGGTTCTTGTATAGCGGAGAATGGTAGTTATTGATTGCTAGTGGTGTGTCTGTCTGTTATGCGCACATCGCAGACAGTTTCTGTAGTATTTCATTTTCAACCACTCAAAATTCCTTTGCTGTAATTTATTTGGATACATAGAAAATATACATATATTTATATAGAAATTAAGATTTAAATTGCCTGTGACCAAAATAAACTTAATTTCAGTCGTGCATTAATAGGGCTTGCAAAGGAGACGTTCTTTGATTTTTAATTGGTTTTTGACCAACTGTTCACTTCTGGCTATTTTTGAAATAACTCGGAAGACAGGAGAATGCCTTAATTAACCAGGTCAATGTTTGGGATCACAGGCATGAATGTGGTCAAGGTTAAAAACCCGCCCCTGCTTGAGATTGGGGTGTCTGCGGTCAGGACGGGTGCACCCCATCTGCAGCCGATTGAAGAGACCAGTGGCGCCGCTATGCTGTACTGAAGGACCTTAAAGGACAATTCCACCATGAATAAAACATGGGCCCAAATAGTGTCTTAGGGTATACTCTACTCATATCCAAGACCCCACAACCACCCACCTCCACATCAAAAGTTTATTGCTATTTTAAGTCATGTTTTGCCATGTATTACAAGACTTCAATGGAGAGTTTCACTTAATGTATTATTGTAAGACAGGTGCCTTTGATTGCATAGTGTATAACCCCATTACAGGTTATGCCAAAACAGGTATAACAGTGGGTGGTATCTACTTAGAAAACAAACTTCATGAGCAATACTTCAATGATAAATGTTTATCAAACTAAACTATAAGCTCTACTTCATTTGTTTGTGAATTAATGTTCAATTGAGAGTTGGTGGTAGTGTTTTGATTAGCATTTCTCCTTCAAATGTTTTGTTATCTTTTTTGGGCTTGGAATTTCAACACACTTGTCAGGCTGCCTTCAATCATTAGGAGCTTTTATGAGTCTACAACCGCTTCCATCGCTACTCATTAACACACCTGTCCATGTGAACGCAATCAGGAGATTAAACAGTTTAGCAGAGACTTAACAAAATACATGTCTATAAAACAAAAAAAAATGTATGGTAGTAAATGTGTATGTAGAATTATGGGGGATCATCCATGGTGTTTTGCAGAATCCACAAACAAAACTAATTATCACAGCAAATTAAGTTTATTTCCACAAGTACATGACTGAATGATGCTCAAGCCTAAGATACAGATCATTACTTGTCTGACTGAATAAATTATAATAGTAATCATAATATTACAACAACATTAATAAAAGATAATTGTGAAAATAATCCGGAAAATGATGATAATAAGTTAAATAATGATCATGGCATTTCACATGTCAAAGATACTAAAATTAAACCACTGGTAGAATATACATGAACAGTGTTGCCATATACGATGCAGTTGGTCCTGAAAGGCCACAAACATTCATACATCTGTAAATCAGGCTTCAGTCTATTGCATAACTTGTTCTTAATTTTCTTCATTAGCATTATGAGCAAGACAAGACATGTTCAGTCCCATGAAAATGCTAAAGCTAAGTTTTTGCTACCAATCGTTTTCCTTCCATTGCTTGGGACTGTTCAATTTTTCTCTTCCTCTTTGCACACTTTAGAAGTCTCTCTCTCTCTCTTTCTGTCTGAGATCATGCTTGAAATTTAAATAAAAAATAATTAGTGAAAAAGATACTAATCATTAACAGCCGAATAAAGATATTGAAATTAAAGTAATCTCCTCAAACACCTAAAAACCTTTAAATAACAGAGAATGGTGATGTGTTGGGGTTAGGGAAATGAGTTGGCCTACACCTGGGCCCCATTAAAGCTTAAAAGATAGGGAGAAGGAAATGAGTTGGGGTTCTATAAACCTTGAATAAGAGAGGATAGAAATGGGTTGGGGTTAGGGAAATGAGTTCAGCTACACCTGGGCCCCATTAAAGCTTAAAAGATAGGGAGAAGGAAATGAGTTGGGGTTCTATAAACCTTAAATAAGAGGGAATAGAAATTTGTTGGGGTTAGGGAAATGCATTGGGGTACATCTGGGGCCCCTTAAAGCTTAGATAGTAGGGAGAAGGAAATGAGTTGGGGTTTTATAAACCTTAAATAAGAGGGAATAGAAAAGAGTTGGGGTTAGGGAAATGAGTTGGGCTACAACTGGGGGCCCCTTAAAGCATAAATGATAGGGAGAAGGAAATGAGTTGGGGTTCTATAAACCTTAAATAAGAGGGAATAGAAAAGAGTTGGGGTTAGGAAAATGAGTTGGGCTACACCTGGGCCCCATTAAAGCTTATACTGTAGGGAGAAGGAAATGAGTTGGGGTTCTATAAACCTTGAATAAGAGAGGATAGAAATGGGTTGGGGTTAGGGAAATGAGTTCAGCTACACCTGGGCCCCATTAAAGCTTAAAAGATAGGGAGAAGGAAATGAGTTGGGGTTCTATAAACCTTAAATAAGAGGGAATAGAAATGTGTTGGGGTTAGGGAAATGCATTGGGGTACATCTGGGGCCCCTTAAAGCTTAGATAGTAGGGAGAAGGAAATGAGTTGGGGTTTTATAAACCTTAAATAAGAGGGAATAGAAAAGAGTTGGGGTTAGGGAAATGAGTTGGGCTACAACTGGGGGCCCCTTAAAGCATAAATGATAGGGAGAAGGAAATGAGTTGGGGTTCTATAAACCTTAAATAAGAGGGAATAGAAAAGAGTTGGGGTTACGGAAATGAGTTGGGCTACACCTGGGGGCCCTTAAAGCTTAGATAGTAGGGAGAAGGAAATGAGTTGGGGTTCTATAAACCATAGATAAGAGGGAATAGAAAAGAGTTGGGGTTAGGGAAATGCGTTGGGGTACATCTGGGGCCCTTTAAAGCTTAAATGATAGGGATAAGAAATGAGTTGGGGTTCTATAAACCTTAAATACGAGGGAATAGAAAAGAGTTGGGGTTAGGGAAATGAGTTGGGCTACACCTGGGGGCCTTTAAAGCTTAGATGGTAGGGAGAAGGAAATGAGTTGGGGTTCTATAAACCTTAAATAAGAGGGAATAGAAAAGAGTTGGGGTTAGGGAAATGAGTTGGGCTACACCTGGAGGACCCTTAAAGCATAAATGATAGGGAGAAGGAAATGAGTTGGGGTTCTATAAACCTTAAATAAGAGGGAATAGAAATGTGTTGGGGTTAGGGAAATGCATTGGGGTGCACCTGGGGGCCTTTAAAGCATAAATGATAGGGAGAAGGAAATGAGTTGGGGTTCTATAAACCTTAAATAAGAGGGAATAGAAATGAGTTTTCTATAAACCTTAAATAAGAGGGAATAGAAATGTGTTGGGGTTAGGGAAATGCGTTGGGGTACATCTTGGGCCCTTTAAAGCTTAAATGATAGGGAGAAGAAGAAATGAGTTGGAGTTCTATAAACCTTAAATAAGAGGGAATAGAAAAGAGTTAGGGTTAGGGAAATGAGTTGGGCTTACACCTGGGGGCCCCTTAAAGCATAAATGATGGTTCTATACACCTTAAATAAGAGGGAATAGAAAAGAGTTGGGGTACACCTGTGGGCCTTTAAAGCTTAGATGGTAGGGAGAAGGAAATGAGTTGGGGTTCTATAAACCTTAAATAAGAGGGAATAGAAAGAGTTGGGGTTAGCATAAATGATAGGGAGAAGGAAATGAGTTGGGGTTCTATAAACCTTAAATAAGAGGGAAAAGAAATGAGTTTGGGTTCTATAAACCTTAGATACGAGGGAATAGAAAAGAGTTGGGTTCAGGGAAATGAGTTGGGCTACACCTGGGGGCCCCTTAAAGCATAAATGATAGGGAGAAGGAAATGAGTTTGGGTTCTATAAACCTTAAATAAGAGGGAATAGAAAAGAGTTGGGATAAGGGAAATGAGTTGGGCTACACCTGGGGGCCCCTTAAAGCTTAAATGATAGGGAGAAGAAATGAGTTGGGGTTCTATAAACCTTAAATAAGAGGGAAAAGAAATGTGTTGGGGTTAGGGAAATGCGTTGGGGTACATCTGGGGCCCCTTAAAGCTTAGATAGTAGGGAGAAGGAAATGAGTTGGGGTTCTATAAACCTTAAATAAGAGGGAATAGAAATGTGTTGGGGTTAGGGAGATGCGTTGGGGTACACCTGGGGGCCTTTAAAGCTTAGAAGGTAGGGAGAAGGAAATGAGTTGGGGTTCTATAAACCTTAAATAAGAGGGAATAGAAAAGAGATGGGGTTAGGGAAATGAGTTGGGCTACACCTGGGGGCCTTTAAAGCTTAGATGGTAGGGAGAAGGAAATGAGTTGGGGTTATATAAACCTTAAATAAGAGGGAATAGAAAAGAGTTGGGGTTAGGGAAATGCGTTGGGGTACATCTGGGGCCCTTTAAAGCTTAAATGATAGGGAGAAGAAATGAGTTGGGGTTCTATAAACCTTAAATAAGAGGGAATAGAAAAGAGTTGGGGTTAGGGAAATGAGTTGGGCTACACCTGAGGGCCTTTAAAGCTTAGATGGTAGGGAGAAGGAAATGAGTTGGGGTTCTATAAACCTTAAATAAGAGGGAATAGAAAAGAGTTGGGGTTAGGGAAATGAGTTGGGCTACACCTGGAGGACCCTTAAAGCATAAATGATAGGGAGAAGGAAATGAGTTGGGGTTCTATAAACCTTAAATAAGAGGGAATGGAAATGTGTTGGGGTTAGGGGCATGAGTTTGGCTAGACCTGGGGGCCTTTAACGCTTAAATGATAGGGAGAAGAAATGAGTTGGGGTTCTATAAACCTTAAATAAGAGGGAATAGAAAAGAGTTGGGGTTAGGGAAATGAGTTGGGCTACACCTGAGGGCCTTTAAAGCTTAGATGGTAGGGAGAAGGAAATGAGTTGGGGTTCTATAAACCTTAAATAAGAGGGAATAGAAATGTGTTGGGGTTAGGGAAATGCGTTGGGGTACATCTGGGGCCCCTCAAAGCCTAGATAGTAGGGAGAAGGAAATGAGTTGGGGTTCTATAAATCTTAAATAAGAGGGAATAGAAAAGAGTTGGGGTTAGAGAAATGAGTTGGGCTACACCTGGGGGCCTTTAAAGCTTAGATGGTAGGGAGAAGGAAATGAGTTGGGGTTCTATAAACCTTGAATAAGAGGGAATAGAAAAGAGTTGGGGTTAGGGAAATGAGTTGGGTTACACCTGGGTAAAAGCATAAATGATAGGGAGAAGGAAATGAGTTGGGGTTCTATAAACCTTAAATAAGAGGGAATAGAAATGTGTTGGGGTTAGGGAAATGCGTTGGGGTACATCTGGGGCCCCTTAAAGCTTAGATAGTAGGGAGAAGGAAATGATATGGGGTTCTATAAACCTTAAATAAGAGGGAATAGAAATGTGTTGGGGTTAGGGAAATGTGTTGGGGTACACCTGGGGGGCCCTTAAAGCATAAATGATAGGGAGAAGGAAATGAGTTGGGGTTCTATAAACCTTAAATAAGAGGGAATAGAAATGAGTTTTCTATAAACCTTAAATAAGAGGTAATAGAAATGTGTTGGGGTTAGGGAAATGTGTTGGGGTACATCTGGGGCCCTTTAAAGCTTAAATGATAGGGAGAAGAAATGAGTTGGAGTTCTATAAACCTTAAATAAGAGGGAATAGAAAAGAGTTGGGGTTAGGGAAATGAGTTGGGCTACACCTGGGGGACCCTTAGAGCATAAATGATAGGGAGAAGGAAATGAGTTGGGGTTCTATAAACTTTAATGAGAGGGAATGGAAATGTTTCTGGGTTAGGGGCATGAGTTGGGCTACACCTGGGGGCCTTTAAAGGTTAGATAGTTGGGAGAAGGAAATGAGTTGGGGTTCTATAAACCTTAAATAAGAGGGAATAGAAAAGAGTTCGGGTTAGGGGAATGAGTTGGGCTACACCTGGGGGCCTTTAAAGCTTAAATGATAGGGAGAAGAAATGAGTTGGGGTTCTATGAACCTTAAATAAGAGGGAATAGAAAAGAATTGGGGTACACCTGGGGGCCTTTAAAGCTTAGATGGTAGGGAGAAGGAAATGAGTTGGGGTTCTATAAACCTTAAATAAGAGGGAATAGAAAAGAGTTGGGGTTAGGGAAATGAGTTGGGCTACACATTGGGGACCCTTAAAGCATAAAAGATAGGGAGAAGGAAATGAGTTGGGGTTCTATAAACCTTAAATAAGAGGGAAAAGAAATGAGTTTGGGTTCTATAAACCTTAAATTAGAGGGAATAGAAAAGAGTTGGGTTTAGGGAAATGAGTTGGGCTACACCTGGGGGCCCCTTAAAGCATAAATGATAGGGAGAAGGAAATGAGTTGGGGTTCCATAAACCTTAAATAAGAGGGAATAGAAAAGAGATGGGGTTAGGGAAATGAGTTGGGGTTCTATAAACCTTAAATAAGAGGGAATAGAAAACAGTTGGGGTTAGGGAAATGCGTTGGGCTACAACTGGGGGCCCCTTAAAGCATAAATGATAGGGAGAAGGAAATGAGTTGGGGTTCTATAAACCTTAAATAAGAGGGAATGGAAATGTTTTGGGGTTAGGGGCATGAGTTGGGCTACACCTGGGGGCCTTTAAAGCTTAGATGGTAGGGAGAAGGAAATGAGTTGGGGTTCTATAAACCTTAAATAAGAGGGAATAGAAAAGAGTTGGGGTTAGGGAAATGCGTTGGGGTACATCTGGGGCCCTTTAAAGCTTAAATGATAGGGAGAAGAAATGAGTTGGGGTTCTATAAACCTTAAATAAGAGGGAATAGAAAAGACTTGGGGTTAGGGAAATGAGTTGGGCTACACCTGGGGGCCTTTAAAGCTTAGATGGTAGGGAGAAGGAAATGAGTTGGGGTTCTATAAACCTTAAATAAGAGGGAATAGAAAAGAGTTGGGGTTAGGGAAATGAGTTGGGCTACACCTGGAGGACCCTTAAAGCATAAATGATAGGGAGAAGGAAATGAGTTGGGGTTCTATAAACCTTAAATAAGAGGGAATGGAAATGTGTTGGGGTTAGGGGCATGAGTTTGGCTAGACCTGGGGGCCTTTAAAGCTTAAATGATAGGGAGGAGAAATGAGTTGGGGTTCTATAAACCTTAAATAAGAGGGAATAGAAATGTGTTGGGGTTAGGGAAATGCGTTGGGGTACATCTGGGGCCCCTTAAAGCTTAGATAGTAGGGAGAAGGAAATGAGTTGGGGTTCTATAAACCTTAATGAGAGGGAATGGAAATGTTTCTGGGTTAGGGGCATGAGTTGGGCTACACCTTGGGGCCTTTAAAGGTTAGATAGTTGGGAGAAGGAAATGAGTTGGGGTTCTATAAACCTTAAATAAGAGGGAATAGAAAAGAGTTCGGGTTATGGGAATGAGTTGGGCTACACCTGGGGGCCTTTAAAGCTTAAATGATAGGGAGAAGAAATGAGTTGGGGTTCTATGAACCTTAAATAAGAGGGAATGGAAAAGAGTTGGGGTTAGGGAAATGAGTTTGGCTACACATTGGGGACCCTTAAAGCATAAATGATAGGGAGAAGGAAATGAGTTGGGGTTCTATAAACCTTAAATAAGAGGGAAAAGAAATGAGTTTGGGTTCTATAAACCTTAAATTAGAGGGAATAGAAAAGAGTTGGGTTTAGGGAAATGAGTTGGGCTACACCTGGGGGCCCCTTAAAGCATAAATGATAGGGAGAAGGAAATGAGTTGGGGTTCCATAAACCTTAAATAAGAGGGAATAGAAAAGAGATGGGGTTAGGGAAATGAGTTGGGGTTCTATAAACCTTAAATAAGAGGGAATAGAAAAGAGTTGGGGTTAGGGAAATGCGTTGGGGTACATCTGGGGCCCTTTAAAGCTTAAATGATAGGGAGAAGAAATGAGTTGGGGTTCTATAAACCTTAAATAAGAGGGAATAGAAAAGACTTGGGGTTAGGGAAATGAGTTGGGCTACACCTGGGGGCCTTTAAAGCTTAGATGGTAGGGAGAAGGAAATGAGTTGGGGTTCTATAAACCTTAAATAAGAGGGAATAGAAAAGAGTTGGGGTTAGGGAAATGAGTTGGGCTACACCTGGAGGACCCTTAAAGCATAAATGATAGGGAGAAGGAAATGAGTTGGGGTTCTATAAACCTTAAATAAGAGGGAATGGAAATGTGTTGGGGTTAGGGGCATGAGTTTGGCTAGACCTGGGGGCCTTTAAAGCTTAAATGATAGGGAGGAGAAATGAGTTGGGGTTCTATAAACCTTAAATAAGAGGGAATAGAAATGTGTTGGGGTTAGGGAAATGCGTTGGGGTACATCTGGGGCCCCTTAAAGCTTAGATAGTAGGGAGAAGGAAATGAGTTGGGGTTCTATAAACCTTAAATAAGAGGGAATAGAAAGAGTTGGGGTTAGGGAAATGAGTTGGGCTACATCTGGGGCCCCTTAAAGCTTAGATAGTAGGGAGAAGGAAATGAGTTGGGGTTCTATAAACCTTAAATAAGAGGGAATAGAAAGAGTTGGGGTTAGGGAAATGAGTTGGGCTACATCTGGGGCCCCTTAAAGCTTAGATAGTAGGGAGAAGGAAATGAGTTGGGGTTCTATAAACCTTAAATAAGAGGGAATAGAAAGAGTTGGGGTAAGGGAAATGAGTTGGGCTACATCTGGGGCCCCTTAAAGCTTAGATAGTAGGGAGAAGGAAATGAGTTGGGGTTCTATAAACCTTAAATAAGAGGGAATAGAAAGAGTTGGGGTTAGGGAAATGAGTTGGGCTACACCTGGGGGACCCTTAAAGCATAAATGATAGGGAGAAGGAAATGAGTTGGGGTTCTATAAACCTTAAATAAGAGGGAATAGAAATGAGTTGGGGTTAGGGAAATGCATTGGGGTGCACCTGGGGGCCTTTAAAGCATAAATGATAGGGAGAAGGAAATGAGTTGGGGTTCTATAAACCTTAAATAAGAGGGAATAGAAAAGAGTTGGGGTTAGGGAAATGAGTTTGGCTACACCTGGGGGCCTTTAAAGCTTAGATGGTAGGGAGAAGGAAATGAGTTGGGGTTCTATAAACCTTAAATAAGAGGGAATAGAAAAGAGTTGGGGTTAGGGAAATGAGTTTGGCTACACCTGGGGGCCTTTAAAGCTTAGATGGTAGGGAGAAGGAAATGAGTTGGGGTTCTATAAACCTTGAATAAGAAGGAATAGAAAAGAGTTGGGGTTAGGGAAATGAGTTGGGCTACACCTGGGCGCCCCTTTAAGCATAAATGATAGGGAGAAGGAAATGAGTTGGGGTTCTATAAACCTTAAATAAGAGGGAATGGAAATGTTTTGGGGTTAGGGGCATGAGTTGGGCTACACCTGGGGGCCTTTAAAGCTTAGATAGTTGGGAGAAGGAAATGAGTTGGGGTTCTATAAACCTTAAATAAGAGGGAATAGAAAAGAGTTGGGGTTAGGGGAATGAGTTGGGCTACACCTGGGCGCCCCTTAAAGCATAAATGATAGGGAGAAGGAAATGAGTTGGGGTTCTATAAACCTTAAATAAGAGGGAATAGAAATGTGTTGGGGTTAGGGAAATTCGTTGGGGTACATCTGGGGCCCCTTAAAGCTTAGATAGTAGGGAGAAGGAAATGAGTTGGGGTTCTATAAACCTTAAATAAGAGGGAATAGAAAAGAGTTGGGGTTAGGGAAATGAGTTGGGCTACACCTAGGGGCCTTTAAAGCTTAGATGGTAGGGAGAAGGAAATGAGTTGGGGTTCTATAAACCTTAAATAAGAGGGAATAGAAAAGAGTTGGGGTTAGGGAAATGAGTTGGGCTACACCTGGGGGCCCCTTAAAGCATAAATGATAGGGAGAAGGAAATGAGTTGGGGTTCTATAAACCTTAAATAAGAGGGAATAGAAATGTGTTGGGGTTAGGGAAATGAGTTGGGTTACACCTTGGGGCCTTTAAAGCTTAGATGGTAGGTAGAAGGAAATGAGTTGGGCTACACCTGGGGGCCCCTTAGAGCATAAATGATAGGGAGGAGGAAATGAGTTGGGGATAGGGAGAAGGAAATGAGTTGGGGTTCTATAAACCCTAAATAAGAGGGAATAGAAAAGAGTTGGGGTTAGGGCAATTAGTTGGGCTACACCTGGGGGCCTTTAAAGCTTAAATGATAGGGAGAAGAAATGAGTTGGGGTTCTATAAACCTTAAATAAGAGGGAATAGAAATGTGTTGGGGTTAGCGGAATTAGTTGGGCTACACCTGGGGGCCTTTAAAGCTTAAATGATAGGGAGAAGAAATGAGTTGGGGTTCTAAAAACCTTAAATATGAGGGAATATAAATGTGTTGGGGTTAGGGAAATGCGTTGGGGTACATCTGGGGCCCCTTAAAGCTTAGATAGTAGGGAGAAGGAAATGAGTTGGGGTTCTATAAACCTTAAATAAGAGGGAATAGAAAAGAGTTGGGGTTAGGGAAATGAGTTGGGCTACACCTGGGGGCCCCTTAAAGCATAAATGATAGGGAGAAGGAAATGAGTTGGGGTTCTATAAACCTTAAATAAGAGGGAATAGAAAAGAGTTGGGGTTAGGGAAATGAGTTGGGCTACACCTAGGGGCCTTTAAAGCTTAGATGGTAGGGAGAAGGAAATGAGTTGGGGTTCTATAAACCTTAAATAAGAGGGAATAGAAAAGAGTTGGGGTTAGGGAAATGAGTTGGGCTACACCTAGGGGCCTTTAAAGCTTAGATGGTAGGGAGAAGGAAATGAGTTGGGGTTCTATAAACCTTAAATAAGAGGGAATAGAAAAGAGTTGGGGTTAGGGAAATGAGTTGGGCTACACCTGGGGGCCCCTTAAAGCATAAATGATAGGGAGGAGGAAATGAGTTGGGGATAGGGAGAAGGAAATGAGTTGGGGTTCTATAAACCTTAAATAAGAGGGAATAGAAAAGAGTTGGGGTTAGGGAAATGAGTTGGGCTACACCTGGGGGCCTTTAAAGCTTAGATAGTAGGGAGAAGGAAATGAGTAGGGGTTCTATAAACCTTAAATAAGAGGGAATAGAAAAGAGTTGGGTTTAGGGCAATGAGTTGGGCTACACCTGGGGGCCCCTTAAAGCATAAAAGATAGGGAGAAGGAAATGAGTTGGGGTTCTATAAACCTTAAATAAGAGGGAATAGAAATGTGTTGGCGTTAAGGAAATGTGTTGGGGTACATCTGGGGCCCCTTAAAGCTTAGATAGTAGGGAGAAGGAAATGAGTTGGGGTTCTATAAACCTTAAATAAGAGGGAATAGAAAAGAGTTGGGGTTAGGGAAATGAGTTGGGCTACACATGGGGGCCTTTAATGCTTAGATGGTAGGGAGAAGGAAATGAGTTGGGGTTCTATAAACCTTAAATAAGAGGGAATACGAAAGAGTTGGGGTTAGGTAAAATGAGTTGGGCTACACTTGGGGCCCCCTTAAAGCATAAATGATAGGGAGAAGGAAATGAGTTGGGGTTCTATAAACCTTAAATAAGAGGGAATGGAAATGTGTTGGGGTTAGGGGAATGAGTTGGGCTACACCTGGGGGCCCTTAAAGCATAAATGATAGTGAGAAGGAAATGAGTTGGGCTTCTATAAACCTTAAATAAGAGGGAATGGAAATGTGTTGGGGTTAGGGGAATAAGTTGGGCTACACCTGGGGGCCTTTAAAGCTTAGATGGTAGGGAGAAGGAAATGAGTTGGGGTTCTATAAACCTTAAATAAGAGGGAATAGAAATGAGTTGGGGTTAGGGGCATGAGTTTGGCTAGACCTGGGGGCCCCTTAAAGCTTAAATGATAGGGAGAAGAAATGAGTTGGGGTTCTATAAACCTTAAATAAGAGGGAATAGAAATGTGTTGGGGTTAGGGAAATGCGTCGGGTACATCTGGGGCCCCTTAAAGCTTAGATAGTAGGGAGAAGGAAATGAGTTGGGGTTCTATAAACCTTAAATAAGAGGGAATAGAAAAGACTTGGGGTTAGGGAAATGAGTTGGGCTACACCTAGGGGCCCCTTAAAGCATAAATGATAGGGAGAAGGAAATGAGTTGGGGTTCTATAAACCTTAAATAAGAGGGAGTGGAAATGTGTTGGGGTTAGGGGAATGAGTTGGGCTACACCTGGGGGCCTTTAAAGCTTAAATGATAGGGAGAAGAAATAAGTTGGGGTTCTATAAACCTTAAATAAGAGGGAATAGAAATGTGTTGGGGTTAGGGAAATGCGTTGGGGTACATCTGGGGGTCTTTAAAGCTTAAATGATAGGGAGAAGGAAATGAGTTGGGGTTCTATAAACCTTAAATAAGAGGGAATAGAAATGTGTTAGGGAAATGAGTTGGGCTACACCTGGGGGCCTTTAAAGCTTAGATGGTAGGGAGAAGGAAATGAGTTGGGGTTCTATAAACCTTACATAAGAGGGAATAGAAAAGAGTTGGGGTTAGGGAAATGAGTTGGGCTACACCTGGGGGCCCCTAAAAGCATAAATGATAGGGGGAAGGAAATGAGTTGGGGTTCTATAAACCTTAAATAAGAGGGAAAAGAAATGTGTTGGGGTTAGGGGAATGAGTTTGGCTACACCTGGGGGCCTTTAAAGCTTAGATGGTAGGGAGAAGGAAATGAGTTGGGGTTCTATAAACCTTAAATAAGAGGGGATAGAAATGTGTTGGGGTTAGGGGAATGAGTTGGGCTACACCTGGGGCCCTTTAAAGCTTAGATGGTAGGGAGAAGGAAATGAGTTGGGGTTCTATAAACCTTAAATAAGAGGGAATAGAAATGTGTTGGGGTTAGGGGAATGAGTTGGGCTACACCTGGGGGCCTTTAAAGCTTTAATGATAGGGAGAAGAAATGAGTTGGGGTTCTATAAACCTTAAATAAGAGGGAATAAAAATGTGTCCGGGTTAGGGAAATGCGTTGGGGTACATCTGGGGCCCCCTTAAAGCTTAGATAGTAGGGAGAAGGAAATGAGTTGGGGTTCTATAAACCTTAAATAAGAGGGAATAGAAAAGAGTTGGGGTTAGGGAAATGGGCTACACCTGGGCGCCCCTTAAAGCATAAATAATAGGGAGAAGGAAATGAGTTGGGGTTCTATAAACCTTAAATAAGAGGGAATAGAAATGTGTTGGGGTTAGGGGAATAAGTTGGGCTACACCTGGGGGCCTTTAACGCTTAAATGATAGGGAGAAGAAATGAGTTGGGGTTCTATAAACCTTAAATAAGAGGGAATAGAAATGTGTTGGGGTTAGGGAAATGAGTTGGGCTACACCTGGGGGCCTTTAACGCTTAAATGATAGGGAGAAGAAATGAGTTGGGGTTCTATAAACCTTAAATAAGAGGGAATAGAAATGTGTTAGGGAAATGAGTTGGGCTACACCTGGGGGCCTTTAAAGCTTAAATGATAGGGAGAAGGAAATGAGTTGGGGTTCTATAAACCTTAAATAAGAGGGAATGGAAATGTGTTGGGGTTAGGGGAATGAGTTGGGCTACACCTGGGGGTCTTTAAAGCTTAAATGATAGGGAGAAGAAATGAGTTGGAGTTCTATAAACCTTAAATAAGAGGGAATAGAAATGAGTTGGGGTTAGGGAAATGAGTTTGGCTACACCTGGGGGCCTTTAAAGCTTAAATGATAGGGAGAAGAAATGAGTTGGGGTTCTATAAACCTTAAATAAGAGGGAAAAGAAACGTGTTGGGGTTAGGGAAATGAGTTGGGCTACACCTGGGGGCCCCTTAAAGCATAAATGATAGGGAGAAGGAAATGAGTTGGGGTTATATAAACCTTAAATAAGAGGGAATAGAAATGTGTTGGGGTTAGGGGAATGAGTTGGGCTACACCTGGGGCCCTTTAAAGCTTAGATGGTAGGGAGAAGGAAATGAGTTGGGGTTCTATAAACCTTAAATAAGAGGGAATAGAAATGTGTTGGGGTTAGGGGAATGAGTTGGGCTACACCTGGGGGCCTTTAAAGCTTTAATGATAGGGAGAAGAAATGAGTTGGGGTTCTATAAACCTTAAATAAGAGGGAATAGAAATGTGTTGGGGTTAGGGAAATGAGTTGGGCTACACCTGGGGGCCTTTAAAGCTTAAATGATAGGGAGGAGAAGAAATGAGTTGGGGTTCTATAAACCTTAAATAAGAGGGAATAGAAATGTGTTGGGGTTAGGGAAATGCATTGGGTTACATCTGGGGGCCCTCAAAGCTTAGATAGTAGGGAGAAGGAAATGAGTTGGGGTTCTATAAACCTTAAATAAGAGGGGATAGAAAAGAGTTGGGGTTAGGGAAATGAGTTGGGCTACACCTGGGGGCCCCTTAAAGCATAAATGATAGGGAGAAGGAAATGAGTTGGGGTTCTATAAACCTTAAATAAGAGGGAATAGAAATGTGTTGGGGTTAGGGAAATGCATTGGGTTACATCTGGGGGCCCTCAAAGCTTAGATAGTAGGGAGAAGGAAATGAGTTGGGGTTCTTTAAACCTTAAATAAGAGGGGATAGAAAAGAGTTGGGGTTAGGGAAATGAGTTGGGCTACACCTGGGGCCCTTTAAAGCTTAGATGGTAGGGAGAAGGAAATCAGTTGGGGTTCCATAAACCTTAAATAAGAGGGAATAGAAAAGAGTTGGGGTTAGGGAAATGAGTTGGGCTACACCTGGGGGCCCCTTAAAGCATAAATGATAGGGAGAAGGAAATGAGTTGGGGTTATATAAACCTTAAATAAGAGGGAATAGAAATGTGTTGGGGTTAGGGGAATGAGTTGGGCTACACCTGGGGCCCTTTAAAGCTTAGATGGTAGGGAGAAGGAAATGAGTTGGGGTTCTATAAACCTTAAATAAGAGGGAATAGAAATGTGTTGGGGTTAGGGGAATGAGTTGGGCTACACCTGGGGGCCTTTAAAGCTTAAATGATAGGGAGGAGAAGAAATGAGTTGGGGTTCTATAAACCTTAAATAAGAGGGGATAGAAAAGAGTTGGGGTTAGGGAAATGAGTTGGGCTACACCTGGGGGCCCCTTAAAGCATAAATGATAGGGAGAAGGAAATGAGTTGGGGTTCTATAAACCTTAAATAAGAGGGAATGGAAATGTGTTGGGGTTAGGGAAATGCATTGGGTTACATCTGGGGCCCCTTAAAGCTTAGATAGTAGGGAGAAGGAAATGAGTTGGGGTTCTTTAAACCTTAAATAAGAGGGGATAGAAAAGAGTTGGGGTTAGGGAAATGAGTTGGGCTACACCTGGGGGCCCCTTAAAGCATAAATGATAGGGAGAAGGAAATGAGTTGGGGTTCTATAAACCTTAAATAAGAGGGAATGGAAATGGGTTGGGGTTAGGGGAATGGGTTGGGCTACACCTGGGGGCCTTTAACGCTTAAATGATAGGGAGAAGAAATGAGTTGGGGTTCTATAAACCTTAAATAAGAGGGAATAGAAATGTGTTGGGGTTAGGGGAATGAGTTGGGCTACACCTGGGGGCCTTTAAAGCTTTAATGATAGGGAGAAGAAATGAGTTGGGGTTCTATAAACCTTAAATAAGAGGGAATAGAAATGTGTTGGGGTTAGGGAAATGAGTTGGGCTACACCTGGGGGCCTTTAAAGCTTAAATGATAGGGAGGAGAAGAAATGAGTTGGGGTTCTATAAACCTTAAATAAGAGGGAATAGAAATGTGTTGGGGTTAGGGAAATGCATTGGGTTACATCTGGGGGCCCTCAAAGCTTAGATAGTAGGGAGAAGGAAATGAGTTGGGGTTCTATAAACCTTAAATAAGAGGGGATAGAAAAGAGTTGGGGTTAGGGAAATGAGTTGGGCTACACCTGGGGGCCCCTTAAAGCATAAATGATAGGGAGAAGGAAATGAGTTGGGGTTCTATAAACCTTAAATAAGAGGGAATGGAAATGTGTTGGGGTTAGGGAAATGCATTGGGTTACATCTGGGGCCCCTTAAAGCTTAGATAGTAGGGAGAAGGAAATGAGTTGGGGTTCTTTAAACCTTAAATAAGAGGGGATAGAAAAGAGTTGGGGTTAGGGAAATGAGTTGGGCTACACCTGGGGGCCCCTTAAAGCATAAATGATAGGGAGAAGGAAATGAGTTGGGGTTATATAAACCTTAAATAAGAGGGAATGGAAATGTGTTGGGGTTATATAAACCTTAAATAAGAGGGAATGGAAATGTGTTGGGGTTAGGGAAATGCATTGGGTTACATCTGGGGCCCCTTAAAGCTTAAATGATAGGGAGAAGAAATGAGTTGGGGTTCTATAAACCTTAAATAAGAGGGAATGGAAATGGGTTGGGGTTAGGGGAATGGGTTGGGCTACACCTGGGGGCCTTTAACGCTTAAATGATAGGGAGAAGAAATGAGTTGGGGTTCTATAAACCTTAAATAAGAGGGAATAGAAATGTGTTGGGGTTAGGGGAATGAGTTGGGCTACACCTGTGGGCCTTTAAAGCTTAAATGATAGGGAGAAGAAATAAGTTGGGGTTCTATAAACCTTAAATAAGAGGTAATAGAAATGTGTTGGGGTTAGGGAAATGCGTTGGGGTACATCTGGGGGTCTTTAAAGCTTAAATGATAGGGAGAAGGAAATGAGTTGGGGTTCTATAAACCTTAAATAAGAGGGAATAGAAAAGAGTTGGGGTTAGGGAAATGAGTTGGGCCACACCTGGGGCCCCCTTAAAGCATAAATGATAGGGAGAAGGAAATGAGTTGGGGTTCTATAAACCTTAAATAAGAGGGAATAGAAAAGAGTTGGGGTTAGGGAAATGGGTTGGGCTACACCTGGGGGCCCCTTAAAGCATAACTGATAGGGAGAAGGAAATGAGTTGGGGTTCTATAAACCTTAAATAAGAGGGAATAGAAATGAGGCGCACATACCGTAGGTACTAGCATGCTGTGCCTATGAGGTTGCGGATCAAGGGGATGTATTTCTCTGATGAGCCTAGATTAAAAGAACTTGCTCAGGATCTCCAAGGAAACTATAAGCGCCTAATACAAAAGAAAAACATCATCATCAGGCAAGGGAAAAGAAGAAAATAGACGATCTAATAAACTTACCAAATAAACAAAAAGGCTGGGATTATTTAAAGAAAAAGAGTGGTTGTGAAAGAGTATGCTAATATTTCATCTAACCAATGGTTCAAATAATTTGAAAATTTAAGTAAACCACCCGAAAATGCTACTTTTGATGATGTTTGGCACAGCAAGATAGTGAAGGATCTTGATTACTTCAGAAATAATCTACCTGAGAAGTCGGCAACTTTAGATTGTAAATTTACAAAAAGTTAAGGCAGGTCTTAAGGCTCTCAAAAACAATAAAGCACCTAGCGTTGATAGTATCCTAAATGAATTTTTGAAAGTTTCAGATGATTCTATTGTTGCTATCTTAACTAGTGTTTTCAATTTTATGCTAGAAAAGGGGGAAATTCCAGAAAAATGGTCTGAATGTATTATTTGTCCCATATTCAAGATTGGTGACAAATCTGATTGAAATAAATACAGGGGAATATCTTTATTACCTTCTATCTCTAATTCATTCTCTTCTCTCCTAATCACTAGGTTAGAGAATTATGCCAAATGTTACAAATGGTCCATATGACCCTTTACAAGCTGGGTTCAGAAAAAGTTATAGAACTTCAGATCACAGGTTCATCTTACATAGCCTCTGTCAAATCTTTCGCAAGCCAAAAAAGAATCTTTATTGCTGTTTTGTGGATTTCTGTAAAGCTTTTGACCATATCGATCGTCTAAGCCTTTGGTATAAATTGATTCAAGTAGGCATATCAGGAAAACTTTTTAATCTGATAAAATGTATGTATGAAAAAACTAAGTCATGTGTGAAAGTTAAAGGGGGCCTCTCTAGTTTTTTCCCCTCTATTATTGGTGTCCGACATATTAGGTTACTAACTCAGCCCATTTCTCTTTGCTCTGTTCCTTTCCGATATTAAGGAAGAGGATGCTATTTTCCTAGTAAACTTGATATTTTTGATGAGGTGATAGAAAATACAGATAAAATATATGCAGAAATTAAAGAGATTTTATATAAACAATACTGGGATAGGTGGCAATCCCAAACTGTAGACAGTAGAGTATGTCCTATCCTTCGAACCTACAGACTCTTTAAAATAGAAATTAAACTATAACCTTATTTGTTAGTGGTTAAAAATTCAGTTACAAGAAGGTTTTTGTCAAGATTCCTATCCTTCGAACCTACCGACTCTTTAAAGGGGCCCTAAAGGCTCACAAACATATCAGCTTATATGAAAGTAATACACTTCAAGAACAGGATGCTACCATTCTTTTTCTCTCAGTGATCCCGTGAGGGGAGATTTTTGCGTATTGTCATCCTCCTGGACAGCCTCTGCCAGCCACTGGGTGCGGCCATGTTTTTCAAGTGCTATCAGCTGTGACACAATTGGGTGGCAGGGATCACATCCTGGTTTCAAGCTACCTCTGGGCAGTGTATCTAACAGCAGTGCTCCTGACAAGAGCTCTCTGCACAAGTTGCATAAAAACGTATATCAAACAAGAAAATGGTGAAATCATGTGCAGCAATTGGCTGTAAAAAAAGACACGGTAGTGGAGAAAGCTTTCATAGATTTCCTAGTAGTAAATTTAGACAAAAACAGTGGTTAGCATCCATGAAACCTTTAAACCCACCTGTCCTGAAGTATGCATATGTATGTTCAGACCACTTCACTGACGAGGATTATGCCAGGAATCACACACTGCAGTCAGGATTACTTCAGAGTACAGTTAACAAGGTTCTGAAGAGGGATGCTTTTTTAGAAGGTTTGGGTACTTGTGAAATAGGTGTGCATAATCTCTCACACTTCTTCAAAAAACGAAACAGTCACAATTGATACACCTTTTATCACGCTCCATGCGACTCCTATTGCATCTAGTCATACTTTCTTCAAGGATATAAAATCTGGTAACCAATTTTCATAAATCTCTTATTTCAAGCAGACTGAGTGTTCTTGCAATTTATCAATTTCGGGATTTATTTACTTTATTGGTATACATTTACTAGTCTCAACATGATTTACCTTCATTCAGTTACTCAACGAATATAAGCACAGGTGTATGCATTAAATGTTTAATATTAAGCCAGCATGAGAAGGGTAAATATCATTCCCTAACTTACAAAATTGAAACAGCTAAGGTTATAGTCAGTCATGACCCCATTTTCACTGGGAAGAAATACATTTCTAAATAGTACTGCAATATAGAGGAAGGTTGAAATTAAAATATCTCAAATTGCAAATGACCCTTTCTTTTATTTGTGATAGAATCAATGACATTTTCATTTACTCATTACCAACCTTCTCTTAATGACTTATGATTAATAATCATACTCTTCATTATTTTGATCTGATGTACAGACTTTAGCAACCCTAACAGCTAACTTTCAGGGTGAATGGCAATATCCATTGGTACCTCAACATGGTCTTTATTAATCCACTGAGAATAGACTGTGCAGGATTTTGTTAGTTGTGTTACAACTAAGGTTTTGTCTTATGTCTAGGTCCCTAGGGTAATAACAAAAGTAAGTAAAGGAAAGGGACACACAGGGTAATTGACCTTGTCCAATTGGCATTACACATCTAGACCCCATGGGACACAAGGTAGTAAACACAGGAAGTGACTAGCAGTACTGGAAACAGCAATCATCTTCATTTCCTTTAGTAATTGTGTACATATTCATGAAGATTATAGAAAAGAAATGTCAAGAATACCTTTGGAAGGGGCCTGATAATTTAAAGAAGGAAAGAAGTCTGACAGGTGCACCACAACATGCTATTTAAGCGCCAGCCCTCTGTTTCCACATCTTGACCATCAAATTCATCAACACCTTGAACTATGTCCATATAATCCACCTGATCACCTTCAGCCACTCTTGGTTCAAAGTCGTAGGGATTTGCATACCTAAACATCCTGAATGTGCTTCAGAGCAGTGAAATATCTACCTTCTAGACAGAGCTACTGGCTTTATCTAATACACCCACTAAGCTGCTTGCCACCCAATTACATTGACTACAGCAGCATGAGTTGACTCAGATCCAAGATGGCGGCGGCCTTGACTCAGATGAGGTGGTATTCACTAATTGCAATTTTAGATTTCTCCTTGTGTGGAGCTCTAGGGCTTCTCTGTATGTGACAGATGTTGAGCTATGTCCATGAACTTTCATATAAACCTATGATTTGTTCTTCCCCAAGTTCCCCTTTAAAATAGAAATTAAACTATAACCTTATTTGTTAGTGGTTAAAAATTCAGTTACAAGAAGGTTTTTGTCAAGATTTCGACTGAGGAAGGTGGCAGCGCCCAAAGATCCCCCCTGAGGATTGTATTTGTCCATCTTGTAAGAATGGGGTTGAAGATGAGATACATGTGTTTGTACAGTGTCAACGTTATAATGACATATAAGGGTTCCATTTTTTCATAAGCTCAGTATGTCACTTAATGACTTTGAGAATCAAGGTGACAATCAGAAGTATATTCTGGCTATGTCAAGCACTGATCCTGAGGTCATAAAAATGGTTGGTATATTTGTAAATGCTATATTTCCTCTCAGAGAGTGCATTTAATTTTATGTTCATATTCTCTCTGTATACACGTTTCAAGATCTTTATGCTTGTATTCATATGTGTCAGGTTGTATATCAATGACTTATAACTCTGTACTGAGTTTGTTTTGAGGTCAATAAAATCAATCAAACCTAAAGAGCTGGCATTCTCTTCCGTGTTCAGCAAACAGTATGGTGTAGTACCAGGTATGGTAGATAGATGGCACTACCAAACATGACATAAAAACTCATATGACAGCTTAGAAAACTAGGCTAGGTGATTTGCTGATTAGTGAGATATCATAAATGCATATTGGACAATTACTAGGAATAATTAAAGTACTTAATCCCATCAATCTTGAGTCAAGGTACTCATTCACACCTATTTGTGCACACAGACTGGCATTATCTCACCCCCTGAGGCAACATTTTCACATGCATTTTTTTGAAAACATGAGTCTGAAATAGACTATTAAGCTTGAGAATGTTAAGTTCTTTTTTATATTTCAAATCATATTTATTCAAAAAGCATGTGACATCATAAGACATCATAAAAAGAACAGTACAGTATGACCATGTTGGTAATAAACTACAAGTGATGTAGAATAACATTGTTTGTGAAAGAGTACATACTAGAGTCTAGATGTAAGTTGGGTTTGTAACAAAGCGTTTAAGGTTTGTTGTAGTATCTTCTTAATAAAGACCATTTTCTTGCAAAAATATGTTCTTTGTTTTCAATTTTGTACTTATATTCATCATGCAGATAGGATTGTCTTACATAAGCCTTTAGGCGAGGCAGAGAAGGAGGTATTTCATCAAGCTTACTAAGAAAGATGTTTTTTTTTGCATTTAGGATAATGATGTTTATCTGAACTGAATTTTCTAGGTCTCCCAAAATTTTTCGGTCATTAGTAAGACTATAGTTTGCCATACCTAGTAATCTAATCCACTTCTCTGCCTCCATCCACAGGCTCTGTGCACATTGACATTCTATTAGCATATGAAAGTTACTGTCTTTTGATACTTTGCACATTGAACAAATGTTACTGTCTTTTAGTTTAATTTTTTCTAATATGTCATTAGTGAAAAATCTGTAGTGTAACGTTCTAAACTGAATATACCTTAAATAAATATCATCCACAAGTGAATGAGTAACAGTAAATGATCTTGTAACATCTTGAATAGAAAAAATCAAACTTCCCTTTTCATGCCATTTTTGGCACAGGTTGATTACAATGTTTTTATCACTTGGATGCATGGATTTATATAAATTTGAAACACCCTTGGAGTCTCGGTGTAGAATGCTGTTAAGTATACTATTAACAGGTCGCACTGGTGGTGTATTTGGGATGTCATTGTTATCTAAATAATATTTTAAGGTTTTAATAAAACCACCATATTCCAAAAAATTTGTTTTAATGTTATAAATTAGTTGAAAATCTGCAAGTGATAAAAAGGTACAATCATTACACAACAAATCAGCAATTATAGATATTCCTTTATCTAACCAGCCAGGTTTTATTAGTAATCTGAGAGTATCATTATACCATAGTGGGGTCAGTAGGATATTGTTAATCTCACATAATGCATTACTGCGCCATAATGTTTTAAGGCTTAATAAAACATCTCTCCAAAAAGGTACTTGAGCAATTTCAATCTCCCTTATTGTGAAGTCAACACCATATTTGTAAATGTCCTGAAAGTCTGTGAGATCAACATATATCTTCCATTTTCCCTTTGATTTTAAATAACGTTTTAGCCAGCCCAATTTAAGGGCTTGATCAAATAAAGCTAAATTAGGGAGTTTTAAACCTCCATTATAAATCTCGGCTTCAAGAATTCTTTTGCTGAACTTGGCTGGTTTTTTATTCCAAATAAAAGCAAGAAAAAGATTATCTATAGTTTTCAAAATATCAGGCTCAGGGCTGGGCAGGAGGATATGGGTGATTTTAGAAAGCAGAAGAGATTTTACTATGGCAACTTTCCCATATGGAGTTAGTAGTCTACTACTCCATGTTCTTATTAGTTTTTTAATGTCATTAATTTCGGATTCAATATTAATTCTTGTTGTTTCATTTAAGAGTTTTACATCATATTGAATCCCAAGGACTACAAAAGTGTGTGTCCATTCTAGACCAAAGTTGCCTTCCCATTGTATCCGCCTGTCCCGTAAAGCCCCGATTTTAACCACCTTGGTTTTATCTTTGTTTATCCCCAAGCCTGACATTCTGTTAAACCATCTCAGTATGTCAATGACTATTTCTAGAGTTTTTATCTCCATTCAATAAAAGAGTGGTGTCATCGGCATACTGAGATAGCTTTATTTCAGTATCACCAAT
Organism: Maea johnstoni; assembly: GCA_963942565.1. Classification (NCBI taxonomy): domain Eukaryota; kingdom Metazoa; phylum Annelida; class Polychaeta; order Spionida; family Magelonidae; genus Maea; species Maea johnstoni. Next base: position 9,451,720 of record OZ012691.1, on the reverse strand, counting down.
TGTAATACCTTTAACATCTTTACACTCGCGTATAACATGTGATAGAACCTCTGCACAGATGTTAAGTTCTTGACCACATCGGGGAAATAGTTCAACTTCCAAAGTGAAAAGATAACAAAACAAGACAAGTTTTTATATCATGTTTATTTTCATGTATACCATATCAAGTGGTTGGAAAACAATCATATCCATGTATCTGCTTCTGAATCATTAAATCTCATTATATCATTATCCTTGATGCTTTATCAAATATTATCCTCTTGGTAGGGCTGCCCCGATAGCCAAATGATGCAATGCATTAAGCACCGACACCCTTTGTTTCCAAGATTCCCATCACTGCCAAAAAACTTGGATATTTTTAACTCTGGGCATGAGAGGAAGTTGCCAGTGACGTACAGTAAGTCATGGGTTTTCTATGTTTTTCTCTGCTTTCCTCCACCAATAACAACTGGATGTGTTTGACTTCTCTTAAAACAATACAAAACTAATATATAAGAAATGTCCGGTAGTTAGGATAGGATTGAAATTTCAATCTTGATCACTTTTCAACACAAAGGTTTAACTGTTACGAGCCAGTTGGTAAAAGTGGAGGAAACCAGAGTACTGTGAAAACCACCGACTAACCCCAAGTCAATGGCAACTTTTTCATGTCTAGACCTTTAAAATTTGGCAGTGGTTTGTATGTTAGATGTAGTTAGCAGTGCTGGGATGATAACTCGACATAATCAATCGTTTTGCTATAATTACTGATTGATCCATTATTAGAACAAATAGAAAAGATCAATAATTTTGTTCTCAGCTCACATGGTCAAAGTTTCAATTCAAAAGGTGCCTTATTTACCATGAAAACCATGCATACAAGTAAAAGTTTATTGAAACAAACTTGAACTGAGTTCCTGACCATTAATCATTCATGATTTAGGAGAAAATCAGCCATATATTGGACCCTGGCAAGTGGGCATATTGATATTGATAATATTCAATTACAATCTATTGAAAATTTGATTGATTAATCAAGCTGAAATTTTCCCACAATTCCCAGCATTAGTAGTTAGGAGTTCAGAGGAACAAAATATTTCTTCATTATAACCATAGTTTACACAATGTACCAAATGTGTACAATTTAAAGTCTCATAACAAGAATATCTGGATGCTCTTTACATGGCTATGCCCCCTGGTGGAGGAAAACAGTACCATAAGGGGTCACACACTGTTCTAGTTTCAGCTTAGATGAATAAAACAATGGATAGGTAGCGAGAGAATAATTAGCAAATGCACTATAATGAAGACCTGGCATTTCGAACCTCATCTCAGTGTGAGATCACTAGGAGACAAAGACCAATGATGGGCTCTCATATTATTTACATTACAGAGAAAGTTGCGCAGACAGGTTGTTCAGGGAGACCTGCCGGTTGCTTATCCGCTGGATCGACATTTGTGGTTTCAGTAAGTACACCCTTAAGTTTGCACAAGTCACGCACATATGTTGCAGATTTGGCACTGCTAGGCCCCCTGGTGGTCAAAGACGGTATTCTAAGATGAAAGGCACTGTTGTAGTGTGAACAGGTACCGCATAAAGTTTGTACAATTTGAAGTCTTGCCCAAAGATGTCTCCCAGCGTTCGCGGCACTGCTAGGCCCCCTCGTTTAACCCATTCACACTCAGAGTTTCTCTAGAAAGTATCGTCTGCTCCTTTCATACTTCTGAAAATAACTTGGGAATAAAGCAAAAGTTCTCAAAATATTTGAAAGGGAGTTGTTGTGTAACCTCTGGTTAACATTTCTCCTTCAAATATTTTCCAAAAAAATGTTTTTATTAGAAAAATATTTCAAAAATTGTCAGGCCGGTTTTGGCCGGTGTGAGCATTAATAGGTTAAGGAGACATTCCCCTAAGTTGTGAGGCGCTGTTGTAGTTTGAGCATGTAGAGGTTCACTCGATCATCGCCAGCATAAATATCAACAGCATGGAGTATGTATCGGTAAGCTTTCTCTATATTTCCTTCTTTGTAATGTGCTCTGAAAATAAGAATAAATCATGCAAATTTTCTTCATTTGAACATTTTCTTTCATCATTATCATTATTACTACTATTATTATAATTATTATTTGAAAAAATTATTATCATTATTTTTATAATTATTATTATTACTATTATTATCATTATTCTGATAGACCAAAAGAAATATCCTAGACACATTGAGCAAGATGGTAAGCTGAATTGTTTACTGATTACTTGTGAAAATATGCCCCTTTAGAGGCTGTTATTCTCATAGATACTATTCTTTATATGTCAAGCAAATAGCGTTTTCTGCATTCACATTTAACATTGATTTGACATTAGGGTTGTTATTGTTAACCCCTATTCTAAGTATAGATATTTAAATTTCAGTAAATATAGAGCACTCTAAGTAAGGATCAGAAGAGGAGTATGTTAGTGTTGGGCCTATCTTCAATTATAATCGATAATCGACTGGTTGCCTCTCTTTTACTGATTTATCCATTACAAAACTGGCAATCGATAATAATCTGAAAAGGTGGCAGCTAGCGACAAAAAATAGAACTAAATGACCGGCACTTAGTTTTACGCTCTAGACCTCTAGTACCCAAAAGTGTGAAGAACCGATTATGATCGATAATCGATTTGTTGGCTGCAACTGATTACCGATCATGAAATTGCAACCGATTCCCAACCCTATTGTATGTTTCTGCAACTAAAATAACTGTTTGGACATGCTGCTGTAGTTACCTGCTTTTGTACACCATTTTTTGATATCTCTCCTTAGCTTCGTCAGATAATGCATCAAAAGGGTCCTCTTCGTCTTCGTTATCTTCCTCCTCATCTTCATCTTCCTCTTCATTATCTACCTCCTCCTCTTCTTCCTCCTGGTCCTCCTCACCTTCACTTTCACTCTCTTCTAGGAAAGGGAGGTAAAGGACTTAAGTGAACACATCACAAGGAAAATGTGTATATTTTTTTTCTCAGAGTTACCAATATATTTGAACTCATTCATATGCTAAGAATGTAGATGCGATCTGTTTGATACCAATATATTTTAACTCAATCCCACCACAAGGAAAATGTGTGGATTTTATTTTTCTGAGATACCAATATATTTTAACTCATTCATATGGTATGAGTGTAGATGTGATCTGATACATTTCAAATATTACATTATCACAAAATGAATTTCAAAGGAAAGAGTTCTCCTGATTTCAACAAACTTATGAACTTGTCTTAACCCAATCACACACATAGTATTTCAAAAAGGGCTATATTTGTCGATATCCGCCAACAACTTACGTTGACATATTTTGCAAGTTGACCTTTTATTCATGTTATTTCAATAAATAACCTGAAGACAATTAATTTACGAGGGGTGCTCGAAACATAAATTGGTTAAATAAAGCACTTGACATTAACCCTAAACCTTGTCTTGTTGGTATTCATTGGATAGCTCTTACTGAGTTCTCTCAGATGAGTACCCATTTGCTAGGGTTTCGGTGATTTTTCAGCTTTTTTGTATCATTTTGTATTGGCCAAATTCACCACTACCAGCATAAGGGTTAAGAATGTTTGAATGATCCAGGTTTATCTTACCCTCTTCTTCATCTTCCTCTACAATAAATTCTTGTAGACTGTTTTCATTTTCTTCATCCTCCTCCTCCTCCTCCTCATCATCATCCTGGATAAAATTGGCTTTTCTCGAGGTTGACTTTTTCTCATTCCGCTTCTCTTCCTCTTCTTCCTCCTCCTCCTCTTCATTTTCTTCATCCTCCTCTTCCTCATCCTCACTCTTCGTTGCGGCAGCAGCGCTATGGAAACTCTCATCACTACCCTCATCAGCACCACTCTGAAATAGCAATGTTAAAGATGACCTGCCATTTTCGAATTGAGGGATCTAAAGAGAACTCAGTTCCCCCGTTTATTTTACAGGCACACAGGATCTGACATCAAACCTTAACTCATTTGCATCCGCAGTGCACACATGGTCTGACAATTTGGAAATAACTCATCGAATCGAGAAGTATGTGAAAAATATTCAAAGATTGTTGAACCTAACACAAACACACGCAATTACAACTAAGCCATGTTACCATTTACAGGAACTCACAAAAAGATTGTCCATTCTAAGCGACCAAAAATTCATTTATTCTGTTGACATATACCATTTCACAAAAATAGAATTATGTTATTTTAGGGATAATTATTTTGCTTAACAAATCAGAATGTTGTTTCTTTATCTTAGATGATGCAAGATCATGTATGATCAATCAAGTCTGAGACTTACCAGGGTCTGACACTTAGATTTTAGGCTAGTGGTCCGAAAATGTCTTTCGATAAAAATTAGAGGTCAAAAACAGGATTTCTGGTTATTTTTCATACTATTTTGGGCCCCTAGACTGAAAAATCTAGGGGCCCACAGCAAAATCTAGGGGCATATGCCCCCAGGCCCCTGGGAAAGTAGAACCCTGCTTACCCCAAACTCATTTTCATTCTAGTTTTGTGAATTCATTTCGTTAGTAACACTCTCATAATTACCTGATTCTCGTCCTCCTCATCTGAACTTTCGATAATTTTCCGCTGCGATCGTTTGGATTTTACCGTGTGAATAGGGCTGTCTGCATCAGAGTCTGGACCAGCCAGACTCTGCCTCTTCACACGCTTGACCTGCGCGGGACTGTCCACGTCAGAATCGGCCAAACTCTGATACCTGCCTGCAGTTTGATGTGACCGACGTCCACCTGACGTGGTCATATTTGCTGGACTGCCCACATCCATAGTCTGACCCACATCCCTAGCTGGGCTTGTGATATGCGAGTCATGTGGAGAATGTTCGGTGGCGCCACCTATTATTTGCTTAGCTAAGCCAGTGGTTCCTGAATTCAAAGAGTCTCTTGGAATGCCAGGGCTTCCCACAATGGCATCTTGAGCTGCATCCATTTCATTATCATGAATACTATCGTTGTTCACAAATTCCTCTTCATCCTCAGAATTCAAAGCGTCTCTTGGGATGCCTGGGCTTGCCATAACAGCGTCGTGAGCTGAATCCATTTCATTTCCGTGAATACTCCTATCGTTGTTTACAAATTCCTCTTCATCCTCAGAGTCCTTTATATCACACTCTTCACTGTCATTATGGTGTGCATTCCTGCCACCAGGGGTCTCATCCTCCTCATCCTCAGAGTCTTTGATCACATCCTCCTCCATTGCTTCTTCTTCCTCGTCACTTTCGACGATGCACGCTTTGTCGTGGGTGCGGTTACGGCTCGCGTTGGCGGGACTATTTTCACACGAGTCCAGGATGACCATTGCACTACCCGGTCGTTGCAGATAACTTCTCGACCTATCAGCATCCGGTGATTCCTCAACTAGTGCCGGACTGGCATAGGAATTCCCGAGGATCTCCACCCGAGACGCAGGCCTGGAAGACGGTGTAGCGGAATTTGGCGCACTATTAATATTATCTAAAAGTGTTATTGGACTCTGTGCAACAAGCTCGGCTCCCTGAAGGCGTTTCGTTTTTAAGAGGGGTTGATGTGCATCGGGAGATATCAGGATATGTTCATGCTGTACCCGGTAGGGCGATTCTGTCACGTGCCTAACAGGGGTACGCCTACTAGTGGGTGTAAGGGGCGCCCTCTTTGGGGTGTATGTAGACGGACTGGGCTCGATTTTCACGACATCCATGACTTTAGAAGGGGTTGCCATAGGTGGGCTGGAGTTCAACTCTTGCTTGACTGTGTGTTTTGGGGGTCTGAGACCTGCTAGTTCCAATACCTCCTCATCAACCTGTATAAAAGAAATACAAAGTGATAGAATTGAGAAAAATAAGATATTTCTTTATTTTAAAAGTGTTCACATATTATGGTCTTTTTTCGATGTACTAGGAACAAATGGGACTCAGAAATTGAGTTCCCAGATATTGAGTTAACAACAAGAGGTTTCACTGTATTGGAAAAGACCAAGCTAGATGCTGTACCAAAAACAGAGATCGAAATAGCAGAAATATTATGATAACATTATTTTGCCACCTGTCATAAAAACTTGTAATCATTTTACACAAATCTGTGAATACATACCTCCTCTATAGCCAATTCCTCCATGGTCTGGTTGAGCTCCGCCTCCAGCTCCTCGTCATCTTTATTCAGATCCCGGAAATCTGTCAGGTCAACATAATCACCACCAGGGGGCAAGTCGGAGGGAGACTTTCTACTGGGACCTAGAATACAAAGTATTTTCAAATGATAGTGTGGATGTAAAAACAGAGATACAGAAGAGGGCATATCAATGAAATTCACAATATTCCACAACATTTGAGGTAAGATTGTTTCTTGAGGAAAAACAACTTTCATTGGGGACACCCCAATATTGTGGTCGGATTTTTTTGAATTTGCAATATCAAGTGAATAATGTCTGTTTCAGTTAACCAAGAATGCAGAATGGAAATAATGATTGTCGTTACTCACCCCGTAAAACATATTACACCCAAAATTTACAATTTCTCATTTTGGGACACCCAGTTTAACCCTTCCAATGCTGAGGCTACTTTCTTCCAAAGCACAAAGAAGCAAAGATTTTTGAAAAACATCTTAACCCAGTCATGTTGGTATTCACTGGATAGCTCTCACTAAGTACTCTCAGATGAGTACCCATGTGCCAGGGTTTCGGGCATTTTTCTGTTTTTTGCATCATTTTGTTTTGGCTAAATCAGCCACCAGCAGCATATGAGTTACAAACCCAGGTCAATGCCCTGCTGTGAGTTGCAAGTCTCTTTCCAGTCTCAGGGGCCCATCTATGTCCTTCCTTAGTTATTAACATGGGAAATCAACAGTGGAACAATAACAATAAAGTAACACCTGCGTATGTACAGATCGATATATACATATATATTCACACACTCCTCTACTTGTACTCATATTTACACATTTTCTCACAGGGCTCGAAATTAGGGGGTGCCATGCGCCGAGGGCTCCCTGGAATTCTCCAGCGGCTCCCTCAAATTTCTGCAGGGAGCGCAAAGATGTACTGGTTTCTATTCACAACACCTTCAAGTCGAAGTAGTGTTTGAAGATGCAACTGGGCTCCCTGGACAAAACTTAATTTCGAGCCCTGTCTCATATACTATCATATATTTTCACCCGTAAGACCCTGCCCTCACCTGCCAGAGGCCCTTGTACGTCTTCCCTCTTGGGTTTATAGAGATGAGGCTGGAGCATCTGTCGGAGCTCCAGGTTCTGCTCCGAGTCCCTGGGGCACTGGCTGATCTGTTGCTGGATCTGGTCGTGGAGTTGAGACTCCGTCTGGATCAACTCCTGCGCCTTCTGGACCTGCAAGAAAGACATACAGTTCAATGTTTATAGAGATACAGCTGGAGCATCTGTCGGAGCTCCAGGTTCTGCTCCGAGTCCCTGGGGCACTGGCTGATCTGTTGCTGGATCTGGTCGTGGAGTTGAGACTCCGTCTGGATCAACTCCCGGGCCTTCTGGACCTGCAAGAAAGACATACAGTTCAATGTTTATAGAGATGTCGCTGGAGCATCTGTCGGAGCTCCAGGTTCTGCTCTGAGTCCCTGGGACACTGGCTGATCTGCTGCTGGAGTTGAGACTCCGTCTGGATCAACTCCTGGGCCTTCTGGACCTGCAAGAAAGACATACAGTTCAATGTTTATAGAGATACAGCTGGAGCATCTGTCGGAGCTCCAGGTTCTGCTCTGAGTCCCTGGGACACTGGCTGATCTGCTGCTGGAGTTGAGACTCCGTCTGGATCAACTCCTGGGCCTTCTGGACCTGCAAGAAAGACATACAGTTCAATGTTTATAGAGATACAGCTGGAGCATCTGTCGGAGCTCCAGGTTCTGCTCCGAGTCCCTGGGACACTGGCTGATCTGTTGCTGGATCTGGTCGTGGAGCTGAGATTCTGTCTGGATCAACTCCTGGGCCTTCTGGACCTGCAAGAAAGACATACAGTTCAATGTTTATAGAGATACAGCTGGAGCATCTGTCGGAGCTCCAGGTTCTGCTCCGAGTCCCTGGGACACTGGCTGATCTGTTGCTGGATCTGGTCATGGAGCTGAGACTCCGTCTGGATCAACTCCTGGGCCTTCTGGACCTGCGAGAGAGACATACAGTTCAATGTTTATAGAGATACAGCTGGAGCACCTGGCGGAGCTCCAGATTCTGCTCCGAGTCCCTGGGGCACTGGCTGATCTGTTGCTGGATCTGGTCGTGGAGTTGAGACTCTGTCTGGATCAACTCCTGGGCCTTCTGGACCTGCAAGAAAGACATACAGTTCAATGTTTATAGAGATACAGCTGGAGCATCTGTCTGAGCTCCAGGTTCTGCTCCGAGTCCCTGGGGCACTGGCTAATCTGTTGCTGGATCTGGTCATGGAGCTGAGACTCCGTCTGGATCGACTCCTGGGCCTTCTGGACCTGCGAGAGAGACATACAGTTCAATGTTTATAGAGATACAGCTGGAGCATCTGGCGGAGCTCCAGATTCTGCTCCGAGTCCCTGGGGCACTGGCTGATCTGTTGCTGGATCTGGTCGTGGAGTTGAGACTCTGTCTGGATCAACTCCTGCGCCTTCTGGACCTGCAAGAAAGACATACAGTTCAATGTTTATAGAGATACAGCTGGAGCATCTGTCGGAGCTCCAGGTTCTGCTCTGAGTCCCTGGGACACTGGCTGATCTGTTGCTGGATCTGGTCGTGGAGCTGAGATTCTGTCTGGATCAGCTCCTGGGCCTTCTGGACCTGTAAGAAAGACATACAGTTCAATGTTTATAGAGATGTGGCTGGAGCATCTGTCGGAGCTCCAGGTTCTGCTCCGAGTCCCTGGGGCACTGGCTGATCTGTTGCTGGATCTGGTTGTGGAGTTGAGACTCCGTCTGGATCAACTCCTGCGCCTTCTGGACCTGCGAGAAAGACATACAGTTCAATGTTTATAGAGATACAGCTGGAGCATCTGTCGGAGCTCCAGGTTCTGCTCCGAGTCTCTGGGACACTGGCTGATCTGCTGCTGGAGCTGGGACTCTGTCTGGATCAACTCCTGCGCCTTCTGGACCTGCAAGAAAGACATACAGTTCAATGTTTATAGAGATGTCGCTAGAGCATCTGTCGGAGCTCCAGGTTCTGCTCCGAGTCCCTGGGACACTGGCTGATCTGTTGCTGGATCTGGTCGTGGAGCTGAGACTCCGTCTGGATCAGCTCCTGGGCCTTCTGGACCTGTAAGAAAGACATACAGTTCAATGTTTATAGAGATGTGGCTGGAGCATCTGTCGGAGCTCCAGGTTCTGCTCCGAGTCCCTGGGGCACTGGCTGATCTGTTGCTGGATCTGGTCGTGGAGCTGAGACTCTGTCTGGATCAACTCCTGCGCCTTCTGGACCTGCAAGAAAGACATACAGTTCAATGTTTATAGAGATACAGCTGGAGCATCTGTCGGAGCTCTAGATTCTGCTCCGAGTCCCTGGGGCACTGGCTAATCTGTTGCTGGATCTGGTTGTGGAGTTGAGACTCCGTCTGGATCAACTCCTGGGCCTTCTGGACCTGCAAGAAAGACATACAGTTCAATGTTTATAGAGAAACAGCTGGAGCATCTGTCGGAGCTCTAGATTCTGCTCCGAGTCCCTGGGGCACTGGCTGATCTGTTGCTGGATCTGGGACTCTGTCTGGATAAACTCCTGGGCCTTCTGGCCTGCTAGAGAGACATACAGTTCAATATCTATAGAGATGTGACTGGAGCATCTGTCGGAGCTCCAGGTTCTGCTCCGAGTCCCTGGGCCTTCTGGACCTATGAGAAAGACACAAGGTTTCGTCTGGATGTATAATACTTTTTGAAATAATTTTCAAATCTATAAATGATTCACACTTTTCTGACTAATAATTGAAAATTAAGTGTTTATCAATATATCTTCTTCAAAGATTCCTCTAAAACAATCTCAGGTCACAAAGATATCATCTAATTAGTCTAAACATTTTTTGTGGTAACTTACTCTCGCCTGGATGTAGTCACTTCCCATGACCTCTTCCTCCTCTGCTTCCTGTGCACTCTCCTTGACGGAAAACATCAGATCATGGTCGCTGATACCAAAAATATCTAGAAAAGAACAAAATGAAAATGTCTAAGGAATTTGGAGTTTTGTTTTCATAACTTTTTTGGCCACATTGCAGCTAAGTCATGACTAGCCAGTTGTAACTGGAGTACCCGGCGAAAACCATCGCCTAACCCCAAGTCACTGGCAACTTTCCCACATGCAAAAGTGAAAACATCAAATCATGGTCGCTGATACCAAAAATATCTAGTAAACAACAAAATGAAAGTGTCTGAGGAATTTGGAATTTCATCATTTTTTTGGCCATATTGCAGCAAAGCCAACACCTTGACCCATTCATGTGAGGAGATATACTTGACAAGTGTAGTCTACACTTGTCATACTTTTGAAAACAACTTTGGAAAAAAGCATATATTTGCAAAATATTTGTATTGATGTTTAATAATGACTGTTCTGTCATCTTTGGTAAATTTCGGTATATTTGCACCCCAGATTAATTACTGTATAACTGGTTAATTTGGCGTGGTCTTTAATTTGGCGCTTTTTGGCGAATGCCCATTAACGCCAAATTAAATATCGCATAAAAATATAGTTTTAGTGTCTTTTAGGGCCGCTGGGGGAGCTGCGGTTGGCAGCATAGCGTGAATTTCACCCCTTGGTGGTCGCAGCTGAAACATAGAAAATCGATACAATATCTCCACAAAATCATTATAATACATGTATGATACATTGGTAACTTATTAATAAGTTACCAAGGTATCACATTATAATTCCCATACTTACCTGTCCACTTTTGGGGAAACTCCTGCCAAGTTATGGTGCTATTAATCGATCCCAAAAGCAAAATGGCGGCGGTCATTGGTTCCTATATCTACATATAGATGGCGTTGTTCTGACTGTTGCAGATGCCAAAATAAATACAGGGAAATTTCTTTTTTGAAAAAAACACACGCCAACTTAAGTACACACCAAATTAACCAGTTATACAGTACCTATTCTACAGTAGATGAGACACAAGATAGTTGCCCTCTTACCTAGTGAGTGTAGGAAAGCGATGTGTTCGTCAAGACGCGTGTCAGACTTGCGCTGCTTGGCGTGCAGCTCCTGTAGCTGAACCTGCGTGCTGGAGTAGCGAGGGTTATCCAGAGAGAAGAGCTCACGCAGGTCCTGTCTGGTGAAATACCTGGGAACAAACAACACAGAGCAGAAAACTAATCACTAAGAGAATATACATTAAAGATAGGAGAAAGAATCACTGAGACTGAGAGAATCTACGTCAAAGATAAGAGAAAGAATCACTAAGGGAATCTACATAAAAATACCTGGGAACATACAACATGGAGAAGGAAAACAATCAGTGAGAGAATCTACATTAAAGGACAATTCCACCATGTATAAAACAGAGGCCCAAATAGTTTCTTTTGGTATTCTCTACTTAAACCCAAGTTCCCACCGGTTTAAGTAGAGAATACCATAAGAAACTATTTGGACCTCTGTTTTTATACATGGTGGAATTGTCCTTTAACGCTTCAAATGCTGAGGCTACTTTTGTCCAAAGCACAAGGATGCAACAATTTTTGATGGTTTTTGTATTATTTAAACAAGAATAATCAGTACTTTTAAGAAAATTAAAAATTAACTTATGATAATAACCCTAATTTCTTTTGATGTTTTGAAATACTCCAAGAAATATCAGCATTTTCTATAAAGAAAAAGAACAAGTAACAGCTGATAATGAAAAAAAATTAAACTATTTTGATGTTTTTTGTATTATTCAAACAAAAATAATCAGTTCTTTTAAGAAAAAGAAAAAATTAACACATGATAATTATACTAAAAAACTTGAATACTTGAAATACTCAAACAAGAAACATCAGCATTTTCTTTAAAGTACATGTACTGTAGAATAGGAAATTAATCTGTGATGCAAAATAACCAAATTTATGGTTTTGGAATTTTCTGAGATTTTTTATTCAGAAAAGCCAATATTGAAGGTTGATATTGTAATGACAGGAATAATACTGTAAATGCATGGTACAATATTTCTGACTTTCATTATACCGAACTGACCCCACTCGGAAAAGTTCGGCAAAATAAACCGCTCCGATTAATTTCCGTCAACAGTAACCGCTAACAATAGCTGTAACAATAACTGTGGAGTTTACCTGAAGGGGTTCTTTGCGTTGCCTGTGGTCTGTCTGAAGATGGAATCTTTGAAGATCTGTCGGCGGTAGATCTTTTCCTCGACTGTGCCGCAAGTGATGAGACGATAAATGACCACGTTCTTCTCCTGCCCGATCCTGAACGCTCGATCCACAGCCTGCGCATCTGTAGCGGGATTCCAGCTGGGATCGTCTACAAAATTAAGATCAACCATTAGAGTAAAACAAAAGCTTTTCCTGGGTCATTGTAAGAAATCAGACTAAACAATATTTAATAAATATATCTTAATCAATTCATGCCTGTAGCGGCCAAAAAACGCCCTGACTATTAAGGTAATGTCTTTATGACCACTGCACAGCATTTTTCAGAAAACTTCTGAAGGAGAAATATTACTAAATACCCTAACCACTCTCTTTCAATTTATTTGTTAATCAGAGCTTAACTCCTACGTTACCTCTGAAAAAATATCACAAAACCAGACAACACTTGTCAAGAAGATATCCAGGCATGAATGGTTTAAAATGCATGCATTAATAAAAAAACTTATGATATCTACTTACATATGATCACTCTATCAGCTGCTGTCAAAGTCAGACCAACACCACCAACCTATATAACAAAACAAGCAAGACAGACTTGTGGCATGATTGTACAAGAAATGAATGATTCAACAATATAAAAAACTCATTTTGAAATGATGCAAAAAACCTGAAAAATAACTGATATCCTCCAGAAGAACATTAGAATTTGGAAAACAAAATCTTAGGAGAAATTCTTAAAGCAATGCAGCCCACCATTCTTACTTGACTATTTTTTAGAATAATGCTTTACTCCCATCATGTGTTTATAATTAGAGCTCAACATCTTTTCTGGCCCAAAACCAATCTATACAGGTTTTTGTGAAATTGGCAAATTACGAAACAAGCATATCTTACCTGTGTTGTAAGTAGGAAGACATTATAGGAAGAATCTGATTGGAATTTATTGATCCTTTTTTCGCGTTCCTCCAAATGCCTAATTGTACCATCCAGGCGCATGATCCTATGACCCTGAAATCATCAAAAACATTCATTAAGTTATAGCATTGTCCCACAACTAAACCAGACTGACTAGCAAGAACACACAATACCCTATTGGGAAAGTGAAACATCAATATTTTATAACAACAAAAAATATGAAAAAGTAGAAATGGGGGAGGGGTGCAGTCACACTAGGGCTAAATATGCCCAAATATTTTTTCCACTAGACTCATAACAATAACTAGGGCTGTACACCAGTGCTCGAATACTGTTTCACAAAATACTGGTGTATACTCGTGGAATTCATTATTGATATGAGTATGAATGACACCTTATTCTTAAGCCAATTTTCACGTTCTGACAACTAAAATGCTGTGCTCCAGGGCAAGTTGTCTATGCTCCAAGATTTATACACTTGGACACCCCTGATGATTGGGTTAGAGAAATATTTCCAAAATGGTCCGATATTTTCCAGCCACTGCATGCATGAATGGGTTAACCCATTAATTCTCAGCAGCCAAAAGCAACCTGACAATTCTGGGAAATTTTTTCAGCAAAGAGCATATTTGAAATACTACTTCGAGCAGAAATGCTCCTCAGATCATTACCTACAACTCTTCTCCAAATATTTCTGTAAAATCATTCTTAATTCACAAGTTATTGTCAAAAGTATCAAAGATCCAGACGACAATAGCATAAAAGACATTAGCACCTACCCTATTGGTGAGTATTCTCTGCATGATGTCCAGCATCTTCCTGGACTGTGAGAAGATGAGGCAGCGATGGCCGGACTCCCGCAGGTTCTGGACGAGGTCCATCACGACCATCACCTTGCCCGATTCGTTCATCAGGACCTCGTCGGACAGCTGGTCGATCTTGTTGATGGCCGTCTCATAGGCGTCTGCATCATTCTCATCAACCTCCGTCCTGAGAAATACAACACAAAACCTTCATTGCATACTGTATACCATGTTAATAGAATAATCTGATAATTTCAGCCCATTATTTTTCCCCTTACAGATAGAATGCACTCATGGTGTGAGAACTTTGAACTTAATTCATGATATCAAGAAGTATTCTAAAGTATTAAAAGGAGAGTTAGGAGACTGTTTAACCCACAAATACCAAGCCACTTTAATCAAATACTTTAATCAAATTGTGTTTATTTGTTCATTTTTGTCAGTTTTTCAATGTGAATTGACCGTTATGGCCACCTTGACTATTTGGTGCCTGGTAACAGAAAAAACACGACATAAAAATACATACAACAACCTAGAAATCTGAGCTAAATAAAATGTGCCTGTAGACTCACTCTTCATGCGCGTTGAGCCCGAGCTTGGAGCAGGCGAGCGTGGAGAGAAGACGAGGATGGTCACAGATCTTCTTCAGGACCGTCAGCTGAACAAGCGGTGACTTGTTTGTCATCAGAAGCTGGAATCGCATCAACAGTGGATAAGGAAAAGATATCAAATATTCATGCATATATCTGTCTGGTACCCCTTCCTGATTCATCAGGATCTACACTACCCAACCCAAGGAAAGTACCAGAATATAATTTTTTTCTTGCTATATTTTATAATCTAGGAATCTTGGTTTCACACCTCATTTGTGAGGATATGTGGTATTCTGAACCAACAATATTTTTGAAAAAAAGAAATAACAAAAACAAAATCAAAAACAAACAAAAAAACACCGTTGGAATCTGGCAAAAATTCACAAAATATTTGAAGCAATCAGGGTTCACCCTTAAGAAAATCATCTAGGTGCCCGAAGGGCAGCTAGAAGATTTTTCTCCCAAAAAGCTAGGCGCCCGGATTGGGCGCGGAGTGAGCGCCGAAGACGTGGAGCCACTAGTGGCCGGGGGTCCAGGGGCCGCTTAAGGCCCCAGGAAAATTTTGGATTCTAGATGCTCTGAGATGCATTCTCCTGCACTTTCAGTGCAATATAAACACAATTCCAAAGTTTAAACATATATAAACAATCTTATAAAAAATCTTGAAAAAATTAAATATTTGTGTCTCATCAAATTGAGATATTTAATACTTCTATGAAATGTATGTCTTGTCTAAGTTCCTAACTTATATAACTTGAGTGAACCTAATAATAGTAGTAATGAAAAAGAAATAAAACAATACTGGGAATGCAAAACTTGAGAGAATGAACAAATCAAGTCAGGAAGAAATGAGGAAGAGTGGGGATTACAAAATAAGTACAGGAGAGGGAAAGTACAGGAAAATGCACACAGTAAGGGGAGAGGGGGAGGGAATTTAAAACCATGGGTTGGTTACAATAAGGGTTAGGAGATCAATCTATGTGATGCAGGGTTTAAGAATGACAAATAGAAGCTAGATTACAATATAAACGGTATGCTTTATTACTTACTAACATGTAGATACAGGACTCAGCTAATCCTAATATAATCCCACTAGTAAGATCCTTAAGGTGTGCTGCTGCTGCAGCCCATATAGATAGGTACAGTTGCTAAGCCCAGAAGTCAGTTAAAGCACATGTTAACAGCACATCTTTACAGTACAAGGGTTAAGCGTAGAGTGAGGAAAGCACTAGTACCCATGTGGCAAACAAAAGCAGTATCTTTATGACTATTGGTCAGATAAGAAGACCATGGCAGCCTGGCAGGGTGCTTCCTGCTATGTGAGTCCAGCATGGCCTGTAGAAGGCAGGCGGGCTATAAATGATGACCAATAAGGCAGAGGGCTCAAGCAGCAGCTATAGTGATAATACTTTTCAAATAACTAACAGGGTACAATAGATCCCTGTTACACATGGGGAGTATAACACACATCTTTCCACGGCCACTGTCCGACTCTGCAGGGTTTCGACTCTGGAGGGTTTCACTGGTGGGACTATTTGGGTCATGGACCTTCTGACAGAGCTCTGTGTTACACACCATGTGATGTCCACTCGCATTTCGGGCGACTATAAATCAGCGTGTGGTCGCAAACCATACTATTGCGCCCGTTAAGGTCGATCTCTGGCAATAACCTGGGGTAGGTACCTATCAACATCTTTTTCAAATATTCTCAGAAATATACAAAGGTTGTACATATATGGGCAAAAAATCAGGACAACTTTGACCACAATGAGAATGTACGGATGAAATGCCACTATCAGATAGATCCTCAGAATCTTACACTCTTTTGGAATAAACCCCGAAAATAATATTTTAACAAATATTTATTTCACTTTCTATTACAGATAGTCTCTTACCTCCTTGACATCATTGGTTTCCAGAAAGTCCTTGTAGATACTTTGCTGAGCTTCAGATAGATGAAGCCACACTATCAAGTCATTCTTCCTTGTCAATGTCGGCATTCTGATGGAGAACAAATATCATTATCATGTTGATTTAACATATTCATGCCTGAAGATCTACTTGACCAGTGTTGTCTGGACCTGTCAAACCTTTGAAAATAACTTTGGAATAAAGCATAAAGTTGCAAAATATTTGAAGGAGAGTTGTAGATAGAATTCTTCTTCAAATATTTTCTATACATTGGTTTTGTTAGAGAGATGCCAACAGAATTGTCCGGCGGTTTTGGCTGCTACAGGCATTTATGGGTTAAGCTGAGAGTTATACTAGGAATAGGAGAGCAGGTACTAGTGATGTCATTGATATGAAATTTTATCGATTCGATTAATTGATATATTTTCCGATTAGATTCGATACGCCATAACGTGCTTGTAGGGCACAATTATTTATAGGGATGTCATTGATATCCCTTTTTTTCGATTTGATTAATTGCTATACTCTTTCCGATATATTGATTCATTTCGATACTGTTCGATACCCTGTGTCTTGGCCATATGCCTGAGTAAAGTACACCATTCCTTCCAATTTCTCTTACATATGCCCTAGAAAATACTTCAATAGTTTCACTTTGTGTCAATTTAACAGGAAAATGTCTGGGAAGAGTGTATTCTTTTTTATTAATATTCATATGCCATTATTGGGGTAAAGAATATCGATTCATTCACTTACCAAGGCATAGTATTATGGAATTCCTTATCTTTAAATATGAAAATGGCACCATGTCTCTCATCATTCAAGAAACTATACCTTGAAGAACAATTTTCAACTCTGTGGCCTGAATCCTTAAATCTGAGGGCCACAGCGAAAATCAAATCTTGTATTTGACTGTGTTACCCTCGTGAAATAAAGATGATGATTATTATTATTATTATTATTATTATTATTTCGATTCGATACCCAACCATTCGATTTGATTTAATTGACGAAGTGAGAAATTTGTTGATTTATCGACTATCGATGACATCCCTACCAGGTTAAGAGTCAAAATGGACCACCATTTATCACAGTGATAGCTGGGCCGGCCCAGTTATCAGAAGGGTCATTTTCAGTTGAAGCAGACTATCTGCCTTGAAGTCAATTTTTAGATCCATTATTAAACAACTTCATTGTGCATTTTATTCATAAGAATGGTACTGAAAAGTGATTCTGTATTCACTGTGCAATTTGTGTTGTACTTACTGTAGAACTCTTTCATTTGTGTCACTCCCCTCAGCCTGTGCTTTCTTTTTCTCCACCTCGGCCTTGGTCCGGCGCAGGAAGTACGGTGCGATGATGCGCTTCAGGCTCTCGGCCATCTCCTGACCTAGGCGACGCTCTCCGGCCGTGGCGTCCTTCTCGCGAGACCGCGTGATCGGAGTGTCAAACTCCATCTTGAATGTACGAGCAGTACCGAGCAGCGAGCCGAAGTGGACGAAGTCAAACAGGGCCCAGAGTTCCTGAGAGGTGAATAGAACAATTAGCGTGAATGCCATAGGAACAATACAATTACAGGCAATGATATGCATGACTGCCAGCATGCCATATAACCCTTTAACCCTTTGACTGAAATACTGCATACAGCTTTTTTATGGAGTGCTAAAATGTTTGCTTTACAGCCCTGTTGGAGGGTATTTGTGCTACTTTAAATTTGCCCGTTCAAACGGAGATAAAAAGCAGGATATTTATTTGAAGGATGTTATTTTGGCGCTATCATGGGGAGTGTGAAAATAGCAAAAAAAATTAAATCATACAGTATTACATGTATGGAAAGCATAAAGAAATTTTTAAGTAGGGATGGGGATCGTTGAGAATTCTACGGTTCGGTTCGGTTCTCGGTTTTGCTTCTACGGTTCGGTTTTATCACAGTTTCCTAAACGGTATATTAATGACGTTTCTTGGATAGGAAACTACGCAATGGAATGCGTGGCTGAACTTGCCTGAACTGGAAAGTTCCTATATACTAGCTCCCTGGCCACTTTCTCTACGCTCAGAAGGCTTCTGAGCATAGTGAAAGTGGGCAGGGTACCAGACTTGAGAGATTTTGAAATGGCTGTTTGATTGTCGCACTTGGCAGACATTGTGAGGCCAGCGAGGAGGTAGGTGCTGACAGTTTTATTGCGCCTCCAGGAACCCTGAGCATGCATAGAAAACCGAACCGTCTAGAGGGAGGTCCGGTTTTTGACTGGTTAACCGCAATGATCCGATCGGTTTCCCATATGAACCGGTCCACGGTCCCCATCCCTATTTTTAAGTTATTCATAAGCAAGGTTGCTACTCAGGGAGGCAAAAATATGTCAAGACAAACAACCATGAACATGTATATATTCATTGCATTTTATCTTCATTTCTCAGCATTTAAAAAGATGTGAAAATATTCAGTTACATGCCTTTATTGAGCTTTTTATTAGCATTAGACAGTCCTCATGTGCAATTTTCCTGGGTTTTGTGTCAAAATAACATCCAGATGCCACCTAAATTAAGGGTCTGATTGTAAGCTTACCCTGAGGTTGTTCTGTATGGGGGTACCAGTCAAGACCAGTCTGTTTTTGGCGGCGACTGCATGTACACCTTTACTGGTCTTAGTCGGATTCTTAATCTTATGTCCTTCGTCCAGTATCACATAGTCCTACAATGAAACAATACACACCATTGTTCAAATGATTTTATGTTAAACTCATGCACGCCTCTATTTTGAGTAAATAAATTTAGATCAAACATGCCCTATTTCCAAATATTATTTTGAGATATCCAGATTAGATGTGGCACTTATTATGGAACACCTACAGGTGAAACGAATGGGTCAATATGATAGCAATAGACAACATACTCAATACTCATATTCAATGATGATGATTATAATAATGATAATACTGATTATAATAATAATAATGATAATAATAATAATGATGATGATAATGTTAATAATGGTGATATTGATAATAATAACAATTATAATGATAAGCATAACAATAATGATAATGATAATAGTGACGATAATAAAAAATAATGACAATAATAATAATAATTAGAATACCAACAGTAATAATGATACTAATAAAAATAATGATAATAATAATAACAACAACAATAATGAT
Organism: Maea johnstoni; assembly: GCA_963942565.1. NCBI lineage: Eukaryota > Metazoa > Annelida > Polychaeta > Spionida > Magelonidae > Maea > Maea johnstoni. Next base: position 9,432,080 of record OZ012691.1, on the reverse strand, counting down.
AATAACAACAATAATATTAATAATAATATCAATAATAGTAATAACAATAATAACAATGATAATAATAATAATAATAATAATAATAATAATAATAATAATAATAATAATGATAACAATGTAGAACCATGACTTACCCATGTAAACTCTCGTGCCGTGTCGACAGTGTGTGTGAGTATCTCGTGGTTGTTTGCGACCATGCCGTAGGAGGTGAGGCACACGCCCCCTCGCCTCTGAACCTTCATCAGGCTTCTCTCCCGATCCTTCTTACTCCCCGCATGAAATACCTCCACTCTAATGCCAGGCGTCCTAAGCACACAGAAAACAACCCAGTCAAAAAACATACAAATGTAGTTTTATCTTATACCCTGAGTTTACAACAGAAAAACAGATAAATATAGTGTTTGCATTGAAGGGGTTCGGGACAAAATTTAGTTTTATCTAAAATCCTAAATCCTTATCTTAAATCCTATATAGTGTTTGCATTACCCTTTCCAATGCTTTAAGGCTACTTTCGTCCAAAGCACAAAGATGCAAAGATTTTTGAAAACCATCTAGACCCTGTCATGTTGGTACTCATTGGATAGCTCTCACTGAGTACCTGCTGATGAGTTCCCATATGACCAGGTTTCAGTCATTTTTATTTGCATCATTTTGTATTGGCCAAATTAGCCACCAGCAGCATAAGGGTTAAGATCAATCCAAAAATCATCAAGTTGAGCTCTTTGCAGGATAGGCCCTAAATATACTGACACCTTACTCTAAAGGCAAAACATATAGAAACTCATTTTTGATCACTGCCACGAAAGGTATAAATTTGTTCAATATGAGCTAAAATACCAATACAATTGAAAAAGATTTGTTTATGAAATAAAAATCTCCATCTCTGAAATGATTATTTTTCACAAAAGCTCTGAATTATAAAACAAATATAACCTACCATTTTTCAAATTCTTTTTCCCAATTGCAGATAAGTGCCACAGGCAACACCAGCATAACAGCGTGGACTTTCTCTGCATCGAAGATTCCTGAGAGAAAAGCTATCACCTGGATAGTCTTACCCAGCCTGCAGAGAAAAATACAGACAATAATACAGACAGAACCAGGAGAGCATGAATATTTTCTGTACCCTATCTTTCGTAATTTCTTCAAATATCATTTTCAAGCATAATGAAAGTTTTTCCATCTCATAATTCGAATGACATCGCATAGGGATATTATGCCCTATTTCAATAAATAAATACATGTTTACGGCTGTAATCTGATAATAATGGGAAAACATGACGCCAAGAAATTTTACAATTTTGGACACCCATATTCTACATCCTGGGCACCCCAGTTAACCCTTCTTGTTAATGTATAAAACATCACATTATTCTTTGTCAATCTGACAGAGAAACACATTTAGAAGTGGTTGAGATATACCTCTCAACTACTCAGTCCTAAATTTTAAAGTTGTCAATGTTTTTATAGATCACAGCCAAACGGAAATTCAGCGATCAATGTTCAAAAAACATGGCGGCGCCGACCGAGTGAACTCGGTTGCCATTGTTGGGGATATTTTCCCCAACCGAGTCTACACAGTTGCTGCACTATGAAGGTTAAGGCCAAGAAAAAAATATTGTTTGTTTCCTGTAATGGTCCCAAAAAAATAGGGTAGGTAGGTCGGTAAAAAATTTTTTTTTGCATTATTGTGTTGGTCAAAAATGTGTGTTTTACATTGATTGGGAGTTGGGAGGGCGGGAAAAACATTAGGGTAGGGATTTAAAAAAATAAAAACTTGTTAGGGTAGGGTTACAGGAAACAAACAACTTTTTTTAAGGCCTAACCAGTCTCTACACAAAACTTTGTACGTACCCCATGTCGTCTCCCAGAATTCCTCCTTTGCGTTTCCTGTACAGTTTCCACATCCACAGCACGCTCTCCTTCTGATGCGGGTAGAGCTTGTTGTACAGGTCCTTGTAGAGATGGAAGCCCTCTCCAACATGGACCATACCCGTATCTTCCTCCTCTTCCTCTTCCTCATCCTCTTCCTGCTCCTTCAGGTACGCCTGCAATGAAATTTACATTGGGATGATTTGTTTTGATATTTTTCTTGTACAGCATAAGGTTTAGAACTTACTTACCATGCTGGGCAAGTTGTTAGTGATTTTGACTTGCCCGACATAATTGTTGGCTCGCCCAAAATAAGTTGTGCTAGAATGGCATGTACTTTTTATCATGGATATAATAATATAAAAAAAACATTTTCTTTTAAATTGTGATACATTGTTAGCATATTTCTGGGTATTTGTGCCATTTTCCTAATAAAAAAAATGAGTCATGTTCAGAAAATCAGCTTGCCCAAGGAAGTACAAGCTAAAATATACTTACCCGAAAGCTCTTTTTTTTTTCAAAATTTCACTTGCCGAGGCATTATAATTTGCAAAAAAATAATAATGATAAATTAGACAGGTATTTCAAGATGAAAATAGTAAATAATAATTTAAATGAAAATAGTAAAAACAAATATAAATTAGACAGATATTTCAAGATGAAAATATTTGACTATGCTAATCTTTTGTACAAATTATTAGTATTTAGCCAAGCAAGTTTATATCTTTGCCTGGCAAACAATAAAACTGGAACAACTTGCCCAACAAAGCAAGAAGGTTTGAAATTGTTTTATTCTTGCTCATGAGAACCCACCTCCATCCTCTCGACCTTTCTGGCTAGTTTCTCGCTGTAACAGATCTCCAGAGCTGCTTTATTTTTCTCCAGAGCCTCGCGGATCTTCCCCTGTCCTGTCAGCTCCTTTGCCTTGATCACCAGTTTGTTGAAGCGGATCTGGTCGTCCTTCGCCGTACCCGAGTCCTCTCCCTCTCGATGTTCCCGCTCCAGGTGCTTCTTGTGCAGGGCGCCATCTTTAGGCAAAGACTCGCTGTGGTTCGTCTGGATCTCTGGAATTTATAGAAATCCAGATGAATTAAAAATCACTCCCTAGGAAATCGGGTGAAACATAACAAAAATATATTAGAGTTCACTTCTAATATATATGTGGACAGAAGTGTACGTAGACATGAGCTCCCCGAATGAGCTCCCCAACCACATCAAGGCTGTTGAAAGTGTGCAAAACTTCAACACACAGCTGAAAACATTGCTATTTGACTCTTCTTTATAAAGCACTATTGAACAGTTTAGGTGAAAATGGTGTTATATCAGATATCAATTATTATTATTTATTATTACTATTATTATTATTGTTATCACGTATGACCAATATTCCAAGATCATTGATGCAAAAAGAGGTGTAAGGCATTAGTGGAGAATTCAATTATGCCTGCAACCAACCTGGGATACTAGTGCCATCTGGTGTTTTAGAAAGAAATCAAATGGTTTTCTAATTACATTGGTAAACTGACAATGGATATGCTATATACATTATTTCAAGTGACCTAGTGCTTTTAAAAATCATATCATTAATGAAATAAATTTCAGATTTCTTAATATGTCAAGATTGTCAAAGTTTTAGTTGATACTATTCAGCACAAAAAGGGTTAATGAACATTCAAATATTGGGACCATGTTAAATCCTTACCCTTTAGTGGATCCCTAGAGGATTGTATGCTGACAAAACCCTCCTCCATAGTGGGGCTACAAGGAAGAAAATATAAACAGATCATAACAACAAAACAATATTGTTTGGGGTCACTCCAGGGCATGGTCTTAGCCAGCAGGGCATCTGGGTGTCTTTTTAGACACCCAAACCCTTAAAAAGCACCCCTCAGGACACCCAATTTTTTTGGTGAGGAATTTCTTAAAATGTCAATCTCAAGCATATAATCAATTTTTTCATCTCCATATCATTCCTATGACATTGTATAAGGATATCAATCATATCATGCCTTATTTTGATAAATTCATACATGTTTATGGTTGAAATCTGAGTGTATTGTGGTCCCCCTCAAAAATTTGGACGCCCAAAAGTTTTTCAATTGCCAATTTTAGCCATCCAGTTTCTAAATCCTGGCTAAGACCCTGGAGTCCAGGGTCTTAGCCAGGATTTCAAAAATGCCTCTCCAAAATGGCAATTCTGAAAATTTCTGCCCGTCCAGATTTAGCTACTAATCTACTTCAAATCCTTATACCAACTACATTTAATAGCCTATTGTGTTGAAAAAGGCAATTTACACTTCAGCTATGTCTTAAAAGATGGTTTGTTATGATATTATTAGGTTATTACCCCCAAAAAGTCAAAATTAAAAATTCTTTATAGAACATTTTCCCTGTCGAAAAGACAGGCTGGAGAGGTCCTGGCCAAGTCCCTGGGTTACTTCTTGTTATATATACAGCTCAGGAAAACACATATGCTTCGGCCAGATTTCTGTCGATACTGGAAAGGCTCATAGCTGCCTCTTACCTAGGGCAAATAATATTGAATACTTATTTGCTTTATCTCCCCTGTATCTAGCCCTCTGACTGCACAGATATAGGCAATGAGAGTTTTCTTTTGTATATATATATGTCATGACACAGATTGAAATTGGTAAGGATTTTAAATTGTGTTGACACAGATTAGAATTATAATTTGTGTCGACACAAATCGCGATTTCAATTTGTTACCAGGTTTTAGCTGACACAGATTAGAATTTTGATTTGTTACCACCCAATTTTAAATTGTGTCGACACAGATCTAAATCCTAGCAAGGATTTTAATTTGTGTCGACATAGATCTAAATCCTAGCTCAGTATTAATAGAGGAGTGGTAAGAATTTTAATTTGTGTCGACACAAATCTAAATCCTAGCTCAGTATCAAAATTAATATAGGGGAGGTAAACATTTTAATTTATGTCGACACAAATCTAAATCCTAGGGTTAGTATCAATAAAGGGGAGGGAAGATGAGGGAAATGAGCAGACTAAACCTCCTTTGGTAGTTTTATAACAAAATAATCTTATTCTTTGTCTTTGTCAACATAAATTGAATGCCTTGCCTCCCCTTCATTGATACTTGTGTCAGCACAAATTAAAATCCTTGCTTCCCCTTCATAGCATGGATTTAGATTTGTGTCAACCCAATTTAAAGTTGAGTGGTAACAAATCAAAATTATAATCAGTGTCGACACAAATTAAAATCCTTACCTCTCCTTCATTGACACTGAGCTAGGATTTAGATTTGTGTTGACACAAACTAAAATCCTAGTACTTCCCTTCATAGCTAGGATTTAGATCTGTGTCAACACAAATTAAAATCCTTACTTCCCTTCAAAGGTAGGATTTAGATTTGTGTCGACACAAATTAAAATCTTTGCTTTCCTTCATAGCTAGGATTTAGATCAGTGTCGACACAATTTAAAATTGGGTGGTAACAAATCAAAATTCTAATCTGTGTCAGCTAAAACCTGGTAACAAATTGAAATCGTGATTTGTGTCGACACAAATTAGAATTCTAATCTGTGTCGACACAATTTAAAATCCTTACCAATTTCAATCTGTGTCATGACATATATATATACTGAAATTAGTTACTAGCCATCAGTGCCTTTGCCAGGATTTATAAACTGGGTGCCTAAAATTGTCTGTTGGGGCATCCAAATCTTTAAGGGGGATCACAATATACTCATATTTCAACAATAAACATATATAAATTCATCAAAATAAGGCATGATATCATTAAACAATGTCATGGGAATTATAAGGAGATGAAAAAATTCAATTATAAGTTTGAGATTGAGATTTTTAGAAATTCCAATTATAAGTTTGAGATTGAGATTTTTAGAAATTCCAAACTAATTTTTTTGGGGTGTCTTGAGGGGTTCTTTTTAAGGGTTTGGGTGTCCAAAAAGGCGTCTGGGTAGCCAAGACCGTGCTAGCCATAGATCCAATGTTTTTAAATCTCAGCTTAGATGAATAAGAGAATGGATATGTAGCGAGAGACCAATTACTATAAGCACTACATAGTGAAGACCTATAGTCAGACTGACAAACATACTTTTTAAACATGCGAGTTTTTGTGAGATCGTAATTGTTGGCAATGGGCAAATTTTACAATGGGAACTTATGGACAAAATCAACATTTTGTGGAGTTGAGACAAAACGTATGTTTATACCTGGGAGTAGTAGACAGGGAGTGGCACTGTGCATGCGTCATCAAATTTCGCTGCCTCACACCACTATGAGTCAAAGATAACATGTGTACCCTAGGATTGGCTGCCTGCTGGTTTCACAGGCCCTGGGTCAGACTGAAATTGCCGCGAAACCAATCACGTGACCAATACTTCCCCAGGCTACACTGCGTAACCAGAGGCGCACATACTCTAGGTACTAGTATGCTGTGCCTATGGGGTTGCGGATCAAGGGGATGTATTTCTCTGGTGTATACATACACGCGTAGTGCTCCTAAGAGGTCTGCCAAGTTTGGAAGGCAAGAACAAACTTTTTGTGGGAAAAAAGAGGAACAAGATAGACGCCAGTGGCGTCAAGAGGTTGATTCCTTGTATGTCTTTTTGTAGTTAATCATTTGCAATATTTTGTTTTTTTAATATTTTGCTATTTTGAAATTTTTCTGATTTTTGTGTTTTTTCGTTAGTGGTTACAGTGGTTTTACTTTTTCTGTTGGATTGACTTATTTAAGTGTTATGTATATTTGGTCGTGATCTGAGTAATACGTTTTGATGACACCTGTTGAATGGTATTCTGTAAGGTTGGTGTGAATGTGATCTATTATGGTGTTTTGTTTTGTTGTTGGGTTGTTTATGAGTTGGTTTGTTCCTATACATTTGCAAATTTTTTCTGGTATTTATGTGTTTGTTTTGTATGTTAATGTTAAAGTCACCCATAAGTATTTTTTGATGTTTTATTGTTGGTGGTGATATTGCTGTGAGGTCATGAATGAAGGTTGCAATGGATGTGTTCGGGTAGCGGTATATACATGTTAGGTATGTGTTTGTTTTAAAACATTTTCCTTTTTCCTTAAATTCTTTATCTTTTTATCATACCTAATAGTGCCAAAAAATACATCTGAAACACATATCCTTCAATTTTTTCATAAGAATTCTATCTAAAGCCCTCCCCCAAATATTTCCCAAAATTATAACCCACTTCTAGCTATCCAAGAAACTATGACAAACCCACCATCACTCATCCAGTAGATCACCAAATATGAATGGGAAAAGCCCACATCCTGCACTGCAAATGAGAGTCAACAAAACCCCACCAATAGCATGCTTGCCACAACTTACCTGCTGCTGCCTGAAGAACATTAGTCCGTGACTTACCTTTACATGAAAATGACCAAACACTGCCTGAGTGCAAACATGCACAAGGATCAATCTTATGGTCCCTTAAGGGGCATATGTTCCTGGATTATGTGATTTTGCTACCTGATGATGAACTATAAGAGCCAAGCTTGTGAATGGACATTAAATATCAGCTTAGAACATTTTAAAAAAAATTCAACTTTCTTGAACTTCTTTATCTTTTTATCATACCTAATAGTGCCAAAAAATACATCAGAAACACAAACTACTCAATTTTTTCCCTGGAAAAATGCTCCAAAACCCCCAAACCTGGACAGTTAAAACATTTCCCTTCCACTGAAATTCTTTATCTTTTTATCATACCTAATAGTGCCAAAAAATACATCTGAAACACATATCCCTCAATTTTTTCAAAAGAATTCTATCTAAAACCCTCCCTCAAATATTTTCGAAAATTATAACCCACTCCTAGCTATCCAAGAAACTATGGCAAACTCACCACCACTAATCCAGTAGATCACCAAACATGAATGGGAAAAGCCTACAACATGCACTGCAAATGACAGCCAACAAAACCCCACCAGCAGCATGCTTGCCACAACTAACATGCTGCTGCCTGAAGAACTTTAGTCCGTGACTTACCTTTACATGAAAATGGCCAAACACTGCCTGAATGCAAACATGCACAAATATCAACCATATGGCCCCTTAAGGGACATATGCCCCTGGCCATGATCTTCCGCCACTAAAGCAGGTCCAGCACTACCAGAAACCCAATATGCATGCAATAACTATGTACTTAAACCTAAAATAGACTGATACACACTTGTAATGCTGCTGATGATACTTACAGACTTTTTAATCAAAAACCAAGTTTGTGAATAGACATCAATATCAGTTTGGAGCAATTTAAAACATTTTCCTTTTATTTGAACTTCTTTATCTTTTTATCACACCTAATAGTGCCAAAAAATACATCTGAAACACATATCTTCCAAACTTTTCATAAGATTTCTATCTAAATCCGCACTTAAAAAAACTTCCCTATTTTTGAACTTCTTTATCTTTTTATCACACCTAATAGTGCCAAAAAATACAACTATAAGAGCCAGTTTGTGAATGTACATTAAATATCAGTCTAGAACATTTTCAAAAAAAATTCCCATTCTTTGAACTTCTTTATCTTTCTATCATACCTAATAGTGTTAAAAAATACATCAGAAACACAAACTTTGTAATTTTCCCTTTATTTTGATAAGTATTTTCGTTTGTTTTGCATCTTGGGTGATACAAATGCAGGGAGATGCTGCCTGGGCCCGAGCACTGGGTTGAAGGGGTATGGGACCGGCATCGGCATCATAGGGTAGAAGCCTGCATACTTCAGGTCTGCTACTTCACTCATGTTGAGAAGAGTTTCTAGGGACAGAACTGCAGGCAGCACTAAACATCAGGTAGACTGAAGGTACATCAGAGAAATTCAATACACCATGCAACCTGAAAAAATAATCATACATACCATCAAAGCAACACAAAAATATCAACACAAAACATATCTCACCAAATGCAATCTTATATTTACACACCGACACAATATCTTCTTTAAACAGTAATTGTTTTGTTTGAGGGACAGTGAAGATTTGCATGGTTTCTATATTTTGTGGATGTGTTTTTATAAACTTGTATATTGAGTGATAGTTTTGTATTGATACTTTTGTATTTATTTCAATTTAATGTATGCTTACTATTTTGGGTTGTCAGGTGAATCAAGTTCCTATGATGCTCTTTGGTGTAGATAGAACACATTTCAACCAACCCAATTCTACAAATAGTCCGTGAGCTGACGTTCGAAACCCTCCCCCCCCCTGGGGAATTTCGGAGACCTATATTTCCAAAAACCTTATACCCTCAGCTGTTCAGATCAGCTTGTCTGCACTTATATCGCGGGTGCGTTTGCCCTGGAGGGCCAATTGAAGGTCGGTACCTCCCTCTTTTTCGGGGTGGGGGTGACATTTTCTAAGTGGGGGTGGTATGGACACTTGCAATTCTCTGGGATACTCCAAATTTGTTGTGCTGGTCAAGTGATCAACAGGTGCAATTACCAAATACTTTTCAGAAGCACCGTATTACTATCCATGGAAAAAAATTCAAAAAACGTCTCAAAAAATGCCATTTTTTTGCAGTTTTTTTGAAAATTTTCACAAACTTTAAGTTTTTAGTAGTCAAATTAGTACAAAACCACCCCATATTATATACCTAAATTACAAGCAACCTCTTATCTGCATAATAAAACAAAGATGAGCTCCATTGGTTGTTCGAGCGTGATTTTACAGGACTTTCTTTTCCCCTACCCCTATGTTGAAAAAATAACCGAAAAATAGCATAAAATACTTAAAAATATTTTTAAAAATCCAAGATGTTCCTTTAACACATGTTTGGTACAGGAAATAGTTTGAACATGGCAAAGACTGATTGGGATGAAAAAAATGGATTGCCCAGTTGCCCGGGACAACCAAATTTTACCAAAATTTGCTAAAAATCCAGTTTTAGGCTAGAAATCAGAGTTGGAATAACAATATGACTACTGAAAAGGTGTTTAAAGCTATTATGTGAGACTGTAGGTGTTTTATAGTTGAAAATAGTCATAGCTGGATACTTATCAATTGTTTTATTTCAGTTCAACCCTATTTAGAAGGTAATCTAGAAGGCCAAAGGTCTCAAAATGTAGTTATACTACAATAATTGTAGTAAGTCAATGCCGGTGTGTGGTTTTAACATGGTCAGAAGATCAGGATAGACTGCTGTTGGGCCTTAACCTACTGGGGCTTATCAACCTGGTAGCCCAGTTGCCTGGGACTATTGAATTTTACCAAAATCTGCTTTAAATCGAAATTATAGTGTCAGAAGTCAAGTAATTTTGAGAAAGTGACCCTATGTGCAATATCAGACCTCTTTTGTGACATGATGCTGTTTTCCTGTTGTTTGCATTCTTCTTGTTTAATAATTTTGACCACTGGACATATGTGAGGGAACCCCATCCATTATCAGAAGGAAAGCATAGGACAGTTTTGTGCCCCATAGGACAGTTTTGTGCCATAAATCGTAACTGTAACTCACAAAGACCAACACACCTTGTTGACAAGGAACATTCAAACCATAATACCTGATTACCAAACACACCCAAAAGTTCCTCCAATATGCCTGAATGGGCACAAAAATGGACACCTGTATCCCCAGCTCCCCCTGCTATACTAGCTATTTGAGGTGGACAAACAGCCTTTAGGTTGGCATGAAGCATTCAAACTACATTGTCTGAATATCAAGCTTTATCAGAAGTTGACCTCAACACATATCCTATCCCTTCTCTGTTTTCCTCAACCCTGAGAGGTATGATACCTGTATCTATTCCAATCTACTACCAACAGTCCTTAAAAGCTGCGTACATGTACCTCAAGAATCATTCAAACCATTATCCATATCCCTAAATAGCTGGGTACCTTTATCTCATCTGAGCCTTTATCTCTCATGGAACCCTTAAAAGTAAGTGTCATTAGCTCATCCCTGCTATACCTGATAGTATGGTTTTCAGGTAACAAGCCTATTAAGTTTGGGGGTATAAGGTAGGATGGTATACAACTACAAGGCCTATTGTTGTATAGGGTAGTAGCAAGGATAAGATGTCTTAAATGAACTACTTTAGCTATGAGATATAGTTACCTAGCTATTAATGTTATGATATGAGATATCATTACTTATCCTGTAAGGCTTGAGGGTAATAGCTGGTATGGGAATCAAATATGTAATATATGAAGATTTAGGGTAATAGATTGATGAGGTAAATGTGCTTATCTGTTATCCTGGGTGGGGGATTATTGCTGGTAAGGGAAACAGGTATATTACATTTTAGGGCTAGGGCAATAGCCAGAATTGGACATAGATATACCCAGCCAACTAAGGTTAACTAATAGTTCTATCTGGTATAAGGTGGGATATGGGTATCCAAACTCTTGAGGCTGAGAGCAGTTAGCAGTTATAGCTGATATGAGATACTCATATATAACCTTAGTAAAGGTATTGGGATAATAGCAGGGAGGGGATATAGATGTAAGAGGTACAGGCTCATGATAAACTTATTAGGATTTAGGGTAATTGCTGAGTTGAAATGGGTAAGGATACAGATACCCAATCCATGGTACCCAGTCTACCAAGGTCTTGGGTAGTAGTTAGGATGAGATACAGGATCAAACATGTTAGGTATCAGGGTAAGAGTTAAAGGTAGTAGGATAAGACAGGTAGCCAGCCTATAGGGTAATAGGATGATATACTGAAATAGTGACTCGTGGAAATAGCCCAGATGAGATGCAGGTACCCAGTCTACAGATATTTAGAGGCAATGGTTGGAATGGCATAGTATTACCAAGCCTATAAAGGATCAGGGTAATGGATGGCATGGAAAACTGGTATCATACATATTATGCACCAGTCAATTGAATCCCCGGGAGGGGGGGGCCGGGAAATGGCCGGGCGATGCCGGGCTTATCCTGTTTGGTACACCAAAATGCTGCCCCGCAGGGTGGGGACATAACTAACTAGTAGAGCGACGATATAGGCCGGGGCACGGGGGCGGGGATAGTGAATAGCACCCAAATCCTCCTCATGCCAAAATCCTATTTACTATTATTAGCCCAATTAATCAGCCGCCTAGCAGTGGATAGACAAATGGTATGAGATATTGTCATAATGATACGACCGGCACTGAATGTGGCTAGTATTAAATTATCTTTTTTATATAAATAAGAGGAAAAAAAAACAAGAATATTAACAAAAACAAACACATTGATGATTACTGTATCTCGTTAAATTTGGAGGATAACACTTTAATTATAATATGTCTACAAAGCAAAGCTTTAAATGCTCGCGAATCTCGAACAATATTGTGAAATAATCACACAGTATGAGTAGTGATTGACCAAAAATTAATGGCAAAACAATTGCTACGATTTCAACCTGTCCAGTGTGCATCATAACCACTTGTCCCGTTGCAAGTGAATTCGGCAGAAAACGGCAATCTGGCCAGCAAAACAAGACCCTTACTTGCCCTGCTCGGCAAGAAATGTCTTTTGGCAGAGTCCTCGCAATGTAACTCACCTTAGTTAAACAGGGTAGTGGGACAAGTGGAAGTGCCAGCGTGGGCAAGTAAACTTTAGGGGCAGCTTGCCATGCTCGTCAAGTAATGTTTTGGAACCTATGTTGCACCCTGCTAACGGAACATCGTCATTTCCCAACATATTTAAAAGAATTAAATGGCAAGTAGAATGAGTTGTGGCGGTTATATCATTCTAAACTGCATTAAAGTTGACCCACAGAGATGCAAATAATTTATCTTTTTTGTGAAAATAGAGAATACCGCCGTGGCAACTTTTCCCGCTACTATAATCATGACGTCGCATGAGCATTTGTTGCACTGAGGATTTGGTGCGTGGTTGCGCATGTTGCGTGGTCAGTGACGGCACTTGGGTATTTAGGGGGGTGCATACGTTCGTTATCAAAATTAAAAAATACCCCTAAAGCACTGATTTCTGGCCAAAAAAGCACCCTTATTTTAATAAAACGCTGATTTTTCCCACTAATTAAACACCCCTTCTTTTAACAAAACACTGACATTGGATGAACGGGAGCACGTATTTTGACTTTCGATTTTATAATCCTCTGCTTGTTTAGCAGCAGCAAACTCGGAAGCCCAGTCACTTCGGCAGTCACTCGGCGTCAGAGCCGCGTATATTTTGTGGATTGTAAGGCCTAAAAAAATTAATTGTTTGTTTCCTGTAACACCACAGGAAAAATTAGGGTAGGTAGGTAGGAAAATGTTTTTATTTTAAGAAATCTTTTTAGTGATAAATTGTAGCCTCACAGTTGAGCTGTTCATGTTTTTCATTCGGAATACCATGTTTTTGATTCAAAATGTCATAAAAAGATTTCGGGTAGGGCCAAAAATATAGGGTAGGTAGGGTTACAGGAAACAAACAATTATTTTTTTTAGGCCTTAGGGGATTTTGACCCCCATACTTCGTACCTGGGTACAAAAAAGTACCCTTCTTTTACAAAATCGCGGACATGCGGAGGTCTTAAAAAAAGACCCCTTCTTCCGCGAAATACGTAACGCAGGTGCGACCCCCCTCTGTACCTGAGTGCCCCCACCGGGCGTGCAACGCACTAGTGCGTTCCCTAATCATTCTGCATTAACTTTTAAAGCAGTCACAAAGTTATGACGGGATTCTGTCTCACCGTGACGTCATTCTTTCCCAAATTCAGCCGATAGAGGTCGCCGCTTTTGTTTTGTACTTTGCAGAAACAAGTTGCCACAAATCTTGCGCACATAGCAAATTTCGTCCAAATGGCCTTCGAAACTGTAACCTTTTTCAAGGTATCAATACATATGCTTATGCCAATCAAAAACACTTCTTTGCAGAAGGGCTGCACAAGCTATTATATGCCAGAAATATCTAAAAATGAAATAGCCATTTTAAAATCCAATCATGGTAGCCTGACCAGATAAGAATTGATAGTTTGCATGAGGATGTACAGTGGCTGGAATTTCTCACGGTACTACAGACCAAGCTGCTATGGACTCTTCAACAAAGACAATCTTCATGAGGTGCATGAAGGCCCTCAATATGATAGTTTTTTTCTAGGATGTTCCTGCATTTGTACAAATCAACACAATAAAAGTTTATTTTCAAATTCATCTATCATATTTTTGATGCCCACATGGATTGAAAATATGGTTTAAAGGGGAACTTGGGGAACATTACAGGAAATGTGCACATAGGGTACCGTCGCCGCCACTCCACTTGTGGAGTGTCGCCGGCGAAGGCACACTGCGCTGCCGCTGTGCTTCCTGCCATTCGCTCTCCCCAGAGAACGCTATCTATCAGGCAGGTACTGGCGTGCAGGTCCTTATCTTTATGGGTCAAAGCAGTCAGCTGTGGCAGTGTAGGAGGGGTGTTACCGCAAGAATAGACAGTCTTAAAGATTTCCACTTGCAGTGGAAAATTGAGTATAAAAGCGGTTTTATTGGAAATAACTACAAAAAAGTGGTATAATTAGGTAAGGAAGTATGTGATACAACGGCCTGCAGCTTAGTTTAGGAGTTTAAGCGTGCTCTTGAAGGTGAAAGTTGTAACTAGTGACTTTAAAAGGTTCTACGTGACCATTTCCTGTCATGAAGAACAAATCATAGGTTTATATGAAAGTTCATGAACATAGCTCAACATCTCTCATAAACAGGGAAGCCCTAGAGCTCCACACAAAGAGAAATCTAAAATTGTAATTAGTGAGTAGCACTTCCTCGAAGCCAAGGCCGACGCCATTGTGAATCTGGGTCATCAACCCCTGCTGTGGTCAGTGTTATTGGGTAGCAAAGGAGCTTAGGGGTGCTTGAGATAAGCACAGAGCTAGGGGCAGGAAGTGATCTCTGCCACCCAATTGAAAAACATGGCCGCAGCCAGTGGCTGCCAGGGGCTGGGCAGGATGATGGCAATATGCAAAAATCTCCCCTCATGGGATCACTGAGAGAACAAGAAGGGCAGCATCCTGTTCTTGAAGTTTATTACTCTCATATGAGCTGATATGTATGTGAGCCTTTAAAAAATGTGCCCCGGGGGCGGGGATTAGTGACAAAAAAATGTGCCGCGGGGGGCGGGGACTATGCAAAATAGTGCAGAAGGTCGGTGCACTATCCCCGCCCCATCCCGGCCCCCCCCTCCCGGGGATTCAATTGACTGGTGCATTAGGAATATGGATGACATGTGGAATAAGAAACAGGTAGCCAAGCTATAGGAGCTCAGGATTATAGATTCATAGCTATGATGAGTGTTTACTAGGGCCGAGGGTGGTGGCATGGAAGAGATACATGTACCCACCCTGTACAGGGTAATAGCTAAGATGAGGTATTGCTTCTCACCTGGTAGGAATCTGGTCAATTGCTGGTATGATACAGGTACCAAGCTGGACATGGATCAGGGTAATAATTTGTATAAGATATATGTACTCAGCTGATACGAGCTGAGGGAAGTAATAGATAGAGGTGTCCATCGTCGTGCCCATTCAGGCATATTGGAGGAAATATTGAGGCATATGTACCCAGCTTTTAAGGATTGGTGGTATTAGATTGTTTTATATACAGGTATCGCACCTCTTAGTAAGGTTAACCCTGGAAAAGAGAGAAGGGATAAGATACAGTATCCATCTTTATGCTTCTTAGGAGGGTTGCGTTGAGTTCAATTTTTGGTACAGCTTGATATTCAGACAATGCAGTTTGAATGCTTCACGCCAACCTAAAGGCTGTTTGTTCACCTCAAATAGCTTGTATGGGGGGTAGGGGTAGCTGGGGATACAGGTGTCCATTGTTGTCTATTCAGACATATTAGAGGAACTATTGAGTGTGTTTGATAATCAGGTATTATGGTTTGAATGTTCCCTGTCAACAAGGTGTGTTGGTCTTTGTGAGTTACAGTTACGATTTATGGCACAACACTGTCCTATGGGGCACAAAACTGTCCTATGCTTTCCTTCTGATAATGGATGGGGTTCCCTTACATATGTCCAGTGGTCAAAATCATTAAACAAGAAGAATGCAAACAACAGGAAAACAGCATCATGTCACAAAAGAGGTCTGATATTGCACATAGGGTCACTTTCTCAAAATTACTTGACTTCTGACACTATAATTTCGATTTAAAGCAGATTTTGGTAAAATTCAATAGTCCCAGGCAACTGGGCTACCAGGTTGATAAGCCCCAATAGGTTAAGGCCCAACAGCAGTCTATCCTGATCTTCTGACCATGTTAAAACCACACACCGGCATTGACTTACTAGAATTATTGTAGTATAACAACATTTTGAGACCCTTGGCCTCCTAGATTACCTTCTAAATAGGGTTGAACTGAAATAAAACAATTGATAAGTTCCCAGCTATGACTATTTTCAACTATAAAACACCTTCAGTCTCACATAATAGCTTTAAACACCTTTTCAGTAGTCATATTGTTATTCAAACTCTGATTTCTAGCCTAAAACTGGATTTTTAGCAAATTTTGGTAAAATTTGGTTGTCCCGGGCAACTGGGCAATCCATTTTTTTCATCCCAATCAGTCTTTGTCATGTTCAAACTATTTCCTGTACCAAACATGTGTTAAAGGAACATCTTGGATTTTTAAAAATATTTTTTTAGTATTTTATGCTATTTTTCGGTTATTATTTCAACATAGGGGTAGGGGAAAAGAAAGTCCTGTAAAATCACGCTCGAACAACCAATGGAGCTCATCTTTGTTTTATTATGCAGATAAGAGGTTGCTTGTAATTTAGGTATATAATATGGGGTGGTTTTGTACTAATTTGACTACTAAAAACTTAAAGTTTGTGAAAATTTTCAAAAAAACTGCAAAAAAATGGCATTTTTTGAGACGTTTTTTGAATTTTTTTCCATGGATAGTAATACGGTGCTTCTGAAAGGTATTTGGTAATTGTACCTGTTGATCACTTGACCAGCAGAACAAATTTGGAGTATCCCAGAGAATTGCAAGTGTCCATACCACCCCCACTTAGAAAATGTCACCCCCACCCCGAAAAAGAGGGAGGTACCGACCTTCAATTGGCCCTCCAGGGCAAACGCACCCGCGATATAAGTGCAGACAAGCTGATCTGAACAGCTGAGGGTATAAGGATTTTGGAAATATAGGTCTCCGAAATTCCCCAGGGGGGGGGAGGGTTTTGAACGTCAGCTCACGGACTAAAATAGAAAGAACCTGAAATATCTAAGTTGCCCAATACGCCAGTTTTTATAAGAGCCAGTACTATACTTCTTGCGCATACATGACCCATACTAGACCTATTACAGTCCAGCACTACCTGAAACCCAATATGCATGCAATAAATGTGTACTTAAACCTGAAACAGACTGATACACACTTGTAATGCTGCTGATGATACTTACAGACTTTTTAATCAAAAACCAAGTTTGTGAATAGACATTAATATCAGTTTGGAGCAATTTAAAACAATTTCCTTTTATTTGAACTTCTTTATCTTTTTATCACACCTAATAGTGCCAAAAAATACATCTGTAACACATATCTTCCAAACTTTTCATAAGATTTCTATCTAAATCCGCACTTAAAAAAACTTCCCTATTTTTGAATTTCTTTATCTTTTTATCACACCTAATAGTGCCAAGAAATACAACTATAAGAGCCAGTTTGTGAATGTACATTAAATATCAGTCTAGAACAATTTCAAAAAAAATTCCCATTCTTTGAACTTCTTTATCTTTCTATCATACCTAATAGTGTTAAAAAATACATCAGTAACACAAACTTTGTAATTTTCCCTTTATTTTGATCAGTATTTTCGTTTGTTTTGCATCTTGGGCGATACAAATGCAGGGAGATGCTGCCTGGGCCCGAGCACTGGGTTGAAGGGGTATGGGACCGGCATCGGCATCATAGGGTAGAAGCCTGCATACTTCAGGTCTGCTACTTCACTCATGTTGAGAAGAGTTTCTAGGGACACCATGCAACCTGAAAAAATAATCATACATACCATCAAAGCAACACAAAAATATCAACACAAAACATATCTCACCAAATGCAATCTTATATTATCACACCGACACAATATCTTCTTTAAACAGTAATTGTTTTGTTTGAGGGACAGTGAAGATTTGCATGGTTTCTATATTTTGTGGATGTGTTTTTATAAAATTGTATATTGAGTGATAGTTTTGTATTGATACTTTTGTATTTATTTCAATTTAATGTATGCTTACTATTTTGGGTTTCAGGTGAATCAAGTTCCTATGATGCTCTTTGGTGTAGATGCAGTATGATGTCGAAGCCAGTTTCTATGAGTGCTGCCTGCAGTTATGTCCCTTGACACCCTTCTCACCATGAGTGAAAATGCAATCCTGAAGTATGCAGACCATTAACCCTGCCATCCCATGCATTCGCATTACATGCTTTTTGGGCTTATAAGTTTGTGACCAATAAACTATAACAGTACACACTTTTCCTGTCACCCAAAACAATTAAAATCATATCTTTATCTAAAATACAACAACAGTGAGAACGGAAGGGATGGCAGGGTTAAAGGTCTGCTAACTTCAGGACTGCATACTACACTCATGGTGAGAAGGGTATATATACTGACTGCTGAAATCGCGATAAAAATATTTACTACTTCCGTTTTTTTCAAAGTTGTTTTTTTACGATTGTGGGGAACAAAAAAAATCCACAAATGGGCAGGATGGATTATTTAGAGTCTGTTTTCTTGAAGTTGAAACTTTTTTTCCGGTTTTAGTGGCGAAATTAATAAGTAAATTTAGAATTTCGCCAGGGTTCCTAAATCAACATTCCAAAAAGCCGTTTTTTTTCAAAAATTACAAATATAACCAACAAGTTATGATAATAGGGTAAAAGCCCTATTTGTTGCGAACACTTTGATGGGTCATTTGTAAATTTTGACCCAGAAACGGCGACGTGACAATTTATCGAAAAAAGTTTTTTGTGTGAAATGCACACAATGCATATCAATGCCGGAACCTCGCTAATGTCAAAAAAATCAACTTCCGGTTGTAGCGAAAAGCTATTTTTTCGCTTCCAACCTGAAGTTGAATTAAAAAAATGATTGAATCAGATAGATGAGGATCTCATCTATCCAGGTAGGTAGTCATATTGTGATCGGGGGGTGATAGCTTGATGAAATTGAAAGGAATCGGCGAGGTACCATTGAGAATGTACTCATCGCCATGGTCAACACGCCACCATCGATGCGTGTTGACAAATATCTCAAAATATTTTCGATTTTCCGAAACCAAAAGAATTAATCTTAATAATATAGATACTTGGCTTGTTAATTCTTTTGGTTTCAGAATTTTAGAGTTAGAGATGGCCACAAACGAAAGCTTTGAAATCGGGGTGCAAATTTCGTCAAACCCGATATTCAAAATGGCGGAGGGTAACCTAGCCAATGTAAAAAATACGTGAATGAACACGTAAGTAAAATAGTACAAAGAGGGATACAAATAGCCGCTCATTGGTTAATAAACCGCGGGAAAGAGTACCACGTGGTGTGACGGTGAGGCAGTGAGACCGCTCATTGGATAATTCACCAGAGACAAACCACGTGGTGCTGCTCGCTAATGTCAAAAAAATCAACTTCCGGTTGTAGCGAAAAGCTATTTTTTCGCTTCCAACCTGAAGTTGAATTAAAAAAATGATTGAATCAGATAGATGAGGATCTCATCTATCCAGGTAGGTAGTCATATTGTGATCGGGGGGTGATAGCTTGATGAAATTGACAGGAATCGGCGAGGTACCATTGAGAATGTACTCATCGCCATGGTCAACACGCCACCATCGATGCGTGTTGACAAATATCTCAAAATATTTTCGATTTTCCGAAACCAAAAGAATTAATCTTAATAATATAGATACTTGGCTTGTTAATTCTTTTGGTTTCAGAATTTTAGAGTTAGAGATGGCCACAAACGAAAGCTTTGAAATCGGGGTGCAAATTTCGTCAAACCCGATATTCAAAATGGCGGAGGGTAACCTAGCCAATGTAAAAAATACGTGAATGAACAAGTAAGTAAAATAGTACAAAGAGGGATACAAATAGCCGCTCATTGGTTAATAAACCGCGGGAAAGAGTACCACGTGGTGTGACGGTGAGGCAGTGAGACCGCTCATTGGATAATTCACCAGAGACAAACCACGTGGTGCTGGGAAACCCAATCACGCACCGTCACGTGATTAGCCGATCGCATTAAATATGCAGAAAACCCACGCATGCGCATCCAACGGCCGCCCCACCAGACGCGCTACAGAAGCGTATTAGAGTGAAGAAAACATAAAGTATAAACACGTAAAAATCCACCAAAAAAAAACAAGGCAACCCACAGAAAAAATGAAACAAACATTATAAACTACACACTCAACTCTAACAGAAACAATAAACAAAACGACCCCACCACACCCCACTCTCCAGATCATGTGGCTAGAATTTTCCAAAACAGCCATGTAAGACAACATAGGGAAAATGCATCAACCAGCTCCCAGGACCCCCCCCGGGAATGTAAGACAACAAAAGCGAAATGAATAAAGGTTGTTGTACAACAACCTCTAAAAAGATGTTAGCCAGATCTGAGAGTAGTAGACAGGGAGTGGGCACTGAGAATGCATCATCAAATTTCGCTGCCTCCCACTATGACTCATAGATAACCTGTGTACCCTGCCTGCTAACCCCATCTCCTTGGCAACCTATCTGACCTAGATAGGATGACATCTCAGTGAGTGGCCTCAACCTCAACTTCAACCTGCTGTAATTCGGGAACTGCTCGGGTTACAGCAATAAAATTTAGATATTCTGAAAGCTTCAGATTCTAAGAATTAGAAACATACCATTATTTTTATTGTATGATAAAAAAGAAGTGCGCGGCGATAGAAAACGCGCCGACGAAACAATGAGACCAGAGAAATACATACTCGTTCAAGGACAGGAAGCCAGCCAGCCTCTTTCTGAAAAAGATCACGTGACCAATACTTCCCCAGGCTACAGCGCGTAACCCGAGGCGCACATACCCTAGGTACTAGCATGCTGTGCCTATGGAGTTGCGGATCAAGGGGATGTATTTCTCTGGCCAGATCAAGTCAGACAGACTATAGCTATGCCAGGGGTCTCGAATCTAGCCTAATTGTGACGTCACTTGGAGACAAAGACCAATGATGGCTCTCGTATCATCTACATTAATTAGATAAACTTGTGCGCCAACATGCGCAGAACATGACTTATGGGTTATTTGCTGCAGCCAGCCTGTTCAGGTTGACTGGCTGGTTTTATATCCACTTGTTTTTATTCATCTCAGCTATAGATATTTGAATAACAAACACTTGTCACTCTCAAATACCATTTTTTGTATACTAGTATTATACTATAATAGTATGTAGTGGTATATTTATATATTTACGAAGTAATTGCTTAAGATAAGGTCCCAATGAAATAGAAAATTCAATTGTGGTTCCTGAAAAGACTGTAGCAGAAGATGATCAAATCAGAGCTAAATATAGAATACGTCCAGTAACAGGGAAAGCATGTAAAAATGATCCTGCTTAGACTTGTAAATTGTATAATGGTTGTATTACAATACGGATCCTATGACCTATAATATGCTACATAGTTGAGCAATCGCGTACTCAAATTCTCATCAATAGAAAGCTTTGTTATTCGCCATCACATTTTGGGGTTCTAACTTACCTATCACTGTAACAGTGATTAGTAAAACGTTTTGTTATTGAGTATCTTTCCTGTCAGTTTTTGAATGGAGCGCAATTTCTGAACCATGCGTCATGTGACTGCGCGGAAAGTCATGTGACCCAAAGGTCAGAGGTCAGCAGAAGGTCAGAGGTCAGCAGAGGTAAACACTGCACATGTGCTTCGTGTAGCATTTCAAGCTCCATGCTGTCGATTCCATAAAAGGACCGCATCAGGGATCGCTGTGCCAACAAGATTCGACGTTGCGCGAGGCTGAAGACGGTAGAGTTTATGACCTTACTTCGTGGGCGAATCAACATCAGCCAGCGAGAAAGGATCCTCGCCGAACTGCCAGACGCCGGATTGGAACGTTTGCCTTCGTCGACGTGTGCTAGCCGGCTCCCCTTTTGAGCTGGGACTTTTTCGCTGCCATCATGGAGTATGTGATGGTTCTTTTCCTCGGACTCCTCACCGTCCTGCAACTGGGGATCGGTAAGTCCTTTCTACTTGTACTGATCAGTGTGTTCTCTTTTCTGACATAGGCAAACTTTTACTTTACTGCTGGTTTCACACATACAATAGTCTAGGAACACATTCACATCATGCGCATACTTAAAACTTGTTGAGTTGTTCTGAAGTCCAAAGCCGGCACTCATGCACTTTGTCATTGGCATTGTCTGACCCACTCCTCACCTAAATAGTTATTAAATTCTATTTAGCATGTTTCCACAGAAATAACAACTAAAATGGTTAGTCTTTAACATTTCCATATAATTTTTTAATGATTTAAAAAAAACTTTCTTCCTTTAATTTTACATGGCTTGATGATTTGACATTTAATTACTACACCAGGAACTACAGGTTTAGGTTCCTGAATTAATTCCACCTAAACTTAGCCTACACAGAAGTATTTTTAAAAATAGAAGCACACTTTGCAGGTGTTTGCATCGAAGACACTTGCAAGATTTGCATACTGACTAAGAGTTGAGCTACCAAGGTCTTAGCCAGGATTTAGAAATTGGGTGCTCAAAATATGAACATTTTTTGTACATCCTTTTTTTAATTTTAAAGGGAGACCACAATTTACTTAAATAACAACCATAACATATATTTACTTTATGAAATAAAGCCTAATGTCCATATACAATTTCATGGGAATTATATTGTGGTGAAAAATGCAATTATATGCGTGAAATTGACATTTTAGGAATTTCCTCAAAAAATATTTTTGGTGTGATTTTTGAGATTTTGGGTGTTTGAATGATGACCAGATGCTCTGCTGGCTAAGACTATGATTACAACCTAACTAACTTCTCTTTATTCTCATATAAATGTTTTGGTAACTTAAGCTGCCTGCTTTACAGCCGTGTTTTTAGCTAGCAATTTTATTGACTTGCTCACAAGCTGTATATGGCACACACAGGTCTCCTACCATGACATTGTCAGTTTCAAATCAAAATAATTTATGCCCAATTCTTTATGGCTGGCATAAACATGTAGCAATTAGTTAGATAAATTCTAGAAACAACCACTACATTTAGCTTCAGGATAGAATTTGTGTGAAAAAATATATGGGACATGGCATGTTTCAGTTTCATACGGTGTCCATAATTGTGAACTATCTTGGCTATTATGAACACCTAATATATGGAACAGGTACATTGCCGATTATGTTTCTAAATTACACACATCTGTCATTACTCTTGTGCATGGGCTTAGCCAGCAGGGCGTCTGGGTGCCTTTTTGGACACCCAAACCCTTGAAAAGAACCCCTCAGGACACCCAAATATTTTAGTGCAGAATTTCTAAAAATCTCAATCTCAAGCTTATAATTGAATATTTTCATCTCCTTGTAATTCCTATGACATTGTTTAATGATATCATGCCTTATTTTGATGAATTTGTACATGTTTATGGTTGAAATATGAGTATATTGTGATCCCCCTTAGAAATTTGGACGCCCAATAACTTTACAACTGCCAATTTTAGGCACCCAGTTTCTAACTCCTGGCTAAGACACTGCTCTTGTGGACACATGATAGACAGTGCTGGAAAATCTAGATTATTCTTTGTATTCTTGGGACTATGCCACATGCATTTATTTGTTTAATGTGACCTTAATCATTTAGTGCCCTTATATGATCTAACACTTTAAATATTTATTTCTAGAATGAAACCCATCATATCTTATTTTATTCATTTTTGATGAGATTTTGAAATTTGTTAGATATTACCATATGCATTTATTTTTTATTTCAAGCAAAAGCTAGCGATTTGCATCATGGAATGCCTATTTACTTTTTATGGAGGGAAGTGTGAGGGGGGGGGGGTGGTATTGGAAATGTATTTATTGATTGATCAATATATTTTGAAACCAGTAGTGGATATATATATATATTTAATTTTGTAATACCTTTGGCCAAATTATTGATAGGTTTCTGTATATAATAGGATAAAATGCACTTCATTAATAATCAGGTGTGTTTTCTATTCCTATAAGCATTTTAGCCCAAAACTATTAAGGCCTAAAAAGTTGTTTGCATCCAACTTCCCTACCCTACCTAATATCCTCTGAATCCTAAAGTTTTTAGAGCCAAAATGGCTTTGCTATCGCCCAAATATAGAGAAAAAAAACTAAAATTGCCATGTTTAAACTTCTTGCTAAATAAAAACTTTTTCCTACTACCCTACCTATTTTTTTGCAGCATGAAGTAGGAAGCAAGGATTTTTTTCTTTTAGGCCTTATCGCTATAATCACGTTAACTCTACTCTGTTTGGTGGACGGACCAAATATTTTCCACACACAACATCTCATTTTTCATGTTTGACAAGAGGAACTCCTTAGAACTTCCTATTTTAAGAAGAAAATGCTATCTGACCTGAAAAGGCTGGAGATATAGAGACAGAAAGAAAAAGTCATCAGTGAGAATCTGTGGTCACAAGTTTTTCGTGGCACATGATCCAAATTCACAGAAAATACTGATTGGGTCAGCAGCTGAAGAAACTCGTCCCCACAAATTCCTGGCATTGCTAAGTAAACCAGCTAGTGTCTCAAAGCTGATTGAAATGAGACATGGGCGGCATTCTTTAACCTTTGTGTGCCCAAATAGTAAATTTCCCCACAGATGTCCGATGCCAAATTGTAAAGGGGATAATTGGCCAAAATCCAGTACCAGGTTGGTGATTTTATAACATTTCGGTCCACCATAGCCATGTGATATATCAAAATGAACCTTGAATCGTGCACAACATTGTGACAGCCAATTGCTCTAATCTCAAGGTATGTAGGGGGTCTCTCAGATTGGCAAGCCTTGCTCTTCTCCAAATAAATTGGATTATCTCACGCATATAAGCATGCATCGTTCTCTAGGTTTTGTTACCACAAACAGATATATGTGAGTGTTGCATTAGAAGGGTTAACAGGGATTGACTTAAGAAAATTTTTCTGTCGGTTTTCGGGCAATCTCATATGATAAATGATAGTCAGTCTTGGGTCGGCCGGACAAATTTCAGGGCATGAATACCGCCCGGACACCCACTTAAGTCGAACCCTGGTTAAAGTATACATGTAATTGCATCCATTGATAAAGTCTTTATATTTTAAGTTTGTTCATGCATGATGATAGTCTTGGTGTTTAGTGTACACATTAGATTTGGCATTCAGTGACCTGAGGCACCAGTAAATATCAGGTAACCCACAGTTGAAATAAGTTTGTGTGAGATGCCATTTTAACTTGAAAGTTAAATGAGTGGACTAACTCTTTTAAAAGCAAAATAACTGGTAGGAAAGGCTCAACTAAAATATCTCAAATCTGTAAATATAAATATTACTTATTCACAGCATAAGAATACTCAAATATTTTGTGAACTGATGCTTTATTCCAAAATTATCTTCTTAATGAACAATTCCACCATGAATAAAACATAGGCCCAAATAGTTTCTTAGGGTATTCTCTACTTATAAACACAACTTCCCACCACTACCAACCTTCATACAAGAAGTATATTGCTGTTTAAACACATTCTAACAGACACTAAATGGAGGCACTGGGAGCAGCCATCTTAGTCTAATATTAGCTTATCTGACCTGCTGGTACACATATTGCATTAGCAGCTACCTTACTAGTAAAACATTGGTTTTGACTTGGATTTTATGAAATAATCAAATGTCTATGAGTCATAATTAAATGAGACTTGTTGAGTCCTAAGATTAATCATTCAGAGTAATATCTGTTGAAGCCATATTTAGTTTGACTGATGTGATTATGTTTGTATAATGACACTCCAGTCATTTGAAATTGATTTTACAAAATAATTAAATGATTATACTTCTGAGGTCGTCAATATGGAGTTATGTCAGTTGAAGCCAAATTGGGTTTGACTGATATAATTATGTTTGCGTAGTAACTAGGGATTGTCCGATTAATCGGACATGCCGATTAATCGCTCATTCAACCTCTGATTTTGATGATCGATTGCAATTTTATAAGATCGATTATTTTGAAAAAATAAATTGTTTCTAGAAATAGCCTATTTATCAATTGAGAGACTCCACTAAAGCCTGCAAAATCTTAATTAATATCAAGCAGTGCTGTAACAAGTAAAACTAAGGGCTTCAAGGGGTATTTAAAGAGAGTTAGATTAGCTTCTTTACAAAAATGGAGCCAAGAACCATTGAACAAGCCAAAACTACCAAAGGAAAACTGCGCATATACAACTTTGATTATTAATCGATCATCGGTCGTTCAGATGGACCGATGATTGATCTTGAAAATTGTGACCGATTCCGAACACTAGTAGTAACACTCTAGTCTTTATCCACTACTTGTAAGTGAAGATCACAGCTACCAGAGTTGTTCCGGCTGTGGAAGTGCTACCAGCATGGTGCAGGTATCGTATTCAGCCATATACTCATATCTAAATCAGTCCCCCGCTCAGCATGTGCCGAGTGCAAGTTATATTACCGCTGCTAAGTCACCTTGAACGTCTCCACTGGATTATTTCACTGCAGCCGGTAGCTATAGCCACGTCCCCTGTCTCTTCTCCACAAACCAGGATTTAGAAACTGGGTGCCGAAAATTGGCAATTGTTAAATTTTTGTGCGTCCAAATTTTTAAGGGGGACCGCAATATACTCAGATTAGATCCATAAACATGTATAAGTTTATCAAAATAAGGCATGATATTCTTATTCAATGTCATAGGAACCACAAGGAGATGAACAAAATTCAATTGCTTGAGATTGACATTTTAAGAAACTCCTCAAAAAATATGGGTGTCCTGAGGGGTGATTTCTAAGGTTTGGGTGTCCAAAAAGGCACACAGACGCCCTGCTGGCTAAGGCCAATTTGCCACAAACTGGAGGCTCACATTTATAAAAACTGGATGGTTTCACTTCCAGTAGCCAGTCGGGTCTCGTCTCACCACAAACTGTCTTTAAGTAGACTCGCAGTTATAAAAACTGTCATCATTTCACTCAGTGAAATACAAACCTTTCACAGTGGTTTTATACCATATGCTATTTAGGTTCCTGGCTATTTTGGTAGTATCTTTGTGGTCAGTGCATTTTCTGAAATAAATACAAGGAAAAATGTTGATTAGCACACAATCCACAACCTCCCTCTCAAATGTTTTAGGAAATTATGCTTCAACCCATCTTACTTTCAAAAGTATAATAGGTCCAAATTATACCTGTCAAGGTCTTCTGTCATAATTGGTCTGAAGACTTTGACCTCAGCAAGTTCAAAGGAGGAATATTTTGAAAATTATTTGAGATGTTCAACACAACTGGAGCAACAATTTTAAGTCTAACATTTTGCAAGATTTTGATTTGTCACCAAATTATTTATCTTATTTGATATTTATTATCAAGGTATTACTATATGTGCCAGGTCCTGTTTATGCTCAAGATAATTTATCCAATATAGGGGGACTGCCCCAATAGCTGAGTGGTCTAAGGCACTGCTGCCATGTCTCACCACTGCACAGGTTTGCATTGAGAAAGTTTCCATTGGCTTGGGAATAGGCAATTTCTTTTGCCGGTTTACTCCATTTTTCTCTACCATTAACTTGTAAGTCTTAATATGGCTAAAGAAGAGACAATAAGAAAAGCAAAATTTGATAAATATTGTTGAGCTTTGTCGTGTCTTAAGAGCCTGGGTCAAAGGAAACTAGATCATGAGGGAAGGACAATTTTAACTAACAATAACTAACCTGGTTAACTGTCTCGCCTGACCTTATCAATGCTGTACATCCGTCTGGACAAAAATAGTCCGAGGCTGCCTGAGTATGCGGCAATGGCTCCGGTGACAGTTATGAACAGATAACTTATGTCTTAGGTGGTGAGTAACACATAGCAACAATAAGTTCTTGTGTTCCAAGCCACCAACATTGGCGTGAGATATGACAGCAGGGCACAATGGTTCCTGGGTAACCAGGTTAAGTCAAGCAGGACATGTTGGACTGAACACCAGGTTGCTGAAGAACTTCTATTCATATGTTTTATAGAAGAAAATAAGTCGTATCCATTTTTTATTTGCATGCTTTTTTGGCATGAACAAAACATAAAAATGGCCTTTTAACAAGTTTTATTAAATTCCAGTATTTTTAGAAGGTCGTCATTATTATATCAAGTGCTCCTCTTCCCATGAATTTTATTCTTACTGTGACA
Organism: Maea johnstoni; assembly: GCA_963942565.1. NCBI lineage: Eukaryota > Metazoa > Annelida > Polychaeta > Spionida > Magelonidae > Maea > Maea johnstoni. The sequence goes on along the minus strand of OZ012691.1, from coordinate 9,403,872 downwards.
AACTCCAATAATTCGTTACATATTTTGGGGGACATCTATTTGTCAATTGGACCTGCCCCAAAATGGCAATATTTAGCTAGTTATTATTAATCATTTATAGAATAAATAATTACAGTTTTTATGAGAAAACAAGGTTTCAATTTGCCACCATAAATTCAAGCTTTAGCCACCATTTTGTATGAGCATTGTGTGTGCCTTGGTGTCTGAGAATCTGGGAATGACATCACTTACCTAATATAGTTGAGAATACCTAGGAATTCCTAGGAAAATGCTAGGAAAAATCAGGATTTCCTTGGAAGTCTCAGCTACATTTCATATGGGTTTGCTGGTGACAGGGTGTCACTAGCTTTTCCCGGTGAGCCGAACAAGAGCCTGAGCAGGGACTTAGCCAGGACCCCTCCAGGACAGACAGTTTCCTGAAAACCTCCTTTTTGGACAGGCAAAGATTTCTATGAAGACTTTTCAATTTTGGATTTTAGGGGGTAATAACAAAATATTCTCCATACAATCCCTCTTCTAGGAAATGCTGAAGTGTAAATTGCCTTTTTTGACACAATAGGTTATAAAATGTAGTTGGTATAAAGATTTGAAGTAGATTAGTAGCTAATTCAGGAAGAGCAGAAATTTGTAATTGCCGTTTTGGACAAGTATTTTCAAAATCCTAGCTAAGACCCTGACTGCCTGGGGCCAATCTACAGTTCTGAGCCAGGCTCTCAGAGAGGTTGTGAGGTCCGATGTTTACGCGAGGAGCCGGGGGACAGCTGGTGCTGATGCAGGGGGTATTTACATTATGGCATAGTTTCCTCCGATATATCACAGACTATCAGACTCAAGTCTCCCATACGGGGGATTATCGATAACCTACGTGAGGGAGAACTTAAGGTGATCTTCAGTTACACAGCTTTTCGCTGAAGGATAACCTTGTGTACTGCTGGGCTGTGCTGCTTTCCTCTCCAGATTACTTGGGAATATTTGTGAAAAATAGCACACTTAATGTAAAATTGTATATACCAGACCATGTACAGGGCTCGAAATAAGGGGGGGGGGGGTGTCGGGATTTGAGGGCTCCCTCAAATTTCTGCAGGGAGCCCAAAGATGTACTGGTTTGAGTGGTTTCTATACAGAACGCCTTTAGGTAGCTTTTGAAGATGCAATAGGGCTCCCTGAAAAAAAAACATAATTTCGAGCTCTGATGTATATTTATTCATGCATAATATGAGGGGGGGGGGGGGGGGGGGCACCCTTGTGTGTAAAGTCATATTTGCACTTTCCAAATTTCTCTAGAAAACACACCTTGCCATTGAGAACTTTGAAAATTACCCAGTAGTTATGGAGTCAGGATAGGCGGAGATTTTTTGATTGCTGTTTCAGACAGGTTTTTTTAAAAATCTGGCTAAGACCCTGCTTGGGGTTAGACAAGAGTTTTCAGTTAAGTCACACTTGAGCTTCTACATATGCCAGAGAAAGTGAGGATAACTGAATTTCCATATTTCCATTTGGTTCGCTGTCCCTGACATTTAGTTTCAGAACTCTGCATATGGCAGCTGTTAGAGTCAGTATGTCTGCAGCCACACTCTTAACCCCTAAAACTCCCTGAGTTCCTCTAGAAAGTATTGTCTGCTACTCCCATAATTTTGAAAATAAGTTCTGAATAAAACAAAAATTCACATTATTTTTGAAGGAGAGTTGTTGTTTGGGTTCCGATCAACATTTCTCCTTCAAGTATTTTCCAAAAAATGTTTTTGTTAAAAGAATATATCCAAAATCATCAGTCCTTTTTTGGCCGCTCTGAGTGTGGTTAACCCCTGAAACATGCAAGCACGCTTCTCACTCCATGTTCACATGTTTTGCTATAAATACCCATCATGCCTTCTCAGCCCCCAGGGGATAGACTGTAACCCTGAAGCGTAACATTCATTGACTCGGTTTCTTACTATTTTGCACACTGCATGATTATTTTTTCTGATGTACAGCCTCGGGTGATATGAGAAACTTACTGGGGCATTAAACAGACAACATGTTAGACTTCACAGTTTAGAAAACCATATTTAAACTGACAGGTGTATGTATCAGGAATATGGATGAAAAATGATATTCTACAAAAACGTAAGCCATATAAGAAAGCTTGTTTCTCATGTTGTGTACCAGCTAAAACCAAATGGAGCGAAGATATGGTAGGATAATGGTCACCTTTTCTGCCAATTATTAACCCAGTAATACTTAAGAGTTCCTCCAGAAGGTGTCGTCTGGATCTGTGATATTATTGACAATAACTCTTGTGTTGAGAATGATTTTACGAAATATTTGAAGGAGAGTTGTCGGTAATGTTCAGATCAACATTTCCCCTTCAAATATTTTGCCAATTGTGCTTTAGCCAGAAAGCTTTTATCAAAAGTGTCAGGATGATTTTGGCCGCTGTGAGCATTAATGGGTTAAGGCAAATTTCAACTCTTCACATGTAAATGGTGGAGGAAACCAGAGTACCTTGGGAAAACCTATGATTTACTCTCATCACTAGAGGCACCTTAGACCACTCAGCTGTCAGGGCATCCCTTGCTTTGAATGGTTCGTAAGATAACCTCAAAGGAGCAGACCACATGTCTTTGGGGAAACCTTCATTTTAACCCATTCACACTCAGAGCGGCCTAAAAGGTCTAACAATATTGCATATATTTTTCTATAAAAAGCATTTTTTGAAAAAGAAATGTTAATCAGAAACCAAATAACAAATCTCCTTCAAGTTTTCTGTGACATTTCATTATTTTTTAAAAGTGTGGGAGTAGCAGACGATACTTTTTAGAGGAACTGTGAGTGTTGATGGGTTAAGACATTCTCACAGCAGCCAAAAGCAGCCTGACAATTTGGGTGAAATTTTTAGGCATAAGCAAAGTTGTGAACTCCTAAGAATTAATGGGTTAAATAGTCTTCTTGATATAGTTGTCTTGATGTGCAATACTTGGAAAAAAGTGGAAGCTTAAGAGCATACATTTGCAAAGTATTTGAAGGATATTTTTGTCAAAAGATGTTCCTGTCAAAAATATAACTTTAAATAATCATTATTGGTAGTGGCTACAGCCTTCAATAGTTTAAGCGTTCCTCCAGAAATTGTTGTCTGTGTCTGTGATACTTTTGACAATATCTTGGAAATTGAAATTGGTTTTACAAACTTTTTGGAGGAGAGTTGTAAGTAATGTTTTGATTGCCGTTTCTCCATCAAATATTTTCCTTACATTGCTTTTACCTGCAAAATATCGTTAAAACTGCGAGGTTTTTCTGTGCTGTGAGCATTAATGGGTTAAATGCGCTATTCACGTCTGTGGTTTACCAGTGTGGGGCGACTGATCATGGAAATGCCTTCAACGCAGCCATGCACTACCCAGGCAGGCAGCATGTGGTTCATGTACTCCCTAGGCCTGGGCTTTAGAAAAGTCATGTAGCAGGATAGCATGTGTCGAGTTCACCTAATGGCCGACAGAGAGATAGATACAGAGAGTGGTAGGGGAGTCCTCTCCAGTGACTTCCTTGCCACACTCATAACTAGCAGGGGAGCGTCTGTCCTGTCCAGATAATGGCTGGCAGAGAGATATATTCAAAGAGTGGTAGGGGACACTTCTCAGTGACTTCCTTGCCACACTCATGTAGCAGGAGTGAAATTGTGTCGTATTCATCTAATGGCTGGCAAAGAGATAGATACACAAAGAGTGGTAGGGGAGTCTTTTTCAGTGACTCCCTTGCCACACTTATGGCTATCAGGGGAGCATGTGTCGTGTTCACCTAATGGGTGGCAAAGAGAAGGTTACATAGAGATTAGTAGGGGAGACTTCCCTGTGACTTCCTTGCCACACTTATGTAATTGATGGTCAGAGAGATACAATATTCAGAGATTGGTTAGGGTGACAAATTTCCCTGATATTGACCTTGCCACATGCATTGGGTTAACCCATTAATGCTTAAGAGTTCTTCAAGAAATTGTCGTCTGGATCTAAAATACTTTTAACAATAACTTAAGAAATGAAAATGATTTACAAAATATTTGAAGGAGAGTTGTTGCAAATGTCCTGATTAACATTTCTCCATCAAATATATTCCTAATTATACTTTTGTCTGCAAGATTTCATCAAAATTGTCAGGCTGCTTTTGGCCGCTGTGAGTATTAATGGGTTAATAAATCAAAACTCATGTTTGGGAGCCAGGCATCGTAACCACTAACCTGCTGGAGTTGATGAGAGACTCTCCCCCCCCCCCCCCCCCCCCATGAGTCCTCTGACATTTAGAAGGTCGCCCGGGGTAGGTGTGAAATACTACGGGTGGCAAGGTAAAGGTCACACAGCAGTTCTGGAGGAAATGGTCGATCTACGATAGAACTTTCCCTTTTTTTATTTATCTGTCCAATTAACTATACATCACTTACTGGCAGGAGAAGATATTTTAGACTGTTTCATGGTAGCTTTTTCTTTTCTTTCTTATCTGGCTAATGAATGGCCTGACTATTTTGGTGATATGTTGTCGATAAAAGCCGGTGGAAAAAGTTTGATGGTGAACTATGGCCCAACCTATAGCTCTCCTTCATTTGTCAACCCGTATGCTGGTGGTGGCTAATTTTGGCATTACAAATTGATGCGAAAAACCTGAAAAATGACTGATGCTCTGCCACAGGGATACTGACCTGAGAGTACTCAGTGGGAGCTATCCCATGAATACCAACACAACAGGGTTTAGATGGTTTTAAAAAACATGCATCCTTCTGGTATGGACGAAAGTAGTCTCAGCATTGGAAGGGTTAATTTATTCATGTATCATTGCAATGTTATTTTTAAACGCACCATAGATTTATATATTACATTAAAGGCCATGTCAGATTTATTTGAGTCTGAGAAGGACTATTTAGTTTGTGTGATATGGGCCTGCCTCAATAGCCAAGTTAATATATGATTTCATGATATATCTAATACCTTTATTTGTGAAGCAACTTATTTGTGTGACCTTTTTTGTTTAAATCTACTTGAATTACCAGATGAGTAAAAGAGTAGTTATTTTTGAAAAATTATGATGATAAGTTACTCTTTTTTTCATACCAATTAACTAATTTGAAATTCATGTATGGTTCAGGTTGTCTTTAAAAAGTTATTACTAAATGTCATCAATTTGAAAAATGATATCTAGTATAATGACTAAATGGTTACAATTTGATTAAAAGGTGTTACTTTGAAAATTTTGAAAAATTGATACAATTTGAGAAAAATGTTATTTTGTTATATTAATCATTTTGATCAAGTTACATTGTTCATCTTCTAGTTGTGAGGTTTTCAAGATTGCCTTCGTTAGCTTCAGGGGAAAACTAACTAGAGCAGATTGAAGACGCCTGACGTTTTGAATATCTTTGTCGCTCCTAACAAGTCCTGAGTCCCCAATTATCTACCACCACCTCTACAGTAATCTCATCATTTTTTGGTTGCCATGACAACCCATGTTCTGGGGGATCTTTTGACATATGCCTCCAGTAACCTAATTTCAGTGAGAGAACTTTTTATCTCTCTGGTTTTAACCTTTATCCATGGCAACCGTTTCGGAGCATCTCACTGTCTGGTATTCTACCTCCACTCCTCAGAGAGTTTGCAATTCTATCTCCTTCCTTAGAGAGTTTGCGGAATCTGGAACAATTTTGCCTTAAAATAGGAAGAACGATGTTATATACTCTGCTGTGTTTTTAGTCTTTTGAAGATTTTTGTTTTAAAAAAAGATGGTTTACATTGTAGCAGCTTATTTGAAATATACAAACTTCTATCTATAAATACTATGTATAAAGAATTCCAATTATCAGACTTTAATAAGGATAGGGCAACACTCAAGAACAGTTAGGGTGGGTATATAAAGTATTACTTATTGTAAAACAAAAATGATAGATACACATGATTTTGAATATTTGTATTTTCAATTTTGTATAATGTATTTTTCTGTCATATCAAGGATAAATCTTGATAGCTAGTTGTAAGTGGTGAAGGAAACTTGGGTAAGTAATGAAAACTAACACCTAACTTTCTCAATTGCCCTGAGCCAGAGTCCAACTAGTGCAGTAAATGGCGTTCGAAACATGGGATCTTAGAAAAACAACTAACTATAACCCTAAGTCACTGACAAGAAGCAACCAAATGCCATCAGCTAATTTCGAACCGCTGTCAGGGCACGACATAAGTTAACTTTTGCAGCGACTTGCCCCGTAGGGCAAGTGAGATTCAATTTTCACTTGCCCTACTCCAACTTTCACTTGCCCTTGAAAAATGTATATAATAATTTTTATAATATTTCATACAAAACCAAGTAGAACATGGTTCTGGCATGTGAAAGCATATTTTCTAGGACAAGCTTGGATGGCAGACCATGAAACTTGCACACATTCTCAAAAGTAAACCTGAAATATACAAAACGTACTTTCCCAGTGGGGCAAGCAAGATGCAGTTTTCACTTGCCCCACAGCTATAATTTACAAATATTACTCGCCCGGGGCAATGGGGCAAGCACCAATGTCGAGCCCTAGTAGCATCAGCAGTGGTGAGAGACAGTGAGCAGTCAAAGCTCTCTAAACTGACTAGGCTATCAGGGGAGCCCGATTTGGCAGATCTACATGAAAACTGATATGAAATGCTACTGCTGCAGGGCTCGATGCTAACAATGAACTGCTGGACACAGTCCAGTAAAAATTACCAAAAATGGGTTCGGGCCAGTGAAAAAAGACCTCAACTGACCCTACAGTTTCCCCTTAAGAATACCCCCAAATGTTATTGAAATAAATGAAGGTAAAATGAATATTGTCTGTGAATTTTATGCAATGTTTTTTGTTGTCATGTTAAAGAAAAACCTGAAGGACCAGTAAAAATATTTCAGGACCAGTGGATGCTTAGGTGTTACTTGTCCTATGGGGCCAGTAATATTTTGAGTTAGCATTGAGGCCTGCGATGCAATCTCCAATGTTCATTCCCCCCCCCCCCCCCCCTGCTCTCTTGATTCCTGGAATAAGCCCAGGCCAATTGGTTTTCTAATCCACCTGCAGGGAAATGAAATAGACTGCTAACAGTAATCCTGAGTAAGAGGCTCAGAAGTAACTCAGATTTATAGAATCATTCATTGCCTCCGTGCACATAATAAACCTTGTGCTTAACCTTTCCAATACTGAGGCTACTTTTGTCCAAAGAATAAGGATGCAAAGATTTTTGAAAACCATCAAAACCCTTTCATGTTGGTATTTATTATATAGCTCTCACTGAGTACTCTCAGATGAGTACCCATATGCCAGGGTTTCAGTCATTTTTCAGCTGTTTTGCATCATTTCATAATTGGCCATAAATTAGCCACCAGCAGCATAAGGGTTGATGCTACATCTCTGAGCACACATACCCTTTGGTTGAACATGGTATGTACATTGTCAGACAGTGGAAGGGCTGCCTTGATGGCCTAGTAGCAGGGTCTCAGCCAGGATTTAGAAAATGGGTGCCCAAAATTGGCAATTGTAAAATTCTAGGGTGTTCTCTTCTTCAAGGGAGACCACAATATTTCAACCATAAATATATATTTACCTATTATAATAAGGCATGATATAGGTTATACATGTGAATCATATTAAGGTTGACACTTTAAGAAAATTTCCACAAAGTATTTTGGGTGTCCTGAGGGCCAGTGAGGGGTGATTCTGAGGGGTTGGTAGAGCTGCACTCACCACTCACGAACTCGAGTGGCTCGAGCACTGGAGCAAACTCGCCGAGCTCGAGCTGAAATGTTCAAATCGTGAGCTCGTCGATGTTGGGGACACAAACGTAACACAGGGCACATAACACACATTATCAACATACATAACTGCGTTTCGCTGCCATGTCTTCTTTACAATCCCCAATGTATACATTCAAGCGGTGTTGAGTGTTAAACTGACCTTTGTACCTCGTCAGCACGTTTTGAAATTAAATAAACTTGGCAGTGTTAATAAATGTCCGCCAATAAATATATAATTCTTAATAGCTGGGCTGGAAAATGTGTATTTTTTTGGAAAATCCGAACGTCCGTGAGCTCATGAGCTCACGAGTCAAACGGGTGGTGAGCTCATGAGTTGATCTCCCTCCGTGAGTGCAGCTCTAGGGGTTGGGTGTTCAAATGACACCCAGATGCCCTGCTGGCTAAGACTATATGCAGTCTGGTCTAAGAGGTTGCCATTGGCTGCTCGCTGTCTCTCACCACTGCCTGGGTTAGGCCACCAAGTGCATGGCACATGCTATTAACACCTGACACCACTGGCAGGAACTGCCCTGTCTCCAAGTTATATATATCCAGAAAAAAACATAATGATAGGAACAGTCAATATATTTTACTTAGGCGAGATGAATTGCTTGGGCATGGGCTTGGCTACTGGCCACCATAAGACTCAGGGTCTGACACTTAGATTTCAGGCTAGGGGCCCGAAAAGGTCTTTTGATAAATTTAGTGGTCAAAAACGGGATTTCTGTATTATTATATATAGATACTATTTCGGGCCCCTAGCCCGAAAAATCTAGGGGCCCACAGCAAAATTTAGGGGCATATGCCCCTGGGAATGTCGAATCCTTAGAGTCTGGTACCTATTAGTTTGTCTGGTCAGTGGTCTGCCCACCATGTGTTCTGTCTCTGCCCAGCCTGAGTGACTCTAGATAGGATAGCCTCTCACTGTACACAGACAATTAACCTCCAGTACCCACAGGTTATCCAGCAGTAATGTTGACATAGGATGGGTTGTTAACCCAACAGACTCTCAAAACATGTGGCTCTGCGAGTACCGCATCTCTGCTTTTAAGAGTGCCATATGTGGTGTGGGAAACACACGCTGTTCTCAGACTCCTGGAAACAGAAAATGAACCTAATTGGGAAAGGCAGTGTCCTACTAAAGCAGAAAAGCTGAAAAATGACTGAAACCATGCCACATGGCTACTAATCTGAGCGAACACATTGAGAGCTTTCTTATCAATACCAACAAGACAGGGTTTCAATGGTTATCAAAATTCTTTGCATCCTTGTGCTTTGGGTGAAAGTAGCTTCAGCAGCATAAGGGTTAACCCTTCCGATGCTGAGGCTACTTTCGTCCAAAGAATGCACAAGAATGCTATAATTTTGAAAAACATCTAAACCCTGTTATGTTGGTATTCATTTGAAAGCTCTCGCTGAGTACTCTCAGAAGAGTACCCATGTGCCAGGGGTGCAGTCATTTTTCAGGATTTTTGCATCATTTTGTATTGCCCAAGTTAACCACCAGTAGCATAAGGGTAAAATGAAGAAATAACACAAATTTATCTTTTATTCCTGGTTCTAGGACCTTGCTTAAAGGTTAAGATTTAAGTATATAATTCCTTGATAAAGACATGGATAATGATATAATGAGACATTTGTATGGATACATGTATTTATCTTTTATTGACATCTCTCAAGGTGCAAGCATAACATACATAGAAAATAGTTGAATACATCACAGAAAAAGACGATTAAAAAAGAAAACTTTGGATAAGAATTGTTAATCAGATATCACCTCATCTTCTTCAATGTTTTACATATTGATACTTTAAATTGAAGTTATTTACAAAAATATCATAGCATTTTCCAAAGGGAACCCTTTTAAGGCATTAAAGGGTTAACACAGGTTTGGGTTTCTTCCTCTTAATACCCTTGTACAGATAGAAAAAAATCCTCATTGTTTATTTTCCATAGACTATCCACTTAAAGGTGTAAACACATATTTGCATAATACTAAGCAGAAGGAACTCCTCAACTTTTGCTACCCCATTTCTTCTTAACATCATAGAATAACTCCTAGCCCTAAACTACAAATATTGACACAGACCATAAATAACCTATTGTTAGCGGCAGGTGATGTCAAGCCCCAGTGCATGGTGGAATCTGCTATGGCCTAGTTGTAAAGAAACTTAGTTTTCAGAAATGTCGTCTAAAAGGTTTGAGTTTCGATGGATCCTCATTAATTGGTTGGTGTTGTCGTTATATGATTGTGCTGCATTGTGAAGTGCCATGTGTGGTTCCTTTGCAACTGAACAAAGCCTTTGGTACTAGATAAGATAAGATAAGAAAATTTTATAAAGGCCTCACCCGTAGATGAATAATACATACAAGACATGATAAAACAATGGACTGTCAACTTTGACCTACGACAAACCATACAATAAGAACAAAGGCAAATAAATTTACAGTCAAACCTGTATTATGTGACCACCCGAGGAAAGACCAAAATATTTTCTCTTAAGAAAGGTGGTCTTTTAATAGAGGGTCATTTAAACTTTAATGTTAGACCAGGGTAAGTGAAAATGTGGTCTCTTAATAGAGGTGGTCTCTTAATGGAAATGGTCTCCTAGGCAGGTTTGACTGTATTAGTTAAGGAAGAGAATTTCTTATCAGTTACCGTACGGATTACTGTCCCTTTAAGCCATATATATAACCTACGCTGTGAAAAATGACGAAACACACAAAAAAAATCTTGGCAGTGCAGATAGTATAGACACATTCTTTGTCAATCAAACCTGACTACTTGAAAGATAGGAAACACCTAAATATAATGTCATAGTTCATAAGTGGTGGCAGCGAGAGCAGGCACCCCAAGTTAGGGAGTTTAACCCTTATGCGGCTGATGGCTAATTAAGTTAATACAAAATGATGCAAAACCCTGGAAAATGACTGAAACCCTGGCACAGGGATACTCATATGAGAGAACTCAGCATGAGCTATTTAATTAATACCAACATGACAGGGTTTAAATGGTTTTCAAAAATCTCTCTGTGCATTGGACCAAAGTAGCCTCAGCATTGGAAGGGTTAAAGCAGCTATTCTTGCAAGATAACAGAGGTACCGTATTCCTCTGTTTAACCACACAGGTCCCAAATAAGTGAAACTCCCCCCCCCCCCCCCCCCCCCCCCCTCCTCCGTCTTTTCTTAAAAATGTTGGAAGGTGCAAGCCACCATACATTATTTTCTGGTCTTCTGAACCTTCCCAACCTCCCCCCGTAAAGTAATGTTTTCTTACCTTTGCATGTGGGACTGTCACAGACCAGATATATTTATCGTATTTTACCAGTACATACCGAATATTGAGCATATTTTAATGCACTTTAACACTTCGTGCTATCCCCTCTTGCCCTGTTGCAAGTTGCAAGTAAATTCCGCAAAAAACGCAATCGTACATTCAGAACAAGACTAGATGCCCACTCTGCAAGAAATATTTTGGGGAGAGTCCTAGCAATGTATTTACTCACCTTTGTTTAACAGAGTGGTGGGGCAAGTAGAAGTGCTGACGAGGCAAGTTAACTTTTTGGGCAGCTTGCCCCGCTCTGCAAGTTATGTTTTGGAACCTATGTTGTACCCTAAAATGCACATCATAAGAAGGAATACAAGCAGGTTCTTTGTAGCCTGGACCCTTCCAGTCCATTATTCAGACAGCAAATTTCTTGAAATACTTCCTGCAAGGGGCACACAGAGTTTGCCCCTTTTAGGAAACCGGAAGGTGCCACCCTGCTCGCCTTATAAAAGAAGGGGGATGTGTGGATCTGTCTATGGATACCCTGCATCTAAAATAACCCTTGTTCCTCTTTGGATATAAAGCTCTGCTCTTACTCTCCCTCTTTTCCTTCTTTCATCTAGAATAATTATGCTTTGTCATTGTTATTCAACAATGACACTATAGGCAAATGAATGTAGTTGGTATAATGATTTTAAGTAGTTGACTTAAGTACATCTGCATCACCGCTTGGGCAGAACTTTTGTGCTTGCTGTTTCAGACAGGCACTTCTATAATCATGGCTTAAAGACCATGAATACAAGGAATCTGAAATCGACTCCTTGTGACCTTCACCTTGACATCCCAGAGTGAGAATGGAGAAAGTTGCCATGGCAACCTTAGTGGCAAGAGATGCAGATCACTTAGAATTTGAAACCTCTACATGATTTTTCTGGCTATTTATAGCATTTTGACTACTGAGTTACTGCACTGCTGAAATAAATACTTTTGACCTTTTTTCATTTTTTGTGGTAAACTCAGTTTGTGGTTGATTAATTCTGTCTTATTTTAAATGAGTATGTTCAAGGTGGATTTTTAATGTGAAAAGTGTGTGAACTTGGGTAAAGTATGTTTTTGATAATGTGAAATGTATGAAACAGAAACCTTAGGAAAGTACCAAATTCTTTTCTTGAGTGTCACTTTGCAATCTTATAACTTAGAAAATCTCATGTACAAAATTAATGTGGCAAAACTATTTTAAACCATTCATGCCCATAGTACCTCAACATTCCTTATTTGGAATAACTTATAATAAATATATTATGAGGAAAATATTTGGGAAGGTATTATAATCGAGAACAGCAAAATACTCTGCTTAAATTATTTTTTGTATATTATGCTAAGCTCTAGACAGTCATCACTTTAAAAAGTATGATTACATGGAAAAACATTCTGTGAGCATGAACAAGTTTGGGAAAATTGCCCATCAAATAAGAATGCACATCTTTCATCCAATTATTCTCACAATTACATTATTCTGCTGGAAAATAGATGCATATGCATTCCATTAAATAGGCATGTTAATAATCATGGTTTTGTTGTTGTTTTTCTTGGGGTGGTTTTCAATGAACTCTTTCACTTTCTCTTGTGGATCACACATCCAGCATCACCAAGCGCGCTGCAGGTCAGTCTTTTCATTGGCTGATACCCAGGTCATCGCGATGGCGATCAAGAGGTTTCCGAGTGACCGATTCTTACTTGCGTAACAGAGCTACACACACATGCTACACATGCAGCCTTCAATGTTTGCACACTGGATATACATTTGTCTTATACTACATATTGACCTATATCTGACAGGCTTGCAACAGGTAAAGCAAATGAATGCAATATTTGACCCTTATGCTGCTGGTGGCTGAATTGTCCAATACACAATGATGCAAAAAAACTGAAAATAGACTGAAACCCTGACATATGGGTACTCATCTGAGAGACTCAGCGAGTGCTTTTAATGAATACCAACATGACAGGGTTTGAATGTTTTTCAAAAATCTTGCATCCCGGTGCTTTGGACGAAAGTAATTGGAAGAGTTAATTCAAAATGCAGATGTATCCTTCACAATATAAAACATTTCAATATCAAAATTAACACGTGTATATGGTTTAATTTTAGACTGCAATCTGCTGCAGACATAGAGGGATGTGGGAAGTTAATGCAAGAAACATTCCCCTACATCTGTTATGGTAGGTGCTGTAAAGAAACTTTGCATTAAGATTTAATCCATGCTTCTCAAAATACTCAGGTAGTCAGAAAACCTAGGGGAAAATACAGAATGCTTGATCCGTAGGGAAATATCTTCAAGGTATTTTAATTTATAACTAAAATTTGGTTGAGAATGCTTTTTTCAGAAGAGAAAAATATATTTTTGTATTAAAATGAGAATTTTTTTCACTATGGTATTTGAGATAATTGCTTGACCACAGGATGCACTCTGAATGACATCTGAATGGCATCTGAATGGCATCTAAACACTCATTCCTTCTCTAGAGTTTGGCGGAACTACTTAGAATTCCAGCATGCCATTCACAGGCCTGGAGTTGGGTGAGAAATGCACATTGCAGCTACCCTGACTTGGGGAATATAGGCAATACTTCTATATAAATATGTCTTACATCACATTGCCTGGACAGGGATGACCAGTGTCCACCTGAGGGGATTTAGAGTTTCTATTATTGCCAACTTTACTGCTATAATTAGGCTAAATATTGACTGGTCAGTTGAAAGTGGTATAGTGAATGGCAGTTACTACCTGGTAAATACCACGATTCATTCTCCCAAGTTATTTGCAACTTACTCAAATACCACAGCTAGGATACTAACCCAGGCAGTGGTGAGAGACATTGAGCAGTCAGTGGCAGCACACTAGTCCACTGGGCTATAGGGGCAGGCCCTCAGTGGTGAGAGACAGCGAGCAGTCAGTGGCAGCGCCTTAGTCCACTGGGCTATAGGTGCAGGCCCTCAATGGTGAGAGACAGCGAGCAGTCAGTGGCAGCGCCTTAGTCCACTGGGCTATAGGTGCAGGCCCTCAATGGTGAGAGACAGCGAGCAGTCAGTGGCAGTGCCTTGGTCCACTGGGCTATAGGTGCAGGCCCTCAATGGTGAGAGACAGCGAGCAGTCAGTGGCAGCGCCTTAGTCCACTGGGCTATAGGGGCAGGCCCTCACTGGTGAGAGACAGTGACCAGTTAGTGGCAACGCCTTAGTCCACTCGGCTATAGGGGCAGGCCCTCACTGGCGAGAGACAGTGAGCAGTCAATGGCAATGCCTTAGACCACTGGGATATAGGGGCAGGCCCTCACTGGTGAGAGACAGTGAGCAGTCAGTGGCAACGCCTTAGTCCACTCGGCTATAGGGACAGGCCCTCAGTGGTGAGAGACGGGGAGCAGTCAGTGGCAGTGCCTTAGCCCACTGGGATATAGGGGCAGGCCCTCACTGGTGAGAGACAGCGAGCAGTCAGTGGCAACGCCTTAGTCCACTAGGCAAAAAGATTTGGCTGGGGTGATTTTTTAGTGTGTCGGTTTCCAAATGATGCCAATTCGTACTGCTAGCTAAGACTAGGAATGTAGACTTGAGGCCAGATGTCTCCAGTGGTACTGGTGAGAGTGTACAGATGTGAATGTTGTGAAAGATCTCTGACCTTCCAAGCTCCTCATGAGAACCGGACGTAATAAACAGGACTGAGTGCCAACTCACATGGTGAATGACACAATCAACAAGCTAGGATCCTTCCGTAAGAGTAGAGCATGGTTGGAGAGAGAAGAATGGTAATATAGGAGTTTTTACCTTCCAAGCACTGATTTTTAACCCTTTCAGTGCTGAGGCTACTTTCGTCTAAAGCACTTGAACGCAAATATTTTTGAAAAACATCTAAACCCTGTCATGTTGTTATTAAATAGATAGCTCTCACTGAGTTTGTTCTCTCAGATGAATACCCATGTGCCAGGGTTTCAGTCTTTTTTCTTTCGGCATCATTTTGTATTGGCCAAATTAGCCACCAGCAGCATTATTTATAAGGGGACTGGCATGAAAATGCTAATACAACATATGGCCAGACACTCTCAACAAATGTATATTAACCCATTAACACTCAGAGCAGCCAAAAGAGGCCTGACGATTTTGGAAATATTTTCCTTACAAAAGCATTTTTTGGAAAACATTTGAAGGAGAAATGTTGATCAGAAGATCAACAACAACTCTCCTTGAAATGTTTTGCAATCTTTCGCTTTATTCCCAAGATATTTCCAAAAGTATGAAAATAGCAGACAATATTCCTAGAGGAACTCATAAGTGTGCATGGGTTAAGGAACTTTCTGTTACAGTAGAGCATGGAAGGGGAGGGGAGGCTGCAGAAGTTTTTACCCTGCAAGCACTTAATAATAATTGGATGGACATGGAAATACCATAATGTGTGGCTAGTTAATGAATGGGAGGGAGTGAGGTCTAAAGAAACACTATAATGGATCCGTTGTGACCTAGTGTATATGATACCTAGCTCCCAAGTGTGAGTTTGCAGGTTCACTGGTGTCTGCTTGATCCCCACTAGTGGGTTGGCCTGGTCGCTATATAAACGTGCGGCGCTGTGGAGCGCTGCCTATGGTCCTTCTGCCACTGAAAGACCTCTTGGAACTATTTGAGGTTCTTATCTCTTTGCAATAGAACCTAAGCGGCTGAAAGCGATGTAAAGCCCAATCCCTGGTCCTTCCTTCTGAGGAGATACTAACCTCCCAAGTATGTAAGAAGAGGATGAACCAAATGGCGGATACTGAATAACCATTCATGTGGCGGGTGTGAGGCAATAGAGACCTCCATCTGTCCAGTAGAAGTCCCAAACAGCTGCAGGGTATGTTTTGAATGAACACTGACCCTCAGGACCTCTCAGGCTGTAGAGCCAGTCATCTGACCAGATCACCATTTGGTATGCCTCTCTAGGGCAACAAATCCAACAACCCTCTACACATGGGACCAATCAGTCAAGACTCAATAACCTTGAAAAGTGCAGAGAGGTAATATACGGAATTTCAATTTTAGTCACTTTTTCTGCCAAATGGCTAAATTGTGACTAGCCACTCGTAAGTGGTGGAGGAAACCCGAATACTTGTCGTAAAGTCACTGGCAACTTTCTCATATACCCCACAGTCAGTCAAGTCTCAATAACCTTGAAAAGTGCAGAGAAGTATTTCAATTATTATCACTTCTTTGCCGTGGTTAGGCTAATTAAGTCATGACTAGTCAGTTGTAACTGGTGAAGGGAATTCATGGAGTACCCAGCGTGAAACCAACCGCCTAACCCTATAATTCACTGGCAACTTTCTCACATGCCCTGGTCATGATACGTACCTAAAACTAAGCATCACATCTTAGTTTATGAGAGCCACAACCTTGCATATCTTTGAAGTATCATTTCTCAATAAAATAATGATTTCGAAGCCAGTGTTATCTCCATGGATCTTCTGGGAGTCTGGAAAACTCTCTTTCAATAAAGAGGTCAAGTTAAAGAAAAAGAAATGTGATCTCATGATTTCCTCCCTTAATTACACCAATAAGAATACATATATGTAGAATGACAACTCAATAATTATGCCAACTCAGCGGAAAAGTAGGTTTTTGCAGCAAACCCTTTCCCTTACTGCATTAATGCTTTTTTTGTGGCATAGGTTTTCCCTTTGGTTACACAGATGGAATTATCTTGGTTTCTTTGTACATTGTATTTATAGAAACCATTCCGTGTTCTATAAATAGCTTCAGGAGTTCAGGAGGCGGGGCATCATGCTCTCCTGTTCATTTCAAGTGTTAGGTTTCTTAACCCAATAATTCTCGTAACATACATTTTTACCCCAAAAATGTTTGATAAATTCATTAGATGAAATGTTACCTAAAACACAATCAATATAGCTTTCTTTTAAACTTTTCTGAAAACACATTTTATTTTTTTGACTTTTTTCAAATGTATTACAGCTTAACCCTGCTCTTGCTGACACCGGATATATCCGGTGCTACATATCTTGCCTGTGTGACCAACACCGGATATATCCGGTCTTTGGGTACCCTTGCACTTAGCAAAATAAAAACTACATAGGTTGATTAAGGGGTATTGAATTATACTCGATATGAAGGTTTTACCTTTTGCCATGTTTCTATTTCAGTTTGTGAAGCAAATTATTGAAACAGTAATAGAAATCTATAAAATCCTTCTGATATGGTGGGTAGACCCACAATATCCCTGGTCCAAGGGGATAGGTTCTCCCATATGGGGGTCTAGCATGACAAGGGTTAAGACCACACAATTAAGGGATATGAATAATAAGTATGTTGTTGATGATGATGATGATGATGATGATGTGGATGATGATGAAAGTGATGGTGATGATGATGTTGATGATGATTTAAATGACGTTTTACGGATGACTATGATGCTGATTGAGGTGATGGTGATTATGATGGTGATGGTGGTAATTCTGAGGAATAAAGCGATGAAGATGATGATGATGATGATGATGATGATGATGGTAAAAAATAAGTGGTGATCTTTAATTTTCATCTCTTCTTTGGAATCAACTCACCATCGGGTTTGACAGGAGCGGTTTTCTCATGCTAGACAAGTAGATTAGAACAGTGCAGTGTGGAGAGCAGATATGAGGTACATCTTATTTCTGGGCCTAGATGGTACTGTTTATAGTTAGTGTTGTCATTCCGGGATGTTTAGGATGCTTACCTACTTTCTCTAGCCGGAATGTAATATATCACCACAAATATATCAATCCTCTGGCTTCTCTTAACCCTTCCAATGCTGAGGCTATTTTCATCCAAAGCACAAGGATGCAAAGAGTGTTGAAAACCATCTAAACCCTGTCATGTTGGTATAAATCAGATGAATACCAAAAGCTTGCTACGTACTCTCAGATGAGTACCCACATGCCAGGTTTTCAGTCATTTTCAGGTTTTTGAATCATTTTGCATTGGCCAAATGTGCCTCCAGCAGCATAAGGGTTTTAAGGATACTTGTGGAGGGGTGGTTGGCTGAGACATATTCTTCTAATTAATCTGAACTGACAAGATAAATAGATATTGTCTTAAGAGTAAATTAATTGTTCTTCATACTCATTCTTTATAAACAGTACAGCATATACATTTATCGAACTTAGTTAATAGACACACATTGAGAGATTCTATGTGTTTTCTTGTATTTCAACTAAGGTTTCAACACCTATGTTTTTTATTGCTCTGACATACATGAAGCAGAGCTTTATGAATATAAGTGTCACACCGATAGTATGAAAGATGATATGAATGAATATTACCCAAAGTAATCTTTACGTGATTGATGATAAAGAGAAGGAAACGAGGGACTTTGGGGTAGTTGCCCTTACTTCCCCTGTATTCGGGGTATTGTAAGACACGTAGCAACTGTGTGTGGGGACGGAGGGAGTCTGGAGGGATTAAATCGTTCCTAATTGCCTGTAAGTGTCTGTTTTGTCAGTCATTGCCACACAGCATCTTCATGCAGCTGTCTGCAGACCTGAGGGAAACACACTAGGATCCTTAACCCTATCAATGCTGAGGCTACTTTCGTCCAAAGCACAAGGATGCAAAGTTCTTTGAAATCCATCTAAACCCTGTCATGTTGGTATTCATTGGATAGCTCTCGCTGAGTACTCTCAGATGAGTACCCATTTTCCAGGGTTTCAGTCATTTTAAAGATTTTTGCATCATTTTGTATTGGTCAAATTAGCCACCAGCAGCATAAGGGTTATAACCCTTGTGCTGCTGGTGACTAATTTGGCCAATACAAAATTGTGCGATAATGATTGAAACCCTGGCACATGGGTACTCATTTGATAGTACTCAGCAAGAGCTTTCAAAGGATCGAGTGCAAACACGAGAGGGTTTAGATTGTTTTCAAAAATCTTTGCATCTTAGTGCTTTGGCCAAGTGTAGTCTCAGCATTGGAGGGGTTGACCCTCTTTACCCTTGTGCTGCTCAGGTGACTAATTTGGCCAATACAAAATAGTGCGAAATAAGCTGGAAAATGACCGAAACCCTAGCATATTGGTGCTCATCTGATAGTATACTCAGCAGAAGCTTTCTAACAAGTACCAACATAGCAGGATTTAAAAGGTTTTCACAATTTTCTGCGTTCTTGTGTCTTTGACAAAAGTATCCTCAGCATCAAAAGGGTTAAGCCTCTTTGGTTTATAAAATCTTTGTGATCAGAGCATTTTTCTTATTTGTATGAAGGAAAAATGGTTATTAGAATCCAGCCCGCAAATCTCCTTCAAATACTTCATTAATTTTTACTTAATTCCAAATTAAGTTATTTTCAAAAGAATCATGGTCAAGATAGTGCAGACGATGTATGTGTGTGTGTGTGTGTGTGTGTGTGTGTGTGTGTGTGTTAATCAGTTTTGATTTCTTCACTGCGTACCTCCTGTAGGGTTAAAATGATGCCCTCGCACATGTTTATGCCTGGTGGCATTTGCATTGGGTTTTATTGTTGTTTATCTTGGGGTTGTCGTAGTCGTAGGCGGGAGCCGACAGCGTGTGCAGCATCTTAGCGGCGGGAGTGTCTCATCACATTTGAATCTTGTTTTCCCATCTGCTTTTAGTTTGTTCATAGGATCTGACAACTTTAACCCTTATACTGCTGGAGGCTAATTTGGCTAATACACAATGATTCGAAAAAACCTGAAAAATGAATAAAACCATGCAAAATGGGTACTTATCTGAGAGTACTCAGCGAGAGCTGTCAAATGAATACCAACATGACAGGGTTTAGATGGTTTTCAAAAATATTTGCGTCGATGTGCTTTGGACGAAAGCAGCCTCAGCATTGGAAGGGTTAAACATAACTCACATCATAGAGTGATATTTAACACATAAATGCTCATAGCTATTGCTAAAATGAGCATTAAAGTTTTGTTGAAAGCATAGTTCTAAAGATATTTGAAAAGAAATGTTAATAAGAACATTACCAACAGCTCCTTTGAATATTTTGTGAAATCAATTTTCATTTCCAAGTTATTGTCAAAAGTATGAAAGATACACGGTAACTCTTAAGTAGTAATGGGTTAAATAAATAATTTAAGAGTTATTGTTGAACCAATCTGGTACATCACTTTTCAGTCAAATCTTTCTTGAAATGTTGCTTTCTTATCAAGATATTTCCATTTTTGCAAGATCAAATTTAGGCTCCAGACATGAATGTGTTATATTAAGCCAGTCTAATTCTTTCTTATTGCCTTCTGGCTTCTGGTGATTTTTGCCCCGTAACAGGCAGTCAGCCTATCACTTAACTACCAATTACATACTCCGACTGCACAGAGAGAATAAACATTAACCCATTCATGCCTGGAGCTCCCCTAGAAAAGTCTTGTCTTGACCTTTGGAATAAAGCATAAATTCACAACATATTTGAAGGATATTAACTCTGTAGGGACAACTTAACTAAACAGAAATAAATCAGGAAACTGCATTTTTGCCAATTAATTTAAGATGTTGTAAAAATAACTCTGAATTAGAATGATGGAAAATATGTATCGAAAACATGAAAACTTGCAGATTTTATTTCCAAAATTACAAGCTTGTAATAGGTTTACTAAAGTATGAACATTATTTTTATAAGTTGACTCTTTGGTATGATGGGATGACTTTCAGAACATCCCAGACATTTAGCTAGATAGGTCAAAAATGTCAAGATTTAATGTCGGAATGGTTGAGAAATGTTCAGAGGGAGGAACTATGGATGGAATGAAATCTTGTTTGATGCGGAAGGAAGTGCATCCTTTAGACTGATGTGGATTGTCTGTGTTTTGACATGTTGCTAAGGGCATGCGTCCTGATAGATGTATTCCTCCTAAATTGTTTGTATATACAGAGGGGTCTCAGTAACTACGATTCAGATGTAATTTGTCTGGTGGGATTGGTGGAATTCCCTTTTAACCTGTTCGCTGGTGATGGCTAAAATGGTCAAAATAAAGTTATGCAAAAAAGGTTAAAAACAGACTGAAAACCTTGGACATTGGTACTCATCTGAAAGTACTCAACAAGAGCTTTCCAATGAATACCAGCAAGACAGGGTTTTTGAGATATTTTTGCTTTCTTGTGCATTCTATAAAAGTACCCTCAGCATTGAGAGGTTTAACCATTCCATCTTCTCAGTACAAAATAAGTCCTGGTTATTTTGATGATATCTTTTCAACCAAGGTGTCTTCTAGATAATATTTTAAAACAAATTTGGTTCAGAACTAAATGTATGTTATTTTATAATATATTCCTAATATGTAAGTCATTTTAGAGTGATACAGACGGCGCATTCCTAAGTAAAAAACTTGTAGGTGCAATTGTGATAAATGATGTAGTACGTACATCTAAATGATTTAAGGGCCAGCTCAATGATTCATTTTGATTGCTCTAGACATAAACATTCTTTATAGCCCACCTCTTGAAGCTGCTTAACTCATTCATGTCTAAAGTGACCAAAAAGGCCATATGTTTTTGGGAATATAATCCATATGTTAAAGGATATTTTGGAGAATATTTGAAGGGGAAATGCTAATCAGAATCAATCCAATCAACAACAACCCTTCAGATATGTTGTGAATTGCTTCTTTATTCTTACGGTATTGACTGAATAATTAGTTTAGTTTCATATGACATTCTTTAGGAGAACTCTTAGTGTAGGAAGGAAGCAGAAAGTTTTTGTGCGCCACATGCATTAATCTGTTAAGCTCCTTATAGATCCCAGAAATAAATGAAATCCTCCACTATCAGATTGGTTTTGTCATTTGTCATCATCAGCGTATTAAAACTTATGCTGCTGGCGGGTAATTTGGCCAATACAAAAGGGTGCAAAAAAAACGGAAAATGATCAAAACCCTGGCACAGGGGTGCTTATCTGAGAGTACTCAGCAAAAGCGTTCCAATGAATACCAACATGACAGGGTGTAGATGGTTTTCAAAAATCTTTGCGTCCTTGTGCTTTGGATGAAAGTAGCCTCAGCATTGGAAGGGTTAACCCTTATCCTGCTGTGAAACCTATGACCACTGCTGCACACCACGACAATTGTTGTGGTTAGCAGGATAAGGGTTAGGGGCAATCCGAGTAGAATAGGAACAAATCTGGGAATTAATGACAGGAAACTGATTTATTTATGGTGCACCTTTTGATTTCTGTTGCAGCTGAAATAATCAGAGATTGAACTATTTGGTTATCAAGGAGAGTTTAGAAATGTCTATTATATGATAGTTCTGAAAGTTCAGTCATTCAACAGACTTGTATATCCTTTTGTTCCAAAATGTCCCACCCAACTTATTTTGTCCAACATTATAAAGAACATGTTGCCAATACTGAATAGTGTAAATCAATCATACTTTTAAAAGAGTGTTTGTTTTTTCCAGCAATATCTTTGCTGAAGGAACTAATAACTAAATTGTTATTCCCTGATAGGGGTAAGTGCAGATGTGACTTTTCCCCAGATATTTCCCCATTCACCATTCTTTGCCTCAACATTGAAAATAGGCAAATATGGTTTGTTAGATATACTTCTTATTGAACATATTAGAGATATCCCCCTACCTTAGTATTGAGATATCCCCTTAAATATCTGATGTTTCTCCAGATATTTCCCCATGCACTCACCATTCTTTGCCTCAATTTTGATTATAGGCAAATATGGTTTGTTACATATATTTCTTATGGAATAGTTTTGACATATCCCCTGAACTTAGTTTTGAGATATCCCCTTAAATATCTGATGTTTCCCCAGATATTTCCCCACTCACCATTCTTTGCCTCAACATTGAACATAGGCAATGGTTGTTAGATATATTTCTTATGGAATATTTTTGAGAGACCCCCCTATCCACACTAAATTACACTCTATTACTTACCTTTCTAATCTAATTAATCACAGCTGGATCCCCAGTAGCGGGTTGGCCTGGTTACTATATAAATGTGCTGCAATGTGGAGGGCTATCTATGGTGCTTCTGCAACTGAAAGACCCTGTGGAACTCTTTGTGAAGAGGAGGGTATTTAACCCATTCATTCTCAGAGTTCCTCTAGAAAATATTGTCTGCTACTTTCATACTTTCAGAAATAACTTGGGAATAAAGCAAAAGTTCACAAAATATTTGAAGGAGAGTTGTATTTAAACTTCTGGTTAACATTTCTCCTTCAAATATTTTCCAAAAATGCTTTTGTTAGAAAAATATGATCTAAGCTGTTCAAGTCTCCAGATATTATCTCCATTAGTAGGTTGGCCTGGTCACTATATAAATGTGGCATTGTGGAGGGCTGTCTATGGTGGTTCTGCAACTGAAAGACCCCTTGGAACTATTCGTGAAGAGAAGGGAATATTTTACGGGTTCTTGGTGTCAACCTCATTGTGATATGACCTAAGCTGTTGAAAGCGACAAAAAAAAACAATACCTTCCTTCTTTCTATTTAATCACACATGCATTCCTGCTTGTGGTACTGAAAGAGTTAATGATATCAGGGCACCAGAATGTAATTGAGTTATTAGGCCTAGAAAAATAAATTGTTTGTTTCCTGTAACGATCCGAAAAAAAAGGGGTAGGTTAAAAGTCGGTAAAAAAAAAAAATGATTATTTTTTTGGTCAAAAATGTGTGTTTTATGCATGTTTTACGTTGATTGGGAGTTGGGAGGGCAGAAAAAACTTGAGGGTAGGGATTCTTTTTTTAAGACCTTAGTTTCTTCCTCCCTTTGATGGCATATATAATGATAATAATACTTATAATAGTAATAATAATAATAATAGAAATCAGGGTTCGACTTTCCCAGGGGCCCAGGGGCATATGCCCCTACATTTTGCTGTGGGCCCCTAGATTTTTCTGACTAGGCGCCCAAAATAGTATGTATATTAACCAGAAATCCTGTTTTTGACCACTATTTTTCATCAAAAGACCTTATCGGGCCCCTAGCCTAAAATCTAAGTGTCAGACCCTGGAAATAATAATAATAATAATAATAATAATAATAATAATAAAAATCATAATTATTTCACGAGGGTAACACAGTCAAATACAGGATTTGATCTTCTCTGTGGCCCTCAGATTTAAGGATTATACCTTTCATGCTTCAGGCATCAGAGTTGAAAAGTGTTCTTCAATGCAAAGTTTCTTGATTGAAGAGAGTGATGATGCCATTTTCATATTTAAAGATCAGGAATTCCTCAAGGTTTGTAAATGGTGCTGGTTTGGCCTTTTCAGTTCTTTGGGGTTAGGCTCTCTGTCAGGTAGAAGGTCACAGGGTCCGGGTATGACCTTAAATACCCTGAGTAAGTGTAGTATTATATCTTTTCCTGAAGGCATTCCAATGGAAATGCCACCACCTTAGACAATTATTCTTGTGTCAGTTTGTGTTGCCCGATCTTAACACATTCATGCCGGTACCACCCAAAATTGCCCAAGGCTCGACTTAATTTTGGTTATATCTCCTTTATTCAGGCACCATTTGCATTTTTGAAAGTAGGGGTATTGATAAGAATCTACTCAAAGTTTTTGCATTATCATATGCCTAAGTTATGGGAACAAGTATCACATATCTGGACTATATTTATCACAGGGAAGTAAACTTCAATAGATTAAACAGTTACTGTGAAGTTCAAATTATTAGCGAGTTTATATTTAGCTAATTGATCCATTTTTCGACAATAGCGGATCATAATATTAGCGTCTGGTCCGTCACCAAAAGCGCCATCTGAGTAGTGGTATTCTAATTCATGTTAATCTACCACTCATGCCCGAAGATTAACTGACTAGACCTTGCGCAACAACCTAACACATGAAATTAAGGGTTCAAGGTTATCAAATCGAACTAAGAACGGTACAAATTACCCTTAAAATGGGTCTATTACAATCCTAATTTCTTAGAACCACGCAGATTTTATGTGCTAATCTAGTATCGCTGCGCGGCTGTTTATCGAACTCACATGTCAATGAATGCCTGTCCTGACTGGTATTTTGTAATTGAAGCGTTTCGGCCATTTTTCAGGTTTTTTGCATATTGTTGTATTGGCAAAATTAGCCACCACCAGCATATGGGTTAAGCTGAAATATGGGATAAAAGGTGATGATAACCAAAATTCCACACTCCAGATTCACGTGAAAAATGGCCTACTTCAGCTCATATTTGCTAGTAATTCAGAGATAGGGGTGCCGGGTTGCCATGCCTACGCATCCCGCCAGCTGCCGATTCCCGTGTCTGAAGCGGCGGAGAGGTGGCGTTTGATGAAGCGGTGAAGTGATGGGAGGAATGGGCGTAAAAACTCCTCCAGCGAATCCACCGCAATCCACATCCCTAACCACTGATTCAGTCTGGCACCTCCAGCAAACACTGACATCTACACATTTAAAATGTACCCGAGAATGTCCAAGGAAATCTGACTATTTTGGTGATATCTTTTTAATTAAAGCATTTTTGAGAATTATTTGAAGATGAAATATTCCTCAGGATTCAACCTAAACCCTACTTGAAGTATTTTGTGTACTTATGCTTTATTTCCTAAGTTATTTTCATAAGTATCATTGATGCAGACAACTTTTTCCATGCATCCATGCAGAGCTACATCAATGGATGGGTTAATAGAGTTTACCTTAAATGGTATTATTGAAGCTATGATGCCTTTCATGTTAATTTGAGAATAAAATTTGAGCTTACCAATTAAATTTGTAATTGAGTTTTTGATTGGCTTCTGACTAACGCTTCCTCTTCAAATATGTTCCTAAAATACTCTTTTGGGGGAGGGGGGGGGGGGGGTCTTTTTGGGGTGATATGAAAAGGAGGGTGATTTTTTGATTGAAAAGCAGTTTTAACAATTGAATAACCAAGAAATCATATGTATTTTAACAATATGTTTTTCACTCCTCATCACATATAATCATATTTCATTTCATCATATTTTATAACCTTTAGTGAGGAATGCATTCAGGTTATCTCAAATACATAGCATCACATCCACAAGTCATTTCTAGACTACTGGTAAGAAGAACAATTTCTGACTGCTTGCTGTCTCTCACCACTGGATGGTCTTGTTTCCCACCCGGGACGTTTGAAAAAATTGCCAGTGATTTTGGGTTAGGCGGTGGTTTTTGCCAAGTATACAGCACAAAATTACAGATGTCAAATGGTTGACGAATATTTCAGTCGACTGTTTGCTGTCCATTTGTACACAAACAGTTGACTGGTAATTGGTCAACGAATATTTCTGTGCACTGTATGTGCAGTGGAACATTTGTGCACAAATCATAAACCGAGTATTTGTGCACAAACGGTTGACGGATATTTCTGTCAACCGTTTGCTGTCTGTTTGTGCACAAATGGTTGACCCATATATCGGAAGGAAAAGGAATAGAAAATTATAAAAAATAATACTTGAAGGGAATGCA
Organism: Maea johnstoni; assembly: GCA_963942565.1. NCBI lineage: Eukaryota > Metazoa > Annelida > Polychaeta > Spionida > Magelonidae > Maea > Maea johnstoni. Next base: position 9,377,401 of record OZ012691.1, on the reverse strand, counting down.
AGCAATTATCACAAGAAAAAAGCACCATACATTGGACAGCAAACGGTTGACCGATGTTTTAATGCAGAGACGGTCGCGTGGGCAGATTTATGCTTGTTTGCTGTCCGAACATCCGTCAACCGTTTGCTGTCTGCTTCCTGTCCGTTTTGCTGTCTGAATTTTTTTGCCGCGCTATCATAACCCTTTCATCTACATTGCAACATAATGCTTCAAAATGTATTGTGCTAGCTTTATCAATTATCAGTCTAAAGAAAATATATCACACTATATATTCCACAATCTTCTAAACGCCACAGTAATCATTTATTTTCTTGCTTTTGTTTATTGTTGATTAAGGTCATTTTTTTTATCAAATCAAGAATTTGAACAAAACATGTTTGATGCTGAACTTATTTGTGACTAAATGGACCAGTGATTTGACGAAATAACAAAATATCTTGGTAGATCATTTGACATATTTGAACAAAGAGTGGTTCTATAAAAGAAGAACGTCTTTCATTTGAATATATTTCTTTTAACCCAATTATGCCAGAAGAGACAGGAAAATGCTGCGTCATTTGATTATATCTTTCTAATAAATCCATCTTTTGGAAATATGTCATCAGGAAATGTCAATCAAAACCATTCTTACAACTTTCTTGTACATGGGAGCAAACTTTTCTTTTGGCATGGATGGGTTAATTTATAATAGCTGCCAAGGTATTTGAATGATTGTCAGGTTATTCATTTGGTCACTCTGATCATGAATAGGCTAAGTTATTCAGGTTTATTGCAGGAATTTGTAAAGGAAAACGTATATGAAATTTGTGTGATGAAAGTTTCTACACAGAATTTGTAAAAAAGTAACATTGATATGAAATGCATGGAAACTGTAGTGCTAATTTTTGTGTGACCTCTTTCTAGGGAGTGAGGCTGCAACAGATGATGGGAATGCTGAGTATCTATGGAAAACTGCGGGTAACGCTATTGTTCCATCACCGTGGTTACAGCGCCATGGTTACACTGCTTTACGTTGCAAGCGTTGCACTGCAGCAAAGCTATTGCCACGCAACCAAGATTGCAACAAGTTCCTAGGCAACTGCAGGGGTCAGAAAGAAACTATTTCTCAGTGCCTAGCAACTTGTTTGGTTGCCTAGCAACAGAATGGCTGTCCAGCAGCAATTTAGCAGACATTTTTTGTGGCTGCCTGCAAATAAAACGTATCATGCCTAGCATAACTTTGGTGTGTTTTGCTGCTCAGAAAAATCTTGCTAATGTTTTACTTATGAATTTTGAAAGAGGCTTGAAGAATTTATGAAAACAATGTTTCTTGCAACTCATTTACTGAACAAATGTGAACAAAATGAATTATAATTTGTATTTTCTCAAACAGCAAAAAATAAGAAATACAGTTTATTTTGATGAATGACTATATTATTTTACATGAATTGCTTTCAACATTGTCAGGGTCACAAAAGTACACAAAAAATAAACTGAAAAATACACTTGCCCTGATAGCCTGAATTAATTTGCATAAAAGATTGAATTTCAATGGTCATTCAATACATTCAGACATCTCACTCTAGGGCTAGTAACTGCCCATGTATATATATATATGTATATGTATATTTATATATATATAAATATATATATATATATATATATATATATATATATATATATATATATATATATATATATATATATATATATATATATATATATATATATATATACATATATGTATTTGAAACATTGTTAGTTCTTCATTAGCCTAGTATAGTTATCATATGCCAGGGTGGCCTCCAGTGGTATGGCTAGTTAACCAGCAAACCCCCTCCCCTCATTATTCATGTATTTGATATTGGCACAATGTTGTGATTTTGTGATATCATTATTTTGTGCTTTGATTTCAGCATTTCTTATCAATTGCGGATATTCAAGCAGCGAGGCTGGTCAACTTGAGACCAACCGTTCCACCCCCAATCTTTGCCCCTCTTTCTTGCCTTTTCTTGCCTTTCCCTGCCCCTTAAAACCACATATATCACCCTTCTCTACACCTCTTTTTTACACTTTTTAACCCCCTTTTAACCACAGCTTTAAAACAAACTATGACACCCAACCCACAAATATAACAAAACACAGTATATTTATGAATTAGCTTAATGACTTATTTTGCTAAAGAATTCCTTGACATAACTGTTTATTTAGCATCAAAGAATATGATTAACTTCTTTGTTGAAATTATGGTATTTTGACTCATATATGATATCATTTAGCATGTCGTTCTGATATTTTCATTAATTTTGTTTTTAATCTTTTTTAATATTTATGTAAAGCATTTATATTTGGATACATTTTTATTACATAATCGTTCACCTCATTTCAGTTTCAATGCTTCTTTGCCATAGTTTGTTTAGTTACAGGAAGGTGTGCTGTGTGCATGTTTGTAGTGTATTATTTTGGCTTTATTATCCATTCCAATGCTGAGGCTACTTTCGTCCAAGGCACAAACTTTTTTGAAAATCATCTAAACCCTGTCATGTTGGTATTCATCAGATAGCTCTCACTGAGTACTCTCAGATGAGTACCCATTTGCCAGGGTTTCGGTCATTTTCAGAGGTTTTTTCATCATTAAGTATTGCCAAATTAGCCACCTGCAGCATAAGGGTTATGGTATACATGTATTCTGGCTTTTCTTGCTGGGTGTTAGGGGCTTTAATTGCAGATGTATTTTGTTGATCTTGGTCATATTTCCACTTTGTCCAAAAATGTCCTTGTGCTTACATAGTTCTCTTTATTTTGGTGCAGCTTAGCTTCAGATATCCCCCTTACCTTTTTGCATTTCTGATTTGGTCTTTGATATAAGTATATCATATACTATTTCTTGAATAATAAAGTTTTGAGTTGTCATGTTGGAATTGCATTTTTCAATATCAAAGGTCATTACAGTTTTAACCCATTAATGCTCAGAGCGGCCAAAACAGGCCTGACAATTTTGGAAATATTTTTCTAACAAAAGCACTTTTTGGAAAATAATTGAAGGTAAAATGTTGAAGAGAAGTCAAACAACAACTCTCCTTCAACTATTTTGTGAACATTTGCTTTATTCCAAAGTTATTTTGAAAAGTATGAAAGTAGCAGACGATACTTTCTAGAGGATCTCTGAGTGTGAATGGGTTAAGAAGCCAAAGGTCTATTATTGTCATATCTCATCTTTTTAAGGATGCCTTCAATTTTGGATTTTAAGCTCCTCAATTTAACAACATAAGCTCTCTTTTTTTCAAGATGAGGAACTATATGTTCATAAAATATTAGAATTTTGTTTAATATCAATTACCTAAGTTCAAGGGCTCACAGAAATATTCTTGTGAGGACAGAGAGGTTAATTCTATAGTGACCTGGTATAGTACATTCATGTCTGAGCGGATTTCTTATTTTAAAAAAATATATATATCTCTGAATTTTTTTAATAAGTGACAGATAGATTCACAAAACATTCTGAATTCAATGATAAATTGTCAGTAGATTTCTTGGGAACAATCCTTCATCATTATTTTTTCAAGAATCTGCTTTTTCAGAGAGTTATCACTAAAATTGTCAAGCTGTTTTGGCCACTACAAGCAGGATTGGGTTTAGAGAAACCATTATCAGTATTTTTCATGTGCAGAACATGAGCCACCTGCAGCAGTTTGTCAAGTAGCTACTCTATGTTTGTGTGCATGCACCTTTACTATATGCTAAATATAGCACTTTCCAAGTCCATATTGTTTATTTTCATGCATTTGTTTACACACACCTTTTCTTTGTTTGCTTAACAACAGACAATCACCTATAAAGTGTTTCTATACAAACGGTGTCTACTCATTTTTTTCACAACAATAGCTCTTAAAATCTTCAACACCTGCTTTCCTTCACAGAGAAACATTAAAATGTGGCTTCAATTAAACTTGTGCATTAAATTTGTTTTTATTTGGCGAATATTTGTCTAGTCACATGGATTATATTGTCCTTCCAACAAAAGAACCCACATGGTTGCTATGACAACCTGGAAGGTGGAGAGTGACATAGTCAACATTTAAGTTTGAAGCAGAAGGATAACTTGATCATGATCAATCATAAAAACGTAACATCCACTTTTGATATTCATAGTTTTCTACTGATTTCTGTTTCCTGTAACATAGATGATATTTTTAACCCTTTCACTCCCTCTCTCCTGATCAGTTTAATTTTATGAAATTTGAATTTCAGTGTACATAAACAATGCACCTGTGGTTTAACCCTTAATTAACGTTCCCACATTGACTGTTGATTGACATGTATATGATTTATCAATATATGTATGTGTATATATATATATAGAGAGAGATATATAGATATATAGATATATAGATATATAGATATATATATATATATATATATATATATATATATATATATATATATATATATATATATATATATATATATATATGTAGATATATATATATATATATATATTATTTTTTTTATATATATATATATTTTTATATGTATATATATATATATATGTGTGTGTGTTTCGTGAATATATATATATATATATATATATATATATATAATATATATATATATATATATATATATATATATATATATATATATATATATATTATATATATATATATATATAAAAAGCTGGGAAAGGGATGGCAGTCATTCTTACTCTCCATGGATGGCAAGAGTTACTATCAATTATGACCAGGTCTATGTCTGTATGTACCTCAAATGCATTTCATTCTCTCACTTTCAATTGACCAGGTGTATAGTATGTATATTATGTCACGGTACACTCCTCTTCCCATTGTCTGACAAGTTTTCTATTGTCTTTTTCCAGGAAGCGAGGCCAGCACACTGGACTTATGGCAAACACAATGGTGAGTGCTAATTTCACTTCTTTTTAATGATGTAGAAATATATAATTCAATATATACATAAGGTTAGGTTCGCGAATACGAATCATACTGAAGTTGACTTCAAATGTTTACCTGGACTTTATAATTGGTACAAGTCTTTGTTTACTGGCTCTTTCAGAAATCTCATTGATCTACCCTAAATTGATTTCATTCCAGGGTAACTGCTGTATTAAATCCTCATGGGGGACCCCCTTTAGCTGTGTTTGATAACACACACATTTCAAACTGCAACCCCTGAAAACTGTGCTGCCATCTATAGTTTGATAGAGCCATTAAAGAATTTGCTTTGTCTTATATAGACAAAACATTTATCCAATTAGAAGTACTTTTACATGGCGTAAATATTGCCTACAAGCTAGGTCCTTGGTGCCAGTGGCCAATACCAAACAGGATATAGCTGAAAGACTATATGTCTGGCCCCTGGTGGTAAGGTGCATAACTAAAATCCTAACCGGTGCATCATTTATGTATTTCACCACGAAGATTTATCTTGTAGGTTTGATGATCATTTGTGGGGAAATCAGTGTGCAGGGGGAGTTTAAACCCATGCCGGTGTTGGCTAATTTGGCCAATACAAAAGGATGCAAAAAACTGAAAAATGATTGATACCCTGTCACATGGGTACTCATCTGAGAGTACTCTGTGAGGGCAATCTAATAAACATTTTTCTAAAACATTTTGATAGTTATCAAAAATCTTTGCATTCTTGTGCTTTAGACAACTTAGCCTCAGCATTGGAAGGGTTAAGGTGAAAATCTCTGTGTTATTTATCTACCCTGAGGAAAGGTCAGATAGTGTGAGAGCTAGGCCGGCTCAGCCACCTACCTGTCAGCGAAGGCACAGAGTAGCTTGTTTTGGGGCTGACTTCTGACATTTGGACTCCATACTTGAGACCTGGCATGTGTTACCATTGGAGGCAACCTGTGAGCTATAGCAATGCTGAACCATTCAGTTAGTACTCTTCCTGGCAAATATGCAAGTGTTTTCTCAACACAAGGCTGTAGCTCAGGATTCTAAAAAGGCTACTGCTATTCAGGTACATTACAGAAGTGCTGTTTTACATTTGATACCTTGAATATTCCTATGGTGCTATTTATTTTCTCATGTGAATGTTTGTTAATGATTGATAGCTAACTTGACTCTGCTCTCTCTCCTCGCCTCTCTCTCCCTCTCTCTTCTCCCTCTCTCTCTCTCTCTCTCTCTCTCTCTCTCTCTCTCTCTCTCTCTCTCTCTCTCTCTCTCTCTCTCTCCTCTCTCTCTCTCTCTCTCTCTCTCTCTCTCTCTCTCTCTCTCTCTCTCTCATCTCTCTCTCTCTCTCTCTCTCTCTCTCTCTCTCTCTCCCTCTCTCACTCTCTTCTCTCTCTCTCTCTCCTCTCTCTCTCTCTCCTCTCTCTCTCTCTCTCTCTCTCTCTCTCTCTCTCTCTCTCTCTCTCTCTCTCTCTCTCTCTCTCTCTCTCGCACTCTCTCTCTCTCTCTCTTGTGAGGTTAGACATTGTTTTGGTACAGCTAGTTTCTGTTAGCATCCAATGGCTATTCTGCAAGAATCTTAAACGACATTTGAAGAAATCTTGAAATCTTAGGAGTCGCTTGAATGGCACATGGTCCCCTAGATATTGCACTTACTAGATGCAAGATATCTCCAGAACTAATACCCTCTTAGCATTCTTGAACGGCTTTCTGATAGCATTCCCTTGAATTGATTAAATTGTGGTTTAACCTTCGAGGAATGCTTTTTTGTCATTTGATGAAAATTTTCTTTTTAATAGGGAGATAAAACATAGGGACTTTACCCTGTCCTTTAAGATATCGATTTCCAGGAATCATATAAGATTTAAAAGGACTTTGTTTTTCTCGCTGAAAAAAATGGATTGTTTTATGTGGTTATTTTAAAGTCGCCTTGGTGGTGGTTCTCACCATTAGATGATCTCATTGAGGGATGGCTTTTTAGTACAGTAATGTCACAATTAAGAAGTAGTTACTTCAAGAGGTTT
>OZ012691.1:9207703-9370276 GCA_963942565.1 Maea johnstoni | reverse complement strand
GATTTAAGTGTTAACCCTTTGGCTGCTTGTGGCTTATTTGGTTCATATAAAAAGTGTGAAAAAAGCTGAAAAATAACTGAAACCCTGGCACATGGGTACTCATCTACGAGTAAGCCATGATAGCTATCTAATGAATACCAACACAACAGGGTTTAGATGGATTTCATAAAACTTTGCATCTTTGTGCTTTGGATGAAAGTTGCCTCAGCATTGGAAGGGTTTACACAGTGGACTACTGTTAAAAGGAGTCCTGCTTCTGTAGTATATGATTTGCGCCATTGTAATATTATTGTAGTATTGCTATGTGTATATATGGGCTTTCCTGGAGGTCAAAAACAGAGGTTGTTCAGTAGTTATATATCACATACAAAAGTATTGTTGGAAAGTTGGCTTAGAGCATGTTTTGGCAAAGAAAGAGAACGTTAGAGTGGAGTCTGAAAAAGAATTTTGCTGCTAAACCCCCCCCCCCCCTTTCCACAAAAGGTAAAGAAACAAATAAATGAAGGAAACCTCTTGTTTTTTCTCTGGTTAGGCCTTGCCATGCTTTTAATTGACATTGTAGGGTTATTCATTTATTTCATACTTGGGATGCCCTTATAGTCTATCATTAAGGACCAGGCTTCCCCGGAGTTCAAATTATCTTTGGAAAAACCTATTAGATATGGAGATTTGACTTTAAGTATTTCTCATGAGTGTGAAATAAATCAAATCCAGAATTTGTCCTCAAACTAAATTGAACAATATTGGTTTACAGTAACAACAGCATGAGAGATTAACATTTCCTGATGTTGAGAAGACCAGATTTCTTTTTTTGGGGGTAGACATTTTTCTCCAAGCAAAATAATAAATGATAAGGAAATAAATCAAATTGTTCTGGCCTTACTCGGCAAAAGTAAAAAATTGGATTAAATCAAAGATTGAAAATTAGATTGAAGAAATAAGGAAATTAATCAAGTTATTCTGGCCTTACTTGCCAAAGTAAAAAACTAGTTTAAATTAAAGATTGAGAATATGAATGAAGAAATAAGAAAATTAATCTTTAGTTTAAATTAAAGATTGAAAATTTGAATGAAGAAATAAGAAAACTAATCAAATAATAAGAAAAAATCAAGAATTAGATTAAATAAAAGATAGATTGAAAATTACATTTAAGAAATAAGAAAATAAATGATTATTTAGAAGAAATAAGATCGAAAATTAAAATGAAAAAATAAGAAAATTAATCACATTGGTCTGGCCTTAATGGGCAAAAGAGTCAAGTCTATGCTTTAACAGATGTTATATTTCAAAGTCTTATGGTTATTTGCGAAGGAAATATGAATTACATACTTAAAAATTCTCTTGTTTATTTTTCTGACCTGTTAGGTCCATGGAGGTGAGAACCGTGGTTATGAGCCTATCTTCTCAAACCTGAAGAACATCACACATCAAGGTAGGCTATCTCAAAACAGCTCTTAACCCTTATGCTGCTGAGAGCTAATTTGGCAAATACAAAATAATGCAAAAATCCTGAAAAGTGACCGAAACCCTGGGAAATGGGTACTCATCTGAGAGTACTCAGTGAGAGCTTTCCAATGAATACCACAATGACAGGGTTTAGATGGTTTTCAATTCTTTTGCGTCCTTGTGCTTTGGACGAAAGAAGTCTTAGCATTGAAAGGGTTAACCAATTAGTGCAGCTGCTTAAGATTTACTCTTGAACTTGTGTCTGAATCTTAATTATGATACTTTTGACAATAACTGATAAGGGAAATGAAGAATGATTTTACAAAATATTTGCTTCAAAAGTTGCTTCAGAGCAATAAACTTTTATCATAGTTTTATAGATTCTTCAAAAGAAGTATGTAACAATCTAACAATGTCATCATAATAAGTGATACTAATTAAGTCATTCTCTGTTTGATTTTTAGAAATAAGTAAAGCAGAAACTGGGAATTGAATAGAATACTCTTGATTGAGTCCAGATTTGAATAGAAAAAACTTCAAAAACTTGACCTTGAAATTGACCTTGAACCAATTCTTTCAGGCACAAGCATCGACCTTGAACCCTTCTGGGTACGCTCCCTGCTCCCTACCAACCTGAGGAACTACTACCGCTACATGGGCAGTCTGTCCACCCCACCCTGCTACGAATCTGTCATCTGGACCGTCTTCAGAGATCCCGTCAGAGTATCCAGGGATCAGGTAAGATGGCCGCCCCACCTCTAGCACAAATTTTGATCCTTCGTCACCTTTTCTGCCATATTGTGGCTAAGTTGGGACGAGCCAGTTGTAAGTGGTAGAGGGAAATGGAGTACCCAGAGAAAACCACCGCCTGACTACAAGTCACTGGCAACTTTCCCACATGCCCCAGCCGGGATTTTAACGGGGCAGTGGTGAATGAGAGGTAGCAGCCAGTGGCAATACCCTAGACCACACAGCCATCAGGGTAGGCCCCCACCTCTAGCAGCATTTGGGAAAGTTGGCAGTAGTGCTCGGACGATAAATTGATCAATTGATGGCGCCACGATAGTAGCACTATCGATAACTCGAGGAATTATCGATAATGAACGATAATTCTCGTCCAAAATAGAAGCACATGAAATGATATGAAATTTAAAAAAATGCAAGCTAACTACTCACCACAACGCCACTTCTATTACTGATATACCGGCGGTGCCTTCCGGTAAATAAACCACCATTTTGGACTTCAAAATCACGCTGCTAATCACGCCACGAACGTGATTTTGGTCAATTTCAAAATGGCGGATGTTGTTTACCGGAAAGCATCGGCGGTATAACGAGCCAACAGGAGCAGAATATGGGTAAGTTCTGTGCCGCCTCAAGTCACCAAATTATCGTTTTTTATCGATGATCTATCGTCATATGGGACGATATATCGATAGAAAAAAATTGACCAAGTCCGAGCACTAGTTGGCAGTGCAGACTATAAGGTTTGGGTGGTGGTTTTCTCCATGTCCCCAGATTTCTTCAGCCATCACTATATAACTGGCCAGTCGTGACTAAGCCTTGAAATGGCAGAGAAAATGACAATAAAATAAAAGGGATCACCTCTAAGATTTTTTACCAATTTGAGGTAACACCTCTAGCAGTATTGAAGTATTGTGTCTTTTGTACCATTGTCAGAAAAACATTCTGCTTCCTTGGATGATTTTGAATATCATCAGAGTATCAATATTTGATGGTATGATAAAAAAGCTAAGGCGTCGTCCAGGAAAATGTTCCTGGGGAGGGTGGAACAGTCACATAAGTCACATAACATTGGTGGGGAATGGGGGTCCAGGCCAAAGAAATTATCACTGGTTGGGGGGGGGGGGGGGTCCTACAAAATCATTGCAGGTCCCCCTCGCCCCAAAATCAACATAAAAATTATGTAAAATGTCCATACTTCCCAAATATAGGGATCTTGCTTTTCTTATATGATTTATGAATGTTCACTATTTTCTATTATGTTTTCAGTTGGATGCCCTTAGGACGACCATCAAGGTCAACAAGAAGGGCGTCAAGGATCTGCCCATGGTCAACAACTACCGTCCCATCATGCCCATCAACGGGCGTACCGTCTACACCAGCGACGAACAGGAGGGAACCACCGACCATCACATGATCACCGGACTCATCATCTCCGTCGTCCTCGCCTGGGTCTTCTTCGTTATCGTCGGAAAGCACTAGGTGGCAGCACCGGTGCTCGTTAGGCGAGAAAGGCGTAGTAGAAACAGCTTTCCTTTCTTCAAGCTTGGCTGTGATAGTTCTTGTTGTTTAATTAAATTAGTACGTGCAGACTTCGCAAAACTTTTTAGCGCATTACCAGCCACTTGTTATGTTAGTCCATTCGGTGGAGTTTTTTGACTTCGTTTAGAAGAGTTCTGCTCAGTATCTGTATTTATGTTGTATAAGTATTAAGTGATATGATTATTATCATCAATGAAATCCCTAATTAAAAGGGTATTTGAGAAAGTTTAGTAATTTTGCTTGTTCCGTTTTATCTCAGTTGTCCTACGTGTAGTCAATAAGAGTACTTAAAAATTCCAACAATGCCAGTCAAGATGTATATTACATATATCCATAATGTCGTAAATAAAAGCTTTGGACGTTTATCATATCTGATGAACAAAAACAAGTGACACACATCCACACTGCCGAGGATGGGCATTTGAATATGTGTAATTGAAACAAATTGGAAAATCGGCATTTTCAACATCAGAAGTACCCTGAGATATATTGGTATACTTAAAATGCGAAACAAATGAGAAAATCTGCATTTTCAACATCAAAATTTCCATGAGATATATTGGTATACTTAAAATGCGAAACAAATAAGAAAATCGGCATTTTCAACATCAAAAGTACCCTGAGATATATCGGTATACTTAAAATGCGGAACAAATAAGAAAATCTGCATTTTCAACATCGAAATTTCCATGAGATATATTGGTATACTTAAAATGCGAAACAAATTAGAAAATCAGCATTTTCAACATCAGAAATACCCTCAGATATATTGGTATACTCGAAATGCAAAACAAATAAGAAAATCGGCATTTTCAACATCAAAATTTCCATGAGATATATTGGTATACTTAAAATGCAGGCTTGGTTGTTAGAGGTTATTATTAATCTACTATTGTTTTGTTAGCGTTATTGTGTAATTTTAGTTAAACTTAGTCAGCTGTTTTTACTCTTTAAGATTATGATGACACACACAGATGTACCGACATCCTATCATGTGTTGAATGCTATACGTTGAGCTAGATGTTAGTGATATTTTTGACTGAAGTTTTGGTCGGACATTACGTGCAATATATTTATGAAAACAGTGATTTTTCCTGAAGGTGCCAAACTGTTTCGAGATTCCCTTTTTGTGTCGCATATTTTAGCAGGAATCTCCTAGTTCCACTACTGGTAGTTTTTTTTCCGAGCATGTTTCACGTTTCCTCAGGAGAGTTTTTGCCACTAGGTGGCGCACCGCATGCTGTGCCCCAGATATTTGCCTTGGGAGGCATGACCCGAGCGATGCTGCACTGGAACACTTCCTAGGGATGGTGAAAAAGGACCCCCAATTTCGTCAACCTAGAACTGTTCACTATCCTCTACATATTGACTTTCAAACTGCACACACTCCTGCCAAAACAGACATTGAAATTAGTTCCTCTAGAAGTGGCCTACTTGCCCTTCTAGTCAATTTGACTAATTTTGATGAATCTGAAACAAGTTCATCCTTATGCCCCAAAGGCAGGAAGAATTTTTTCCATCTCGAATTCCCCAGTTTGAAGTCATGTTGAACAGGATTTTAAGTCGCAATTCTTGTTCAGTTCATGTTTCTGTATTTGAAAAAAAAAGAAAGGTTTTGGTTGTGTATGAATATCATCAAGAATTTTTATATGTCCAGTCTTCCATTGTAATATATTACATGAAACTATTGTATACTATGCAAGAATGTCCAGTGTATTTACACATATATAAGAGAATGGAGCACTATTTTCTGGCTTATTTCCCCAAGTATCTATGATGTGACCGGTGGACTAATTCTTCCCACTGTTAAGAATATATTGAGGTATGACTAGTATGCGAGGAGTAGCTTATTTGAGTAATTCTTTGGTTTGAAGTTATTTCACCCGTGTTGTAGGTCTCCTTTGATGTCTATAGGAGAGAAATGTTAAGAATGTAAATAAATCATTTGGATATCATCAAAATTATGCCATTTTACAAATTTCATAAAAAAAATGCTCAAGATATTGAAACACTGCATGGGAAGACATCCATGTTTTTCGTAGATCATAAATTACATTGATCGGCCTGAAAAAATGTTTTTCACTCATTTTTTTTCAAAAAGTGATCTGAAGAAATGGTGAACTATATGGAGGGGTATAACACGAGTCTAGGGTGGAGCACTGCAGCTGAGAATGGAACCGGTATTTCCTAGCGGTTCTCTGTGTGGCTTGCTAGAGCATTATTGTGGTAGTTAGTCTACGTAGCATGGGTATCTTTTTTAATGATACCCCCGGCAACCCCTGCAAGCGTTCAGGATGGGTTCGGTGAATTGGCTGATGCGAAAAATGGCGTTATAAGTAAATAATTCTCAATCAACGACTATGAGAATTTGATTTTGTGATTTGTTGTCATATTTGGCTTCCTCGGAAGAAGTGAGTGCCACAAAAAAGAGGATCCTGTGATTTGGTTCTCTGTCTCACTAGCTTTGAGAGTGTGCGCCTCGAATGCCAAGTGTGGACTGGTTCCTTATCTCACTACCCATAAGAGTGTGCATCCCATAAACCAAACTGTGTGGAATTAAATGGTTCCTTGTCTCGATCATTGAGTGTGTATTAAGAAAACTAATCAAGTGGATTGGTTTTGTGTCTGAGTACCCTTGCAAGTGTGTTGCCTTGAAATTCTGGTTTTCTCAGCTGCAGTTCTTGTCAGAGTTATTTTGTGAGAGTGAGCACAAGTGATTTAGGAAGAGCTCTTGTTTGTTTGTTTGTTTTTATGTTGGGATCCCATAGATTCATTTCTTTCAAATAAAAGTTCCGGAACAAAAATTGAAAAGGCTTCTGCGATTTATTTATTCATCAGAGTTGTCACTACTTTTGTAATCACAATATTATTTTGATGTCTTTTAAACAAACAACCTCTGTTGTAAACCCCTTTGATTGATTCAGATAAGATTTTAACCCATTGCTTCAGCAAAAACTTAATGTAACATTTAAACATTAATTTATTTTATTCTAAATTTACTTTTACTTGTTATGCCTTATTCTACTTAGACCCATTCATGCCTGGATATAGAATTGACAGGTGTCTTCCGAACCATGATGCTTCTAAAAATAAATTTTGAATTAAGCATATATTTGAAAACTACTTGAAGGAGAGTTGTGGATTACGTTCTGATCAACATTTCTCCCTTAAATATTTTGTGAAATTTACTCTGGTCACCAAGATATTACCAAATAATCGGGGCATTTTTGGGGTGCTACAGGCATGGATGGGTTCGATGGTGTTGTGTATCCTATGATATCATGAAAATAATTTTAGCAACAAGCATACATGCACAAACTATAAGAAGAGAAAGTGTGGATTGAGTTTTGATTTAACTAATAGAAAGGATTCTTAAGTCAAATAGTTATCACCCAAAACTCGGGCTGTGTTGGGTAGCTTCAGTCATGAATACATTATCCACAATACATTATTTAAGCACAATTTAACAATTTCCATTGGGGGGAGCATTTTTCTCGTGGGATTAAAGCTCTCATTATTATCATCCTGTACTTTTATTAAGGGTTTGATGAAATTCACATTGAAGGGTCGCAAGATAAAATATGTGAACAAATAATGGATATTCAAGAAAATGGCAAGTTCCATACTGAGACAGTATTTATTAAATACTTAGTCATACATACATTACTACATCATCCTGGAGTTACACAAATTCTCTCACAGCTTCATCACTTTAAGAAATGACATATTTTACAAAACGTTTTATTTGTGTCTCATTAGAAAGACACCATTCATCTTTTATGCTGAATGCAACTTCACGAAATAAAACTAGATATTTATTGAGGTATTTTAAAAAACAACTTTTTGGTCAAATTGGAAGTGCCTGTTTTCTGTAACCGAAGAATAAGTACCAGGTAACTATTCCAAATCAGAATTTTCGAATGAAAAAAGCAACACAATTTCAAAACATGGAAGTTGAAAGATCTTCACCCTTTTTATTTGGTAGCATATGAAATATGCTAATTCGTAAGGATTGACATATCAGCCCATTCTGATGATGAAAAAGTGTTTTTTTGATAGACCCAATGATAAGTTGTTTGAAATATGAAGCCCCTATACGGCACACATAGAAAACTTCCATCTAACCCTTCCCGAGAATATGACAAGCCTCGGGTTAGCCATTTAATTGGCTCTGACAAATATCATGTACATACAAATACAAATAATTCAGCAGCAAATAAGGAAAATCTTTTATTCACTTCTCCCAATGGTCAGCTTTTAGATTATATCGGGGAACTGCTTGAAATCCACACCAAAGGAAGATCAGTATTCTCTTGTGGTACAACTCATATCCAAATAATTCAGATATTTTGTCTTTTATAAATATATTTTTTCATGAGTTGATGGTCAGATCAACTCTTCTACAACAGCTCCCGCGTGGTCTCTAGATAAGATTCTGAGTTGCTGTCCAAAGGTTTTGCCCGCTATTTTGAGCATTCAAACTCAAGTACATATAGCCATCTTACATGCCGGGCAGGGGAATAATATTTTAACCCTTATGCTGGTGGTGGTTCATTTGTCAAATACAAAATGATGCAAAAAACCTGAAAATGACTGAAACCCTAGCATATGGGTACTCATCTGAGTATGCTCAGCAAGAGCTATCCAATGAATACCAACATGACAGGGTTCAGATGGTTTCAAAAATCTTTGCATCCTTCTGCTTTTGACGAAAGTAGCCTAAGCATTGGGTTTAGGGTTAAGAGCCACCTCAGCACAAAATCCCACATATCCTCAAAATTCCACATAACCCAAAATCACAGCTCACAAATTGAGTTCATGATTCTATTGCATCCAACTGACTGTAACATCGTATTTCTAAAATCTTCATCCGATTTGAACCTCAATCTGTATTCATTTTTTTGCTAAACATATTTCTGCCTCATTTCTCTTGAAACTTACAAATCTATGAATAGTAGATCTTTACACAAATATAATCTCTCTGTATTTAACAGAGAGACATTTAGTTAAGACCCCTGTTCCAATTGTGGCATGGCCCCTCATAAGAGTATTTTCAAAATCCTTTGATGATAAAACATGCAGTTTTTTACCACATATTTTTGGGTCCTTGTGTGAAGTGTTTTTCTTTTTTTTGTTTAGAGTCCTCATGAAAATTGTTAAGAATAGTGCACAAGGAGTTCTTATATGGACCCAACAATATGGATACATCGTAACAACATCACACATTATTACAGCACTAAGTATCAAAAATATAAAAAGCTGATAATGTTAAAACCATATATGAAGGTGTAACCGTGCATATTCCATTATGCTATAAGATTGATGACTTGCAATATATGATACCATAACATGACTACCTGCACCTTCCTGTTTGGTCCATGAGGGATAGGCCAACCCACTATTGTAATATGCCAATCAATTGTCAGATGGTTTCCTTTCCAGCCAATCAGAAGCCAGTCAGCGAATCCATCGAGGCTGAGATCAGCCAATCAATAGCCAGATGGTTTCCCTTTCAACCAATAGGAAGCCAGTCAGCCTATTCATCAAGACTGAGATCAGCCAATCAATAACCAGATGCTTTCCTTTTCAGCCAATAGGAGGCCAGTTATCCGTCAAGGCTGAGATCAGCCAATAAGTAGCCATATGGTTTCCCTTTCAGCCAATAGGAAGCCAGTTAACCTATCCATCAAGGCTGAGATCAAGCTAATCAGTTTCCAGATGGTTTCCCTTTCAGCCAATCAGAAGCCAGTCAGCTTATCCATGAAAGCTGCAATCAGCCAATCAGAAGCAAGTTTGATTTCAATTCCAAGTGTACCTACAAGCCATCATGAGCCTCTGTGGGTTACTAAAGCAGTACTCAGCTTTAAGATGTGTAAAGTCATGTTATAATAAGTATAGGCTACAGTGAACCATGATGGGTTAGGAAACCCATTATCATAATGGTATTACTGTATCACAAAGGTACCAAAAAATGCCAACTCTGCCCAAAAAACCCATTCCTTGTACGACCAGACCTCCCTATAACATAATGTAACTTACCACCATTCACTCTATCCTTACAATTACACTTTTGTGACTATTGCAAAATATAATCATGAAGTAGAAATGAAAACAAGCTTCATACTTCACTTTAAACTCAAACATGAGAATATCGGCCAATGTGTTTCTTTATTTTTTTAATAAACCATTTAATAAGCTATCATTTGCAAAATAAGATTTGGTATTTCCTTATTTGGCAATAACTGTATTGAAGAAACTGGACGCACGAGTTGTTTGCACGGAGTGTGATGCACCATCAGATAAATGTTTTTGTCTCTGAATCCCTTATCTGGATATTGGATCTTATCCATAACTGTAAAGAAGGAACTGGACACTTTCATACAACTCTAGATTGAATCACTAGAGTAACGCGCCAGCACTTATAGTCTCATGCTCATAGGCTCCATGGTAAACCCTTATGCTGCTGGTGGCTAATTTTGCCGATACAAAATGATGCAAAAAACCTGAAAAATGGCTGGAACCCTGGCATATGGGTACTCATCTGAGAGTTCTCAGTGAGAGCTATCCAATTAATACCAACATGACAAGGTTGAGATGATTTTCAAGAAGTTTTGAAATTTTGTGCTTTGAACGGTTATCGCTCATCGAAGAGTGGTGTTCCGTCTCCTGCGGGCGTACTCTCCACCATTGGACTGGGCCGCACGGCCGGGCTCTTGCCCGCGCGCGGCGTACCCTTATGCGGCACCTGAGTTTGCCGCTTCTTGGCCCACATTTCAGCCGCCTTGGCCCAATCCGTGGCGACTCCCGTGAAGCCCGATGTGGACGGGCGTCCGGTTGCTGCTGCGGCCACTGCTGCGGCTGCTGCTGCCTGCGCCGCTGCGGACTGCGCTGACGAGACTTGTCGCTGACTGGGCGTGCTGCGCGGTGTGGAGATGGCCTGGTTCCAGGACTGCTGCTGCGGTGTGGGCTGGTATTGGGGCGTCGCCATGGTGTGGTGGCGCGGCGTGGTCATGTTCTGACTGGTCTGGTACGAGGGCGTCATCATGGGAGTCATCATGGGAGTGGTCATGTGCTGCTGAGGAGGCTGGAAATAGACATCGTAGGAAAATTAGTATAGAATACTCAAAGAGTCTTGCCTTAATTGATAGCATTAAAAAACACATAGGAAAAGTACAGGTGTGTTCTGGAAACTGCCACAGTGCTGCTGCTCAGGTGACTGCCTATTGTGGACTGACAAAGGTGTGGCAAGTGGTCAGTCAGGTTTGACCAAGGGAGCAATTGTTAACTATGAATGAACTTGGGGATCAGTTCTTATTTGTCCATACAGTTCAGAGTCAGTATACTACAATTAGGCAATGTCTTTTGTTATGGGGGCTCTTCAATAAGCAAATGAGGCAATGTCTTCTCTCATGGGGAATCTTCAATAGTAAAAAATATTCTTTTGTTATGGGGGCTCTTCACTAAGCAAATGAGTCAATATCTTCTTCAGTTATGTTTATCCACTTATGTTTAACAGCTCCTCAAAAATTGTTGTCAGAGTCAATGACACTTATGACAATAACTTTGAAATCAATACTACTACTACTACTACTACTACCACTACTACTACTACTACTACTACTACTACTACTACTACTAATAATAATAATAGCAATAATAATAATATTTTGCTAGTCTATGGCTAGGATATACAGTATACTGTGTTAATTTTGCTAAAATGAAATAATGTGTTCGGCAGGCAACTGCTTTTGATGCGCAGTTTAATTTTTGCGTACCGGTTTTGAATGACAAGCTATCATGTTGTACACTACTAGCATAGAGATCAGCTGTCCAAATAATGGTGCGCAGTTAAATAAATGCAGACTCGAGTGTTTTGCAAAGTACGCATTAATTGAACTGCTACAATATTAGCATGATATACAGTATTTTGCCAGTCCAAGATTGGTCAGGGACTTAGCCAGGACTCGTCCTACCTGTCTTTTGGACAGGTAGTTTCCTAAAAACCTCCTGTTTGGACAGGCAAAATTTTCTATGATGATTTTTCGATTTTAACTTTCTGGGTGTAATAACCAAATGTTTTCCTAACAAACCATCTTCTAGGACATCGCTGGAGTGTAAATTGCCCTTTTTAACATGCTCAGCTATTAATAGTAGCTGGTATAAGGATTTGAAGCAGATTAGTAGCTAAATCTGGACGGGCAGAAATTTTAAAATTACTGTTTTGGACAGGCATTTTTGAAATCCTGGCTAAGACCCTGATTGGGATAGAAGCAAAATGCCAGCAGACTTACGTTGAAGTTAAAGCCTCCTCTGTAGCCGGTGTTGAAGCTGCCCTGCTGCTGCTGGTTGTTGCTGAACTGCTGAGCGGGCGTGGCCCCCGCGACCTGTGCCAGAGTATTGTAGATGTTGCTGGGGAGCCCGGCCGCCGCGCGCTGTATCGTGGCCGCGTCCACGCTCTGGAGGTTAATGCTGGGTGTGGCGGGGACAGGGTTGACCATCGGAGTGCGCATCGTCTGTGGTGTACCTGTTATCAACATAATAGAACCATTGTCAGAAAACAATTCACTCTGTAATCTACTGTTAACCTATGATATCATACGTTTACTTAAATATAGAGTTTCCTAGTAGCATGAATAGATTAGTACCATGATGCACCAAATGAGATAATATCCTTTTCAACCTCTAAACCAGGTTTAACTTTATTATGAAAACCATGGTGATTGTTTACATATTTGGAACTAAGTTATACAGGTGAACTTGGATATGACGGACCACTGTATGACGGATTTTTGCATATGACGGACGACATGCTTGGTCCCAGTCCGATGCATATCAAGTATTCGTCATATGTATACGACGGATTTTGCATATGACGGACCAATTTTCCTGGTCCCATTGAGTCCGTCATATCCAAGTTCACCTGTAGTTCCATTTCTGAGAAATGATAATCTATCATATATCTTGAAAATTAAGTTGTTTTTTCTTAGACATTGGCAAATATATGAGTTACAGTTCCATTTCTGAGAAATGATAATCAATCATATATCTTGAAAATTAAGTTGCTGTTTTTTCTTAGACATTGGCAAATATGTAATATTTCCTGGAGTAACTCTTACCTGGGATTGGGTCCCTGAAGTGCTCTTTGAACCAGCGTATAAGGCTGCCCATAGACGTGAAGACTTGGCCTCGGTACCGAACGCCATCTGGTGTGACTGTGGTGAACTCGTGGCGCACTTTATTCCGAGGCATGTATGACAATAGAAACTTGCCAGGATACTGAGCGGAGGCACTGAATACATACGGAATCCTGGAAAATGAAATAAATAAATATATATAAATTCAATACTGTATAACATGTAGGACAATAGAAACTTGCCAGGATACTGAGCGGAGGCACTGAATATATACGGAATCCTGGAAAATAAAATAAATAAATATATATAAATTCAATACTGTATAACATGTAGGACAATAGAAACTTGCCAGGATACTGAGCGGAGGCACTGAATATATACGGAATCCTGGAAAATAAAATAAATAAATATCTATAAATTCAATACTGTATAACATGTAGGACAATAGAAACTTGCCAGGATACTGAGCGGAGGCACTGAATATAAAGGAATCCTGGAAAATAAAATAAATAAATATCTATAAATTCAATACTGTATAACATGTAGGACAATAGAAACTTGCCAGGATACTGAGCAGAGGCACTGAATACATATATATATATCTAAAAATTCAATACTGTATAGCTGGGTTTCTTCCAGGTATTTTCCAGAATTTTTGCATCATTTTGTATTGACAAAATTAGCCACCAGCAGCATAAGGTCTAATATGCAGGGCTTGATGCTAACAGTGAACTGCTGGACCCAGGCCATTAAAAATTCCCAAAAACGGCTTCGGGCCAGTAAAAAAAAGACCTGAACTGGTCCTACAGGGACAGTAAACATTTGGGAGCATTCTTGTTAACAAGTTTCCTCTCAAGACTGTCCCTTGATGTTTTGGAAATAAATGAAGATAAAATAAATGAAAAAATAAGTTGTTGGTGAATTTTATGCAATACTTTTTCTAGTTGTGTAAAAGAAAAGTTTGTAGGACCAGTAAAAATTTGGAGGACCAGTAGATCCTAGGTCTTCCTGGTCCCACAAGGGCACTAACATTTTGAGTTTAGCGTTGAGACCTGATATGGTAAATGATTCCATAAATAACACACTCACTTTGAAGGAGCTTTCCTTTTCTCGTCCATGACAATCTTGTCGAGCACTTGTCGCTTTCCCCCCTCCGCCTCTCGGTAGTAACGGTAGTTGAGCAGATCTCTCGCGAACGCCGCCATGGGGTTTATATGTCGAGCGATAATCTCATCCAAATCTTCAAACTCCTGAGAAGAGAAAACAACACGCAGGGAATTACAGACTTGGAAGGAAGGAAGAAATTAATTTTTCCGTCGCTTTCAATAGCTCAGGTCATATCACATTGAGATAGAAACCAAGAAACGGGAATAAAGCCTACTCTTTTTGAATACTGTAGAACACACAATGTACGGGTCTGTTTATATATAGCGTATATAGCGTGTGGTTCCGCTTCGCTATATATAAAAATGCTGTACTTTTTTATTTGTACTTTCTTTATGTTAGCGGCGGCTACCGTCGCTAGCAAAAAGATACGCTATGATGCGAAGACAGCCGCCCACAACGCCACATGTTTATATATAGTGACCAGGCCAACTCACTAATGAGGATCAAACCTCGACTCCAACCTGCAAACAAAAGCTTGGTAGCCAGGCCTCTTAACCGGTAGGCTCAGGCTGATCCCACTCACAGAAATGGAGAAACAATTGCAATTTGAAAATTCATTCAAAAGGTATACTGATACTGAACAGTGAATATTTCAATATATAATAAGAAAATCATGTGTTTAATGTATTTTCAATACACTGGACTAACAAACTAGAGACGACACATACCTCATTGCCAATCCATAATGAAGACCCAATACTGAAGGCATTTTCTTTGCCTTCTTCCCGAATATCCAGATGCGCATGCACTCCTTCTGAGACCTTCCATGTTGCCGTTAGATGGTCCGGACCCTGAAAAAGCGAAGTTTATACAATATTACCATAAATTCTTGGAAATCTAAACCAACCTAGGAATTTTTTATAATTATTTTGCAAAATAATTATTGGAAAATATGGACCACCCTTGATCTATCACTGGTAGCTGTTTTACAAAGTATGGACAGTTATTAGTCTGCTTTGTCAGAATTTTCATAAGACATGAGCCACCCTCAACCCATAATAATTATGATTATTAAAGTGTCCCAAACTACTGAGAATTTATGGTATCTAAATATCTTCCCCGGTAAGGTTTTTCCCTAACTTATTGTATTGAACATACACATTGAGCATTCTGGATCCTGTAACAACAAAGTTTATACAATATTCACTACATTCATTCTGGACTGAAAGCTTTCCATATCTTATATACATCTCCCTGCTCCAACATTTCTCAAGTATTTTTTAGAAAAACCCTCTGGACACAATGATATTAGCAGTGTAGTCAGGGCTCTTTTGGCCTGTACAGGCATCAATGGGTTAACATATACAAGATGATTTTTAAGAAGATTTTCAGAAAGTAGAAGATTCCATGTCGTACTATTAGTTATCCTCTTTGTAAAAAAGGGATAGGGCTGGTGTCTCCGGCGTCATGTGATATGGCTGGCTTCTCGCAGGCACCAGGCCGTATCCCTTTTTTACAAAGAGGGTAACAAATTTATCATCAGCTCACCCCATCCCCCCCCCCCCTCCCCGACATACTTGTATTGTTGGCAATGGGCAAATTTCACAATGGGACCTAATGGGCAAAATCAACATTTTGCAGAGTTGAGACAAAAGGTATTTTCATCTATACAGGACTTAGTGCTTCAAAGAGATTTGCCAATTTTGGATGGCAAACTCGAACGATTTGTCACAAAGAAAATGAAAGTCGAGTCCGACAGACTGTGTAATATAGCAACGGAGATTTTCGTCAGATCTGACCTCGATCGAACGGCAATGATTTCTCATATAAATGTGCAACATACTAACCTAAATCCATCTTAATTACTTTCTGCCATCTTCATTTCCATATATACACCATGCTGGCAGACTATAATGCGCAAATAGTGTCTTAAACACCAGAAAACAATAGCTGACGGCGATAAAAGATTGAGTAATGTCCGCCATTTTTTTTCGGTCGCTAAGGTCCCAAACTTGTAAACTTGAGGTTGTGACATCATAGAAGACTCTGTATTCAGATCCTAACATTGACAATTAAGGAAAAGCAATGTTAGTACTGCAACACAGTCCAGTACACCACAGCAGTTGACCAATCAGCTGCTAGTATCAGAGTGGAGCTGATGATGATACTGGGTATTACGGCAATATTTAGCAAGCACAAATATTCGGGAAATCTTCAGATAAGACATTTGCGTACCTTGCTACTGGGTCGTATGACTACATCTCCCTGTTCCAGTGTCTTCATTATTTTCTCACTCTCATTGTAGCCAATGTTGTGGAACGATGGGTGAGCGATAACCCTCTTTACATACGCTGAAAAAGCAAAACAACAAATCTATTTATCAAAATTCAATATTTTTCTTTTCGTGAGATACAATGTCTCCCTTAAGAACACATTTTTCTTATTCTGACCTTGTAGGATAAAAAAATGCCATAAAATGCACCTTCTCTATTATCACTCACACAATGAAAGACATTTCATCACAGCTACCATTACTCCAGTTTTATGATTATAACTCTAGCAAAGGCTTCACTGCTGCACTACCACCTTTCTTAACTCATCATTATCAGTAGACTGATGTTTCTGTTAGTTGCAAATTTATATACAAAATATGTCATTAATTTGATTTCTTGATCGAAAAACTTGTGCATCTGCTTACTTTGTCTAGCTTTCTGCTTTTTCTTTTCCTCCTCCTTCTTTGTATCTTCCTCCTCCTGGTCATTGTCATAATAATCATCCTTGGTCAGCCTGGAATCATCAATGATATATTCATTACATGAAGGGGAGTCATAAATGCAATTAGTGAAGAAAAGGTTAGAATAAAATTTAGGAAAAATATATCTGAAAATAGGCTACTCAAATTTCTTAAGATATATTCCATAAATAGCACTGCCAAATATCTCAGTACGGCGTTCTACTCGAAATTTCACCAAAAGAGCTTGGAGGGGAGCTGGAAAATATTTCAGCTTGCCCACAAGTATTCTTGCTTGCTCGAAGGGATCATATATCTAACAGCCAGGGTTACCAGGGTCTCTTTATATTGGTGAACATAATTCTAATCAGCACTTGGTTGCAGCAATAGTAGAGTGAGAAAGTACTAAGAGGGAGAACACAGTTGATCACTGCATTACACAAGCAAATATACATGAATAAATCTCTGTTACAGTGATAAATACATTACATCGTTCTCATTAACTAATCACTTTGAGCAGTGGCAACTTGAGCGATGTGAGAAGGAATATTTACAATGGCAAAAACCTATAATATTGTACTAGCATGTGGAGGACAAATACATCATACAGAAGGTAGGCATGCTAGGTATCACCTCTAGTTGACAGAAGCTATGCTGCAAATGTTTGCATTGAAATCAGTTTTCAGGTCATTTTCAAATATTAAAATTACATAAAATATTTCAATGATATATTTTCAATCATGTAAACGTCATACTCACTTCCATGTATTTTCTTTGTCTATGAGATCCGAAGTTTTGCAGGTAAGATCGACTGTAAACTTGTCTATGTCAATTTTCATGATTCTGGAGTGAACCGTCATTCCAATCTGAAAGGACACAAAGGTTAAACATCATGTGAACTTATGACTATTTCACTGCCACAATGCATCAGGGGACTACTATACAAATATTACTTCCCAGTGGGGGTAACATGACAGAATGGATCCCTGAGGGAGGATGGTTTTCTGGAGGGCAAAAAGATGTGAGGTATAATTAAGGAAAATACTGCACACCCTGCATACAAATTCATTTTTATAAATGGACATGCTCTAATCTTACATACATTTTATACTGTATACTGTGTTTATATTGCTGCAGTTTAATTGATAATACTTTGCGCATCCCTGAGTCCGCATTTATAAAACTGCTCACCATCATTTGAGCATTCAATATCAATGTTAGTATCATACAGCACCCTGTAATCCTAGCTTGTCATTACTAACTTGTAAACTGACCATCAAAGGCAGTTGCCTGCCGAGCGCATTATTCAATAAGCGCAAAATCATCACAGTACACAGTAATATATATTTCATTGTAAATAGTAGTAAAAAGGTATTTTACTCACTTAATGGTGGAAAAGACCTGAATAAATGAATATATTGATGAAAAGATAAATGAATGTGTATAAAAGAAAGATTTAAGAAAATTTTATGTATAGATGTTGATTTTACCTGTACTCTCTCCTCTGGATTGGTCACTTTTTTGTCGCTGAGGAATTTTGTATGAATGAAGCCGTTAACACCATTGTCCAGTGATGTCCTTACACCTATCGCCTGACCGGGGCAACCACCCGCATCGAAGTGATTCCACACCTACAAATGGATATGAAACATTAGAATTTTCATAGATCATCAATAATAAAGGTTGTCCAGGAATGTCACACCTAAAGCCTGACCAGGGCAACCACCAGATCACAGATCATCAATAATTAAGGTTTTTCAAAGATGCCCTTACACCTAAAGTCAACGTCGAAATGATTCCACATCTAATAACAGATATAGAACATTGAACCTATATAGGGATGGATACCTCAGGGAAAGAAACCATATGGTACGGTATCAGTACCAATGAAATGGTACAGTATTTTAACAGTACTTAATTGCATTATTATCAAATGAATAGTCCAAAAACAGGGTGCCCAAAATTGACAGTTATAAAATGTTTTGGCGTCCTATTTTTCAGGGAAATCACAATATACTGAGATAATGACTTTAAACATGTGTTAACTTATTGAAATAAGGCATAATATCCTCATACAAGGTCATGCATATTATATTGAGGGGATTATTTGGTACATACCTCACTTAGTTCTGGGAAGTCCTCTTTCTGACAGAAGGGGCACTGCCAGAGGCCGGTGGCGTCTATCCTGACAGGGTTGGCCTGGTCCAGCTGCTCCCCCTGTGGGCGTCGCCTGGCGATGTTCCTCACAGTACACGTCACCATCTTACCTGTGGAAAACAACAAGATGCTCATTAAATATTGCAGTGTAAATCCTCATCATAAAACTGGGTGCCAACTGGTTTCATATTAACCAAGATATATTGATTTCTTAGTAATAGTATCTTAGAGTTTAGCCCTTATAGTCAGGAAGCAATATCTGAAAATGTGACGCTAGCTTACATTTTGTGTTAAAAGTCGGCAACATGTCTTTTTAACCTAATTTGGGGGTGCTGATTTCAAAAAACCATGTTGCCGAAACGGGAAATGTTTCCTTGACACTTTTTTGGGGCATTTTCCTTCAAAATTGGCCAAAAACATGCGTTTTCTGTAATATAAACCTA
Organism: Maea johnstoni; assembly: GCA_963942565.1. Classification (NCBI taxonomy): domain Eukaryota; kingdom Metazoa; phylum Annelida; class Polychaeta; order Spionida; family Magelonidae; genus Maea; species Maea johnstoni. The sequence continues at coordinate 9,350,972 of OZ012691.1, read as the reverse complement.
AACACACACCTCGTGCAGAATAGAAACTTCAAACTTGGTACACTTACACACTGACAGATGCTGAGCAGCACTTTGCAAAAGAAAGTGTGAGAATGCACCATGAAGCTTGTTTTTGGGGCATTTGTACCAAAAATCACCAAAAAACGCACATTTTTGTAATTTCCATTGTGATGAATTTAAACACTGCACACCAGTTAGCAAACTTCATCTGTCTATTTATTTACAAAAGAATATTAAATATATGAATATGTTGCTCACTCTAGATAAAGTTTGAGAATGCAAACTTAGGGAATTTTTAAGGTGAAAACTGGTAAAAATTTCAAAAAATGCTTTTTTTGTATTTTCTCTTATAAGATCATTATGGATTTCACAAATTGCATGGACTTTGGTATGAGTATAACTGTAATGTTGCTTATTATGTATGCTCTTAAAATTTAATTCTAGGTAATACAGCATTATTGTCTTCATGATATGTTGGATAATCTCTGCAAAAAACATGCATTTTTAGGAATTTGCCTTAATATAGTTATTAATGGCTTCCAACCTCATACATTCTACATGAATATGTAAAATATGTAAAATACTAGATTATTTGTTCATTAGTTTGTCATATCATATGCTTCTACTTTAACATTCCTGCAGTTCTCTAGTGCGACACATTTGCAAGCTGCTGTGCAATCAACGACTTTTGCACGTCCATCTACATTTCTGATTTTGGGGAAAATTTGCAGGATTTGCAAATGTATCCAGTTGTGCACTGATAGCTTGTAAGTTCAATGTATACTTTCAATCATGAGCTGTAGGCAGATTTTCCCATCTGATAGCTCCCATCCATACTGGAAAAGATTAGGTAGTATGGAAGCTGGTTCAGCTGCCTGTTTTCATATCAAGGCATGCAGGGTAAGGGCATACCACCGTAATTGGTCCGCAGACCTCAGATTTTCAAAATAGATATATAATTTTCATTCATTTTGATTTAAAAAGAACACATTCTAAGGTTCATAAATCTAAGTTAATCCACTATTTAGTATAGGGTATAAGATCATTGGTGCAGATTTATAGCTGAGACGTAAGTGTTTGTTGCAAAAGCTGAGGTCGCCAAGGCCGAAGCTTTGCAACAAACACCCACGGCGAGGCTATAAATCTGCACCAATGCTCAGTGGCAGGTCTTAATGGCTATTATAGCGAGTTTGAGTGATAAAAAATTGAAACAACTCTGATAACTGATAATGACACAAAAATCATGTTTTCTAGTAGTTGCTGAACATGGATTTGGTCCCTGCTCAGGAGCCTCAGTCTGGATTTGGTTCCGGCTCAGGAGCCTTAGTCTGGCTCACTGCTGTAAATCGGGACCACTTTAAAGCCACAGAAACAGCTTCTCACTGAACATAACTACATGTTTTCCAAGCCTAGGTATTTTCATAGCAATGCGCTATAATATTCAACAAGGTGCGAATGGAACATTTGAAAAAATGAGATATTTCAACTATGTTTGCATATTTTTACTAATCACTTTAAGGTGGCCGTAAACGTTTCGTCCTCAGGGAAGGCCTGTTTTGAGATATATCTATTATGTTAATGAACCGGGTCTTACCCTCCATATGAAAAAAACTCCATACCTCTACCCCACTCCAAACTCCATGAATTGTGAAATTTGTTTGTGTGACAGCTGAGAATCAGAGAGCCATGCTGCAATGTTTTGGTCATGTGATTAATTAGCTGATAAGCCCCCCCCCCCCCCCCCCCACCTGCCAAGTGAAGATGAGGCAGGAAATGGAATGGCATCACAGATAATGATGTTTTGATTAATTCAAAAATAGTGTATTGGGGGTTAGTCTTAATCAAAATGTGGCTCCGGCTGTCTGAGAAAAACAGGAAACATACCAGTTTTTGGGCAACAGGTAATACAATGTGTGTATTTGATGGGAAAACTTGGGCTTTGAACGCTGAGTAATTCCTTCTCATACCTCCAGCTTGAACAGACACTCCATGCTCTTTGGGTAATTAACAATACTAAAATGGGACAATCACACCCATATAAGTACAATTACATCCATATAATTCAGCTATCAACTAATTGAAGCCTGGATTGTATTTTTCACAACGATGTTGTCAGTCAGTTAGAGAAACAAAAAAGATTGGAATTACAGGTGAACAATTGGGTTAGGTGATTGATTAGCACTGTGGCTTCAGTTCTGTGGAAATAGATACAGGTATCTGTGTTGTGTCAATTGGACATAATCCCCTCAGGTCTCCGCTCAGTGTGTAGTGTCACACATAATACCCTCAAGTATTGTGGGAGTTGAGAGGAAGTACCAAACAATTGGGCTTACTTCTGTCTGGGTAGAAAAGGTCATTTGCCCTGAACACTTCAAGCAGTAAAGACACACGAATATATTGTGTGGGACCTTAAGGAAAGTGCCCATTCTTCTGTAAACTATCTTGGATTATAAGTTGCTCATCTAAGAAACTATGCAGCTATCTGATTCAGGATTATTCAACTTGGATCACTGGATTGTCTCTAGGGTAGAAGCAGATACAGCAAAATAGGTTTGTGAAATTATTTTACTTCATGACTCCATAGCATTAAGTTATTCTCAATAGCAGCACCCACATAAACAGATAGATTAATTTACTCAGGTACCAAGTGGAATATTGAAAGAGGTACATATCCCCTTCAACGAATAAGGCCCAAAATATGAACAAAAACAAGCCACTTTGTTAGAAAACTATGCTTGTGATTATGTGATAGCTTCAAAGTATTAAGCTTTTGGCCCTGCAAAATGCTTATTTTAGATAAATGATAAAGTATTTCAAGCTTTTATTTGCAAAATCAGTAAACTTGCAGTCAAATAGGCTGCTGGCATAACAAACTGGATAGCCGAAAATTGATTTTGATGGCACAGTTCTTTGAATGATTAAGAAATCTAGAACTATGATGGATTACATTAGCATGCAAACAAGATTCCAGGGTGAGGTCACATGATGCCCATATATGGAAGGGACTCAAAATTAGCATACTAACTATTTTGACAGGCTACAGGCAGTTGCAGACATGTGCTTATTTATACTTATTTTTGAGGTAATTCAGAAGAAGAAAATGTTGACAGTTGTGAAATACAATGGAAGGTTACTTTATCTTTCCACTTGGACTAAAATAAACACATTAAAGTAGTAGCAAGTTATTGCACAGTTACAATTATTGTGTAAAACGCAAAACTGCCATTTTCTCAGCTTAGATTTCTATAGTTTTACTCTCACGGCTGACGTGAATTTAGACACAAATCTTAATCAATTAGCTTCAAACTTTGCATATAGATTCTAAAACATGTTCTCTACAAATCTAGACGGGGATATTGCAATATCTTATCTGGTTAATTTTTTATAGTGAGTCAAAAATCAAGAAACCAAAAAAGCATTTTTTTCCTAAATTGTTGTTAGATAAATGGCCATAAAAAAGTTAGGGGCCATTTTTTACAAAACCCCCGTCTAGATTTGTAGAGACAACAGTTTTTTTCAATGTTTTAAAAAATCAGGTTATTATCTTAGATCCTGCTCTAAGATTTGCGTCAGCCGTGACATATGTACTGAAAATTGATTAGTCAAAGTTTTGACCCCAATTTCTTCAAAATATTTGGAGCACATACAACTAATCCATATCCTATGTATTCCTTAGAATCTCAGCTTTCTAAAAATATATAGTTTGCTAGGGGTTTAGTGTACAAATAATGAGAAATCAGCCATTATTTGAGGGAAAGTCTGCTCTCCACGGGAAACGTTTACAGCCACCTTAATAGACATGATAATTTATCACTATGTTATTGATTAATTATGAAAAAAGAGATCATTTATTTCCAAAGCATACTTTAATGGCTTGTCCTAGATGCAGATGCCCTGTTTGCACCCTTTTAACTTCAAAAGGTTTTGATTTTTCCAAAAACTAGGCATGCTATTTCAAAATCAATACAGGATATCCTCCTACCCATTTGACTATATACTACATTATGAGTTATTGGAAATATATATCAAGTTCATATCTAGCAGGGAATAACAACTTCTTAAAAGGTTGCAAACAGGACAGTATGGTTACTCATGGGACACTATGGATTTTATTTCCATACCTGGAACTCTCTCTTTATCAGGAAAATCATGTTATATTTGTATGCCATTATCTGAGTATATAAGCTGGAAATGAAATTGATATTTCAGTAAATATTATTAGTTTTACTCCACTTTGGGCCTCATGACTATTTAGGAGGTGCTAAACCCCTGTTTACCTACTTTGGGACACTTAATTGCCTCACTAGTGAAACTGACATGCCATTAGTGTATATACCCTGAACTCTGAGATTGTTATGACATGCACAGTCTATAATGCACTTCTACCCAAATACCTATTATAGTAAGGGTTCTGGTTGAGTAATATATCTTGACACTTCCCTTCTCCTAGGTCTGACACCAGCTTATGTTTACATATACCTCAAATGAAGGAACTTCAATTTCTACCATAAGTGATTGAATAAATGCCAGACCCATTAATGCCTAAAAGAGTTCCTCTAGACATTCATGTCTAGATCTATGATAATGATGTAAATATCTTAGGGATTCAGGCTACTTTTGGGCTAACTAGGTACTTAATTCTGTGTAAAGATGCAATAAATGCTTACTGTAGAGTGATATGACAGCTACAAAGGATAAAGAGTAGCTTTCTCATTATAGTATATGTTTTATTAGACTGACTCTTAGTTTATTGAAAATGAAGTGGAAATTATCTTGATTTCATACTGCATTTCATATGAGAAAGGTCACAACCCACAAGAACCACCCCAGTCTTCACAACATCCCAACATGCTCGGTAAACAACACCTTTTATGTATCATGTATTTTGAAAGCTTAGCTCAGGCCCCTTCTATAACTAGAACTCAAATCTTAATTTGTATCAGCATAATAGATATGGTATTCATGCTGCTTGTCTTGGTATATAAACCTTATCTGGTTGTTATAGGCATATTCCTGTTGATTTTTTGACACAAAAGCTTGTTTTTCTTCATGGGACAAGTGTCCCATTCACACCTGTTCTGTTCCAAATCGATTCCACACGATACATATAAAAAATTCTCTTTCATAAAGCATGTTTCCGGAAAACAAAGATAGTCATGTTGTTACCAAGTATTTTAGTGATCTTGTCATGCTACTTCTGCAGGTGCGGTGTTGGTAACAGAGCAGAGATTTTGAAGTTAGCAAATATTTAAAATCCTATGTCGCAAAGTTGTCCCTTTCTTGATCAGGTTGAGCAGTTTTTCTGCACCTGGTAGGGTTTCCTTTATTTGCTGTCCTGTGACAAAGCAAGGGAGATACTTTTCCTGAGATCAAAAGCAGCAAAGAGCCCACCTCCTACATCAGATGCACTACACCTACTCACTTTGATTATGAACACTGCCTTGATATGGAAATAGGTAACTGAACCAGCTCCCATACTACCTAACCTCTACCAGTTTGGATTTAAGCTATTGGATCATGACTTTCTTGAATAAACCTCCCATTCCTGAAGAATGCATTTTTGAACTTATAAGCTTTCAATGTACAACTGGATGCAATTGCAAATCCCACAAATGTCGCCAAAAAATCAAAAATGCAGATGGACCTGCAACAGTCTTCCATTGCGCAGCAGCTTACAAATGTGCCAAAATAGAGAACTGCAGGCACATTGAAGTAGAAACACATGATGTGACAAGCTAATGAACACAAAAGCTGGTATTTTACATGAGACATTATATTCATGTAGAATGTAAGTGATTCAAAACCATAATTAACAATATTAAGGCAAATTCCTAATATTACAGGTTTTTGGCAGAAATTGTCTAAAATATCCCGAAGACAATAATGCTGTATTACCTAGAATTAAATTTTAAGAGCATACCTAATATGCAACATTACAGTTATACTCATGCCAAATTCCATGTGTTTGATGAAATCCATTATATTATGATTTTATGAAAGAAAATACAAAAAAAAGCATTTTTTGACATTTTTACCAGTTTTCACCTTAAAAATTCCCTAAGTTTGCATTCTCAAACTTTATCTAGAGTGAGCAACATATTCATATGTTTAATATTACTTTGTAAATGAATAGACAAATGAAGTTTGCTAACTGGTGTGCAGTGTTTAAATTCATCACAATGGAAATTACAAAAATGTGCGTTTTTTGGTGATTTTTGGTACAAATGCCCCAAAAACAAGCACCTATGGTGCATTCTCACACTTTTCTTTGCAAAGTGCTGCTCAGCATCTGTCAGTGTGTAAGTGTACCAAGGTTGAAGTTTCTATTCTGCACGAGGTGTGTGTTTAGGTTTATATTACAGAAAACGCATTTTTTGGCCAATTTTGAAGGAAAATGCCCCAAAAAAGTGTCAAGGAAACATTTCCCGTTTCGGCAACATGGTTTTTTGAAATCAGCACCCCCAAATTAGGTTAGAAAGACATGTTGCCGACTTTTAACACAAAATGTAAGCTAGAGTGATTTCTAGCTTGAATTCTGGATTCTGCTTCCTGACTATTACAATGCTGAGGATATTTTCATCCACACCACAAGATTTTGAAAACCATCAAAAACCTTGGTGGCTAAATTGGCCAATACAAAATGATGAAAAAATACTGAAACCGTGGCACATGGGTACTCATCTGAGTACTCTGCGAGACCTATCCTATGAATACCAATAAGACAGGGTTAGATGGTTTTCAAAAACTTTAATACAGTAAATACAGTATTAGAACCTCAGTAGTTTAAGCGGCACATACCAATATAGAAAGTTTGTGGTGTCTCCTTCGTCTCCATGTTGAATTTTTCCTCGTTTGACGGTGATCTGTACGGCTGACGCAGATCTTTATAGCGCACGTTAAGCTCCGCACGGATATCATACAGGGTTGTGCGCTTATTACCATAGCCCTGGAATAACAAGAAAATACTTAAATTGAAGTTGAGACTCATCATTGCATACAACACATTTGACAACTTGGGTAGATATTTTGCTGAAAACACAGATAACATATTGAGGCTTTATTCAACATTATTCTGGAATAATATGGTCATGCATGAACTGAACATGAACTAACTCTTTCTAATTTTGAACATTCCACATTTTTTTCTAGTTTTTTATGTGCTTTCCTTGCCATCTAACATATTATTTCCTAAACCAAGGAACCAAATACAAAACTGTGTTTATACTGACAATGAGAGAAAAAAAATTTCCACCTAATAAGTTACGGATATTGTCTTAAACAAAGCATAGATGTGAACAAAAACTATACCTGTCGTTCCAACTCTTCAGCAAAAGCGTCGAGATCGAGATCTTTGAGTCTCTCGGGGCTTTCCAGGATTTCCTCCAGGGCGCTAGAGGGATTGGCGTCCGCCGCCGTGTCATCGTACTCCAGGGCATCCACGGCCATCTTACGCGCCCACTCATAGGTCTCAGGGTGCACACGCGAACCATCTAGCACCTCTACGTAGGACTCAGTACTGAAATATAGTTACATAATGCTTAGAATACATTGGCCATCTTACGCGCCCACTCATAGGTCTCAGGGTGCACACGCGACCCATCTAGCACCTCTACGTACGACTCAGTACTGAAATATAGTCACATCATCCTTAGAACCACTACCTACAACCACTACTGGAATATAAAGCTCACAGGGTCTGACAATAACCAGAAAACTCTACAAGCCTGGTAGGGCTAGTGGCATATGGAATATACTAGCCCTACTCCAACCTGTACTGGCCCTACCTGAAAATCCAAATAATCATTAAAACTTGACCCTTTTTATTATCTAAATATGCAAGAAAATATGCTATTAATCTAAATCTTCCTAAAGGCACCAACCAAAATTTCAACATGTCAAATAATCAATCTTATCATGACTGGTAAATTTGTACTAGTCTGGTAGGGCTACAAGGGTTAGTAATTTTCTAGCCCTACCGGCCCCTTTTCACATTTTTACTAGTCCAGACTAGTAGGGCTACCTTGTACGTCGAACACTGGCTCACAGCACCCAAAAGCAGCAAGTATTTTCAACTCAAAAAACAACTTCTATAGGAACTCTCTAAGGATTATAAGAAAAAATAAAGTGAATAAAATATCTTTTTTTTATTACAACCATTGGGCCACCTTATCTATTTTGCAAAATAATTGATGAGAAATTTTGACCACCCTTGATCTAACACCAGTTGCCATTTTACAAGATATGTACCTTGCAGTAAATCTTGCTTATACAACAATTAAGAATTTCCAGAAAATATGGGCCACCCCAACCTATAAAAATTCTCATTACTAAAATGTGTCCCAGATGTCCCTGAATTTACGTTAGTTGACTCACCTATCTCCCAGGGAATTGGTGTCAATCTTAATGAAGCCTGAACAGTTGATGAAGACTTTTGGTCCCATGTGACACAGAGTGACGAGCTGTGTTCTGTTCTCCAGACGCGTGTTATTTTGCTTCAGAACCTGAAATCAACACAAAACCAACATACTTCAGTAACTGAAATCAACACGAAACCAACATACTTCAGCACCTGAAATCAACACAAAACCAACATACTCAGCATTCCAGAGTAACAGCAATTCTTATGACATTCACACATAGAGTTTCTCTAATACTTTTAATAAAAAAAACTCGGGAATAAAGAAAAAGTTCACAAAATATTTGATGGACAAGTGATGTTTGTCTGTCTTTTTATCGCAATATGATACAATATCAATATTTCCTAAATGATAAGATACCTTTTTAACGCTACTGCCTGCCTCCCAGAGACCCACTCTTGTTAAATTTACCACTCCCAACTTCGGTAATTTCGGCAATAAATAACAAAGTTTCTTCTTATGGAGACATATAGGTCACATTTAAGTCGCTTTTATAAAAATTCAAAATCTTTACATTACAATACTTATCTTTTTCAATATGGTACTTTTTCCCAGGCGATATTGGTATTTGGTATTGTATGGAGTAATGGTACCTATCCCTAGTTATAAAACACTTTTGCCTACCTTCAATAAGCTATTTCCCTTCCTGGGTCCGAGGCCGCAGACAAACTGTACCAGCGGGGCAGTGTGGGAGTGGGCGATGCACTTATTGACATCAACGCCAACCTCGTTCACCCTGTTCACGAACTCCAGGTTCAGGGCAACCAGAAGCTCCTCTTTCGGGACCTGGTCCTAGAATAATAGAGAAACAAGACCATTATCAACACATTCATACCAACTCCTTCTTCGCGACCTTGTTCTACGGATGACAGACACAATGCCAAGAGAAACATGACCCTTTCTCTGTTATTTATATATATATATATATATATATATATATATATATATATATATATATATATATATATATATATATATATACATATATATACATATATATACATATATATACATATATATACATATATATATATATATATATATATATATATAGACATATATATATACATATATATATATATATACATATATATATACATATATATATATATATATATATATATATATATATATATATATATATATATATATATATATATATATATATATATATATATATATATATATACATATATATAAAAGAATGATGAGCTTACCTGCAGGGGGTGATATCGTATACACAATATATCTTCATCAGGACCGCACAGCTGTGAGAACTCTACAAGAGGATCTTGGATTCGGCGCGCTATAGAAATGGCATTCCTCAGTATCCCAGGGTATTCACGGAAATCACTCTGAAACAAACATAAGAAACATGAATGAATGTCTTTAACAGCAAAGGTTATTCATTACCATAAACCAGTTTTTCTGATTTAATTAGGTTAAGCACCAATACAGTGTTACGAGATAAACTGATACTGCTAATTTTCTAAAAATGAAGAAATAAACTGATACTTTGTGTATTCAAATTATCCTACTAACTATCATAGTTTAAGAAATCACTTTGCAGGGAGGGGACCTCAGGGGGGGTGAGGGGTCGTGGTGGCGGCTCTTAAGACATTAACACTCAGAGTGTTTCTAGAAGGTATCGTCTGATACTCTCATACTTTTGATAATAACTTTTGAATAAAGCGAAAGTTCACAAAATATTTGAAGGAGAGTTGTTGTTTGGCTCCTGATCAACATTTCTCCTTTAAATGTTTTCAAGAAAATGCTTTTGTAAGTAAAATATCGCCAAAATGGTCAGGCCTCTTTTGGCCGCTCTGAGTGTAAATGGGTTAAGCATGGATGGGTCAAATTTAACACATTTTCAAAGAGGTTTTCGTAACAAATAGTGCTGCCATCCAGTCTTAGCCAGGATTTTGCAAGTGGATGCCCAAAATGGGGTATCATAAAGTTTTCTAAGGGAGACCATCATATTTTTAATTTACAACCATAAGGATGCATTTTCTCATTAAGAAGTTGAATGATAACTTTAAATAATGACCTAGCATCCACATTGAACTGAAAATTTCAAAATCATTTGCTTGAAATTGGCATTTCTAGAAATTCATCACAAATAAAATTTGGATGTCCTAATGTGTGAATTTCTTTAGAGTTTGGGTGTCCAAATGACACTTAGATACCCTGATGGCTAAGACACTGCGGTTAATTTTCTGAAAATGAACAAATAAATTAATACTTCGTGAATTCAAATTATAATCCTCAAAACTATCATAGTTTCAGCCATCATTTTGCAGTGGGGACTCAAACTCAACACATTTCTAACGAGGTTCTTGAAAGAAACAGTGCTGCCACCTACCTCTGACTTCTTGGAATTCTGGTAAATAGTGGCGAGTTCCGTGTCGATCATTTCTACACCAATAGCAGGGATCTGTTGATCCTCCTCTAGCTCCCGGACAATATCCTTCAAGTCTTCCAGGACCCGCTCACCCATTCTGAAATCAGCAGCAGCGGAAACCGTGGTCAAGTGGCCATTAGATGATTGCCCTTACGTACAATCGTCCATGATGGGATTAATCCTGCAGCTGTCAATTGGCTATACAGCTGGTAATTTGACTGGGCATATTCCGTGGACACTGATTATGGCTGTACCCCTTTATTCTACCGTTAACCATATATATTTCAATTCCTAGTACCAAATATATTTTATGCTACCATATACATATATGTTTATATCATGCTATAAGATTTTATCACTATCATATATTTTATTGTTAATACTTATTTTTACACTATATATATAAAACCTTATTACATAAGAGACTTAATGGAGAGCAATGATCTTTGTTTACATAATAGGCAACAACAGACATTCAGAACTAACTTACCATGCCAGGCAAGCAGTCAATAAATTTTGACTTGCCCGACATCATTTTTGACTTGCCCGAAATAAGTTATAATGTATGCTAGATAAGCATGTATTGTTTATCATGGATTTAATGATTTCTTTTCAGTTTTGTTGCATTGTTTGCATATTTCTGTGTATTTGGGCCATTTACCATAAAATATCCGTTGAGTGTTCAGAAAATCTGCTTGCCCATATGGGCAAGTGAAAACTAAAATGTACTTGCCCGAAAGCCCTATTATTCGCAGAAGGATCTTCCTCTAGGCATGAATTATGTGCAGGGTTCGACTTTCCCAGGGGCCCAGGGGCATATGCCCCTAGATTTTGCTGTGGGCCCCTAGATTTTTCAGTCTAGGGGCCCAAAATAGTATGAAAAATAACCAGAAATCCTGTTTTTGACCACTGATTTTTATCGAAAGACCTTTCCAGGCCCCTAGTCTGAAATCTAAGTGTCAAACCCTGATGTGTTACAAAATCCCACCTACCTATCAAATGCTGTAACGGCTATGACGTGAGGTTTCTTGTTGAGGATGAACTCTCGGATTTTCTCAATCTCATCTAGTTTCTGTTCCTTTTCGTTCGCATTATAGGCATTCTTCCGCTTCATCAAGTCTGGTAGACGGAGGAAGTCCTGAACATCTCCCTCTCCATCCACAATCACAGCAAAGGAACATGTGTCGCCAGCCTTATTATCCCTGTAAAGAAAGACGCATGAGGACACAGGGACCGACGATAATTTTTGAAGGCACTTGCCCATTCGGGCAGGGCAACCCCAAGTTTTGCTTGCCCGAAAAAAAATTCAACTTTCCCCCAAAAATGTTATTTTGCACTTTGTTCATTATTAACACAGTGAAATCCTATCTTGGATGCCTGTTTAGCATTTTTATGAGAATAAACTCTATAGAGGCTTACAATTTAGGGCATTGTTTTGCCGAAATAACGATGATAATCTTGGTCTAACTTTTGTATGGGGTTTTAAAGTGGGAATATTGACTTGCCTGTTCGGGCTTTTAGATTAAGCCATGAACTTGCCCGAAACCATGTTTTTTACTGTCGAACTTGCCCCGGGCAATAGGGCAAGCCTTAGCGTCGTACCCTGGGACAGGGACTTAGCCAGGACACGTCCTGCCTATCTTTTGGACAGGCAAAGACTTCTAGGAAGAATTTAAAGTTTTGACTTTTTATGGGTAATAGCCAAATATTTTCCTTACAAACTATCTTCTAGGACATGGCTCAAGTATAAATTGACCTCATTGACAAAATAGGCTATTACATGTAGTTGGTATAAGGATCTGAAGTAGAATAGTAGCTAAATCTGGACGGGCCGAAATTTTGGAATTGCATTTTTGGACAGGCATTTTTAAAATGCTAGCTAATACCCTGAATGAGGATCAGGGTCTTAGCCAAGGTTTCAAAAATGCCTGTCCAATACAGCAATTCCATAACTTCTGCCCGTCCAGATCTAGATATTAATCTACTTCATATCTTTATACCAACTACATGTAATAGCCTATTGTGTCAAAAAGGGCAGTTTATATTTCAGCCATGTCTTAGTTTGTTAGGAAAATATTTGGTTACTACCCCCGAGAAGTCAAAATTCAAAATGCTTCATAGAAAATTTTGCCATTTAAAAAGACAGGATGGACAGGTCCTGGCCAAGTCCATGATGGGGATCTTGGGTCTCTTGGTCTGAATCTAGAAACTGGATGCCCAAAGTTGGCAATTTTAGAATTCTTGGGCATGTTATCTTTCAAGGAAGACCCTTATATATTTAGATAATATCAGTTATTTGTATTTGATTAAAAAGAACAAATGACTGAAACCCTAGCAAATGGGTTCTCATCTGAGAGTACTCAGTGAGAGCTTTCCAATGAATACCAACATGACCAGGTTCAGATGGTTTGGACGAAAGTAGCCTCAGCATTGGAAGGGTAAAGTTGAGGTGTTCCGTACCTTACGTTGGAGTATGCGACGCCCATGACCCGGAGTCCGTCGGAGCCCTCCATGTAGTCCTCATCGTCCTCCATCTGCTGATCCACCTGATACGGCGCCACCGTCAGCCACTTCCGTAAACGGCAGCAACACATCTACAAAGACAATTTTGTATTCATGTTGAACACAACTTAGTCTTAAACCAACATGTTTTATGGGGGGAAATGGATACATACAATCTTTTAAAAAATACTTATAAATAAAGCATTTACTGTAGAACACAAAATGTACGCGTCTGTTTATATATAGCGTACATAGCGTGTGGTTCCGCTTCGCTATATATAAAAACGCTGTACTTTTTTTCTTTACTTTGGCGCTGTCATTTTTTGTCACTTTTTCTGCAACATTGCGGCTAAGTCTATGTTTGAAGATGGTAGGCCTGAAAGGGTTGTCAATGAGTGTTTACCTTTATTATTCCTTCGTAAGACCTCCTCTAAGAGCTTAGAGCGGAGTTCCTTGATGAAGTGTGGGTAGAGGACGTTCTCCAGGGCTCGCTCTAACACTAGCGCCCTCTACTGAGACCCTGACTGAGAGCTTACCTTTATTATTCCTTCATGAGCCTCCTCCAGTAGCTTAGAGCGTAGCTCCTTGATGAAGTGTGGGTAGAGGACGTTTTGCAGCGCCCTCTACTGAGACCCTGATTGAGAGCTTACCTTTATTATTCCTTCATGAGCCTCCTCCAGTAGCTTAGAGCGGAGCTCCTTGATGAAGTGTGGGTAGAGGACGTTCTCAAGTGCCCGCTCCAGCACTAGCGCCCTCTGGGTGTTCCACTCCTGCACCTGACGACTGAACTCGTCCTAGAAAAACACAAAACAGTAATCATCACCTGCATGTCCCATCCCTCAAACAGACATTTAGATAAATATGAACAGGAATGCTTGATTAACTAACCTAGGAAACAGAAAGCAGGGAGCTCTCAGAAGTCACCATCCATGTACTGTATAACTGGTATTTTTTACAGGCATTTAATTTTTTGCTATTTTCACACTTCCCATGATAGCGCAAAAATAACATCCTTCAAATAAATATGAAATAAATATAAAGTTTATTTGAGTTCTCAGCAATCCCAACATGCATGTTCTATCCATGCACTGCATATCTGGTATTTTTTACAGGCATTTAATTTTCGGTATTTTCGCGCTACCCGCGATAGCGCCAGAATAGCATCCTTCAAATAAATATCAAATAAATATAGAGTTTTCGCAAAAGTGTCATGCCCTGCAGTTTTTTTGCATCATTTTGTATTGGCCAAATTAGCCACCAGCAGAATAAGGGTTAATAAAGGGTGAGCAGGTAGAGGAAGGATACCTTTTGATAGAGGGGTTTGATCTCCTCGTAGTAGGGTACGATCCCGGAGCCCTCGGGTTCGTCTATGTGTATCCTGATGGTCAGCATGCCCTCCTCCTCGGCAGTGGTCAGGCGCAGGAACTGGTCATCCAGCAGGTCACCCACAGGCTTGCTCTTTAAGTACTTGTACTGGTAACATGGGTGGTCCTCATTGATCAGCTAAAAAATAATTCAAAGGTGATGACAGTCATTCACATAACCAGCTTAACCCATTCATACTCAGAGGTTCTCTAGAAAATATTGTCTGCTACTTTCATAATTTCGGAAACAATTTGGGAATAAAGCAAAAGTTCACAAAATATTTGAAGGAGAGTTGTAGTTTAACTTCTGGTTAACATTTCTCCTTCAAATATTTTCCAAAAAGTGCTTTTGTTAGAAAAATATTTCCAAAATTGTCAGGCCTGTTTTGGCCGTTCTGAGTGTTAATGGGTTAAATCTTGTAATAAATTTGGATTTGAAATTTGGTCTCTTTTTTTGCCATATTGCGGCTAAAGTTGTGACTATCCAGTTGTAACTGGTGGAGGAAACCGGAGTACCCGGCGAAAACCACCGCCTAACCCCAAGTCACTGGCAACATTTCAACATGCCTAAGGTGGGATTCGAACGGGGACAGTGGTGAGAGTTATAGTAGGAAAAATATCTTAACCCATTAATACTCACAGCGGCCAAAACCAGCCTGACAATTCTAAAGAAAACTTTCAGGTTTTGGCACAATTGGCAAAATATTTGAAGGAGAAATGATGATCAGAATATTACCAACAACTCTCCTTCAAATATTTTGTAAAATAATTTCCAATTCAAAAGTTATTGTCAAAAGTATCATCGCTCCAGACGACAATTTCCGAATGAAGCCTTAAGCATTAATGGGTTAAGGAGAAATGTGTATTAGAAATTTTCTGAGTGCTGTTTTGGATATGCATCTTTAAAATCCTAGCTAAGACCCTGATCACGACCTTCTGCTATCCAAGGACTAAGGTGTAGATACTGGAGATAGGGGATTAAATTCCTATCGTACCTTCATTCCTTTAGTTGTTGGTTTGACGGAGATCTTGGCCCTCTCATAGTAGGTCTCTCTGACGCAGCGCCGCACCATGGGGTCGTGAGCTATCTGCATCGCCACCATGTGACGCCCTCCCTCCATAACCTCTTCTACTGTTGAGAATTGCCTGTAATAATAATAATAATAATAATAATAATAATAATAATAATAATAATAATAATAATAATAATAATCATTTCATTGACCACACTAAAAAGCATGAAAATTATTACATTGAGATCAACACAGATAAATCAGGAAACGAATGATAAATGATCACATCACATAGAACATAAACTACATCAAAAATAAGAAATGATAATCATTTCATTATCCAACAAAGTATATTTTCATGTAAAGTCCATGTACAATTATACATAAGGGTCATGAGCAATCTGCATGTCTACCATGTGACGTGGTCCCTCTATTACCTCCTCTACCGTATAGAAATGACTGTAAGAAATGAACAAATGAGATGACACAAACATTGTATTGAAATATATCTTTTAAGTCTACTAAGTTCGTACTCACCGGGATACGTACTCCTGAGCCAACTCCAAAGGCTCAGATGGGTACTGCTCAACCTCATTCTTCTGGTAGTTATCCCTCAAGTTCACTGCAAACTCCTCTGGGGTTAGCCCAAACCTCTTGGCCATCTCGGCTGAAAAGCAAAGCACATTTTCATTATATTAACCCTTTCAATGCTGACGCTACTTTTTGTCCAAAGCACAAGGAGGCAGACTTCTTGGAATCTATCTAAACCCTGTCATATTGGTATTCATTGGAAAGCTCTCAATGAGTACTCTCAGATGAGTACCCATATGCCAGGGTTTCAGTCATTTTTCAGGTTTTTTGCATCATTTTGTAATAGCAAAATTAGTCACCAGCAGCATAAGGGTTAACATTTATTTTCATTTAATCATCTCTATTGCTTTAAATCATAACTTCAAGGTCATTTATCACATCGTCTCATTTTTGTCAGGTTTTATTTATAAGTGGAATTGGAACACCTCACAACCAGGGCAAACGTGTTCACATTAGGTCTTCACATCTCAAAGGTATTTCTTCTGATGTATTCATAATCGGTGTTTACCAGCGACTAAGCCAGTATTTAGAAACTGGGTGCCCAGATTTGGCCATTGTATAATCTTGGAGAGTCCTTCTTTCCATGTGAGACCAGAATATACTCAGATAGCAACAATAAAAATGCATTTACTTAATCAAATAAGGCATAATATCCTTGTACAATGCCCTGGGAAATTATATTGAGGTGAAACGTCCCCTTATATAGATGAACTTGACATTTTAACATTATCCAACCCTTAAGAGTATTCACTTTTTAATTTTCCACCAGCACTTACCTAAACCTGCGCGCTCACAGAGGTTGTAGCCGCTCTTTCTGGTTGCTGACTTGATGATCTCATGCGTCTCATCGTCATTATTCTCTCCGTCTTCTCCCCCACCCGCCGCTTCCTTCCGCTTCTTTTCCTTCTCCAGAGCGCGCATCTTCGGGATCTCCGTGCCGTAGTAGAGCAGGAAGTGCTGGTAGACGTCGCGGAGTTCCTCCATGCTCTGAACACCCTTCACCCTGAGATATACAAACAGGAACATATAAAACATTTTACAACAACAAAACATGGAGAAAAACATGGGAGCATGAATGTAGTAAACATATAAGAAAATATCTCAATATCCTATTTTAAGAAATATTTTACAGAAAGTTGTTGATGCTAGGGGGTATATCACTTGAACCCATACATGTCTGAAGACATCCTAGACAAGTGTCGTCTGGACCTATGATACTTTTGTCAATTATCTCCAAAAATAGATCTTTTCAATACAGGTTAACATTGGTCCCCAGGTAGTGTATCCAATGACAAAATAAGGAATTACTCAAAGAAAGAAAGGAAAAATTTGTTTTACTCAGCTTTCAGGAGCTACGGTCATATTGCAACGAGATAAAAACCCGGAAACGGTAATAATCCCTACTCATTATAAATATTTTCAAGGGGCAGGGCTCGACGCTAAGGGTGAACCTATGGCCCCAGGCCAGTAAAAAATCCCAAAACCAGTTTCGGGCCAGTAAAAAAAGACCTCAACTGGTCCTACAGGGCCAGTAAACATTTGGAGACATTCTTGTTAAAAGGTTTCCCCCTGAGAATGTCCCCAATTGTTTTTGAAATAAAGGAAGTTTAAATTTATAAAGATAAGTGTTGTGTTGAATCTTATGCAATGTTCTTTCTTGTCATGTTAAAGAAAAAATGTCGGGCCAGTAAACATTTTGCAGGATCAGTAGATGCTAGGTGTTACTGGTCCTACAGGGCCAGTATATCATTTTGAGTTAGCGTTGAGGCCTGAGGGGGTTTTCAGTTGCTGAAGCACCAGAGACAGCCCTCCACAATGCCACACATCTATATAAAATGACCAGGCCAACACGCTGATGGGGATCCAATCCAATCCCTACTCATTATAAATATTTTCAAGGGGGTTTTCAGTTGCTGAAGCACCAGAGACAGCCCTCCTCAACGCCACACATCTATATTGCAATATTTTCAAGGGGGTTTTCAGTTGCTGAAGCACCAGAGACAGCCCTCCTCAACGCCACACATCTATATAAAATGACCAGGCCAACACGCTGATGGGGATCCAATAGAGACTCGAACCCTCATCCTCATGCCAGACATTGCAACCACTAGGCCACAGCAGATTCCTAATACTGTAAATCACTTTAATATGACGTGAACATTATATAGCGCAATTACGGTTCTGCTGTGGATAGCGTGATTTAAGTATAGCGGTGAACGGGAACAGCAGCAGCAAGCTCAATCAATAATTTAATAAAGACTGGGATTTTACAATAGCGCATATGGGCAGAGCGCTATTTTCGCTATCTTTTTGTTCCCGCTATACTTATGTGATTTACAGTAAGTTCTCTCCATTTAGCTTTCATATGACTGAAAAGGTGTAAACTGCCACCTCATGCTTGGTAGCTGGCATCATAACCACTAAGCAGGGTCTTAGCCAGCAGGGTGTCTGGATGTCTTTTGGACTCCCTGGTTCATGAAAAACACCTGATTTTAGGTAAAAAGACACCCTAGATTTTGGTATATGTTTTTTATAAGTACTAATTCCAAGTTAAATTTCTAAAAAGTTGAACTTCAAAATAACAACGAAGACATTTCTTGAAGAATTAAGCATATAATTACTTTATTTGTTAATGTACATAATCAGTGTAATGATTTTTACTTTTTCAATATGGGATTTTGGACACCCTCAATTCTTGAAATCCCAATTTGGACACCCTGTTATGAAAATCCTGGCTAAGTCCCTGCCACTAAGCCATAAGGGATTCCCTAACAAAGTACTCACCTATCTATATCATCTGACGTGAGGCACCTGAAGTTGGAATCTAGTGGCTTATCCGGGTCCATGTTAACGTCACACTGGTAGAGCTGCATCTTTTCAAACAGCGTCACAAGATTCTTCTTACGATTGCGGAGCTGGGTCCATTTCTCGTCAAAATGCCACACGCGCCAGAGATCGTTGATGTTCAGGTCCGGCTCAACGCATTCCTTTCTGTAGAAGGCTATGAAGGGGACCTCAAACTGCTGGTTGCGCATGAATGTGAGGGCCTCGCGGATCTTGCTGACGGCCGACGGGCCTTTCTTATCTGTGCTTGTGTAGCCCCCTTCATGAAGGGCAGCCTCCTGAATAACAGTTCAAGTGGTAAATGTTGAGAGGGTGTTGGTTAAGGTAAGCTGATTCTCAAATTGTAGTATGTTAAGTATGAATAAAATGATAAATTAGCCCCCTTCCTGAAAAATATCTCAAGTTGAATCAATCATGAGGGTGTGAGTTAACACAAAGGTATTATAGTAAAACAATTTTCTATGAGCCCAATATTAAATTATAGTATGCTAAGTATGAAGCAAATCATTAATCAGCCCCCTTCCTGAATAACATTTTAAGTGGTATAAATTATAGGGTTTGTGATTTAAGAAGGTATAGCTAATCAGGTTTCAACAAGCCAAATCTCAAATATGAATTGAATCATTAACTAGCCCCCTTCATGAATAACATTTCAAGTTGAATCTAGAAGTGTAACATATCAAGTATGAATCCAATTATCAATTAGCCCCCTTCCTGAATAACATTTAACTTGTATAAGATATGTGAGGGTGCAAGTTAACAGTTAACAAAAAGTTATAGCCAAACAGGTTTCTATTAGTCCAACCCTAAAACGTTCAGTATTTAACCAATCATCAATAACAAGTTTCACAGATATTTCTTCTAACCAGACGCCTTCATGTATTTGTAATACTAAACTTAATGAAGTCAAGTTTACAGGTTCTACCTTGCGGCAATGACAGGAGAACCATACCAACACATGCACAGATTAAATATAAATAAATACATAATTAATACGATAAATATAAGAAATTCCATTGTCTTATTGTTGTGAGGCAAGTAAAATATTTTCAGGGCAATTAACAAATCTAACATGAAAAATTATTTTGTAAGTAACTTTACATTTAACCTTCACAACTGAAAGTTTTCTGACAAATTCAACATAATGTCATCTACTCATGTTTAATTGGCAGCTATGATACTTTGCACCCATTCATTTTTTTTCATTTTTGCTTTACCTGTTTTGAGATGGTGGGTGAGACATTCATGATAGAATGTTTTCTAACACGTACACCATGTTGTCATCTACTCATGATTAATTGGTAGTTATGATTTTTTGCAGCCATTCATTTTTGTCGTACCTGTTTTGAGATGGTGGGTGAGACGAAGGCCTTGGAGTAAACCCATTCAGCTTCCTCATCTAATTCAGCTTCATCAGCTGCTTGGACAGGGGTCTTACGCACCTGAAGTAGGAAAATCAAAAATAAATTTATTTTCAATCCATATTCGTACAGGGGTCTTACGCACCTGAAGAAGGAAAATTTAAAATACATTTATTTTCAATCCTTACTGTATAACTGGTATTTTTTTACGGACATTTCATTTTTCCCTATTTTGTGCTTAACATGATAGCGCCAAAATAACATCCTTCAAATAAATATCCACATAGCAATAAATATATAGTTTGAGTGCTTGAATGCGCAAATTTAAGTAGCACAAATATCCTCAAACAGGGCTGTAAAGCGTAATTTTTAGCACTCCAAATATACAGTATTTCTTTTGATGTCCTCTTCTTTACTGTTCAACAAAAAAAGGTAAACGTCACTAAACCTCACTTCATATGTTCTTAATAAGGGCAACATTAATGTGAAGATGAGAGGTTCAAATTACCAGCCTTATAGGTGTGAAAAGAACTTAAAACTATCCATCACAATATGTCATTTACATGTATGATCTCCATTTTAGCCTATTGATAAAAATCAAGTGTAACTTCAAATAACAATGTACAGTCAAATCAATTGAAGAGTAAACAATTGTATTGTCCAGTAAGTATGGTACATTTCACTCTCATTACAATAGCTCAACAAGATAGCTTCCACACATATTTAACCCTGTCACTGCTGGTTGCTAATTTGGCCAACATGAAATGATGACAAAAAGCTGAGAAATGACTGAAACCTTGGCAAATGGGTACTCATCTGATAGTACTCAGCGAGAGCTTTCCAATGAACACCACCATGAGAGTGTTACGATGATTTCATAATTTATTTACTTTTTTGTGCACTCGACAAATGTAAGCTCAGCAGCAGAAGGATAAGGAGAACTTACCTGGAATCTTTCAGGCATGTCTGCTGTTCTGATCTCGTTGTCATAATCTGTGAATCCGGCTCTCTCTAAGTCACTCGGCTCATACATCTACCGAAACAAAAAAATAACATTTTATGAAAAAGATGTTAAGATAGTTTAGCATTTTTTTTTAAATAACATTTTTTAAAGATATTAAGATAGTTTAGCTTTTTTCTAAGAGGTTCACTGACTATCAAGGATGATGATGGCAAATGACTTCAAAGTCATGTTATCTAATTTAAGAAAATGAATCCATGAACATGCTGCATAATCAAACAAACAGCTCCTTAAAAATTGCTTTAGAGTTTTCTGATTATAATATAATTACCTAAGGTAGAAATAATTACTTCATAGTAACGGACTGTTATGAAACATAAACACTTGCTAAAACTCCCCTTAAAATGTAATTTTATTCATAACTGGCAAAACGCAGGAACATTCCTACTAAATATTACACATAATATGCCATATAAGAATACCTCAAATATACTCTTGGCTGCTCGCTTTCCTCTGGGTTTCTTGGCCTTTCTAGGAGCAGCCTGTCCGTCCTCCCCAGTATCATCTTCATACTGAAAGCAAACAAAACAAACATATCAAGACATGGTCTTAGCCAGCAAGGCGTCTGGGTGCCTTTTTGGACACCCAAACCCTTAAAAAGAACCCCTCAGGACACCCAAATCTTTTTGGGTGGAATTTCTAAAAATCTCAATCTCAAGCTTATAATTGAATTTTTTCATCTCTTTATAATTCC
Source organism: Maea johnstoni (assembly GCA_963942565.1). Taxonomy (NCBI): domain Eukaryota; kingdom Metazoa; phylum Annelida; class Polychaeta; order Spionida; family Magelonidae; genus Maea; species Maea johnstoni. The sequence continues at coordinate 9,328,764 of OZ012691.1, read as the reverse complement.
TATGACATTGGTTAATGATATCATGCCTTATGTTGATAGATTTATACATGTTTATGGTTGAAATATGAGTATTTTGTGATCCCCCTTAAAAATTTGGACGCCCAAAAATTTTACAACTGCCAATTTTAGGCACCCAGTTTCTAAATTCTGGCTAAGACACTGTATCAAGAAATTCATATTTCATACTCCGCAACAAATTCAGCAACTGCATCTCGGGTTTGCAACAGGTCTGGCAAAATAGGAGAATTTGCAATACCTGTCAAGTAAATTCATACTCAAAACTTTAGCTTGAAAATAAGGGTTTGAAACTAGGATATATTCAGGGGTAGTTTGCATTGGAAGATCACACATTTGGGTAAGGGTATAGCTGACAAATTTTCAAGAACTAAAACCCTCAGGTTGTGATTCTATCTATAAAAATTGTGCAATGCAATAAAAGCATACTAGTTTTGTTTTCAATAGAAAAATACATTATAATTGAGTTTCTGCATACCATATAAACAACATGTTATTAAGCTTATGAAAAATGATAAGGAAATCCTTATTCAGTAAGGGGTACAGATACTGCGAGCTATTCAGTATAAAAATAAAGTGAGAAAGCTAATGACTTGTCCACAGAGGGATTTCCTTTAACCCATTAATGCTCACAACGGCCAAAACCAGCCTGACAATTTTGATGAAATCTTTCTTCTTAAAGCATGATTGGCAAAATATTTGAAGGAGAAATGATGATCAGAACATTACCAACAACTTTCCTTCAAATATTTAGTAAAATTATCCTCAATTCAAAAGTTTCAGTCAAAAGTATCTTAGATCCAGACGACAATTTCTGAAGGAACGCTCAAGTATTATTGGGTTAAACAGGCATGACAATAAGATAATTGAGAACTTACTTCCTCCTCTTCTTCTTCCTCCTCATTGTAGTCATCATCATATTGCTCAAACTCCTCGAAATCAAAATCCACTCCAAAAATATCTTGGGCTTCTTGCAAGGCTCTGCAAAAGGCAAATTGAAAATACTTCATGAAACTGACAAATTATCAGAAGCCTTATATAAGGCCTAAAAAAAGTTGTTTGTTTCCTGTAACCCTACCCTAACAAGTTTTTATTCAAAGAAATCCTTACCCTAAAGTTTTTTCTGCCCTCCCAACTCCCAATCAACGTAAAACATGCATAAAACACACATTTTTGACCAAAAAAATAATCATAATTTTTTTTTTTACCGACCTACCTACCCTATTTTTTTTCAGACCGTTACAGAAAACAAACAATTTCTTTTTTTAGGCCTAATCAAGCCAGTGGTGAATCATACCCAGGGGAAACTACGGACCTATTTGGAATTTACTTTTCCAGCCATATCACGTCAAAATTCTTGGTATTTTGGGACATTTTTCAAATATGACGATTTTTATGAGTTGAGGGTGGCCCATGTTTTCTGAAAATACAGACAAAGCAGAGTAATAGTGGCAGATATTTCCCTTAATGATGTCCAGCGATAGATCAAGGGTGGCCCAAATTTCCCTTAAATTATTTTGCCCAATAATCATAGTGGCCTAAATTGTAAGGGTGGTGTAAATTTCTGAGAATTTATGGTAGTTAGTTGTTAATGGTGGAGGGACTGTGATCAATTTGTGGCAACATCTTAGACCACTGAGCCTCCAAAGTAGGCCGTAAACCAAACCAAGACACTTTATAGGCACCTTAGATAAGAATATGAAACCGTACACACAAAATGGGCAAATATAAGAAAAACTCTAATCATAAACCTGTAATTACTTATCAGTAAAGGAAACTTACTTGTCATCATGAATAATGGTCTTCTTCTTTTTCTTTTTCACTACTGATTGACCCTCCTCATCAACAATGAAATCATCAGGATCTAGGACAGAAAAAACAACGATAAGATAAAACACTTCTCCACATGAAGGATTTCCTAACTAAACTTTAGCATCAGTGAACATGTTAATTGAGAGTGCTTTTGTTAACTCTTTCTTGCCACTCACTAGGAGTATATCGGTTATAGAAATTTGTTCATCTAGACTACCTTACTTAAACCTTATGCTGGTGGTGGCTAATTTTGCCTATACAAAATGACGCAAAAACTGTGGAAAATGAATGAAACCCTGGCATATGGGTACTCATCTGAGAGTACTCAGTGAGAACTATCTAATGAATACCAACATGACAGGGTTTAGATGGTTTTCAAAAATCATTGCATCCTTGTCCTTTGAACGAAAGTAACTTTAGCATCGGAAGACTTACTGTATAACCAGTATTTTTTACAGGCATTTAATTTTCGCTATTTTCACGCTAGCCATGACAGCGCCAAGATAACATCCTTCAAATGAATATCCTGCTTTGAGTGCTTATATGTGTGAATTTAAAGTAGCATAGCAGCAGGGCTGTAAAGCAAAACTTTTTAGCACTCCAAATTAAAGCCGAAATACAGTATGTGACTCACCCGACTCTTCCTCAGATGCCTCAATGTCACCGAACTCATCGCCTGGGCCTCGTTCTGACTGTGGCGCCCCCATCTCCGACTGAAGGTCCTCCTCCCCCTCGGCCCCGTCAAACAGCTCATTGGCTATCACATCTCGCACCTCCTCTTCCTCCTTCTCACTCTCCTCTCCATCCGACAACATGCGGATTCTTTTCCTCTTTTGCTGAAAGGAAACAAAGCAATGTAATTTATTGAAAATCTTGAACTCTTTCATACCTTTGTTTATCAGATATTGCTTGTTGTCTCATTTAGGATGTTCCACAATTTTCTTCTGTCAGCATGTTTGACCTTTCAAAATCAATTACAACTTATTTTATAATCGCAATTCTTGATAAGTAATCAACCCTAAGTAAAAATTATTAAATTCTGAGAACTTCCACTTTACTAAATTATTTGTTCTACTACCCGATTCTCCGAAATGACTGAATTTTACCCATAATGGGGAATGGTGATCTTCAGAAGGAAGAATACATCGTGCCCAACTAGTAGGTAAATACTTACCTTTCTTTTGATTTTGATGCCCAAGTTCTCCTCAATGAGATCCAAATCTTACCCATAATGGGGGTCGGTGATCTTCTGAGGGAAGAATACACCATGAACTACTAGGTAAATACTTACCTTTCTTTTGATTTTGATGCCCAAGTTCTCCTCAATGAGATCCAGATCTTCCTCATCCACCTGATCGTCCAAGTCGGAGTCCTCATGTTTTCGTTTTCCGATATCGCTCTCGTTCCCGCTCCCTTCGGCTCCCTCTTCTTCATCCTCATCATCATTGATCAGATCCTTCATCTCCTCCGCAATCATGTTATCATCTACAAGAGAAAATCATGAATATTACAATCATGTTATCATCTACAAGAGAATATCATGAATATTATTATCATGTCATCATCTACAAGAGAATATCATGAATATTACAATCATGTTATCATCTACAAGAGAATATCATGAATATTATTATCATGTCATCATCTACAAGAGAATATCATGAATATTACAATCATGTTATCATCTACAAGAGAATAGCATGAATATCACCGTCATAGTCTTCGTGTCAATTGGACACCCAAACCTTCACAAATAGCCCCTCAGGACACACCAAGTTTTTCGGGAGAATTTTTTTAAAATGTTATTCTCAAACATATTATATTTACTTGATTTTTTTTCCACCCAGACATTGTTTAAGGATATGCCTTATTTTAACAAGTAAATACATGTGTGTGGCTGTTTCCCGAGTATATTGTGGTCTCCCTTGAAAATTAGGATGCCCCAAAATATTATAATTAGCAATTTTGGGCACCCAGTTTCTAAATCCAGGCTAAGGCACTGGTTCACACAAGCAATCACCCCCTTTTTCAAAAATTTACAATTAATCAAGTTCCAACAACAACCCATTTTTGCTAAGCTGATATCATCCTAAAAGAAATTTCAACGTCTGGTGATTGTCACTTTAAGGTAAACACTTTTGCCCTGGTCCTGAAACGTTTTAATACATTTCAGAGACTGAGACACTTTTGCCCTGGTCCTGAAACGTTTTAATACATTTCAAAGACTTCACGCCCCAATATTTTACAATGGCCAATTTTGGGCACCCAGTTTCTAATCCTGGCTAAGACCCTGGATGATAGGTTAGTATCTTGTATGCTGATAAGCCCCATAGACATGGTCTTACCCTGCAGGGCGTCTGGGTGCCTTTTTGGACACCCAAACCCTTTAAAAGAACCCCTCAGGACACCCACTTTTTTTAGTGTGGAATTTCTAAAAAATCCCAATCTCATAATTAAATGTTTTCATCTCCTTATAATTCCCATGTCATTGTTTAATGATATCATGCCTTATTTTGATGAATTTATACATGTTTATGGTTTAAATATGAGTATATTGTGATCCCCCTTAAAAATTTGGACGCCCAAAAATTTTACAACTGCCAGTTTCTAAATCCTGGCTAAAACACTGCCCATAGATACTGTAGAACACACATATGCCGCGTGTCCCAAATATAGCGAATTGGGGAATTTTCGCATCATAGCGTATATTTATGTTAGCGACGGCAGCCGCCGCTGACAGCGCCAGTAGAGTAAGAAAAAAGTACAGCGTTTTTATATATAGCGAATCTGAACCACACGCTATGTACGCTATATATAAACAGACGCTAACATTGTGTGTTCTACAGTATCTGATTACACATTCCCCTCCGCACTTACCTTCTTCCTCTTCCTCCTCATCCCCACTGTTCTTGCCCTGGTACTCATCATCAGACTCCTCAGCCTCGCTCTCCATAAAATCCATGATTCGGGGTGCTGGAAAAATTAAAAATAAACATTTTTACACAGTATTCATAAGCATATATTTGGAGCATCATTAAGTTTGAAGGTTTTAAGAGGGCTGCCTTCTTTCATGGTATTTTTGCCATGATTCGGGGTGCTAGAAAATTTAAAAAGTAAACATTATAGCACAGTATTCATAAACATATAATTGGATTTGGAGTATCAATAAGTTCGATGGTTTAAAAGGGCTGTCTTCTATCACGGTACTATCACGCCAACATAAGGTTCTTAACATTTCTTGGTGATCTGGAGAAATATTTTAATGTAAATGAGTACTGGACCGACTCTTTGAATAGTACTGAATGCATGATGAATTTCTAAAATGTCAATTTCAAGCAATATTTGAATATTCTAAGGATATTGTGCCTTTCCTCGATAAGTTGATACATATTTTGGTAGTCATCTCATCTATCTTCAGGAATATATTCTGGTCTCCCTCGACAAAAAGGAAGACCTAAAATTTTACAAGCGCCAATAGTGGGCACCAAGGTTTTTTATCCTAGCTATGACTCTGCATTGCAGTCAGACCCTCTTTGACGATAATTAAAGAGGGATCTGACTTATGATTGTCAACGAGTTGAAAAACTTTATATTTTTTATATTCTTGGAAAGAATTAGTTAGCATAAATAACTGTATCTGTGATGAACTAATTCTAAATATGCTATATCCAGAGCTGCCTGTTATGGCTCTGGTGCTAAGCTTAGCCAGGTGTTATGCTTGCTTACTATATATATATATAACACCAGGTAGGACACTCTCGGCACTTCTGTACTTGAGAGGACCGAATATATCAATATTCCCCTTGTCTGATTCTGATTTGGTACAGAGCAGACTCTATTTATAGTATATCGCTCCGGATGTCAGCACAAAAACACTACTTTGGAAGAAAGACACATAACTTACAAGTCAGTTTCCATTGATGAATTACATGAATGAGGTCATCAGCAGTTAGTGACATTGGGGCCCTCTGATTGGCTAAATCAGTTCCAATGCCATTAACTGCTGATGACCCCATCCATGTAATTATCTTCCGAAGAAGTGGTTTTGAGCTGACGAGGGGATTATTGATATGTCTGGCCCTTTGAAGTGTCGTGATCGCCAGGAAAGGAGTTTTATAGCTCGCGCAGTGAGCGCTTACGGTATAAGATGTCAACAATAGAAGTACACACTAAGGCCTATAAAACGGTGTCCACACTTCCGGCTGTTCGTTTCTTGTCTCGCCAGACAAAAACGATCTCGCTTGAAGTGAACATCACTTTTTGCTTTTAAGAGCACATTTTGCCGCCAGATCTTTTCAGATTTCAAACAGATATAGCTTTTTCATATAATAAATATGGATTGTTTCCCTTAAATTGTATCAAAATAGCATTTTGACCGTGCCAATAACACAGCAACACACAAAACTATGCAACAACTGAAACAGACATGTGCACTTAATGGTCACGTGACCATGATGTCATTATTACAAAGGCTGGAGAGCTGCCACTGGAACTGAATGGGTTGTACGTTCATGTCTAAATAAATTACTCTCCTTTTCATGGATCATTTTCAATGCGCTTTGAATCGTTAGAACCGCAGCAATTAAGTCTACTTATATAAATCTCTTTATTCTAGTTGAGATCTGTTGGGAAATGGTGATTTTGCAAGGTTGAAACTGTAGAAATTTTATGCCATATTTTCGGTCAATCGCTACTCTCATACTGTGTGTTCATTGCACAAATGTCAAATATGAAGCTCATGTCATGAGGTTTCAAATATGTTTCCGCGATTTACAATCAGAAAATGAAGCCATGGATAACAAATCCGTCATTTTGTGACTGAATTTGAAGGGGGAATGCATAAATATTATCGAGCTGCGCGAGCATTTAAAGCTTTGCTTTCTCGTCATAGTATGTAGCAAGCAAGTATTACAGATATTTTGTAACTTGTTTTATTGTACTATTACGGCCATATTTTGGATAAAAGATGCATGTGGCCAGGTATTCATCTGCAAAGGATTTGGAACAAAAAGGTTAAATTCTTTAAAACACCTAACTTGGGTTTTTGTCCAGAATCGCATTTCCATGTTGTTCAACTGGTACCCTTCTAAAATTAATCTAGGGTGTTTAATTGAATTGATTGATTGATTGATTTTATTTAGGTATAAAAATGTACATGTACAATACAAGGTAAAATAATATAAATACAGTGTCAGAGGTTATACATGGCATAAATATACCTCGGATAGCACTTTAAGTGTCCTGCACTTATTTCCAAAGTGGTCCGGGCATGATATATCACAGGCAAGACTGACACATATCACAGCAATGTCTATTTGGCAACAGTGGCTTACTATATCACAGTTTAATATAAATATATGGCTTCTTCCTCATTTGCAACACACTCCATAAAATATTTCTTTACTTCTAGTTTAAAATTCTCTTTTGTTATGCATTGTTTGATATGGCCAGGCAAATTGTTCCAGTTTTTGGCACCGACAAATGAGAAAGAAGACCTCCCGGCTGAGTTTACCACAGGAACAATAAAATTATGGCTGCTCCCTCTTGTTCGATAGTGATGTTGAACACGCTCAAACTGTTCAGAAAGATAAGATGGAGCAGTGTTATTAAAAATTTTGAACATGTGGTTCACATTTAATTGCTGGACCCTTTTCTCTACAGGCAGCCAATTGACTATCTTGAATTCATTGTAACCGATATGAGATCTCGGATGTAGTCCCAAAACATATCTAATCATTTTATTTTGACAGATCTGTAGTCGTTGCTTTAATTTCAACTTGAGACCACCATACCAGGCACTGCAAGCATAATCAAAATGACATTGAATAAGAGCCATGGCAAGGTTACGTCTGGTGGTAAAGTCAAAATAGTTAGCCTTACGATAGAGAAACTTTAACCTAGAGTTACATTTACTTATCACTGAATTCGCAGTGGTTTCACCTGATAGAGTCTGGTCTAGTTTTGTGCCTAGGTAATTCACATTAGGTTTGCTATCAATCTTGACCCCATTACAGACCACATTTAGCTCTTTCTTATTCTTTAGTCTCTTGTGTGAGCCAAAAATGATAGATTCTGTTTTCCCTAGATGTAAGGATAATTTGTTATCTACAAGCCAATCGCTAACATTTTGTAACTCATGCGAAAGTGTATTTTCAATGTCCTGGACATTCTTTCCAGAGACTAAAAGACAAGAATCATCCGCATATAAAAGAAGTTTACAATTGACAGCCTTCTGCATGTCATTGACATAGATTAAGAAGAGGAGCGGCCCGAGAATGGACCCTTGAGGTACCCCGCATGTGACATTCCTGGTTTCAGACCTGGTGCCTTCCACTTCTACCAGCTGGCTACGTTGAGTTAAATAGGATTTAAACCAATTAACCGAAGTTAAATTGAGACCTATCGCAGAGAGTTTTGACAGGAGAATATTGTGATCGACAGTATCGAATGCTTTTTGCAGGTCCAGTAAAACTAACCCAGTGAGGTCACCTTTGTCAATTTTACCTCTAATATAATCTGTAAGAAATGTAAGCGTGGTATCAGTGGAGAAACCAGGCCGGAAGCCTGATTGTAATTCATAGAGTAAGTTATTTTTATTTAAAAATAGTTCAATTTGGTTGTACACCGCCCTCTCTAGAACCTTTGAGATGCAACTTAGTATAGATACTGGCCTGTAGTTACCAGTGTCAGTCTTACTGTTCTTTTTGTGGAGTGGTACCACTCTGGCTGACTTCATGTCCTCAGGTACAGTGCCTGTGGAGATGGATAGATTTATAATGTGCGTCAGCGGATTGGCAATAATAATTGCCCCATCTCTAAGGAAACGGGCAGGTATATTATCCAATCCTGTGGCCTTGTCTCTACCCAGCCCTCTCAAAAGTCCTAGAGTCTCCTTCTCTGTCAAATTTTGCAGCTCAAAAGAATTCAAAGTAGCACCTTTGTCAGCATAGAATGAATAATAAAAAGCACTAGAAAACCTTCCAAGAGCCTTCTGCAATTTTGTTACCAGTTTAGATGCTACTGTGGAGAAAAATTCATTAAATTTCTCAGCAACAGTGAATTTATCAAAATTGATAGAGCCATTTATATCAAGCCCAATTGCCGATGATGGAGTTTTATTGCTCTTGGATGGCACCCCTAATTAAAAATACAAAGACATATTACGTTGTAAGAGGAAGGTGTAAGAGTAGGATTAAGATTATGAAAAAACTTATCATACATATTGTTTTAGGGAATTTTATTGAAAAGACTCCCCAAGTTTAAAACCAACTTATCAATCAAGTTCAAGTCAATCAATAGGCAAGACGAATAAGTGTTATGCGAGTTGATTTACACCTCTTATATCATCATAAATGAATACCTCTACTCACTTTTATCAGTTGTATAAAAGTACCTGAAAGGATGTTTTTATTTTCCAGGTATTCTATGGGACACTGCTTTGTCAAACTGATAAAATTCGATAGAAAACGTGCTCCTTTTGTCAACTCCGCAGTGCCCAAACACCAAAATGGCTGATGGTGACGAAAACGAGGCTGCGCGAGAGCCAATACACTAAGAGATTTTCCGAGGATTACATCCTAGCGATGGACGTTAGAGCACTGAGAAGTTTTCCGAGGACTGCATCCTGCATCCTAAGATCTTTTACAATGAAATTGTTATCCCCTGGGTGATATTTTCCGAAGAAGTTTTCAACCGACAGGGGATATTTCATTAGGAAATGTTATCCCTCTGGATTAAAAATTCTGATATGATTCTAACACATTATGAAATTTAAGCGATCTGCACATGCATATCGTATTTCTTTGTTCAACTAGCCAAAATTTATCTGTGACATTGTGAACGTGTTTTTTTCTCTTTTTTTTTTTACATTTTAACCCATTCATACCCGTAGCAGCCAAAACTGCTACTAGTCAAGTAGATCTCCAGGTATGAAAGGGTTAAAGAAGCTATTGCAAAGACCGATTTGTTTCGTCCATCAAAGCCAACTTTTCGTTTTACTGATGACTCAGTCTGTTACGACCTGGACATGGACAAAATGCACTATCGCAGTGGACTGCATCCTCTACCCGGATCTGGAACAAAAGGTAAAATTCTTTAAAAATATAGGTATTTGAAAAGATACATTTCCACGTTGTGAAAATCCCGGCTTAGATATAGACTCAATGCACTCTCTTTCCCAGTGCCAGGGAAGGTTTAGGTAACTACATATACATGTAGATCAATACCAACAGCATTTCGAAGCTAATAGTTTAGATATCAGGTCAAAATCGCCGTTCGCAAAATCGCCGTTCCCCAAAAGGCCGATGGTTAAAAGGGCCCTATTTATTATAAATCAATTAGACATTGTGTCCGTATATACGTGTGATTAGAAATTACTCCATTGTTTTAACGCGGATTTTAAGAGCATAATTAATATCTGATCTGTTAGTAGCATAATTAATATCAGATCTGTTGTACATTGTACCATACTCACGTAAGATGCGACTATTTTACGGCCCACATTATATTTACATACTATGATACTACAGTCTGTAAATGCGTTTTTATGAGCATGACAACTGACATGAAGAATAGGAGTTGAGGAAGTACCGGTAATGTCATGTTTATCATTATATAGATTTTGGATTTTAAAAAGAATATTTTAAGAAGAAATAATTGTTCGAGGACTGGCCTTGGGACCTAAATACTTCCAGAATTAACATTCAGAATTAAACAAAAACACACAACAAAACACAGGAAACTTTACAAGGATGTTTATAACACTAAAATGTGGGCATGGGGAATATGAAAGTTTATTTCAGGAGGTCCCAATAAGTCATCGGCCGTTTTTGCGATCGGCCAATAGCAGATTAGGCAGTCGCCAATTTTGGGATCGGCGATTTTGACCGTCTTTTTTTTTTTATTAAGGTCCTTCAGTACAGCATAGCGGCGCCAGTGGTCTCTTCAATCGGCTGCAGATTAGGTGCAGCCGTCCTGACCGCAGACACCCCAATCTCAAGCAAGGGCGCGTTTTTTCAACCTTGACCACATTCATGCTTGTGATCCCAAACATTTACGTGGTTAACAAAGGCATTCTCCTGTGTTCCGAGTTATTTAAAAAATAGCCAAAAGTGAACTGTTGGTCGAAAAACAATTAAAAATCAAAGAACGTCTCCTTTGCAAGCCCTATTATTGCACGACTGAAATTAAGTTTATTTTGGTCACAGGAATTTTGAGTGGTTGAAAATGAAATACTACAGAAACTGTCTGCGATGTGCGCATAACAGACAGACACACCACTAGCAATCAATAACTACCATTCTCCGCTCTACAAGAACCAACCCTTGGTTTACTGCATAGAAAACAAGATCCAGTGATTTGCCGTAACACCGCTAGATGGCAGTACCAATTTAATTCATGAGTATGCCGTTTTGCGAATTTCAGATAAACAACAACTCGAAATTCTAGTTTTATTGGCGTTATATGTACCTTGTATTACTGCGCACAGGCATACCACAATCGTAATTAATGAGACAGCTGCTAACTCGAGTGTGGGGCCATGAAACCCGTCCAGCGACAATGCAAATGGCGACCGAGTGAGTATTTTGGTACACATGATCACTTCAGGCATAAACTGTATAGAGTTGGCAGCATTATATGAGTTTATTTTGCGGTATGCCTGTGGGTATGGTTACAAACAAACCCATATTGGACTTCAAAAACCTTACTGTTGCATAATTTGGTCGTCAAATCTAAACGTTTGGATGTTGTAATTTTCCCTTTATTTTGATCAATATTTTCGTTTGTTTTGCACTATCCAGCAGTTTAATGTTATGATTTCCATGCAGGTTGGGTGTCCTCGTGCTCTGCACCTATGCATTATATAGACCATCTGATATGATGGGCATACCGCCTGATACAGGCTGTATTCTAGGGAAGTCGGTTAACACTCTTTAAGCCCCTACTGAAGCACCTTAAGAAGTACGTGACAATAAGTCACCAGATAGTTTTCCTTTTTGAGAAGTAACGTTGGTTCGATAGGGTACAGTACCTGCACAATTAAACCTGGTGGGACATCTTGAAATTGTTGTTTTAAGTGCATGCCTCAACCCATTCCTTAATTATTACTATGATTATAAAAAAATGGGGGGGGGGGGGGTTAGGTCTTAGGTCTAATTCAAAATTTATGAGAGATAAATTGCCCTATAATTGCCCCGGGGGTCAATTGGGTATTTAGGGGGTTGCATATGCTCGTTATCAAAATTTAAAAATACCCCTAAGGCACTGATTTCTGGCCAAAAAAGCACCCTTATTTTGATAGAAACGCTGACCTTTTCCACTAAATAGAAATCCCTTCTTCTATCAAAACACTGACATTGGATGAACGGGAACACGTATTTTAACTTTAGATTTTATAATCCTCTGCGTGTTTAGCGGCAGCTGGTGGCGGCAGAAAACTCGGAAGCCCAGTCACTTCGGGAGTCACTAGGTGTCAGAGCCGCGTATATTTCGTGGATTGTAAGGGAATTTTGACCCCCATACTTCGTACCTGGGTACAAAAAAGTACCCTTCTTTTACAATTCGCGGACATGCGGAGGTCTTAAAAAAAGACCCCTTCTTCCGCGAAATACGTAACGCAGGTGCCCCCACCCCCGGGATAATTGCGCACATTTTTTAAGTGTTCATTTTTAATTCAACACCTACAGTTCAATTTTAGGCCGCTCAAAAAGATATAGTAGGGTTGAATATAGTTTGCGCAAGCAGAAAGAGGACGCACTCCATTAACTACATGCAAAATTACGTTTATAAAGTTTGACAAATTATTTTTCTGCGCAGGAACAACCCAGAATGAGCAGAAAATCCAAAAATGCGCAACGTGGCGGCCTTCTTTCTCTCAAATGGCTACTTTTCAAATATTCCAAATTTGTCTCTAGTAAAAAAAATCGGCCAAATAGTCAATTCCTTTTTACATTTCCTTTAGTTTTCTCCCACAAGGTATAATATAGGGATTAAGTTAGTGGTGGAGAGCCGGGTGGTGAATTAAGCTGAGGACCTGTTGACAACCCGTCCGAGGCGCTTGCGCCGAGAACGGGTTGTCAGCAGGTGCGAAGCTTATGTCGCCACACGGCTCTCCACCACTAACATAATCACTATTATAGCATGATGAAATAAGAAACAATTAACTTGAAACCCAAAATTTACATGAATTTGGCACTTTCACGAACTGCTCTGATACTCGCTTTGACAGCAATCATGGGGTCACTGAGTGCAGGCTGGAATCAATATCCTGTGTTGTACAGAATTTTATCAGGCCATCCCTGTATTTGGGTATTTTATTTAACTAAATACACTTTTTTCAATCACTTCAACTTAATTGCATCACTAAAATCACTGTCTAATTCTTTAAAAATGGTTTTAAAAATCTGAGGTGGAGCGCAAAATTCCAAAATCCCAACCGGGGGCCTAGGTCCGGGTTGGCAACCCGGATCAGTCTGCAGCATTGTGGCCAATAATGACCAGCTTTTTATATGCCAGAATGCTATAATATATCCACAAATTACAAAATTCTAGGGACAAAAAAATAGTGCGGACACACTAAAAAAGTAGACAACTAAAATTCCATGCTATAATAGCGGTAGAATCTGTACCAGACTGACTCTATTAGGAAACACAGAGCTTTGGGTGTGGAATGGAACATCTAAACTGCCTGCGGCTTTGGCGTTTTATAGATAGACCATTCTGGCATTCAACCCTCTCAGCTGTGTATCGTCTGCTATAGCAGGGTAGACTCTATATCCCTGCATATGTCAGGAATGACGTCATGGAAACTTGTGATCTAGGCTACTACATAATGTTAGGGTTATGCACCAGTCAATTGAATCCCCGGGAGGGGGGGGCCGGGATGGGGCGGGGATAGTGCACCGACTTTCTGCACTATTTTGCATAGTCCCCGCCCCCCGCGGCACATTTTTTGTCACTAATCCCCGCCCCCGGGGCACATTTTTTAAAGGCTCACATACATATCAGCTCATATGAGAGTAATAAACTTCAAGAACAGGATGCTGCCCTTCTTGTTCTCTCAGTGATCCCATGAGGGGAGATTTTTGCATATTGCCATCATCCTGCCCAGCCCCTGGCAGCCACTGGCTGCGGCCATGTTTTTCAATTGGGTGGCAGAGATCACTTCCTGCCCCTAGCTCTGTGCTTATCTCAAGCACCCCTAAGCTCCTTTGCTACCCAATAACACTGACCACAGCAGGGGTTGATGACCCAGATTCACAATGGCGTCGGCCTTGGCTTCGAGGAAGTGCTACTCACTAATTACAATTTTAGATTTCTCTTTGTGTGGAGCTCTAGGGCTTCCCTGTTTATGAGAGATGTTGTGCTATGTTCATGAACTTTCATATAAACCTATGATTTGTTCTTCATGACAGGAAATGGTCACATAGAACTTTTTAAAGTCACTAGTTACAACTTTCACCCTCAAGAGCACGCTTAAACTCCTAAACTAAGCTGCAGGCCGGTGTATCATATACTTCCTTACCTAATTATACCACTTTGTTGTAGTTATTTTCAATAAAACCGCTTTTATACTCAATTTTCCACTGCAAGTGGAAATCTTTAAGACTGTCTATTCTTGCGGTAACACCCCTCCTACACTGCCACAGCTGACTGCTTTGACCCATAAAGATAAGGACCTGCACGCCAGTACCTGCCTGATAGATAGCGTTCTCTGGGGAGAGCGAATGGCAGGAAGCACAGCGGCAGCTCAGTGTGCCTTCGCCGGCGACACTCCACAAGTGGAGTGGCGGCGACAGTACCCTATGTGCACATTTCCTGTAATGTTCCCCAAGTTCCCCTTTAAACCATATTTTCAATCCATGTGGGCATCAAAAATATGATAGATGAATTTGAAAATAAACTTTTATTGTGTTGATTTGTACAAATGCAGGAACATCCTAGAAAAAAACTGTCATATTGAGGGCCTGCATGCACCTCATGAAGATTGTCTTTGTTGAAGAGTCCATAGCAGCTTGGTCTGTAGTACCGTGAGAAATTCCAGCCACTGTACATCCTCATGCAAACTATCAATTCTTATCTGGTCAGGCTACCATGATTGGATTTTAAAATGGCTATTTCATTTTTAGATATTTCTGGCATATAATAGCTTGTGCAGCCCTTCTGCAAAGAAGTGTTTTTGATTGGCATAAGCATATGTACTGATACCTTGAAAAAGGTTACAGTTTCGAAGGCCATTTGGACGAAATTTGCTATGTGCGCAAGATTTGTGGCAACTTGTTTCTGCAAAGTACAAAACAAAAGCGGCGACCTCTATCGGCTGAATTTGGGAAAGAATGACGTCACGGTGAGACAGAATCCCGTCATAACTTTGTGACTGCTTTAAAAGTTAATGCAGAATGATTAGGGTATGCACTAGTGCTTTGCACGCCCGGTGGGGGCACTCAGGTACAGAGGGGGGTCGCACCTGCGTTACGTATTTCGCGGAAGAAGGGGTCTTTTTTTAAGACCTCCGCATGTCCGCGATTTTGTAAAAGAAGGGTACTTTTTTGTACCCAGGTACGAAGTATGGGGGTCAAAATCCCCTTACAATCCACAAAATATACGCGGCTCTGACGCCGAGTGACTGCCGAAGTGACTGGGCTTCCGAGTTTGCTGCCGAGGCAGAGGATTATAAAATCGAAAGTCAAAATACGTGCTCCCATTCATCCAATGTCAGTGTTTTGTTAAAAGAAGGGGTGTTTATTGAGTGGGAAAAATCAGCGTTTTATTAAAATAAGGGTGCTTTTTTGGCCAGAAATCAGTGCTTTAGAGGTATTTTTTAATTTTGATAACGAACGTATGCACCCCCCTAAATACCCAAGTGTCGTCACTGACCACGCAACATGCGCAACCACGCACCAAATCCTCAGTGCAACAAATGCTCATGCGACGTCATGATTATAGTAGCGGGAAAAGTTGCCACGGCGGTATTCTCTATTTTCACTAAAAAGATAAATTATTTGCATCTCTGTGGGTCAACTTTAATGCAGTTCAGAATGATATAACCGCCACAACTCATTCTACTTGCCATTTAATTCTTTTAAATATGTTGGGAAATGACGATGTTGCGTTAGCAGGGTGCAACATAGGTTCCAAAACATTACTTGACGAGCATGGCAAGCTGCACCTAAAGTTTACTTGCCAACGCTGGCACTTCCACTTGTCCCACTACCCTGTTTAACTAAGGTGAGTTACATTGCGAGGACTCTGCCAAAAGACATTTCTTGCCGAGCAGGGCAAGTAAGGGTCTTGTTTTGCTGGCCAGATTGCCGTTTTTTTGCCGAATTCACTTGCAACGGGACAAGTGGTTATAATGCACGCTGGACAGGTTGAAATCGTAGCAATTGTTTTGCCATTAATTTTAGGTTAATCACTACTCATACTGTGTGATTATTTCACAATATTTTCGAGATTCGCGAGCATTTAAAGCTTTGCTTTGTAGACATATTATAATTAAAGTGTTATCCTCCAAATTTAACGAGATTCAGTAATCATCAATGTGTTTGTTTTTGTTAATATTCTTGTTTTTTTTCCTCGTATTTACCCTCTATATTAAAAACACATTTTCAGGAGAAGTGACTGGTTCCTGCTGACTCTTCTCCAGTCATTTTAGTTATGCTTGAAATGAGATGAAGAACCAGCTCTTAACATTTCCCAACAAAAGTATTACATTCCAACAGTTATCAACCCTTTAATAGATAGATAAAAATAGTATACCACTAACTAACTTCAAATGTGTTTTTATATCGTGACATACGCAAAGTAAATAATTTTCGAAAATGTGACCCAATCACGATCGACGAATGACAAATGCGGGACTGTGCTCTATTAATAGCCATGAGCGGCGATTAAACAAGATGCAAATACACCCACAGAGGTGTAAAAGGTACCTAATTCGGTAATGTGACAAAATTATGAATATTTCTTTCAATAGAAATATTCTAAACTATTTACAATTTCGATAAAGTTAAAGTTGAACAGTTTTATTCAATCAAATAACTTGCAAAAGTTAATTAGGTCAACTACTCTAAGCACATTACTGTACTCCAATCTACCTATATAAGTAGCATCAATGGCAATATTAGGGCAAGCTCAACCGATGGTTGTTGCGCTTCCCTGGTCTCCCTTCCGATTGTCATCAGATCGGGAGCCCGAGGGGATTGCTAATTTTGAGTGAGGGTGTGTCGGTGGTTCGTCCCGATACCCTCCACTGACCTTGACCATGGCCTGCCGTCTGGACCACGGCGTTGCCAATGACTGCTAGCCGTCTCTCGTCCCTGTCCGAATTTTGAGTCCCTGCTGGGGAATGAAAGATGGATGCTTTTGACATAAGACCAAGCGGCGGATTGGTTTCCCTACATATCATCCACACCTAATTACATGCGCCCTAGCAGCAACTTGGCAGAAAAACTGACCAAAAATGAAAATTCCAAATTTAGGTTTTAGCGTGTTCCTGCGCTGCAGCGTAAGCAGGGTCTACCAACTGCAAGTTCGCAGTTCGAGTAGAATGCGATACCTTCACTATTCTACCCTCGAGTATACTCGTAGTTTCATTAAAATAATTGCCAAACGAAAAAAAAAAGATTTTTCTAATTCCTCCACCTGTTACAGCTGCCGAAATAAGCCCTAGCCGCAATTTGGCTGGAAAAAATGACAAAAAATGAAAATTCCAAATTCTGGTCTCAACGTGTTCCTGAGCGGCAGCACAGGCAGGGTCTACCAACTGCAAGTTCGCAGTTCGAGTGGAATGCGATACCTTCACTATTCTACCCACGAGAATACTCGTAGTTTCATTAAAAGAATTGCCAAACGAAAAAAAAAAGAATTCTCTAATTCCTCCACCTGTTACAGCTGCCGAAATAAGCCCTAGCCGCAATTTGGCAGAAAAAAAACTGACAAAAAATGAAAATTCCAAATTCTGGTCTCAACGTGCACAGGCAGGGTCTACCAACTGCAAGATCGTAGTTCGTGTAGAATGCGATACCTTCACCACCCTACCCTCGAGAATACTCGTAGCGTTATGAAATTATGAACACGATAGGGTTGAGTTTAGATCCCAGTCAGATTTGAGCGTTCCCGTCATGCTTTGCGGTATTAGATATCCGCGGGAAGGTCAAAGCTCATATAAAGCTACACTTAGTTTCATAATGGCATATAAAAGACAATATTGACAAACAAACAAATTTACTTTATATGTTTGGCCATATTATTCATTTTGAAATGAAGTCTTTTTAATCCAATTTTTGAAAAACAAGTCACATAGTTTTAGCATCTGCGTTACACCGGCTCGGTCTTCCGCGACTGCTACGACGTGCATTGTCGAGCACGTTTGTGGTGAAAGATCTCAATAAAAACGAAAGGAATATTTTCCAAACTTCTGTGAACAATATATGCGTATATATCGCTGCCAAAGATAATATTTGAGTTTAATCGCGAAATTTATCTGAAAGGACTAGGTAGAACTACATCGAGGACATGACGAGCACCCATATTGACAGTGACGTCACTAGACTGCAAAGCATGCCGGGAACGCTCAAATCTGACTGGGATCTAAACTCAACCGATGCGAAGACGCCCAAGATAGAACTAGACTTAATCATGAGTGATGTTGCAATCAGATATCTAGGTGCTCTGATCTTTTTGGTCAATTTGAAATATTTCATGGTAACTATCTGCAGGACGGGTACTTTCCAGTTAAGTACAAATTTATAAATCAATAGTTGTTTTGTTTTTATTTTTGCATTTGCACCATTTGAAATTCGCCCAAAGTATGCCTGGTAGGCAGATAGTACATGAACCTTGATGGTAGGGCCTTTTTGTGACTACTGTGAAAGGTTTGACATAACCAGAACATTATGTTTGATTGTTAACCCACATTAACCACCTGCATTAACCAATGATTAAGATAATTGGTTTCGCATCGTTTTTCTAGGGTTGTCCTGCCACTGAAGAATCAGTGATATTAATATTTCATATTTTCCTTTGAATATAACTCCATTCTCTGAGTGCAATTTAACTGCCAGCAGACTCCCCGCAGGGCTTGTTATATAAAAAAGATAATTTAATACTAGCCACATTCAGTGCCGGTCGTATCATTATGACAATATCTCATACCATTTGTCTATCCACTGCTAGGCGGCTGATTAATTGGGCTAATCATAGTAAATAGGATTTTGGCATGAGGAGGATTTGGGTGCTATTCACTATCCCCGCCCCCGTGCCCCGGCCTATATCGTCGCTTTACTAGTTAGTTATGTCCCCACCCTGCGGGGCAGCATTTTGGTGTACTAAACAGGATAAGCCCGGCATCGCCCGGCCATTTCCCGGCCCCCCCCCCCCCCCCCCCTCCCGGGGATTCAATTGACTGGTGCATTAGGAATCAGGTCCAGGGTTAGCCCTGCATCTGATTCCAAACCTTTACCCCAAGTGGGAGGTTCCAAGATCACACGTTTCCATGACGTCATTCCTGAGATCTGGGGGATATAGAGTCTACCGTGGTGTAGGCTCTATCACTACATCATATAACCCGGCTGAACGTATTTCAGTTTCCGGTTCAACCGGTTGATTGAAAGAAGCCCTGCTTCTCTGATGACACAGTCGCGAGCGGCGCAGTGTAGAGACTGCAGTGTAAACATTCACTGATTCACTGCGTGAGGGAGGGAGATAAGGATTTCACTATCACATTGCTGTAAAGAAATCGGGAAGTCCAGATGACGATTGAGACAGGTTGGATTGTGGCTATGGTTCTGGGGGCAATCTTTGCGGGTTACGTGCTAACCTCGGTGCTTTTACTGCGGTTCCCCACTCTAATTCATCGCAAGAAACAGATCAAGTTCAGAGCGGCGCACATCAGCCATCGCGGAGGTAAGTCTATTCGTATTACTCTTAAGAGTCTTAGTCATACCTGCAAAACTGCATCATCATGGCTAGCCATGGCAATTGATGTTAATTGCTTGTGAATTCCATGTCGCAGACATCCTGTTTTTTGCGAAGCTAACCAAGATACTAATCTAATAGACTAAGTAATGGCATGCCCACCCCCATTATCTGATTATCCGCACAAGATAAAGATGATATCTTCATAATCATATAATTACAATTACCTGCCTAATGCCAATTCACCAACGCTTATGCCGGCTGCTAAGAACTATTGGCACTGTCTGTGCTGGTCCTTCTTGACGTTCTTGCTGAGAAACTACATGTACCAATGGTGCTTTAATTTCCAATGCAGAGAATGCTCAAGCAACAAGGTATTCTAATTCTTCAATAAATGTACCACTACAGGTGAACTTGGATATGACGGACCACTGTATGACAGATTTTTGCATATGACGGACAATATGCTTGGTCCCAGTCCGATGCATATCAAGTATTCGTCATATGTATACGACGGATTTTGCATATGACGGACAAATTTTTGTGGTCCCATTGAGTCCGTCATATCCAAGTTCACCTGTATAGGCACAAACTCTATTAATCCGTCTCTCTGAGATTAGATCGTAAGCCATGATTATAGGGATTAAGATCTGCCGCTGAATATTGGTGTGGATTTATAGCCGAGATGTTGGTGTTTGTCGCCAAAGCAGAGGCCGCCAAGCCCGAAGCTTTGTAACAAACACCCTCAGCAAGGCTATAAATCTGCACCAATTCTCAGTGGCGGATCGTAATGGCTATTATATAGAGGGTTTAAGTGATAAAATATATCTTTTAACTCTGTAAAAATGACACAAAAATCATGTTTTCTGATGGTTGCTGAGCTAGGATTTGGTCCCAGCTCAGTGCGCCGGTGAACCGGGGCCACTTTAAAGCCACAGAAACAGCTTCCAACGGAACATAGTGTGTTTTCCAAGACCAGCAACATGCTATAATGGCCAATTGAGGTTCACCATTCCATGCTGTTGTGTGTGCTCACGAGACAATGTGACCCCCCCCCCCCCCCGACTTCTCATGAAAAGTGCCCTCCCACTACTGGTGACACCAAGCAGGGGAAAGTGCAAGTCATCAGTCATCTGTGACCTTGACATCAAACACAACAGCAGGCAGTCTTTTCCCCCACATCAGCGACTGGCAGTGGTGTAATATGGTTTATAAAGGTTTCCCTCGGGGTTCCATCAGGTTAACCCACTGGGATGGCATATTTGTATATATCCCAATTACCAGTAGATACATTGTTATAAAAATCTAACATCCAAATAGATACAGTATTACAGCGGCTAATCAAAAACCTGATTCTTTCTTGAAATATGTTGATACATTTGATTGATTGTTTGTATCTTTGCTACCTCACACAGAGTATAGAGTTTTGATTTATTAGATTTTCCAAATACAGGTGAACTTGGATATGACAGACTCAATGGGACCAGGAAAATTGGTCCGTCATATGCAAAATCCGTCGTATACATATGACGAATACTTGATATGCATCGGACTGGGACCAAGCATATTGTCCGTCATATTCAAAAATCCGTCGTACAGTGGTCCGTCTTATCCAAGTTTGAACACCTGTACTATTAAATGATAATGATGATGAGAAGAAGGATAACAGAAATGATGATGATGGTAACAATGATGATACTATTAATCAAATAATGATACTACATATATTTATATATATATAATAAATAAATATATATATATATATATATATATATATATATATATATATATATATATATATATATATATATATATAGAGAGAGAGAGAGAGAGAGAGAGAGAGAGAGAGAGAGAGAGAGAGAGAGAGAGAGAGAGAGAGAGAGAGAGAGAGAGAGAGAGAGATTCATCGTTAATGGATAGATGTTGGAATCAGAAAAATAGTAGTATATATGTTCTATAAATATGTTGTGCTAGGAGCTAGTCAAGTACACAGCTGGCAATGATTCAGAGAAACAGCATCAGAATACTGGATTAGGGAAAACAATCAATGAATTGCAAAGTATGCGTGCATGCATGCCAAGTATGCTGATATGAGGAAGATGCACACTTCAGCGATATCATTGTTATCAGCCTGTGTAACTCGATCATGATTGCAGAGGGATGTCCAGAATGAAGATGGGGAAATATCCCCTTAAAGTAACCCTTGATGGAGATAACTGTTTCCTTCTTGGACACTATCTTGTACTTTTAGGGCTGTTTTTTAGAAACATCATAGTCACACCTTATGCTTGGAAGATTTAATATTCTCCTTGAGGGCATCCTGCATGAAAGTTCTAAGGACCCGAACCATATTGTTGATATTTTCATTCAATATTTTGAACAGCCCCACTAGTTTCCAAACAATAAAGGAGTAATTCTGGACTAGCACTACTAAAATGCAAGGCTGCTGTCAGTGCTGGGTACACATATCAAGTTAAGAACAGGATATGATAAATTATCAGAAGCTGAAGTATGTCAAAGATAAGCAACATTCTATCAAAAACCCAAGCCAGGGTCTTATCCAGGTTTTAGAAACTGTGTACCAAAAAATGGCAATTACAAAATCTTGGTTGTCCTACTCCTATCTATAAAGGTAGATCATAATGCATTTGTATAACCACCATGAACATTTACTTACTCTTTGCGGAAAGGCATAATAATCTGATGCAATGTCATGTGAAATTTATAAATAGGTAAAGTATTTAATCATCAGCTTCAAATTGGTAATATATTCCTCACAAGAACATTTGGGGGTCCTAATATGTGATTTCTGAGGGTTTGGGTGTCCAACTGATGCCCAAACACCCTCCTTGCTTAGAACATGCCCCAGAATGTAGTGGTTAAATTGGCGGTTGCCTTTTTAGGTACTGAATCAAGCCACCTTTTAAGTAATATTCTCAAGTTGAAATGTAGGATACAAAATAAGGGAAATACTTGACTCGCTGTACACGTTTCCATGTCTGTATTTGTATTTCAGCTTGTTGCTTAAGCCTAGTGTTTAGACTACATCTCAAAATAATTCTAAGTTGATATTGTTTGGAATTAAAGCTCCAGCAACAAATCCTGGTCTGAAGGGGGCTTTAAATATATGTTGCTATTGGTGCTCAGACAGGGGATTAAGCTAAGGCCTAAAAAAGGTTGTTTGTTTCCTGTAACCCTAGCCTAGTTTTTATTCAAAATAATCCCCACCCTAAAGCTTTTTTCCGCCCTCCCAACTCCAAATTAACGTTGAACATGCATAAAACACCCATTTTTGACCAAAAAAATAATCTTTTCTTACTGACCTACCTACCCTATTTTTTTTCGGACCGTTACAGGAAACAATAAAAAAAAATTCTAGGCCTAAGACAGGGTTGTCACTTGTCAGTATATCATCAGAAAACAAACATGAAATATTGATGTAATATTAGTAGACTTGAGTCTAAACAGGTCCATAGTCAATCCAAATGAATGAGTGTTTAAAGGCACATCGACACACAAAGGTCATTTAGTGCCATAAAATATTATCGAAAAGTGGTCCTCTGTCATTGTTTTTCAACAATGACAAAGCGAACAGGGTGCCCACCAGCTTAGGATTCCCCGGGAGGTGCCAGCTCCTATTACACACCATAAGGTAGTGGCCCTTGCGGGGTCCATAGTCAATCACCGGATTTATAGTAATATGGGCTCTATGACTAAATTAGTCAAAAGACATTGATTCCTTGTCCTCTGATGATTGATGCTATGCATGAAACCGCTATTTCTGATCCAGGTGGAGCCACCTGTCAGTTCCACACCCAGATGCCCTGCTGGCTAAGGCTTTTGTAACAATGCATTTACACTGAATGAAAGTACTACTACTACAAAGACTATGTCCCTGTTGATATATTGATTGCGGGAATGATAACCATTTGGCAAACATCCAGACCACTACCCTCTAATGACACATGTACTTTAGAGGAACAAGAATACATGCAGGAAATGAGTTGAAATGTAATCCAGATTGCCCTTTGGGTAAGCTGGATGAAATCCCTGAGTAGACCACTGAACTAGGTTTGTTTAACCCTAATATTGCTGGTGGCTAATTTGGTAGTATGGTCAATACAAAATGATGCAATTCAAAAATCTAAAAAATGACTAATCCCCTGACAATTTCTTTTAAGCAAAATGATCTATTGAGAAATATTTTGAAGGGAAGATGTCAGTCAAAACTGTGATAATTCTTCTGATTTTTGGCATGCATTCATGCCCAGGCATAATACACAATCACATACTCGATTCTCACCCAGTTTTCTGGCCATGGATGCATGGATGAGCTCATAACTGAACTTACTTAGTTTTGCAGGCTACATGTGTTTGGCTATTTTTTGGACATGTTAGCCATGGGTGTTTTTACAACCAGATACTGGCTGACATCCTGTCTACTGGTGCAGGAATTAAACGTCTGTACTGTAAATTAGATCCAGATAACACTTTTGAATGGGTCAGCCAAATGGAGGAGCTCTTGTTGCGTTGAAATATTTAAATTCTCAATGACAGTATCTCTTTGTATATATTTCAGGTGCTGGGGAAAACCTGGAGAACACTATGGCTGCGTTTGAACAGTAAGTACAGTGCAAGTGGTACACTTTAAGCAATTCCAGGGAGGGTCACTGAAGCCAAGCTAGTAGATTTTGCACTATCTTGCCAAGTGCTTTCGTTAATTCTGTCACAATTATCTCTACCTTTCGCATATGTAGTGTACACTTTGTGTGGCATGATGTACTTTGGTGACAGTGCCAAATTTTGTAAAATATTAGTCTGAAATTGTTCCCGCTGGGTTAAAAATCCTTCAATGTTTTGACTTGTAATCTCACTTTCGTCATGATTGATATGTTGCACGGTAAAAGATTTCAGACCATATGTGTATTCCAGATGCAAATAGGTTAACAACCTTATCACAGCTTAGAAGAAGGAAACTTTATCTTTTTATTCAAAAATGGCACCATCTGTGTAAACATTCCTAAGATAATGCCCTAAAATATATTCTTATTCCTCTGGCCTGATTTAAAGGGCGAGAGGTAAACAATTCTTTAAACTTGAGGGCCACAGCAAACATTTAATCATTTATTATTTATCATATCTAAAAGTGTTACCCTCAAAATGTTAGTTATTATCATTATTATTATTACTATCATTATTATTATTATTATTATCATCATTATTATTATTAATATTATCATTATTATTATTATTATTATTAATTTTATTATCATTACCATTATTATTATCATTATTATTATTATTATTATTATTATTATTATTATTATTATTATTATTATTATTATTATTATTATTATTATCATCATCATTTTTGTCTTCCAGTGCAGACCATGTAGGAACAGATATGTTAGAACTGGACTGCCACATAACGAAAGATGGGCAAGTTGTCGTTTCCCATGACAATGATCTCTCGCGAATCACTGGACACGATGTTCTGATAGGGGACACAGATTATGAGGTAAGACCTCTTTGAATTTATAATCCCTGATGATCAGAAGCAATCAAATCCTCATTATTAATATTACAATAACAATTTTTAATCACTCTAACATAATACTTTTAAAACCCTTCCAATGCTGAGGCTACTTTAGTTCATATCACATGGATGCAAATATTTTTGAAAACCATATAAACCCTGTCATGTTGGTATTCATTAGATAGCTCTCACTGAGTACACTCAGACGAGTACCGATTTGCCAGGGTTTCAGTCATTTTTCAGTTTTTGTGAGATTTGTGTATAATTGGCAAAATTAGCCTCCAGGTTTAGAATTCCCCTATACAATTAATATGTAATGGTTGTTAAGACTGCATGTTACCTTCTATATCAGCAGAATTTTAACAAGACAAACGCAACTAAGAGAGCGTGGCTATCACAATGGACATCTCTCGGAGATGAGTAGGTCTGCAGGCCTCAGAAAATTCAGAGAAGCAGACTTTTTTCAAATACCACACGCTTCTCTGAAAAGGTTAGGTGATGGAGCCTTGAGTGCATGTGCACTAGGGTTGGGAATCGGTTGCAATTTCATAATCGATAATCAGTTACAGCCAACCGATCGATTATCGATCATAATCGGTTCATCACACTTTTTTGGTAATTGGGTACATGCCTAGAGTACAATATATGTGATAGACTATATGAAAATTGCTTGCTATTAGCCTATTACTTATTAAAAGATAAAGGTAAAGAATGTCAATAATGGGTAAACATGTGCTAAATATAACCAAGTTTTTTAGCATGAAAAAAAAATTGGGCAGAACTTCGGTATGTTGGACCGCAATCTCGTTCGTAAGAATGAGATCACAGATTCGCACAAGCTAATGTCACAATCTTGCCGATCTCCCACAAACACTACAGGGTGTATAAATACTTGAATTGACAAATAAAGTGACTTAACTCTTGACTCAGTTGGTTTATTTTTTTATTGTCTGATAACGTGAGCACTACGAAATTATATAGCTCATGTTTGCCACGATATCGCTCAGATTGTTTTCTTCTCTTACCGGTAATCATGATGCACCAATAAGTTCCAAGACGTGAATTTGAAACATGTGCACCTTTCGTAACACTCCTTAGAAAGAGTGAAAGTGCAACAAATAAGCTCTTACAATCTGCTCCAGCTTGCATCCCCAACATGCATAATTTGGATTGGTACCTAAATACAAGTACATGGTTCGTAAGACCAATAATTTTTCTACATTTTGGACACTTTTACTTCCTTTTAATGTGTTTTGGAGCTTATAGTTTCATAGCGAGAAAGCTGACAACTTGCCTGTCTTTTAGTTTCATGTTTCGCCGCTAGGTGTCGTATTTTCCGATTATTATCGATAACCAGTTTCATTATCGATAAATCACTATGAAAGACGCAACCGAGTAAGCGTCGATTATAATCGATGATCGTCCCAACACTAATGTGCACCACATCTCTGGAATGTAGTTTGTCAGTACTATGTTCCTCTCACAAAACTGACTTGGTTCTTTAACCCATTCAACAACACCCTGTCTATTTTGATGATATCTTTTTTTTTTGAAGAGAAAAGAAATTCTTTGCAGTTCCGGATTTCTCTCTGGTTACAATATGACCTAAGCTGTTGAAAGCAACGTAAAAACCAATTTCTACCTTCCTTGCTTTCTAAGCTTAGACCCAGCAGGCTCAGGCAAGTTTAACCCTTATGCTGCTGCTGGTTAATTTGGCCAATACAAAATGAGGCAAAAAGACTGAAAAATGACTGAAAGCCTGACACATGGGCACTCATCCGACAGTACTCAGCAAGAGCTTTCCAATGAATACCAACATGACAGGGTTTAGATGGTTTTCAAAAATCTTTGCGTCATTGTACTTTGGATAAAGGTAGCCTAAGCATTGGAAGGGCTAATTGCTGAACATGGAGGAACCCACAAAACTAATTTAAAGGCAATTTCTGGCCTAATTGTGAATACTGTGTAGGCCTTTAATTTGGAGGGCTAACAATTTCGCTTTGTAGCTCTGCAGGAGGGTATTTATGCAACTTTAAATTTGCGCAGTCAAGCAATCAAACCTAATGTTTATTACTATATAGGTATTTATTTGAAGGATGTTATCTTGGCGCTATCATGGGAAGCGCGAAAATAGCAAAAATTAAATGCCTGTAAAAATACCAGTTTATAGTACATGTATATAGATAAAGATTTACGTGATGTTTCTTCTTCCAGGATCTCCCTCCCATCAAGCAATATCTACCATTACATTTCAATGATAGTGAGTATTTTCCCATTCTCTTGTTATATTTATATATTTTTTACTCCTTATTACTACTTATTTGCCACTTGGAAATACACATGTATCAGGCCTAAACAAAAAGTTGTTTGTTTCCTGTAACCCTACCCTAACAAGTTTTTATTCAAAAAAATCCCTACCCTAAAGTTTTTTCCGCCCTCCCAACTCCCAATCAACATATAACATGCATAAAACACACATTTTTGACCAAAAAAATAAGGCAAAAAAAGAAATTTACCGACCTACCTACCCTATTTTTTTTCGGACCGTTACAGGAAACAAACAATTTCTTTTTTTAGGCCTCAGGTAACACGCTGGAACGATCTTTTATTTTATATTTTTTAATACCTGACATGGTCTTAGCCAGCAAGTTGTCTGAGTGTCATTAAGACACCCACACCCTCTAAATCCTACATTAGGACACCCAAGTATTGTGGTGAATTTCTAGAAATTCCAATTCAAAGCACATAATTTTGAAATTGTTACTTGTATGTGAATGCTGGAAAATTTCTCATAGGCATCACTCAGTTCCTCATTAAGAAAATGTATCCTTATGGTTGTGAATTGAATACACTATTGTCTCTCTTAGAATATTAGACTTCCAAAGATTTTATAATTACCCATTTTGGGCACCCACTTAAAAAATTCTGGCTAAGACTATGGTGCTGCATCTCTCTGTGAAGTCACTCAACACCATTGCCAAAAGTCTAGGGTTTAATATCAAGCTCAGGGCATGTTAGAAAGTTGCTAGTGACTTTGGATTAGTTGGCATTGTTCCATATTTTCTCCGGTTTTCTCTTCGATAAAACTAATTAGTTACAATGTAGCCTAGATGTGGCAGAAAGAATTGATAATTAGCAAATAAATTTCCAAATCTATGTCACTTCTTTGTTTAATACTTGATTGGCCAACTCATTATACGTAAACTGAGTGAAGTGACTACTCATGAAAATGCAATAGATCTGATGTTTCTTCTTCCAGCATAGATCTGCGTACTGTATACCATGTTAATTTTGCACATATCGACTAATGCGCTCAGACAGGCTGCTGCCTTTTAAAATTTTTTTTTATAAAGGGTTCACCACCCTTTTTTTAAGGATGGCTGAGACATGTAAGAAGCAGAGCTTTTTGTATATGCAGACGACACAAATAGCATGAACGTTGATATGAAATGAATATGAAAGTCTTCAAAGTAATCTCTCTCAATTATTGGGTGACAGATAATAAAGAGTAAGAAATGAAGGTTTTCGGTGGTTGCCCCAGTTTATGGAGGAATCAAACCCCTACTCGCCACGGCCTGGGATTGAACTCTGGACCCCATGCCTCTCAGCACTCAGGCCGGCAATCTTGCCACTGTACCTTTGATGCGCAGTTTAATTTTTGCATACTGGTGTTGAATGACAAGCTATCATGGGACCGTGTTGTACAATATAAGGATAGGGATAGGATGTCCAAATGATAGTGAACAGTTAAATGAAGATCCCTGGGGTGCGCAAAAATGGATCAAACTGCTGCAGTATTAACATGGTATACAGTATTCTCATTTTTATATTGCACAGTGTATAGAGTTTCCCCAGTAATTGTTTTGGATTTGACCCTTATGCTGCTGATTGCTAAATTTGGTAATACACAAAGATGCAATATATCTGGAAAGTGACTGAAATCAGATGGGTAACGGTAGTCATCAGTGAGTACTTACTCAGTGAGAGCAGCTCTGAGAGAGCTATCTAATGAATACCTACTTGGCAGGGTTTAGATGGTTTTCAAAAGTCTTTGCATCCTTATGCTTTGTATGAAGGTAGCCTCAGCATTTGAAGGGTTAATAATGCACCATTCGCTTACTTGTTTTCATTTTATTTCTAGCTGTCGTTGTCAAAGGGGAGGACCGTAAGATTGTTCTCCTGAAGGACGTATTTGAACGCTTCCCTGACATGCCTATAAATGTGGACATAAAAGACAATAACGATGAACTCATAGAAAAGGTAGGTGTTACCTTTAAATCAATCTATTTTAGTAAGTAATGTTGATGATATATTAATGCATCAATATAACATGTAGAGCAATGTTATTAATTTTGTTTAATTACATTTTTTATGTTTAATCTTGTGCTTCATTCTTTTTCTTAGGGCTTTGCTTATCATCTTTATAGTCACACTCAGGATTCAAACTTTAACATCCTGTAAGATTTAAGTCAAACGTTTCATCAAACAGATTGCATGATCATTCTTTTTATTACAATTGCAGGTAGCGGAACTCATCAGGGAATATAAAAGGAGAGATATTACAGTTTGGGGAAATTTCAGTAATGATGTATGCCAAAAACTCTTCACAAGGGTAAGTCTAATAGGAATGTAGCAGAGATGTATTTTCACATTGCAACAAAAAAACCTAGAAATTGTCCTCTCGACCTGGAATATTTTGGGCAATAACTTTGTAATTGAAAAGATTTTACAAAATATATGAAGTTAATGTGTTATTAACAAACATTTCTCCTTCAGATATTTTCTCACTCAAGCTTTAACCTAAAGGATTTCACCGAAATTGTCGGACTATTTTACCACTATGAGCATCAATGGGTTAAAAATGATAAGAGGTAATACAATGCACCTCTGCACATTTGAGAATTTCGAAAATGTCTGTCATTAACCGATTCATGCCTGTAGGCTTAAAACCCTCATTTCCGCAGCATCAGCAATTTTTGAGAAAAGGGGAAGTGTACTACAGAACCTATCTCACAAGTCCCCTTCAAATATTTTGTAAATTTATGATTGATTTCAAAGTTATTTTCGAAAGTAAGATAGGTCCAGACACCATTTGTTAGGGAGGTCTGCAGGCATAAATGGGTTTATAATGAATGGCAGATGAACCTCATTAGTTATGTTTTCATTATTATCTACTTAACTGATAGGTCAAAAAGTTACAGATACTACTATTCCAATCAACACAGTTGACCAATGATGCCCATCCAAACACATCAGATTTTAGTGAATATATTTTTCAAGAAATGGATAACAAAAATATTAGAGCTGCACTCACCACTCACACACATGAGTGGCTCGAGCACTGGGGCAGGCGAGCCGAGCTCGAGCTTAAGTCATCAACTCACGAACTCGTCCTAACACACACTTTCTTATCACTGCTTATCTCTGTGATGTCTTGTTTACAGTCATCATTGTATAATGGCAGTGTTGAGCAGTAAACTGGCCTTTATACCGCAAAATATAAGGCATTATGTTAATATAGATATGTATTCTTCTATCGTAGCACATTTCAAAATGAAATAACCATGCAAATCTTAGCAAATCTCTATCAGTAAGCATTCCTTTCTTAACTGGTGGACTGAATAATGAATATTTATTTTAAAAACTGCGCGTCCATGAGCTCATAAGCTCATGAGTCAAAATGGTGGTGAGCTCATCAGTTGAGCTCCTTCTGTGAGTGCAGCTCTAAAAAATATGCATCAGTTGGGTTGATACATTTTACTATATAACTGTATTACAGATACTATTATTGCAGTCAACGAAGTTTGCATTACACCAAAATCAATTATCACTCTTGCAACCCAATAGCAAAACTATATATATATATCATTTTATTTATCATCTTTTAGTTTTTCTCCACAAAGAAAATATCTTTAGTTCTGCATAAAAAGATAGAACAATATATTTAGTCCATTTTTAGTGTCATTAGTTGAAGAAAACTACTGGAAGATCCATTCCAGTTGACAAAGTATGCATTACACCAAAGTCAATTTCGACTCTTGCAACCCGATAGCAAAACTATTTATATATATCATTTTATTTATCATCTTTTAGTTTTTCTCCCCAAAGAAGGTACATTTAGTTTTGCATAAAAAGATGGAACAATATATTTAGTCCATTTTCGTCGTCATTAGTTTAAGAAATTCACAGAAAGGTCCCGAATCACCTGCAACTTTCTTGCACACCATGAAGATTGTTTTGGGCATAAATGGGATGACTTACGCATACTATTATCTTTTTCAGCACCCTGATATATTAGGCCTGGCCAGCATGAAGAGGGTGGTGTCTCTACTGGCCCTCTTTTACACGGGCCTCCTGCCATTTATACCCATCGCAGAGTCATTCTATGAGATCCCAATGCCTAGGATAATATTTAAGTAAGTAGTAGTCTTTTACACAGGGCTCCTGCCATTTATACCCATCGCAGAGTCATTCTATGAGATCCCAATGCCTAGAATGATATTAAAGTAAGTCCTCAATGCTTCTGACAGGCCCAGGTTGCACCAATGTGACTTAGGTCTAGAATTCAACTTAACCCTTGTGATGCTGAGTCTACTTTTGTCCAAGGCACACTATTGCAAAAATATTTAACAATTACCTTGAACCCTGTCATGTTGGCATTCATTGGAAAGCTCTTGCTAAGTGCTATCAAATGAGTACCAATGTGCCAGGGTTCCGGTCTTTAATAAATGCAACTTTTTTCAAATGATTTTGTCTTGTCCTAATTAGCCACCAGCAGCAAAAGGGTTAATACTTGTGTTTCTACAGCAATCATTGATGTAGTTGTAGATAATGAATTTACCTATTAAGTCTAAGTCTAAGCTTTAAGTCCAGACTCAATGGCACAGTGGCAAGATTGCCGGCCTGAGTACGGGGAGACATGGGGTCCAGAGTTCAATCCCAGGCTCGATTCGATTCCTCTATAAACTGGGGCAACCCCGAAAACCTTCATTTCTTACTCTTTATTGTCTGTCGCCCAATTACAGGGAGTGATTACTTTGAAGAGTTTCATATTCATTTCATTTCATCATTCATGCTATCTGTGTCGCCTACATATACAAAAAACTCTCCTTCTTATATGTTTGAGCCACCCCAAAAAAAGGGGTGGCGAACCCTTTGATAAAAATCTTTTTTTTTAAAGTATAAGCTTTAAGTCTGTCGGTGCAACTGTCCCTTTATAGACCTGCATGCCTTAATGTCGCAAAATCTTGTTTGTAAAACAAATGTTTATGTACATAGAGAGCGCAAACCTTTTCTTACGACATAATTGTATATTACTCATCAGATAGTCTGAAATATGAAGAAATATTTGGAGAGGGATTACCAACCCAACAAGTACCATAGGGATTGGCACCTTAAAACTTTTTGTGGTATGATACAATATCAATATTTTCTTAATGATATGATACATTAACAATATTTCTAATGATAGTGCCTAATTTCTTTGGATCCTATTAACTGAGACTTCCAGAAAGCAATTATATAAGTATAGATATTTTGAATCTTAACTATACGATACTTCGCTTTTTCAATACAATGCTTTTTCCCATTCAAATTGGTATCTGGTATTTTATCGAGTGTGTGTACCTATCCCTAAGTAAAACAACTGTCACATATTTTCTAAAATGTTGCTTTATTATTGATATACTTTCATATGTGTGGCTGACCATGTGTATGCTCCAGATAGAATTCTTAGAGATACATGTAGTTAAAGAATACAAGAAAAAAGAAAGAAAATCATTGCTGATCTCAGAAAGTGTATAATGTATATAATTATTGATTGGATGTGCTCATATTGTTAAGGCGATTATTTTGATTGTATAGGCTAAATTTCATCAGCTTGACAGACCCTTTTCCGTTCTTCTGCTACAGTCCTGTCTTGTAGGGCTGAGACTAATAGATATGTACTTTTCTACTCCCATGCTTTCCTTGAAAAGCCTCAAAATATTTTTCCCGTCTCTATATTTTTAATGTTGAATTTTTCTTTTGAAACAACCATAAGAATAGAGAGATGTGTTCACCTAACCTATACCCTTTGTGTAGAGCACACCACAGGTAATAAGAAAGGAAAAAAAGAAAAATGTTGGAATGCCTAGATAGGAAGATTTATGTTAACTGTATACAGCTTTAATATGGAGTGCTTAAAATTTCACTTTACAGTCCTGCTGGAGGGTATTAGTGCTACTTTAAATTTGCGTATTCAAGCACTCAAACTATAAATTTATTACTATATATATAGATATTATTTGAAGGACGTTATTTTGGCGCTATCATGGGGAGCGCGAAAATTAAGTGCCTATATAAACAACCAGATATGCAGTAGTACATGGAAACTACATTAAAGGGGCATATAATAATCACACTATTTACTTGTTATTAACAAAACCCTTTGTTCTTGTTTAACAGAAGGGATACAGCTGCCAAGATGAGTGGACTACAAAGGTTTTTAGCCAAGGCTGCAGATTCGTAAGTATGAGTAAGGAATACAGGGTTGTTTTAGGGTAAAAAGTCAGAATTTCACTCATGATCATTTTTTCTGCCATATTAAGGTTAAATTGTGACTAAACGTTTGTAAGTGATTGAGGCGACCAGAGTACCTGGGTAAAACCACATCCTAACTCATGAGGCTTAACCCTTATACTGCTAGTGGCTAATTTTGCCAATACAAAGTGATGCAAAAAACCTGAATAATGATTGAAACCCTGGCACATAGGTACTCATCTGAAAGTCCTCAGTGAGAGCTATCTAATGAATACCAACATGACAAGGTTTAGATGTTTTTCAGAAATCTTTGCATCCTTGTGCTTTGGATGAAAGTAGCCTAACCATCGGAAGGGTTAACCCTTATGCTGCTGGTGACTAATTTGACCAATACCAAATGATGCAGAGACCTTGAGAATGACCAAAACCCTGATAATTGATATTTGATATTTGCTTTATAAAGAAGAGTCTTGGACAGATATTTCTGGTCCATATAGTCAAATAAACCCCTTTTGAAATAGCAATGTTTTTTAGCTGTGTCTTTAAGTTCTGCACATTATCAGCAACCTTGATGTTGTCAGGGAGCTCATTCCGAACGTGTGGTGCATGGGCACAGAAGGTTCTGTCTCCAAACCTTTTCAGATTAGTGTGTGCTATTTGTAATAAGGTCTTAGTGTTTGATCTCGGAGTCCTTGTATTGGCTTGTTTGACGATCGATAACCTAGCTTGGGGGCACACATTTTCAGTGATACAAGCACTTTTGGAGAATCTGTTGGGCCATGGGAATATCAAACTGAGTTTTCATTGCCCTGTTGCATATGTTTGTGGATTTTAAAAACTAAAAATAATTTTCCATCATTACTTTTTATTACTAGTTTTTCTAGTTACTACTATCAAACATCAGGTCTTCAGAGTTATGAGTCCTCTTTCTTATTAATCTAAATATGAACCCACATAAACGTCAAACACCAATTGTTTTGATTCCTGAATCCACACCTGAACAGAGATACAGAGCAACCTTTGAGAATTTGGTTATTTATGGCGATTTCTTCACTGAGCGTTTTCCAAAACCAAGATTCTCATCTTGAAATTGATCATATCATATATATGAAACCACAGCAGTTCATCTAAGTATTGCAGAGCATTTGTTAAATATTTGGAGATTGTCCTGGATGATTTTGATATTGTTGATTCTCTTCATAAGTATTTAATGTATGCTACTGGGTGGAATGATATCCATGAAACACAATTGATTTTCTTTGTTTTTCTTTTATACAGCCTGCTTATGAGCAAGATCATGTTTAGCCATTTAAATCGAAGGGGAATACAGGTAGGTACAATTCATTGCAATTGAAGTTTCTACAGCAAAAGAAATGAATAATACTGTGAATCTTGAAATCCATTTATTCATACCAATGATACAATGAATGATTGACTGCTAGGTAGAATAACAAGTTTGATAAAGTTAAAACCTTAATACAGATTTCACTACCTCTATGAGGCAGAAATCCATGTTGAAGAAAAAACATTCTCAATGGCAATGTGCAACAGGCATTGAGAATGGTTTTTGGTTCCATATATGGGTAAAATAACCATATTTTGATCACCCCCAAAATTTGTCACATGCACACTCCTAGGCATGCATTCAACTCTAAAATAATAACCTCTAGAAATGTTAAAGAGATGCTGCAATGGTCTATGAATTATGCTATTGCACATTTTTTCTCTGTTTTGTTTTTACCTAAG
The DNA here is from genome assembly GCA_963942565.1 of Maea johnstoni. Lineage (NCBI taxonomy): Eukaryota > Metazoa > Annelida > Polychaeta > Spionida > Magelonidae > Maea > Maea johnstoni. The sequence continues at coordinate 9,293,219 of OZ012691.1, read as the reverse complement.
CTGGGAGTAATATATTTAAATGTTATACTATTTCAAATACTATGGGGTATACATTTGCCTCGAATTTCCATTCATCTGGGGTTTTTAGGTTTTGTTTTTCACAAATTCATGGGATCAATAAGAGGTTACTGTAGAAAAGGAAATTAATCCAAGGTTCAAGTTAACCGAATAAGTGATTTTGGATTTTTCTGAGATTTTTTATTCCGAAAAGCCAGTATTTAAGGTTAAAAACAGCCATATAATGACAGGAATAATACTGTAAATGTATGGTACAATATTTCTGACTTTCATTATACCTAACTGACTCCAATCAGAAAAGTTTGGCAGAATAAACCACTCTGATTAATTTCCTATTCTACAGTATACAGGTGAACTTGGATATGACAGACTCAATGGGACCAGGAAAATTGGTCCGTCATATGCAAAATACTTGATATTCATCAGACTGGGACCAAGCATATTGTCCGTCATATGCAAAAATCCGTCATACAGTGGTCCGTCATATCCAAGTTCACCTGTATATCATTTTTCGATGATTCCATGGTGATCTCTTATCTATACAAGTGTACTTTTCCCTAGCTGTGGCAAGGAAGGATCAGAAAACTAAAGTCTGCTTCTATTCTCTATTGACATCCATCCAGGGTCTTAACCAGGATTTTCAAAATGTCTGTCCAAATTAGCACTTCGAAAATTTCTGCCTGTCCAGATTTAGCTTATACTCAGCTACTTTAAATGCCTATACCAACTACAATTAATAGCCTTTTGTGTCAAAAAGGCAACTTACACTTCAGTCATGTCGTAGAAGATGATTTGTTAGGAACAGATTTGGTTATTACCCCCAAAACGTCATATTTGAGAATTCTTCATAGAAATTATTGCCTGTCCAAAAATGAGGTTTTCAGGAATCTGCCTGTCTAAAAGAATGCCTGGATGGATCCTGGCTTAATCCCTGAATCCATCTTTCTGAGCCAGGGTCTTAGCCAAGATTTAGAAGCTGGGTGTCCAATATTGACAATTTTGAAATTTTGGGGCGTCCTATATTTCAAGGGAGACTACAATGCACTAAGATGACAATCATAAATATGTATTTACTTATTGAAATAGGGCATAATTTCCATATAAAATGCCATGGGGATCATATTGAGATGAAAAAAGAAAATTATATGCTGGAAATTGACCCTTATAGAAATTCCTCACGTAAGAATTTGGGTGTCCCGAAGGGTCATTTTTCAGGGTTTGGATGTCCAAGACACCCTGGTGGCTAGAAAGACTGCTCTGAACTAACCTCTCCTGTTTGTATGTTGATTGTAGATCTATCTTTGGGTGTTGGCCGATGAAGAGGATTTTAAGCATGCATTTGAGCTCGGTGCTCATGGAGTCATGACAGACTTTCCAACAAGACTTGCCAAGTTTCTACATGAAAATCCACAGTACAGTGGCCTGGAAAAATAACGCCTTCAACTTATGTTGTATTGATTTTCATTGAGCTATTCATCTCCTAACTGACAATGTATAAGTATAGAGAACCATTTTCTAAGGAAGAAAAACTGACGAAAGATGCTAGTACCGAAAAAAATGTACTTAAGACCCTATATACATAGTTAAGCGCTGTTCTGATTAGATAAAACTTCAGCTTTTTATTTTTCTGTAGTGTAAATCTTTAACCTTTAATATAAATTTTAAATTATTCAAATTCTGATTGAAATAATTACAAAAAAATGAATTTTAGCTGATGTAAGTTTATTTATACATATTATCTCTTAGGAAATGCTAATGAATGGGTCTTCATTTTGGTTGAAGAAATTTATATGGAATGATTAAAACATTCTTGAAAATGATAAGCATATCTTTAGATAGATACTAACTTTTATCAGAATAGATACAGTTTCTCTGGTGATTACAGTAAAAAAAATAGCCGAATACTTTAATTTTACCTCAGTTAATATGGACACTCTGGAGGTGGCCTAGTCTTGGGAATGATGAAGTTACTGAAGGGCTTAATGCAAGGGAACATATGTTACTTATCAGTTCATAGCCAAGTTGCCTGAAATCTACAAAATTAACCTTAAACCCTTAGGCTGCTGGTGGCTAATTTTGCCAATACAAAATGATGCAAAAATCCTGAAAATGACTGAAAACCTGGCATAAGAGTACTCATATGAGAGTACTCATATGAGAGTACTCAGCGAGTGCTTTCAAATGAATACCAACACGACAGGGTTTAGATGATTTTCAGGAATCTTTGCATTCTTGTACTTTGGACGAAAGTAGCCTCACCATTGGAAGGGTTAAACAACCCACCGTACATCGTTAAAGTTTGACTGGTTCAAACTACTTGTGTTGATTAGATGTTTGTGCATCACTCTTTTTGTGTTATCATATTTCTAAAAACATATATGGATATACAGTAGTATTTATTGTTTTATATTGTATGTGATATTGGTGAAACTGGTGATTTTATAAGATTTTACTTATTGATACATGTTAAATGATTGTGTTGGTATTAGCATTTAACATGAACGCACAACTCTGCTGGCCACTCTAGGGCAATTTTTTTCATGAAATCTTTCAATCAAAGCACAGTTGGAAAATATTTGAAGGAGGAATGTCAATTAGAACACTATACCATCAACTCTCCTTCAAATATTTCTTGAAGTTATTATTAATTCCCAAGTTATTGTCATAAGTATTTAAAATCCTGACAATTTCTGGGGAAACTCTTCAACATGAATGGGTTTAAACCACTGTCTATCCACATCTGACTTAATATGTAATCTGCGACAATGTTAGTAGAGCTGCACTCACCACTCACAAACTCGAGTGGTTCGAGCCCTGGGGCAAACTCGCCGAGCTCGAGCTGAAATGCTCAAATCGTGAACTTGTCTATGTTGGGAACACAAACGTAACACAGAGCACCTCACACACATTATTAACATACATAACTGCTTATCGCTGTCATGTCTTCTTTACAATCTCCAATGCATACATTCAAGCGGTGTTGAGTGTTATACTGACCTTTGTACCTCGTCAGCGCCTTTTAAAATTATATAAACGTGGCATTGTTAATAGATCTCCGCCAATAAATATTTATTTCTTAATAGCTGGGCTGGAAAATAAGTATTTCTTTGGAAAATTGGAACGTCTGTGAGCTCATGAGCTCACAAGTCAAACGGGTGGTGAGCTCATGAGTTGATCTCCCTCCGTGAGTGCAGCTCTAAATGTTAGACATGATTTTTATTTCCCTAGCAATATATTTGCACCTCATGTAAAGGGCAAGTTATACCTTCATTTAGCACCTTTTTACCTGCCTTATAGTGTGTATTTTTTTACCTTACTCTTATTGTTTTACAGGGTATAGAATCTTATTACATAAGAATCTTATTACATAGAATCTTACATAAGTAAGTTTTGCATATGTTGTTGATGAGCACGAGATTGGATGTGCTAATTATATGTATTTATATTTATTGTCTAGTAAATATTCTTCATTTAGATTTCTCAGTGAGCTTCATAATGTGTGTCTTTACATTTAGTTTACATATATTAAATGTTTCACATGTTTTATCAACCTTTTGAATTTTTGTGCAAAGGCTGCAAGGTAGCAGAATGCTCTCACCGCTGCTTACCAACCCAACGGAGCAGAAGTATGAGGGTGCAAGTTTCTTATAACTCTTCCTGTCCTCATATATTTTAAAACTTCAATCATTCCATTTATTGTCTGCAATGACACAAACCAATTTGGAATTTCATTTTTGTCACTTTTTCTGCCAAGTTTAAGCTAAGTCGGGATTGGCCACTTACGAGAGGTGGATGAAACCAGAATAACCTGTGAAAACTACTGCCTAACCCTAAGTCACTGGCAACTTTCTCACATGCCCTGCTCATGATTCGAACTTGCACAGTGGCAGGGACTTATCCAGGACTTCAAAAATGCCTGTCCAAAACAGCAATTCCAAAATTTCTGCCCGGCCAGATTTGGCTACTAATCTACTTCAAATCCTTAAACCAACTACATTTAATAGCCTGGTGTGTCAAAAAAAGGAATTTACACTTCAGCTATGTCCTGAAGGATGGTTTCCTAGAAGCATACACGTATTTGGTAATTACCCCAAAAAAGTCAAAATTGAAAAAATTCTTTATAGAATGTTTTTCCTGGCAAAAAAGTAGCTTTTCAGGAAACTGTCTGTCCAAAAGACAGGCAGGACAGGTCCTGGCTAAGTCTTAGGGCAGTGGTGACATACTGTAGAGTTGAAGATGGTAGGTGGTGTGACAAAGGGTACAATAAATGAGTCAAAAGAATGTGTGCAGAAAGTAATTGCAATAATAAATTGTTTGTCTCCAATCATTGTTCTTCATTATTGACCACAATTCAACTATGTAAATCTATTCATACCTGTTTATGTTGTCAACAGATGTACTCTGGGATAGTCATTTGTGATCTTAGAACCTATTACCAACCATTTGCTTTCACTGGCTGTGTCTGTAAGACAATGGAAAAATGATTAATGACTGTCTTGTTTGGTTTCTGGAGTCCTCTACCCTCATCATGGAAGCCAGCTGGAAAACAAGAATTACAGTGGATTACATTGTGCGTTTTGAAACTTTTGTAAGTGAGGAATTCTGAAATGGAGAGTATGTGGTACTTATCTATATCGACCTTGAAAAAGCATGTGGCACCACTTGGAAATACAGAATTAAGAAGATTTAGAGTCAGAGTGGAGACATCCCTCTCAGGTTTTTATGACTATGAATTTGGGGAGCTCCCTAGGGTAGCATTCTATCTGTCAGCCTATTCATTCATAAGATCTTGGATGAAGAATAGAATGGATATGTAGCGAGAGACCAATTACTATATGCCCTATAGTGAGATGCTGGACTCATGCCAGGAGTACAAGCTTTGGCATCAGCACGAGGTCACGTGGGAAGAAGGGCCAATCAGGGCTCTCGTATCGATTACATTACAGAGAAACCTTATCTCCACCGCCAGCTTGGGGTGCCCAGAGCACCTATTAGCGGCTATTAGTTGGCACTGGTTGAGGCTAGCATGTTCAGGTTGACCGGCTGGTTTCCAATCCACTTGTGTTTGGTCATCTAAGATAAGATCAACAGCATCACCAGCTGTATAAGAAATGGTGTTGACAAATCTCCATTTGTTGATGACTTAGGTGTCTCATATTGGTACAAACACTTGCAAGCCATAGAGAAGCAGCTTCAACTCCATCTGAATGGAATAGAAGATTGGGCAGATAACCATGGTTTTAACTTGTCCCAATCAAACACTGTCTTCGTAGTATTTTTTTGTCGAAAAAGGTCTTCATCCTGATCCCTACTTGGTTCTTTATAATAAGCCTATTCCTGTGAAAAAGGAAACGAATGTATGGTTGGTCGAAGGATTTTCATAAAATTTGTCTTTGACTGCTTCATTGGTCCGTGGTACGCTTCATAATTCGATTTTCGTTTTTTGTTTACCAAATTAAAAATCGAATTTCGGCCCTAAGTTCGTTTTTCGATTTCTTGAGAGGGTTGTAACTAGATAATTAGTACCCTCCTAGCAAATTCAAGTGTTTCTCCTGGAATTAGAAGAAATTTAGTACAGGCAGGATTCTTTCTTTTTTTGGAAGGGGGGGGGGGGGGGTATTTTGATTATCATCACTTTTTCCTTCCATTAGAAGCTAAATTGTGACTAGCCAGTTGTTATTAGTGGAAGAAACCTGTAGTGTACCACTGCCTTTTGCAAGGCTGCTGGCAGCCCTCCCACTTTCACCAGGCAGGATTCAAACCCCTGACCACATGAGGGGTAGAGAACTTTTTCCGAATAATAACCCAAGGATGTGGTGAAATTTAGCAGTGAAATATTTCCCAGCATTTAGCCCTAAATTAAATGAGGAACAAACTTTTTCCTCTGATAAAATCTTAGGTATAGAGAAGTAGGTACTTAGTCCTCTTATATGCTATTCAGTGGGGGTAATTCCTTGAGTTCATGATGGATAGTCTTTAAAGACATGAAAAGACTCAATCAAAAACACCTTATGTGTTAAAAAAAAAGTAAAACAGTAAAAAAAAAGAAACTAGTTTTTAAAGCCTGGTGATCTTTAAAACCAACCAAATTAAAAAAAAATCCTGCTATAGCCTGCTGCTTGACTAGAAGCTTCAAAGTTGTGAACTTTTATTTTTTCAAAAACAAAGTGGCATTTATTTCCAACGGTTTTGTGTGAAGGACATTTGTGAGCTCCAAGAGACTAAAACTGGAAAAATCTGCCCTTGACAATCCCTCGCCATTGGTCCATAACCCACCCCAATCCCCAACAATTTCCACCCAGGCATTCAACTCCTGTGAAATTACCCCCTCCACATACAATACCAAGTATAATTGCCCCCCACACCCAACCCCTCAGCAAAACTGCCCATGTATATCCCTTGTCTGATTCCTTGAATCGTGGTCTCAATAAAATGTGTCAGTATAATTAGTATTTATGCTAACTTCTTGAATATTGCTGCCAATCTTGCTGATAACAAGTTATCACTTCTTATTGTAAGTCGCTGACGATCGTTATATATTATGAATGATTTTCGGCCTAAAGTCAGGCAATTCGTCTTCCATTTTTGATGAATAAAAGAAAAGTTGGGCACTTTGTAACAGCCCTTATGATTGGACGTAAGGGATGGCCACCAGCCTGTTAATCATTTTCATGCCAGGCAACATAAATCAAGTTATTATTATTATTATTATTATTATTATTATCCTTTATTGACTTTAGAATAAGATTAACTGAAGAATCAAAACAAAACTTTTACGTCTGTATATCCAACGAATGATCTCAGCTTCCGGTATATAATCTAGTCACTCGCAATTCCATCATTAAACGCTGCTGACTTGAACGCTTAGCACCCTATTTGAGGATTGAACACTAAATGAATATTGAATTATGAAGTGGTACACGTAGCATTTTAAGCTTGATTTTCGTTTTTCAAAACTGCAAACGAAAGTTGAAAAACGAACATCGTCTTCGATTTTCGTTTTGAAACCGCAAAATGAAAATGGGAAAAACGAACATGGCCTTCTATTTTCTATTTTCGTAAAAACGAACTTGGGGTCGAAACTCGATTTTCAATTTGTAAAACACAAAACGAAAATCTAATTATGAAGCGTACCACGGACCTTCATCCCACTCAGATTGCTATTTGAGGTTTAAAAGGACAGCTAGTTTCTTAAAATCTCTATAAAGAATGGGAACATGTGTAACTCTTTTCAATAGGCCTGCTCTAGCAGCAGCATCTGCCTTCTCATTACCCCTGATGCCAACATGACCACCCTGGGCATTAATGAAGGCATTTGCATGTTTAAAACCTTTTTAACTTTTCAATTTTCACTGTCAGACGTGGAGTAAAGCTCAATTGTTGGCCAACATGACCACCCCGGGCATTAATGAAGGCATTCGCATGTATAAAACCTTCTTAATTTTTCAATTTTCACTGTCAGACGTCAAGTAAAGCTCAATTGTTGACACTGAAACAATTCCTCCAAACCCAAAACCAACACCAGCAAATATTGAACTTTTTTATTCCTGTCTAACAAAAACCTTCACAAAATACTAAGCAAACTCCAATAGAAATAATCACTGTCCATCAGGTTGATAGTGAGTTACCAAGGAGAAATTCCCTTGGTGCAAAACCATCAAAAGGTTCATCCTGCCTATCAGTAAAGAAGGCAGAGGTCATTTGAGATGATGAGTAGAAATTCCTAGGCCTCCAAATGTCATGTTAACTGCATTTAAAACACATCTCTTCCTTTTCTTTCTTTTCATCATGGCTAGTGGTTTTATTATTCAGTGGAACTGTCATGGTCTTACAGCAAATCATGAGGTACTTAAAATATAACTCGAAAGTATAGTGCTCCTGTCTTTTGTCTCCAAGAAACCAATTTAAAGAATAATCAAATTACTCAAAAATAGTTGTTTATCATACATGCGCTAATTATTTAACTAAATTTCAATGCAACAAAAATAAACAAGAGAGACACCCATTATGATTTCAATCCGCCAATGCAGAACCATTCAATCAACCTTTTTCAATGGGTGAACTCAGGACGGCGCTTGGCAAATCCCATGACATATATCCTGGACCGGACTGTATACACTACTAAATTTTAAAACATCTTCCTTAAATTTTTCTTCAGTGCCTTCTAAAGATTTTAACAATATTTCTAAAACTGGGGAGTTTCCACCCTCCTGGACAGTAGCCACTGTCACACCTAATGCCAAACCTCGGAAAGACTCCACAAAGATTCAATTCATTATCGCCTATAGCATTGACTAGCTGTATCTGTAAAATCGTGGAAAGAATGATAGACGCCCATCGTTTGGTTTCTGGAATTCTCTACACTCTTTATGGATTTTTAGCCATAAGTTGCTTCCGGAAAACAAGAATCAATTGGAGAACATGTGGTGTTTCGTTCTCGACCTTGAAAAAGCAAATGACACCACTTGGAAATACATGTCAGTAATTATGAACGATGTATATGATATGGACCTCAAGGGACATTTAGCCCCTTTTTATTCAGAACATTTTAGCACTTGTTTGACTTTGGTGTCTCATCAATCAAAACACTTGCAAACCATAGAAAGGAGACACAGTCCCTTTGCATTTTATTGAACTCAAAATTAACATTTGTCCCTCATATCAATTAGGGCCTTAAGAAAAAGTGATTCAAAGCTTTGAATTTGTTGAGAGTTGTTTCTAACACTGACTGGGGAGTGGATTGCACTGGTCTTATGTGGTTGTACAGGGTCCCTGTTCTTTCTAAGCTAGACTGGGGGTGTTTTATTCATGAATCCGCATGGAAATCTTATATTTTTCTGCTGGATCTAGTCCAGTATCAGAGCCGTTAGAACCTGACTCCTGCGAGTAAAGTTTCCCCATCCCAATAACCCTGTTTATGAAACTACTTGACCCTCGGTGTGTGGACCATAATAATAGAAAGTCAAAGAGTCATTCCAACTTTTGGTATTCATGTTAGAGAGTCTTTGGAGGAATACGAATTTAACCCAAAGTTCCAATTTCCTGAAACCCCTCCATGGACATTTAGCAATCCTATGCTCAACCTCACTCTTTCATATGCCAAGAACTTCCTCCAAAGTATTTATGTCTACATTATGAGGTGAAGGATCACTTTCGAGACTGATTTCATTTATACTGATAGCTCTGTTGTCATTGATAATTCTTCTTCTATTGATCGCGGTTTGTATAGAGTTCCACACTCTGTTTCTTGTTGTTGAACGGGTTGAGAAGGCGGATGATGATGAAAGGAATATTTCTATCATTTTCTCAGATTCCAAGTCTGCTCTTCAGGCCATTTTGGGCCAAGACTGAACGCATCCTCCTGTGCTCTAGTTACAGGAACGTCCGACGTCTGCATCACCATAAATTTGTTTGTATGTAGTTTGATGGTGTGAGCCAGCTTAGCATAGATCTGAGTTGAGTGTGCCCTTAATTCATCCTTAGATGACCAAACAAGTGGATTTGAACCAAAATGTTTTTGCTTGAGAATGCACCTGTTGAATAAAAGAAAATAATAAAATGATCAATCAAGGGACAGTTTGGAATCATTAAACTCTTCACCATCATCCATCACATCGCAATAATCAGCATTGGCATCCTAAACTAAACTAAAACCAAATCAAAATTGATTGAGGTTCAGGCTAGACCCCCCCCCCCCCCCCCCTATATATAGTGGGTATGTGAGTGTGCCCTTAATTCATCCCTAGATGATCAAACAAGTGGATTTGAACCAAAATGTTTTTGCTTAAGAATGCACCTGTTGAATAAAAAGATAATAATAAAATGATCAATCAAGGAAAAGTTTCGAATCATTAAAATCATCACCATCATTCATCACATCACAAACATCATCATTGGCATCCTTAAAAAACAAAAATTAAATTAAAATTGATTGAGGATCAGGCTAGACCCCCTACCCCATTATATATAGTGGGTATGTGTTTTTATGCTGGATTTGACCAGCTCTTGGCAGGCTAGGACATCATTAGATGACCAAACAAGTGGATTTGAACCAAAATGTTTTTGCTTGAGAATGCACCTGTTGAATAAAAAGATAATAGTAAAATGATCAATCAAGAGACAGTTTGGAATCATTAAAATCTTCGCCATCATCCATCACATCACAATCATCATCATTGACATCCTAAACAAGTTGCATGCTCTCTATCTAGCTCTTGATAGGGTGGAGACGGCAGATGATGATGAAAGGAATTTTATTATTTTCTCTGATTCAAAGTCTGCTCTTCAAGCCATTTCGGGCCAAGACTGGACACATCCTCTTGTCCTCTACATACTTGAACGCCTCAATTGGTTAGTACACTACCAAGAGAAAAGAATATTATTTTACTGGATCCCCAGTCATGTTGGCATTAGGGGTAATGAAAAGGCAGATGCTGCTGCCAAGGCTGGTCTTTCAAGAAGAGTCACAGATGTTCCAATTCCTTATGGTGATTTTAAAAAACACATCAATGTCCTTTTAAAACGCAAATGGCAGTCTCAGTGGGATGAGGCTGTAAACAACAAACTACATGCAATTCATCCACAGCTGGGTCTTTGGCCTGGAGGTTCTCGAATCATTAGGCGTGAGGAGAGTGTTTTAACAAGAATCCGAATTGGTCACACTCATTTGACTCACTGCTTCCTTTTAAAAGGGGAAGATCCTCCACAATGTACAGCGTGTGATTGTCAATTGACTGTCAAGCATATTTTATTTGAGTGTGTTGATTTTATTGAATCTAGAAATAGACATTTTAGTGTAAATAGCTTTAGGGAACTCTTTGAAAAGGTTCCCCCAGACAGCATTTTATCTTATTTACATGAGATTGGTCTGTTTTACCGATTGTAAAAACCTTTTAAGAATTTGTAGTTTCTTTTGAAACAACCTGTAATGCGGAAATTATATTTTGAAGTTGTTCATTGTTTTGTGATCATTTTTAGTCATTTATTGCTTTGTTATTGTTTTCAACAATAACAAAGGACCATTGTTTTACACAAATTTTATGGCACTAAATGGCCTTTGTGCGCCGATGTGCCTTTAAGAAATCATTCATTCATTCATTCATTTGACCAGCTCTTGGCAGGCTAGGACATCCTTAGATGACCAAACAAGTGGATTTGAACCAAAATGTTTTTGCTTGAGAATGCACCTGTTGAATAAAAAGATAATAGTAAAATGATCAATCAAGAGACAGTTTGGAATCATTAAAATCTTCACCATCATCCATCACATCACAATCATCATCATTGACATCCTAAACAAAAATGAAATAAAATAAAATAAAAATTGATTGAGCTTGACTCCAACGAAAAAATCCGCCAAATGGCGGATTGGTCCGCCAAATGGAGGATCTAGAATCCGCCATTTGCCGCCCTGAAATCGGCCAATTGCCGCACGTCAGAAATCGATCCGTCAAATGGCAGACCAGCACGAACGATGTCTAAGTAACCTTGCACGACTACTATAGCTAACTTTTTACAGTATACACTGGTCAGCTATACCTCGTATTTGGAGACTTTATTCGAGGCTACCAGACTTAGTCTATTTTATTTTCATTTTTTTCAACAATATATTTTTTCAAATGGTATTTCAGTCGTTTTAAAGCATATTTTGGAGATTTCATTCGAGGCTACCAGAATTAGTCGATTTCATTTTCATTTCTTTAAACTAGTATATATTTTTTCAAATGGTGTTTCAGATCCGCTGCTCCATCCAATGATTGATGACGCACTTCTTGAACTTAAACTCCTCCTTCGTGTACTTCAGCTCGAACGACACGTGGGTGTAAATCACCTTTCCCTCGAGAGTGACGGGGAAGTCTCTGAACAGGTTCTCCTTTGCCCTAGCTATGTCATTCGCCTCCTGCTTTGCATAGGACATTGGCGAAGACGAGCGATACGACTCAGGAGAACTACCCAGATAAGGTGGAACAGCACTACATGGGGGAATGGAAGCCCCAGTTGAAGCTTGCTTGGCTGGATTTGAGGTAGGAGAGGCTGGAGGTGTGTGTCGGAGAGGATGATCCTGAAGGGGTTGGTGAGGTGTCTGGCCGGTGTGATGGTCCTGGTTGCGAGGATGATGGTCCTGGTTGCCTGGATGCTGGCTGTCGCACGTGTGGACGTTTCCGATACTTACCTTTCGACGAAGAGGGCTTGGTGGTGGAGTTGGGAGCAATTGGGGCTGTAGGTTTTTCACCTGTAAGCAGGCTCCTCAAAAGGTCCCTACTCCCAGACACCTGGATGAGCTCCCTGTTGCGGTAGTACGCACTTGCTGTCTGCTCCGAATGGTGGAGGCACAGGTTGATGGAGTTCATGTGTGTAGGCGCCAGATCCAGGCTTGCTGCTGCCGTCTGGTACGCCTTGCGCGCCTTGTTGTTGTTCACAGTCATGCCCAGTTGCCCGAGATCCTTGCTTGTCTGGTCAAGGCGGCCGCCTTTGTTGTTGACGAAGAAGGGTGTTTTGGGGCTCAGGTCCTTTGAGAACATCGGGCGGATCTTCATGTAGAATTAGAAAAGCACGGTATGTTCCTGGACAATAGATAGAGCATTCCACTTGCCCACTGTCAAACCGGTGCCCACACCTGGTCGCTGGGCGTGCCTGATCTGCAGAATCGCTTGCAGAACTCTGATGAAGTAGCTCAGTAAAGTTAGCTACTTATTCCTTTTTCACTATTCAGTTACTTATGCGTTTTCACTTCCTTATTCGCAGTTACTTCCTTATTCAAAAACAGGTCTCAAAGGATTGATATTTTTAATGATGACACACAGAAACTCACTAATCAGTCAGTAGACTGTCCCAGAAAGGAAATGTATGTCAAATCTATGAAGATATTTATCACTAAAAGCAAAATATCATCAATGTTTTGATTTATGCCCCAGGGTGGGGACACTTACTTCACTGCATGGCAAATACTGTAAAAATAGCATAAATACCTCAAAATTACTCACATTTATAAAATGAATTGCCACGTTTGACTAGGAAAATATGTTTAACCATACTCATGTCAATGAAAATCAAGTTTAACTAGAGTGGTGCATCATTTTGCATTGGTAAATTTAGTCACCAGCAGCATAAGGGTTTATAGTACGGTATACACAAGCTATAAGTCTTCCTTATTACCCTGATGGTTCAGAATAAAGTAGACAAAGTAGACAAAAACCCTTCATCATCATCAAAATAACAATAATTTTAATTATTAACGATAGCAATTATAATACTAATAATGATAATAATACTAATAATGATAATAATAACAATAATAATAATGATAACAATAACAATAGTAATAACTAGTGCTCGGACGTTGAATCAAAATATTGTTTTCGCCACGTTAACCCAAGGAAAAACAAAAATCTTTTTTTTTTTACTTCTTTTGAAAATGCAAACTGCTCAATCAGATAGCTAGTTTTCAGTGTGAATGGCTTAACCAAAGATCAGAGGAGTCAAGGTATTACTATATTGTTGTTTAGACTCTTCTTGCTGTTGCCGATTAAGGATAGTATACATTTTGCATGATAAGGCATAAGAAAGATTTTTTGTTTCCTGTAACCCTGCCCTTACAAGTTTTTTTCCGCCCTCCCAACTCCCAATCAGCGTAAAACATGCATAAAACACATTTTTGACCAAAAGAATAAGGAAAAAAAAAGTAAAAGCTTCTTACCGACGTACATGTACCTACCCCTTTTTTTTTTCGAACCATTACAGGAAACAAACAATCTATTTTTTTAGGCCTAAGTGTCCTCGCTGTTCAGTATCTCTGAATGTCTCTATTATCCCAATATCATAACCATCATTATCATTGGCTTAAGAAATCAGTACATGCAGACTTTCTTGAAGTAAAGATATTGGAAAGAAAATATGTGCTGCATTGTTTCTGTGTTAATGGTATATTCTGTTCTGCATTGTTTTTGGTGTAGCTCACTTCTTAGAGATATCCTGACCTAACTATAATGGTATAGGTCTAATCTCCCTTGCTCCTACACCATGAAATCAAGTAGCTGTTTTCTTATCCTGTAAAGTGCTCGTGGATTTCATGTAACATGTCATGCTAGAAGTGGGTACCTGCTGCACACCCACAAAGGTAGTAGCCTAGTCCTAGGCCAGGAAATGTTTTTCATCTCTATATTATATTTGACATGGAAATTATACCATCTCTAATGCACCAGTCAATTGAATCCCCGGGAGGGGGGGGGGGGGGGGGCGGAAAATGGCCGGGCGATGGCGGGCTTATCCTGTTTAGTACACCAAAATGCTGCCCCGCAGGGTGGGGACATAACTAATTAGTAGAGCGACAATATAGGCCGGGGCACGGGGCGGGGATAGTGAATACCACCCAAATCCTCCTTATAGTAATGCCAAAATCCTATTTACTTAATGATTAGCCCAATCTGCCGCCTAGCAGTGGATAGACAAATGGTATGAGATATTGTCATAATGATACGACCGGCACTGAATGTGGCTAGTATAAAATAAACTTTTTTATATAAATACGAGGGAAAAAACAAGAATTTTAACAAAAACAAACACATTGATGATTACTGAATCTCGGAAAATTTGGAAGATAACACTCTAATTATAATAAGACTACAAAGCAAAGCTTTAAATGTTCGCGAATCTCGAAAATATTTGTGAAATAACCACACAGTATGAGTATTGATTGACCAAAAATTAATGGCATAACAATTGCTACGATTTCAACATGTCCAGCGTGCAACATAACCACTTGTCCTGTTGCAAGTGAATTCGGCAAAAAACGTCAATCTGGCAAGCAGAACAAGACCCTTACTTGCCCCGCTCGGCAAGAAATGTCTTTTGGCAGAGTCCTCGCAATGTACCTCACCTTAGTTAAACAGGGTTGTGGGACAAGTGGAAGTGCCAGTGTGGGCAAGTAAACTTTAGGGGCAGCTTGCCATGCTCTGCAAGTAATGTTTTGGAACCTATGTTGCACCCTGCTATCGCAACATCGTCATTTCACAACAGCTTTAAAATAATTAAATGGCAAGTAGAATGCGTTGTGGCGGTTATAATATTCTAAATTGCATTAAAGTTGACCCACAGAGATGCAGATAATTTATCTTTTTTGTGAACATAGAGAACACAGCCGTGGCAACTTTTCCCGCTACTTTAATCATGACGTCGCATGAGCATTGGTTCCAATGAGGATTTGGTGCGTGGTTGCGCATGTTGCGTGGTCAGTGGTGGTCAAAAGTACCTGCAACGCACTGGCGTGTTCCCTAATCATTCTGCATTAACCTTTAAAACAGTCACAAAGTTACAACAGGATTATGTCTCACCGTGACGTCATTCTTTCCCAAATTCTGCCGATAGAGGTCGCCGCTTTTGTTTGTACTTTGCAGAAACAAGTTGCGCACAAAACTTGCGCACATCGCAAATTTCGTCCAAATGAACTTCGAAACTGACCAATCCAGTGGAACCTTTTTCAATGTATCAGTACATATGCTTATGCCAATCATAAACCGGTCATTCTATAATTGCGGGACATTTTACGTCACTCACCTACACTCAACTGTGTTTCATAAATATTAAAACAATTTTCTTTTTTTTCAGGGATGTTTACCTTCATTAGATCATTGCTTTACATAATACAGGTTATTTCTATGATAATTTTGCGAACTAGTCATCCATTCGAGCTCAAACATGTTTGACATTCTGCCTTTCCCACTTGTCGCAATGTACATGCGGGAAACAATGAAGCTAAAAAAGGATTATAACTTGACTTTTGGAATTGATTTTTTAGAGCAAAATGAGTTAAATGTCATGCTATGATTACCTTTGAATTCTCAAAAATAAATAATTTCACCTAAATATGAGAAAAAAAGTGCTTTTTAGGCGTGTCGCTAAGTTTTGTGTCCACTCTGTTACCATACACTATGGGGTGGGTGCCACCATTAGGCGAATGTCTGACCGCATTGTTCACCAAGGAAGTGACTGCAAAGATGCCACTGATATGTATACAAACTTGAAAAGTGCCTACAGCAAAGTTCAACTCTACCTTGTACCAGCAGAGGTCATTGAAATTTCAACTCAAGCCATGTTGTCAATGGTTGACATGAAGACTGTCCCAGTTGGTATTCAAATTATGATATTGTAGCAGAAGATATTTCATCTCCAGAGACACTTACAGGTCGAAACTACCAATAAGATCCAACAATAATGGCAGAGGTTGAAAGTGCACTTTAGATTGTGCAAATCTTTATCAGGCCAGACCAATTTGATTCATTACATGAAAAGAAAGTCTAGCCTAGTCAATGTTAAATAAGTCTTTGAATTGTTTTCCTGATATGTCTGTTACTGGGAGCATTCCTGTTTTTTCTGCTATTCAGTGACCTTTGGCCTGTATTGACCTGTTAGATTTAAGATGTTTAAGCCAGTTTCTTAGAGTAAGGTGCTTTATGCTAATGTTAGAAGCTGTCCACTCAGAAATGTCCACCCTGTTATGTAACAGAGTGGACGTAATGTAACAGAGTGGACGTAACAGGGTGGACACCCTTTTTTCTTTGTTTGCCATTTTATTTCCCAAACAAACAGGCAAGATTGGTGGAAAGTTGGTAAATGTTCCATTTCACTCCTCCCATTAATATATTACAAAAGGACTTTCACTGGAAACTTGATACAGTCCCATTGCCATCATATATGTGTTAAGACATTTCTTTTTCATGCCAACGGTTAACAAAGAAGAACTTTTCAGCTTCTTGGAATACAAAAACTGTAAAAGCAAGCATATGTATCATTATGATGACATTCAGACATATATGTTGTGTTGCTCATATTCTTTACACTCTTTCTGAAGTACCTGCAACATTTCATGATTTGTAAGTAACAGAGTGGACAGTATTTTGCCAAAGGTGATACAAAAACATATTTTTCTATCAAGAAATAATGATCAACATCCGGTACCAGCTATTTTTCCTTGACTATAGGAATGTCAGTCACTGTATTTTTCAAATAAAAGTTTGTTAAATTTACATGATATTGTCATTTTCAATCTACCCCAAAATGTACCGCAATTATAGAATGACCGAAACACTTCTTTGCAGAAGGGCTGCACAAGCTATTATATGCCAGAAATATCTAAAAATGAAATAGCCATTATAAAATCCAATCGTGGTAGTCTTAGCAGATAAGAATTGATAGTTTGCATGAGGATGTACAGTGGCTGGAATTTCTCATGGTACCACAGACCAAGCTGCTATGGACTCTTCAACAAAGACAATCTTCATGAGGTGCATGAAGGCCCTCAATATCAGTTTTTTTCTAGGATGTTCCTGCATTTGTACAAATCAAAACAATAAAAGTTTATTTTCAAATTCATTTATCATATTTTTGATGCCCACATGGATAGAAAATATGGTTTAAAGGGGAACTTGGGGAAGAACAAATCATAGGTTTATATGAAAGGTCAAGAACATAGCTCAATATCTGTTATAAACAGGGAAGCCCTAGAGCTCCACACAAAGAGAAATCTAAAATTGCAATTAATAGTGAATAGCACCTCCTCTGAGCCAAGGCTGCTGTCATTGTGAATCTGGGTCATCACCCCCTGCTGTGGTTAGTGTTATTGGGTAGCAAAGGAGCTTTGTGGTGCATGAGATAAGCACAGAGCTAGGGGCAGGAAGTGATCTCTGCCACCCAATTGAAAAACATGGCCACAGCCAGGGGCTGGGTAGGATGATGACAATATGCAAAAATCTCCCCTCATGGGATCACTGAGAGAAAAAGAAGGGCAGCATCCTGTTCTTGAAGTCTATTACTTTCATATAAGCTGATATGTATGTAAACCCCCTTTAAAAAATGTGCCCCGGGGGCGGGGATTAGTTACAAAAATAAGTGCCGCTGAGGGGGGGGGGGGGGGGGGGGACTATGCAAAATAGGGCAGAAGGTCGGCGCACTATCCCCGCCCCATCCCGGCCCCCCCCTCCCCTTCCGGGGATTCAATTGACTGGTGCACAATCTGTATCTCCCCTGAGTTAGTTCTTAAGTTGCTCAACAGTTGGCACACTGTGAGATTTTCCCAGTTTCTTGATTCTGACTGACCAGGATGACTATGCATCCTTGGTGCCATCTATCACCAGCCACAAGAATCAACACCTAGATTATACAGTTTTCACAAAGTTATCCTATTTTGACTTTTTTGAAAAGTTATGGAGTTGGAAAGGTGAATTATGCAATTTTTAAAACTTCAACAGCAATTCCAAAATAAACTTGAACGGAGTAAAACCTACTGTTCCCTCCACATCTGTGATATTTGAAGGTCCATGTCCATGATTCATAATTTGAAGGAGCACTTTTTTCAGTTTTTACCCCCACGGCCCCACCCCCCAGAAAAAAATTTGCACCCTGAAAAAAGGTACTTTTGTTATGCTTGATGTATTTGCAATCAGAAGACCTTTCAATCAATCTTTGTGTAGGTTAAAGTGTCAAATAAAAGCGGGATAGAGGAAAAACTGTATGAATTAAGAAGAAATTAACCCCATGTGCTACCCTAATATCTAGGCCACTCCAATTTAATTACTTGTCTTACAAGCTTTTTTTGGAAAAAAAATCCTGTCAGACTCCAACATTGGTGTCTTACGGACGTAAGTGGTTTTGAAATTTTCTGTCAGACTCCAAAAAAAAAAGAAAAAAAGTGCAAGTTTTAAGAATATTCATTGTAAGGGTGATTCAATCAACTACAGGAAGCTATCTGTGCTACCACGCTCATGCAGTACAGGACATATACTGGTATTGCTAAAGGAAGGCAAACACTTGCTATTTCAGATGTCTTGATCCATTTACAGCATTTGAAATTTAGCAAGCGTTTGCAAAAGTATTTATTTCACTATGTAAAAAAGATGTTTTACCGGCGGGAATTGTAACCCTTTCATTAAGATGAGGTTTATTATTGAAAATATTTTATTTTTTAGCAGAAATGAACATATGAATAAAAATGAAATAGAAAATATATTACAAACAAAACCCTAAAATTCAGTGATGGAGTTTTACCTGTGTGCTTGTCCATTGACTTCTCGAGCGAATCTGATTTCGGCGCGAAACCGAGAAAAGTGAAGAAGTCACGAGGGTAACAGGAGAGACGCCGCAGCCAATCAGCTACCCTGCCTGTTTACTAGAAGCACTGGGCCTTGTTCAGCACCATCAACGTTGATAAACTTTTTCCGTTCAGATCGTCAACGTTGAAAAACGGCATGATAACACCTCCCCGGGGACACCTCGAAGTCGCACACCAGCGCAAGCAAACCTTTCGATCCATATCCCAAATTCTTCCATCCAGTTGCCCTAGCCTAGTATATTTCGCAGACATGTATGGTATTTACAAATCAAATGTACCTTTATTGATTAAGAAAACCTCATTTGAGGTAAAACACTGTAAAATAAAAACTGTCTTCATATCCTGGTCAGCTCTAGTTCAATAATATTGAACCTTACTATATTATGCAACGATATCTTATTGTGAATGTTCTGTGTTGCACATGTAAGGTTCAATACCATCCTCTAATTTTATGTTAGCAGCGGTGGTCTATCATAAAACCCATAAACGGAACCAATGCTAGGCTTCTTGGTCCTGAAAGTTTTAAGAATATTCATTGTAAGAGTGATTCAATCAACTACAGGAAGCTATCATTGCTGTAGTAGAGCCTCAGACTTGAGGATGTATATCTCCCACCCTTCAGGTTACAGGGATAAATTGATTTTATTTAGTGGAGAATAGGCTGGTAGAAACAACGCTACCAGTCCTAGTCGGCTAACTCTAAACAAAATTTTTAAAAATAAAAAAAGTCCCATTTTTCAACTTTTTTTTATTCCAAAATGGCTCATTTCCTGCCTCCTGAGCTTGTAAGACAAGCAAATAAATTGACGTGGCCCTAAGGGTTAAGATTAGCATGCTAGTGGCAGGTTTGAATAATGCATAGTCCCTAATTTGCCAAAAACCCTGATAATGGGGTTGTTTAACTCAAATGCTGGCGTAGGGTTCCTTCTTTTTCATTTAATTCATGTAATAAAAAAAATGGTTGTGTGAGAAGTGAATGTGCGCCATTGTCCGACAACGGCACTTATACTATTGTAAAGATTACATCTCATAATTGCTGAATAATGGTACATTTATCAGTAAGTGGCTATTTTGACTGATGATGTTCTGATGAACATTTCTCCTTTAAATATATTTGTAACTATGCTTTTCAAAAAAAATCCTGTCAGACTCCAACATTGGTGTCTTACGGACGTAAGTGGTTTTGAAATTTTCTGTCAGACTCCAAAAAAAAAAAGAAAAAAAATGCAAGTTTTAAGAATATTCATTGTAAGGGTGATTCAATCAACTACAGGAAGCTATCTGTGCTACCACGCTCATGCAGTACAGGACATATACTGGTATTGCTAAAGGAAGGCAAACACTTGCTATTTCAGATGTCTTGATCCATTTTCAGCATTTGAAATTTAGCAAGCGTTTGCATAAGTATTTATTTCTCTATGTAAAAAATATGTTTTACCGGCGGGAATTGTAACCCTTTCATTAAGATGAGGTTTATTATTGAAAATATTTTATTTTTTAGCAGAAATGAACATATGAATAAAAATGAAATAGAAAATATATTACAAACAAAACCCTAAAAGTCAGTGATGGAGTTTTACCTGTGTGCTTGTCCATTTACTTCTCGAGCGAATCTGATTTCGGCGCGAAACCGAGAAAAGTGAAGAAGTCACGAGGGTATCAGGAGAGACGCCGCAGCCAATCAGCTACCCTGCCTGTTTACTAGAAGCACTGGGCCTTGTTCAGCACCATCAACGTTGATAAACGTTTTCCGTTCAGATCGTCAACGTTGAAAAACGGCATGATAACACCTCCCCGGGGACACCTCGAAGTCGCACACTGGCGCAAGCAAACCTTTCGATCCATATCCCAAATTTTTCCATCCAGTTGCCCTAGCCTAGTATATTTCGCAGACATGTATGGTATTTACAAATCAAATGTACCTTTATTGATTAAAAAAACCTCATTAGAGGTAAAACACTGTAAAATAAAAACTGTCTTCATATCCTGGTCAGCTCTAGTTCAATGATATTGAACCTTACTATATTATGCAACGATATCTTATTGTGAATGTTCTGTGTTGCACATGTAAGGTTCAATACCATCCTCTAATTTTATGTTAGGAGCGGTGGTCTATCATAAAACCCATAAACGGAACCAATGCTAGGCTTCTTGGTCCTGAAAGTTTTAAGAATATTCATTGTAAGAGTGATTCAATCAACTACAGGAAGCTATCATTGCTGTAGTAGAGCCTCAGACTTGAGGATGTATATCTCCCACCCTTCAGGTTACAGGGATAAATTGATTTTATTTAGTGGAGAATAGGCTGGTAGAAACAACGCTACCAGTCCTAGTCGGCTAACTCTAAACAAAATTTTTAAAAATAAAAAAAGTCCCATTTTTCAACTTTTTTTTTATTCCAAAATGGCTCATTTCCTGCCTCCTGAGCTTGTAAGACAAGCAAATAAATTGACGTGGCCCTAAGGGTAAAGATTAGCATGCTAGTGGCAGGTTTGAATAATGCATAGTCCCTAATTTGCCAAAAACCCTGATAATGGGGTTGTTTAACTCAAATGCTGGCGTAGGGTTCCTTCTTTTTCATTTAATTCATGTAATAAAAAAATGGTTGTGTGAGAAGTGAATGTGCGCCATTGTCCGACAACGGCACTTATACTATTGTAAAGATTACATCTCATAATTGCTGAATAATGGTACATTTATCAGTAAGTGGCTATTTTGACTGATGATGTTCTGATGAACATTTCTCCTTTAAATATATTTGTAACTATGCTTTTCAAAAAAAATCCTGTCAGACTCCAACATTGGTGTCTTACGGACGTAAGTGGTTTTGAAATTTTCTGTCAGACTCCAAAAAAAAAAAGAAAAAAAATGCAAGTTTTAAGAATATTCATTGTAAGGGTGATTCAATCAACTACAGGAAGCTATCTGTGCTACCACGCTCATGCAGTACAGGACATATACTGGTATTGCTAAAGGAAGGCAAACACTTGCTATTTCAGATGTCTTGATCCATTTTCAGCATTTGAAATTTAGCAAGCGTTTGCATAAGTATTTATTTCTCTATGTAAAAAATATGTTTTACCGGCGGGAATTGTAACCCTTTCATTAAGATGAGGTTTATTATTGAAAATATTTTATTTTTTAGCAGAAATGAACATATGAATAAAAATGAAATAGAAAATATATTACAAACAAAACCCTAAAAGTCAGTGATGGAGTTTTACCTGTGTGCTTGTCCATTTACTTCTCGAGCGAATCTGATTTCGGCGCGAAACCGAGAAAAGTGAAGAAGTCACGAGGGTATCAGGAGAGACGCCGCAGCCAATCAGCTACCCTGCCTGTTTACTAGAAGCACTGGGCCTTGTTCAGCACCATCAACGTTGATAAACGTTTTCCGTTCAGATCGTCAACGTTGAAAAACGGCATGATAACACCTCCCCGGGGACACCTCGAAGTCGCACACTGGCGCAAGCAAACCTTTCGATCCATATCCCAAATTTTTCCATCCAGTTGCCCTAGCCTAGTATATTTCGCAGACATGTATGGTATTTACAAATCAAATGTACCTTTATTGATTAAAAAAACCTCATTAGAGGTAAAACACTGTAAAATAAAAACTGTCTTCATATCCTGGTCAGCTCTAGTTCAATGATATTGAACCTTACTATATTATGCGACGATATCTTATTGTGAATGTTCTGTGTTGCACATGTAAGGTTCAATACCATCCTCTAATTTTATGTTAGCAGCGGTGGTCTATCATAAAACCCATAAACGGAACCAATGCTAGGCTTCTTGGTCCTGAAAGTTTTAAGAATATTCATTGTAAGAGTGATTCAATCAACTACAGGAAGCTATCATTGCTGTAGTAGAGCCTCAGACTTGAGGATGTATATCTCCCACCCTTCAGGTTACAGGGATTAATTTATTTTATTTAGTGGAGAATAGGCTGGTAGAAACAACGCTACCAGTCCTAGTCGGCTAACTCTAAACAAAATTTTAAAAAATAAAAAAAGTCACATTTTTCAACTTTTTTTATTCCAAAATGGCTCATTTCCTGCCTCCTGAGCTTGTAAGACAAGCAAATAAATTGGAGTGGCCCTAAGGGTTAAGATTAGCATGCTAGTGGCAGGTTTGAATAATGCATAGTCCCTAATTTGCCAAAAACCCTGATTATGGGGTTGTTTAACTCAAATGCTGGCGTAGGGTTCCTTCTTTTTCATTTAATTCACGTAATAAAAAAATGGTTGTGTGAGAAGTGAATGTGCGCCATTGTCCGACAACGGCACTTATACTATTGTAACCTCTCCGTTGGGCTACCACCTTGTCGTGGTAGAGAGGCTTGTGTGCCTTTAGGATCCTGAGAGCTATGCTGGCTGGGATTTCTAATCCCTGGTAGGTTCAACCATACCAGATAGGTCGATGGGGAGAGGTCAGACTAAGATGTAGTCCCCGTACCTCGCGGTTGGAGGCAGCTTGTTTGCCGTGGGCTGCGGCCTGTGAAATTGGAAGACGGGATCCTGGTGGTTGAGGGGTGATGGATCTACGGATCTATTATCTCCAACACGCCACTTTGGCCCTTATTTCATCTAGACAGGCGGTCTGATTTGGCTCGGTCTAGATCAATCGGCTGGTAATGCCATGCCCTAGGGAGAGGTTGACGTGGTCGTTCAACTTAGCCATTGTTAATGACCATCTTGATCTCTTCCTAGAAGGCGATTGCTCATGGGCCAATCAGGGTTTGTACATGTCTTTTTATTTGTATAAATTGTGAGTATATCCAGTGTGTATCCCTGTTTACATGTGCGCTGATGGCTCTGCCCTGCACCTCTGTATACCCCTAGTTGGAGTCGAAGTAAGGCTGGGGACCACAGCGGACGAACAATACATCTCTCATATGGCTTCATCAAAAAAAAACCAAAAAAACATTAGAAGATTATCTATCCGATGATGACAATACCTCAACAAAGAATTTCTGGCCTTTGTGCGCCGATGTGCCTTTAAGAAATCATTCATTCATTCATTCACCTGAAAAACACATCACTCCAACTCCATCTCATGCAACAATGTCTACACAAACAGTAAATGAACCATCACAACAACCTATAAATATCATTGAACCTACCACTGCAAAAGCAAAAATACCTCCAAAGCCATCACAAAATAATAAATCGTATACACGCAAACCCATCACTGCCCCTCAGGGTGGCAGTCAGGAGCCTAGGAGAAATTCCTTAGGCTCCAGACCATCCTCTCTCTCAAATCCGCAGAGAGAGGTCATTTGAAACAATGGACTGTGAGGAAGTACCAAAGCCACACCAACCAAAGGCGAGAGTAAACCTCATACCATCAAAATGACACTTTTATTGATTTTATCCAACATATCTCTTTCCTTTCTCCTTTTTCTCACCATGGCTAGTGGCTTTATTATTCAGTGGAACTGTCGAGGACTTGCAGCAAACCGGCAGGAACTTGAACTATTAGCTCAAAAATATAATGCTCCTGTCATTTGTCTCCAAGAGACAAACCTCAAAGATGATCAAATGACTTTAAAAGGTTATGTTGCTCACCATAAATCTGGAAGAATAGATGATATGGATAGGGCACATGGTGGTGTCTCAATATTTATCAAAAGCAATCTACCTCAGAGTGTTGTAGATGTGACCTCACCTTTGCAAGCGATTGTTGTAAAGGTGACTCTCCGCCGAGCTTCATATACGAAGCACTTCCACCAGTGGTGTGGAGCAGCCTCTGTCTTGCTTCACGGATGGCGTCGCTCTCTCGGTGGTGACTCTGGATAACTTCGGGTGTGTGGGGTTACTATCATCCTCGATATCATCAACTTCGAACATCAGGGTCTTGATTTCACATGGTCATCGCCGGAAGGGGTACCTTGGTTGACCTAAGCTAGTTGCGGCGAACTTTTTGCAATTATGTGGAGGAGGGGGGTGCTGTCTTTCCTCTGTCTTGCCTCACTTGTTATCTCACCTGTCATCTCATCTTCCCCTAGTAACGGCGAGTGAAGCGGGATCCAAAATTACGTTATTGGAAATTTCTGCCGACCTAATGGGACCCCCCAACCCCGGCACCGTCCTCGCCGTATGCCATTACCTTCGCCAAGGACGATGCCCACTATCACCGAATGAAGTCTCCAGAAAATTAAGAAAAATTGACAAAGTTCTGAATTCGAATGAAGTCTCCAGAAAATTAAGAAAATTTGACAAAGTATAATATATTCGAATGAAGTCTCCAAAATAATAACTTTTTGGTCGGCTGACCACCGGGATAAAAGATATAATCTTTTATCCCAATGATCAACCGACTACGGGCGAATGCCGCACCAGATACAATCTTATCCGACACTCGCCCATAGAGCCGAAAGGTATGCCGAAAGAACCTAGTGTTTTAAGGAATTAGGGTTAGCCTCGCCAACCTAATGGGACCCCCCAACCCCGGCATCGTCCTCGCCGTACATATTACCTTCGCCGAGGATGATGCCCACTACCGCCGAGCTTCATATACGAAGCACTTCCACCAGTGGTGTGGAGCAGCCTCTGTCTTGCTTCACGGATGGCGTCGCTCTCTCGGTGGTGACTCTGGATAACTTCGGGTGTGTGGGGTTACTATCATCCTCGATATCATCAACTTCGAACATCAGGGTCTTGATTTCACATGGTCATCGCCGGAAGGGGTACCTTGGTTGACCTAAGCTAGTTGCGGCGAACTTTTTGCAATTATGTGGAGGAGGTGGGTGCTGTCTTTCCTCTGTCTTACCTCACTTGTTATCTCACCTGTCATCTCATCTTCCCCTAGTAACGGCGAGTGAAGCGGGATCCAAAATTACGTTATTGGAAATTTCTGCCAACCTAATGGGACCCCCCAACCCCGGCATTGTCCTCGCCGTATGCCATTACCTTCGCCAAGGACGATGCCCACTATCACCGCCATATACGCGAATCGCTTTCAATTGGAAGCGCTTCCAACTTGACAAAGTTCTGAATTCGAATGAAGTCTCCAGAAAATTAAGAAAAATTGACAAAGTTCTGAATTCTATAGTTTCTTTTTCGTCTTTTTCAGTACCTTTCGAGACTTTCGTTCTATTTTCAGCATCCGTTGTAGCACGAATCGAGAACCTCTGTTCAACCAGCAATCGCTGAATGGTAAGACGTGTATCAATAGTTTCTTTTTTGCTTTTTCAGAGGCCGTGGTTCGTTCGTGTGCCCATTATGCTACGGATCGTTCAAGGAACTGATAAAGCATCTTCGGTTTAAGTGCATGAAGCATGAACCCCCTGAGGACATTGTGAGAGTAAACTCCGAGCAGAGAGATAAAGCTACTCTTATTAAAGAGAAGTTTTTGGCCATTGATAGGCAATTCATGGCCGACTTCGTGGACGAGCACCACCACCTTTCGAAGTTAGACTTAGTCGAGTCTATCTTGAAAGCCACTGGTCACCTTGTTCACGGCGAGGTAAAGAGACAGCTCGTTGAGCCGGAGCCTCTTCCCGCCCCAGATGCGGCAGAGAGACGGCTCGTTGAGCAGCATCCATGTGTTGCTTCGGCGCTCAACGTCGAAGAGTGGAACCATAGGCAGATGATCACAGGCGACTGGGTTATCTGGGTACGGAACCACAAGACCACCGCCATGGGACCAGCGGTAATCTGCCTAAACCCGGAAGAGTTGGAGCAATTCGCATTCTACATCACAACAGTCCGTCCCATGTTCAGCGAGAACCTGAGTGAAGGCGCCCCCTTCTTCGTCAACCGTAAAGGGGCTAGAATCCTACAGACTACTGCTGAACCAAAGAGGTTAGGCATCTTGATCACCAGCAACCTTGCTCAGAAGGCGTACCAGAACATGGTGGTAGAGGCGGAACTGCTAGGGAAGAAGGAATCGCTCAACAGCTACCTCCATCACTCGGAACCAACAGCCAGCAGCCACTACCGAAACATTCATCTCTACCAGGTGAAAGAGAGTCGTGACCTCATGAGGACCTTAGAGAAGGCAAGCAAGCAGAGCAAACCCCCTCGAGTTACAGCGCCAGGTTCTCCTCAACCGGGACCATCCCACCGTCCTGACTTCTCGACAGTGCGCCAGCCAGATTCCCCGCACCCATCGACGCCATCATCCTCACCTCCAGCTCCAAACAAGGATTCGGACTCTGCAAGCCCTCCATCGACGCCCAAGCGGAAGCGCACCAACAGACATCGTGATGATTCGGACCCCGAAAGCACTCCATCGAGTCGCACCAAGCAGCGGAAGCGCACCAAGAGACACCGGCCTGCTCCAAACGAGCATTCGGACTCCGCAAGCCCTCCATCGACCCCTAAGCGGAAGGGGAGGGTGAAGGGGAAGGGGAAGCGACATCGTGTCCGCCAGCCAGATTCCATCCCTGATCTCTCGCTTACTCCAAACAACGACCATTTCTCCCCACGTACTCCTTCAACTCCTCCACAGACCAAGCTGCAACCTGCCAACTCCAATCCTTCGGATGAAATACAGAAGCATGCCAGGAAGGAGAAGGCAATCGCAAAGGAGTCGGAGCGAGCCAAGGGTGTACTCCTCAAAGAGTTCCCCGCCAGCATCGATGGATGTGTGGAGAAGAAGATGATCATCTTGGAGAAGCCCAACGAGAACGAAGATTGGAGCCCAGCCTCGAAGACGAGAATAGAGAAACGCTTCCTCGCTCAATGGTACGATCGGCGGAGAAAGATGAGAGCTGCTGAGGTCGCCGCTCATTATCCGGAAAACATGCCAACAGAGATGGAAATTTCCGAGTACTGCCGATTGCGACACTGGAGAGGAACCACTTACAAGAAGGTGAAATACGAATGGGATCAAATGTACTCGGAGAAAAGACAGTGAGCGGTCGGCAAATCATATACATACAATTCACCACACCACACATGTTAGTCAGGGCTACACCAGGTATACACCAACAGTTAGCGGCTTTTTTCCAAATTAGACTCAGGGAAGAACCCGTGCGGGACTGAGCAACCCTAGGTAGGTATTCTCGATTAGACTATAGGGCCTCGTGGAAGACCCCACGCAGGGACCGAGGTATCCAGCAAGTTTAACTTAGCCTACATATTCAAAGTGGCCCTTTATCGATTTTTAAGGCCTCAAGCCATCAAAAACAAAAAGAAACCCCTCACACTTTATTGCAGCAAGTACTTTCAATGAGCTGCCTATCGTGTGTGGGACTTCTTTCAATACACCCAGCTCTATTTCGCCACGTGAGAGCGAACACGGCAGACTCTCGACAGATTTGCACGTACCGGGTGATACCGCAAATTCCTTATCTAAGTTAGACTATCGATCTCGCTGCGTTCATATCGCATATTTGCACGTACCGGGTGATACCGCTCTATTTTGCCGCGTTAGAGCGACCACGGCAACAAAGTCTCGTTCGAACAGCCGAGGAAGGCCTAGATGCGATAACGTTTGCCCCACGGGGTCTACCCGCCATAGAACGTAGCGTAAACGTAGATTCTATGGCCGTCGTCGAGGAATCTGTGACACACAGCTCTATTTTGCCTCGATAGAGCGACCACTGCAACAAATTCTGGTTCAAACGACCGAGGAAGGCCTAGATGCGATAACGTTTGCCCCACGGGGTCTACCCGCCTTAGAACGTAGCGTCAGCATATATTCTATGGACATCGTCGAGGAATCTGTTATACACAGCTCTATTTTGCCTCGGTAGAGCGACCACGGCAACAAATTCTGGTTCGAACGGCCGAGGAAGGCCTAGATGCGATAACGTTTGCCCCACGGGGTCTACCCGCCATAGAACGTAGCGTTAGCGTAGATTCTATGGCCGTCGTCGAGGAATCTGTGACACCCAGCTCTATTTTGCCGCGTAAGAGCGACCACGGCAACAAATTCTGGTTCGAACGGCCGAGGAAGGCCTAGATGCGATAACGTTTGCCCCACCCGCCATAGAACGTGGCGTAAGCGTAGATTCTATAGCCGTCGTCGAGGAATCTGTGACACACAGCTCAATTTTGCCTCGTTAGAGCGACCACGGCAACAAATTCTGGTTCGAACGGCCGAGGAAGACCTAGATGCGATAACGTTTGCCCCACGGGGTCTACCCGCCATAGAACGTAGCGTCAGCATAGATTCTATGGCCGTCGTTGAGGAATCTGTGACACTCAGCTCTATTTTGCCGCGTTAAAGCGACCACGGCAACAAATTCTGGTTCGAACGGCCGAGGAAGACCTAGATGCGATAACGTTTGCCCCACGGGGTCTACCCGCCATAGAACGTAGCGTTAGCGTAGATTCTATGGCCGTCGTCTAGGAATCTGTGACACCCAGCTCTATTTTGCCGCGTTAGTATAACAGGTTCGAGTATAACAGCTTCAAATGAAGTCTCCAAGATTCAGACTAAAATTGACAAAGTATAACCGCTTCGAATGAAGTCTCCAAGATTAAGGTGAAAATTGACAAAGTATAACAGGTTCGAATGAAGTCTCCAAAATTCAGACTAAAATTGACAAAGTATATCAGCTTCGAATGGAGTCTCCAAGATTAAGGTGAAAATTGACAAAGTATAACAGCTTCGAATGAAGTCTCCAAGATTCAGACGAAAATTTACAAAGTATAACAGCTTCGAATGAAGTCTCCAAATTTGCTCGAATGAAGTCTCCAAGATTCAGACTAAAATTGACAAAGTATAACCGCTTCGAATGAAGTCTCCAAGATTAAGGTGAAAATTGACAAAGTATAACAGCTTCGAATGAAGTCTCCAAAATTAAGGGGTAGCTGTTCACTAGGGTCCTCGATAGAGTAGTAACGACCCGTATAAGGCACTTATAATGCATCGAGGCAATGATATACGACAAAAATATATAGATCTGCAATCGTGCGGATGCCCTCCTATTCCGTCCGCCAATCGGCGGATAAGCCCGTCCGCAACTCTTCACCATCCGCATATTGGCGGATCACCCATCCGCAGAATGGCGGATTATCCGCAGATGTGCGGATGATACAACTCGAGATGAAGCTCATAGTCTTGAAAGAAATCTTTCACCTCATTATGCAGGCTTAAGTAGGTAGAGGGATCCGTCTGGTCCTTGTTGGCATATGGAAGAGTGAGGCTGACATTAAGAGTTGGATAAGTCCTTGGAGGAGTTTCAAGAGCTTGACTCCAACGAAAATATCCGACAAATGGAGGATCGGTCCGCCATATGGCGGATCGCTAATCTGCCACTTGCCGTTCTGAAATCCGTCAAGTGACGCCCTCATAAACTCAATTACCTTTAGTAGTTCACTTATTTTCAGTCTCAGATGACTCTAATTGGTAGTCCATTGCAGTCACAGATGTGGACATTATCTGAAATGTTCAGACTTTTCTTGACTGCTACAGCCGTAGCACCCACCCCCATTCCCTCAGTTACTTGTATGTTAATTGATCCTACAAAAGATATACAAAGAAAGTATCCAGTTATTCTTTATCCATACACAGACAAGACAAACCCTAATGGCAACAGCCAAGATGCTCTAATGGATCCCAAGATGTAAACCCGACTCATATAGCTGATGAATACAGATGTCATAGCTTAGTGGAGGATGATATATATGTATATATATATATATATATATATATATATATATATATGTATATATATATATATATATATATATATATATATATATATATATATATATATATATATATATATATATATATATATGTATATTTATATATATATATGTATATATATATATATATATATATATATATATATAATTATATATAATTATATGTGTGTGTGTACACGCATACATATTCAGTTATTAGAGCCTATTTCAGTTAATATTTTACCAGTCATTACCCCTTAAAATTCAGAACACAAAAGATAACATTGTTTTTTCAGTATGGGAAACTCACTGCGCATGTCAAGATCCCCCGTATCAATTACATCTGCAAGAATGGTTCCGCTTTGCTATTTATAAAAACGATGTACTTTTTTCTTACTGTACTGGCGCTGTCAGCGGCGGCTACCGTCGCTAACATAAACATACGCTATTTCTACCACTATGGGGCTGAAATACCCATTGAAGAAATTTGATTCCCAATGGGCATTTGGAATGATTTTATTACCATATTTGGTAAAGATTGCCATATATGGAACAATGCACCACGTTCGTTGCTTAGCAACGTGACCTAAAAAATATCAGGCACGCTCATTATATGTGAAGCTTCCCCGATTATTTACTGTTTATTTATCTATGGGACATGGCAGAAATAGGTTCTTGAACTTGTGTGCTAGAGGCTCGTTCCAAGATGAAAATTCTGTCCCCTCGTGTAAGAAATATCATTCTCTAGCACACGTGTCCAAGAACCTCTATGATGCGAAAACTCCCTGATTTGCTATTTTTGGCACATGCGTCATATGTGTGTTCTACAGTAATCAAAGATAAAATTGCCATCTTATAGCACACAGGGCTCGACAAATAGCATAGTCCCATCTTCCGGGAGATCTGAATTCCAATGACAGCCCTGTCGGGCCACCTAAAGTTGGATCAGGTAGTCCGTAGTCCTGCCGGACTACCTGAATCCTGGGGAAGTTCCCCACTTAAACGCTACAAAATGGTAGCGAAAAAAAAAAGAAAATAATGCATCCCTTAAGCATGCAACCTACAAAATAGAAGAAAAAAGCATAAGTACCATTACTAACATGAAAAGGGGGAACAAGAACCTTTTTGCCTTCTTGGAATAAATGGCGGGGCTACCTAAAATGCTGGCGGGACAAATTGATTTTGTGTTCAGTTAGCCCCGCCAGCCTACCTGGTCCTTCTGGGGACCGTCGAGCCCTGGCACTCTTTTCCTACTCGCAGGACATAAAAACTGAAAATATTTGAATTAAGGTGATGGGTACCATTGCAAGCCAGTTAAAAGCCCTGTCCCAAAACACACCTCAAAGCAGCATAATCCTATATCTAGGCGTATCTCCAGGTTCCTGGGTGTTATCAGGTAGAGAATATCATCGCCACCTGTCATTATTCAATCCATATTCTGTTTTATTTCAAAATTTACAACTTTTTTTTCGAATGACATATTCTCATTAATTACGCAGTTGATGGTTACTGTAGTTTCACAGATACCTTAGGGATGTCATTGACTATGCCCAATAAAAAGTATTTTTTTGATTTTTTACTGCTGAAGACTTTTAAGGGCCATAACATTTGAAAATTTTAGTGAGATACCGTGTGTGTGGAGCCTATAAATAAGTCGTGGTTCAGCAAGGACAGGCCTGTTGGTCCCTTGTGTGCTAGGGACAAAAGACAGCCGTACAAAGACACACATCAGTGGTCGCGCGTCACACTCAAAACAAAGGCGCAGGTCAGGTTTGCTATAAATAGTTGAACATTTTACTAAATGTAAGAGGTCAATGCACTTGGAGTCAAGATTTCTCACTAGAATTTTCAATGTTATGGCCTGTAAAAATCTTCAGGAGTAAAAAATCAAAAAAATACTTCTTATAGGGCATAGTCAAAGATATGCCTAAAGTAACTCTGAACCTGCAGTAACCATCACCTGCGTAGGATATGAGAATATGTCATTTGAAAAAAAAGTTGTAAATTTTGAAATAAAACAGAATATGGATTGAATAATGACAGTTGGCGATGATATTCTCTACCTGATAACACACAGGAACCTGGAGATACGCCTAGATATAGGATTATGCTGCTTTGAGGTGTGTTTTGGGACAGGGCTTTTAACTGGCTCGCAATGGTACCCATCACCTTAATTATGTCCATCTGGGTGAGGCGATGGTTATTTGATTTATTGGTTCCCGGATCCGCCGATCAAAGTGAAATAGAGCCAACAGGAAAATAAATATAATACCCCCACTTTATTTTGTGCTCTGCCGCCGAGCCGTAAGTAGTGTAGTATAGCCGGATCCAACACTCAAGGGCCCACCATTGACCCTACGGAGCTTACCAAGTTTACAAAAGGACATAAATCAAACAAGTAAGTGACGAGGAGACGAATTTCAAGACCCAAACACAGGATCTTCAGAAGAAGTATATACACATGTTTATTATACAATACTTACGACGAGGAATAGGGTGTTGTTGGCGAGAGGGATGATGTGTACGTCTGATGTCTCTAGATAACAACAACGGAAGCAACGTCAACGTCAGAGCGTCGCATCTCCCCATGCGCCAACAATGACAACACACATTGCCAAGCACCCATGTACATGAAATAGAATAGTGCGGGAAATACCACATTACTCCCCCCTATAAAAAAAATGTTGATTTCCGAATCAAATGAAAAATAATAAAAAAATAGACAAGATAAATAAATGAACCATCATGACACTAGAAAATAGAAATGTATACCCCTATTTACAACCACAGAGTCCTAGAATGTTCTATTTACAACGAATGTCTCTGGTTACTTAATGAAAGTATAAACGTCTTGACTTGATTCTGTCGGTTGGGAAAGAACCTCTCGTAGACTTTATATGGTAATCTTCCAGCTGGGTCTTTGTAGATGGAATCAGTCAGTGGCTTGTCCTCCAGGTGGGGCTGATGTGAAACAACAAGATCTGTTGGTATCTCGCTCTCCGGTTGAGACCGACGTGAGAGAACAAAATCTGTTGGCATCTCACTCTCTGGTTGAGGCTGAGCTGATGCTGCCGATGACTGAATTGACTTGGATGCGGATGACGATGATGATGATGATGAGTCCGAGGACTCCGACAAGGAGCGCATACGTATGCCCTTCCCCCGGCTGGTGTGTCTTGCCAAGGGAATGATCAGTTTGATGGGAGGTCTAAGACCCCAGAGTCGTCTGGATGGAGGGAGATGGCGTCAGGGTCCTGTGATGGTGATGGAATGGGAGTGACATCTGTTGTAGGCTGTAACTCAGCGGGGACCTTGGCAGTGATGATCGGCTGCGCAGGTCTGGAGTGTTCCTCTCTCCCCATCTGGTTTCTCGATTTGAGATGTGACTTAAGAGACTCTTTCCTTGTGAAGACAGCCTCGCAAAGGCAGCAATCAAAGCGGTAGCCTTGGTGAGCCGTTCGCTTATGTCTCCACATATTTGACCTCGTTCCGAACGTCTCCCCACAGTCGTAGCATTTGACCTGGACCTTCTCGTTCATCTGCAATGAAATGGAAATAATTTTGATCACAGTGCCACCAAGCGTCATCACCAGTCATAATTTCACACAAGAAAACTTACACCAAGTTCATTCACCGGTCATCCTGTAATGAAGCAACAAATAATCTCTCTCAATAGAATGACATTTGCCCATCACCAACTGACCTTCTCCACAGGCAAAGTCTCGGGATGACTTTCCTCTATATGTGCTCTCAGGAGGCGCCTCCTACTGAATCATCTCTCACACTCTTTACATGCCAGTGGCTCATGTACATTCCGTACATGAGCCCACCGACCGGCTGATGTTGGAAAGGCTTTCGCACATCTCAAACATAAATGGGGGTCAGGACAGGCCATCTGAAAGTCAATAATGAAAAGCATTCATTCATTCATTCATTAGACTGAAATTGTTGGATATAATTTTAAAATCACAGGAAATAGATCATTGCCCAGCAATGGTGATAGGAATCGACACAGATTTTCATGATCGATCATCGGTTGAGGTACAACCGCTTGATGATTGATCATAATCGGTTACGCTCGCTTTCATCCCAGCAGCACTTATTAGATATTTCCGCCGTTAAGTCTATTTATTTCGATCATGATTGATGCCAAATTTTGGGATTGATTAATCAAAATCAGAACCCTTTTGATCTGATGATCAATTATAATAGACCATCGGATAATCGCTACCCAGCACTATTCGACATACTCACCACAAGCCTGCTTCTTTCGCTCAATGTTC
This sequence comes from Maea johnstoni, assembly GCA_963942565.1. NCBI lineage: Eukaryota > Metazoa > Annelida > Polychaeta > Spionida > Magelonidae > Maea > Maea johnstoni. Next base: position 9,258,228 of record OZ012691.1, on the reverse strand, counting down.
CTCTCATTGACCATTTCATTCATTTGTGTGATCATTTTTATTCATCTATTGCTTTGTTATTCCTTTGAACAATAACAAAGGACCATTACTTTACAAAGATTTTATGGCACTAAATGGCCTTTGTGTGCCGATGTGCCTTTAAGCAATCATTCATTCATTCATAAAGATAAATAGGATCTGGAAATTGTGTTAACATCTCCGAGGTCTTTCCATATTGCAAAAGATATAGATTAGACTGAAATTGTTGGATACAATCTTAAAATCACGGGCAATAGAACATTGCTCAGCAATAGTGATAGGAATTGGCACAGATTTTCATGAACGATCATCGGCTGGGGTACAACCGATCGATGAATGATCATATTCGGTTACGCACACTTTCATCCCAGCAGCTCTTATTTGCTATTTCCACCGCTAAGTGAGTAATATTTTTGACATTTTCTGGTACTGTTTTGGCAAAAATACGTGCTGTTTATACCGATCACAATTGATGCCCAATTTTGGGATTGTGTAATCAAAATCAGAACCCTTTTGATCCGATGATCAATTATAATAGATCATCGGATGATCGCTACCCAGCACTATTCGACATACTCACCACAAGCCTGCTTCTTTCGCTCAATGTTCCTCTCATTGACCATTTTCTGAAGCGAGCGCCTACAGCTTCTGCTTCATACTCGATCGAATTCCTCCTACGTTGTTGTTGGACACATAACCCCCCTGTGCAAAAACGTGTAGAATTTTTCTAAGTTGAATAAGCTGTTTTTCACCAAGCTCGGCAGGAGCTTCCTCTCTGCTTCTTGCTTTAAATGGGGATTGATGAACTTCGACTCCACCACCGATGGCAGAAGTAGACCTTTCACATCAGCCTCTGTTACGGTTTCTCTAACTATCCGAACCATATCTTTCGCAATCTCCTCTTGTCATTTAATTGGCTTGTTTCCTCCAACCAATTCCAGCCAAGTACTCCTTGAAGCTGTTGACTGAAAAAAAGAAAAGGATTAACAGTCACTTTATGATTTCAACTAGAATTAAAAGACACGTAGAATTAGCGGTTCTAATAATTTAAATCGCAACGAAATTGATTCACGGAAAGACGAGTAATTCATTTTTTTTGGTGTCACTGCATTCAACATCAGTGTCAACATGTCACCGTAGTTGGCTCCACCATTGTCTTTTATTATACCTCATGTGAGGATACTCTTATCCTATTGGATGAGAGCCATGTGTCAAAACTGTTGGCAACCTGTGTCTCTGTAGGTTCCTTGACATCGGTCACCATTTAATGTATTAGCACCCGCTGTCAAGGAGACGACTTATAAGCACCCGTTGTCAAGATGCCGTTTCATGATTGTTGAGGACGTCATGCTTTCAAGATCCCAATGCATGGCGAAATGTGTCAAGGCCTGAGTGGAATGCCGCTGTCAACAATGGAATTATGTTATTGTTGAGAACAACGATGAAGAAAATAATATGCGCGAGTGTCTCAATTTAGAGAAAAAAGGAAAATCTCTACCCAGTTGAGATGGTAGGTTGTTCGGTATGATTAAACAAATAGGACATCCCAGCATGGTCAGCAAGGTTAACCTGCTGCTCTAATATTGCACTTTTTGGTAGAAAACCTAGAGTCATTCCAACTTTTGGTATTCGTATTAAGGAGTCATTGGAAGAATTCAAAGTACATAAGTTTGCATAATGAGGTGAAGGATGTCTTTCGAGACTATGATTTCATCTACACTGATGGCTCTGTTTCAGATGACAAGGCTGCAGCAGCAGCAGTCATTGATAATCATTCTTCCATTGAACGTCTTCCAGACAAGTCTTCTATATTCTCTGCAGAGTTGCACGCTCTGTACATTGCTCTTGATAGGGTGGAGACGGCAGATGATGATGAAAGGAATTTTATCATTTTCTCAGATTCAAAGTCTGCTCTTCAGGCCATTTTGGGCCAAGACTGGTCACATCCTCTTGTCCTCTACATACTGGAACGTCTCGATAGTGTGTAGGCTGCGAGCTACTAAGATGACATCCTATACTGTAAAACTTTCGCATCTTTTGAGTCAGAGGACATTCGTCATCATAAGTTTCTTCTGCCGCTGATGAAGCTGCCGCTGATGGAGCTGTCGATGATGGAACTGCAGATAATGCATCTCCAGCTGATGGAGCTGCAGATGCCGTGTTTTAATTTTATTATGAACAATTTCCTATTTTTTAATCTTTTGGGGGGAGGGGGTTATTGGGAGTGTTTAAAGTAATTATTTAATCTGGTGTCTGCAATAAAAAGAGTACATACACAGGCACCAACATATGTTTCAGAACTAACTTACCATGCTGGGCAAGTATTTAATGACTTTTACTTGCCCAAAATCATGTTTGGCTTGCCCGAAAAAAGTTAAAACATATGCTTAAATGGCACACATTCGTTATCATGGATTTAATGATTTGAAAACCAATTTCCTTTTAAATGTGTGGCATTGTTTGTGTAACAGGAGCGGGCTCCAAACTAAGGGTTTGATTAGGCGGTGATCTATGGGTTTGGAACACCTCTCACTGTCAGAGTAATTTAACAACAACAACAAGTCTCTATGATTGGCCGAATTATCAGGGAATGTGCAGAAGGGTCTTCCAGAACCCACTGCCTGAGGGGAACTCCCTTTTACTCTATTGAGCTAGTGGGACTCCACCAGCTCCAAGGAATTGCTATAATTATCACCTTATTGAACTAGTGGGACTCCACAGGTCCAAAACACCCACTATAAACTATACAAACTGATTTATTCTCTACAATTGTTCTTGGCTGATTATAAGCTAATCTGGGTGGCTTGCCCAGACCTAGACACCTATTTGTGTCTCTCAAGCTAATATAAATTACAAGATTATAGGCTTATATCTAATCTAGCAGACCAGGGCTTGCCCAATACTGTCTGAACTAGATTTACTACTAATTACCTTCAATTACATCAAGGCTCTGCCCAACAACCTCAATTATCCTAGTTATCCTAACTATACACAAAAGCAACTAAAGAACCTGCCTAAACCACCTATCTTCACTGAAACCTACACCAAAACGATTTATCTACACTCACAAAACACACACCACAACAAGATCCTTGATTCTAAAATGGCCGCCTACCTTCACAGGTCATTCAATTCTCAACCCCCACTTTCTGTTCTAAATACAGTTTTCCCTACCAGGGACAACCCAATAGAATCTAACGAAATGGGGCAGGAAGATACCATCAACAAAGGGGCTACCACAAAACTCACCAGATCTCACTATTTCAGGCACTAAACGAACTTTTATTCTGTTCACTGCCTGGCCTCAACGGACGAAAATCTCTGCATCAACAAAACCATGAGGTCAAAACGTCCTTGACCCTCATGAATATTAATTAGCACTAGTTCTCGAAACGGCCGTCAGGTGGCGCCCGTCACATTTGCATATTTCTAGTTATTTGTGCCATTTTCCATAAAACAAATGAGTGGACTGCTTAGAAAATCAACTTGCCCATTAGGGAAAGTGCAAACTAAAATGTACTTGCCCAAAAGCCCTTCTTTTGTAAAATTCACTTGCCGAAGGAAGCGGGCACGTATTTATGTCGCAGCCTGATACATAGTGTACCGCACCTGCCTCAACTTGTTTTTTTTTTTTTTAATTTTATGCAGATGGAATTCTGAATCACAGCCTAACGAATAATATTATACTTACTTTTTACTTTCCGCATGGCAGACATATATGCCAGGTAGTTGATTGGAAACTTGTGGAAATCCTGCAGATGATGGTCAATCCGGGCCCTCAGGACCCCACAATCCTTTACTGGACATCACTAGAGGCCTCCTGATGTCATATTATGTGATGGTATGTTGCTAGCGGACGTTTTGAGAGTGTCACTGGGTTCCCATAATTCACCACCTGGCAACTGAGTATTGGCTTGACGCTCCAACAGCACAAGCATTTCCGCACAAATCAACTCCAATGCCATCTGTGTCATGGAGTCTAAATCAGCGTCCCCACTTTCTTTGAACAAAGCATCATACAGCTCATCCTTTTCACCGGCGCTCTGTCATCTGAGAACATATCTTTTCACCTCCTAAAAGCAAGCTCCCATCTCTGGTCCAACTTTGTAAAGTAAGTTGTATTTGGTGAAGGTCTTTTGAAATGTCCAGAATAGAATGGTTTTCAGAGAGCAGGGTTTGAAATGGTCCTGTGACCAACTTGTGTACCATTCCTGTGGCCCTCGCACCAGCAATGAAAACTTTTTCTCTGATATCAAAGCCAACACTTTTAAGTAGCTGATTTGGATTTGGCCAAGAGTCATCTTTATGGTAAAACACAGCCGCCGCGTCGCAGAATGCCACACTAAAGTGGTGACCGTAAAATGTAATTAATTTGTTGTCCCTGCTGCGTCCATCTAAAAATGCCTGAAAATAGGAGTAAACACCTGCTTTGTCACAGCCGCGTTGTGTAAATGCCTTAGCTGCAGTATGTATTAAGCGAAAAGTACCACTTTGACCGTCTCCAAAACTAGAAGGGTTGTTGCCACTGCAAATGGCTGCCTGAAAGGCTGCTAGGCCCTTGTCTGCAGCAGGCTCAAATTCGCCAAAAGATCTAATCTGCAAGCAAATTTAAACATTGTCATCTTTTCTTGCTCTTCTTCGTCTTTGAAGTTTTCTAAGTTTCCTGCCACTGCAGGCAATAACTCCTTTCGCATTTTCTATATTGCCTCATTAAAAATGTGATTTGTGGCGCATTGGTCTGACATTAGGCACTTCAAGGAGACAATTAATCTTGCTTTCCTTTCTTTGGTTTCTGTTTCTTTTGTGCACGCTTCAATGATGTCTTTAAATGCCACAACATAATCTTCTCCACTCCCGCCAGCGAGATTCTTTAAACCCATGGACATGTTCCGTCCATCTTTTAACGTCACCTGCATGCCCCAAAGTGAGCATGGTATTTTGTTGTTGCTTAGGGATATGTACACCTGGCACACTAACGATCCAAACCTGCGAAAGAGACTAGGGATTAAAACTTCAAATGTGAAACTTACCTGGTTTTATAGTCCTCTAAGGCCTGCAGGGTCCTTTGCACTTACTGATGAACTTCCCCAATCACGCAGTCACGATGCTGCAGGTCTGTGGATAGGTAGGTTAAATTCGTCGTAACGTCCAAAAGGAAATGCAGAAAGAATGCAACGGACTTGGATCTCAGCAGCGTCAAGAACCCCTTAGCTTTGTTCTTGGAACTTGAGGTGACTCCAGATACTATCTGCAGCTGAAATGAAAATTCAGAATGGCATAACATCGTGCATCTTCCTGTGCACGAAAAACAGGGAAGAACAGGAAAAACGGCCCGGAAGTAAGTGTTTTTTTATTACATTATGAAGGTGGAGGCCTTGGGCCTTTGGTCGCTATCCTGGGCATCCTAAAACCGCATCTAGGTCGCCCACTGCATTTTTTACTCGCATTTTGCGAGTTAGCAACCTACTGTTTACAGCACTGCACTAAATGGCCTTTGTGCGCCGATGTGCCTTTAAGCAATCATTCATTCATTCATTCCACTTATAGTCTAAAACAGTTCATTGTTTTGTGAATATTTTTACTTATTTATTGCATTGTTGTTGTTTTTAACAATAACAAAGGACCATTGTTTTACACAAATTTTATGGCACTAAATGGCCTTTGTGTGCCGATGTGCCTTTAAGCAATCATTCATTCATTCATTCATTCATTCATTCATTAGACATTTTAGTGTAAATAGCTTTAAGGAACTCTTTGAAAAAGCTCTTCCCGACAGCATTTTATCCTATTTACATGAGATTGGTCTGTTTTACAGATTATAGAATATTTTAAGCATTTAGTTTCTTTTGAATCACCTTTGTATACACCACTTATAGTCTAAAACTGTTTATTGTTTTGTGAATATCTTTACTTATTTATTGCTTTGTTATTGTTTTTAACAATTACAAAGGACCATTTTTTACACAGTTTTTATGGCACTAAATGGCCTTTGTGTGCCGATGTGCCTTTGAGCAATCATTCATTCATTCGTTCTCGAATCATTAGGCGTAAAGACAGTGTTTTAACAAGAAATCGAATTGCCTCATACTTTTGAGTATCCAAAACCACAAAAGACGGACATACCGTACTACGCGGCCCTCTAGCGGCCGAGGGAAGCAATTTTCTTTCCAAACAAGTTTCGTCCATTCGGTAGCCCTGCTTCCTGGCTACCTGTAGGAACAAACAGCACATCTCTACGATGAATATTCGCGGAGATATCAGCCGCCAAAGAGAGGGTACCGCGTGATACCGAACGCATTTGCCCGCCGACGGACATACCGTACTTCACGGCGCTCTAGCGGCCGAGGGGAGCAATTTTCTCTCAAACAAGTTTCGTCGTTTCGGTAGCCCTGCTTCCTGGCTACCTGTAGGAACAAACAGCACATCTCTACGATGAATATTCGCGGAGATATTAGCCGCCAAAGAGTGGGTACCGCGTGATACCGAACGCATTTGCCCGCCGACGGACATACAGTACTTCACGGCGCTCTAGCGGCCGAGGGGAGCAATTTTCTCTCCGAACAAGTTTCGTCCATCCGGTAGCCCTGCTTCCTGGCTACCTGTAGGAAAAAGAATTACGTCTGTACGATCAATAGTCGCCGAGAAATCTGCCGCCTAAGAGTGGGTACCGCATATGTCTGCCAACTGATGAGTTCTTGGTTAGAAATCCCCCACACAATAGATAGCTTGTTTGATTATCAAGCTGCCATAAAGGGTGGGGGGTTTCTTTTTGTTTTTGATGGCTGAATGCCTTAATTTCTTGAGAGAAAGGGCCGCTTTGTCAGTGTATACTAAAGCTAAGCTGTAATTCTGAACATTGAAAACATCCTAGGGTGCATGTACCTAACCCTGGCTAGTGTGTGTTGTAGTGTGTGGTGCGATGTCATGTATGTAGGTTGTCCGAATACTTACCTGCTAGGGAGGAACTCCAAAGCCATAGCCTTGCCGAACTGGCCCTTCCTTACACCGTAGTCGAAGGTGAGCTCAGTGTAGGCGGGGACATCTCGCTTTGCGTAGAAGAGCACCCAATGGATGCCCTTCACACAGCGGTACCTTGGGAGCACATTTGAATCTCTGCCCTTGGCATGATTCATCATGCGCCCCATGGTACTCAGGAGATGAGGGTGGCACTTGCATGGAACGTCCTGTGCATTGATTGCGAACCTCGCCGGCGTTCGACAGAAGTACATGTAGCAATCACCACCCTCTATGGCCTTCTGCCTGGCCTCACCTTCCTCGTACGACATGACGTCGCCGTGGTAGTCGCAGATGAGGGTCCGGAGAGAACGCTTGCCCGACGGGTCCCTGTAGATAGAGATGCCTGGCCATATCTGCTCTTGGATGAGGGCGTGGATGGCCTCGTCCTCAGCCTCCATCCGTTCCTTCTTGCTGAGGCGCTTGGGACGAAGGTCCAGGGAACGCAGAGTCAACTCCTGCGCAACGCCCTCGTCGAAAGCCGTGTCAAGCGGGTGACTGACATCGGCAGACGGCGAAGACACTGGCGAAGAGACTGGCGAGCACTCTGGCGAAGAGGAGGACACGTACGAACCGATGGGGGAAAAGGGTGGCTGCGTGAGCTGGACAGAGGACGTGCATGGAGAAGACGTGTGCTGAGACTCGGCAGCTGCCTCGTCGCTGCAGGTAACCGACGTTGGAGGATGTTAGCCTGCCAGGAGGAAGCAAGGGATTAGGTGGAAAAGGCGAAAGTGCTGGGGGGGGTGTCTGTTAGGGACAGGCGGAGGATTAATGGGGAAAAGGGTGCAATGCTGGCTACTAGCCTTGGTGGTGAGGCTGTTGGAGGCGACGGTGTTGCTGCAAACATTGGGGATGGTGGTGCAGGCGAGGAGGCCACTGAAGCGTCCTCAGTGGCAGGAACCGGCGAAGGGGATGGAGGGGGTGGGATAGACGCTGGAACGACCTCAGCGGCAGGCGCCGAGGCCAACCAAGCGTCCTCAGAGGCAGGAACGGGTGAAGGGGATGGAGGTGCAGCTGGGGAAGACGCTGGGACAACCTCAGCGGCAGGCGCCGAGGCCAACAAAGCGTTCTCAGAGGCAGGAACGGGTGAAGGGGATGGAAGTGCAGCTGGGGAGGGGGCCCTGCTGGATTCGCAGGATGAGGGAGGAGTTGGACTTGAGGCACGACTGAGCCCCAGACGGGTCACGTCCTTGGCAGACTTGGCCATGGCCTTCCCCTCATCATTGACGAAAAAGGGAGAGGCTGGCGAGACCACCCTGGAGTAGACTGGTCGGATGTCCTTGAAATAGAACTCCCACCAGTCCTTCTCCTCTGCACTGAGGGTGATCGGCAAGCCACCTTTGGCCGCCACCTTCAGGGATAACCCACCACCATTCGCACTGACCCTACGGGTCCAGTCCGCAACAGTGATGGCCTCCCCTATGGTGGACGGCAGCCGGTGGGTCAGCTGTAGAACAGCCACAAGGTACCTGATGAAAAATCGTCGGTCCTTCTTGCCGTGGCAGAACCCGGCAGACACGATGCCTACCGCCCGAGGACGCAGGGAATCCAGCGTCACTTTGGGCGGAGAGGCGTCCGGTTGTCGGGCTTCTCCCCAGACAACGTACGGACGCGATGGTCGTTGGCGTGCTCCTGTCGACGGCTCGCGCAGCCTTACGCTGCTTCCACGAGCAGGCTGGACAAACAGGGGCAGGAGGGATGAGATGGCATATATTCTAGCCCAGGGAAATTGCAATTAAAAATGTGCGAAATAGAACTAGAAGCCATACCGCCTGACTTCCTCTAATCCCATCACTTCAATCAACAATCCAAGTCTCCAGAAAATTCAGAAAAATTGACAAAGTACTGTAACCCCTCACTGTAACCCTTCCGGCGATGGCCCTGATGTTCTGAGTTGATGATATCGTAAGGATAACTTATCCAGAGTCACCAGCGTCGCCGAGGACGATGCCCATACTTCTTCATACGCGAAGCGCTTCCAATTGGAAGCGATTCCAATATAGGAGTCTGATGAAGAACTACTGCACAAGCCCCGTGCCTTTGATGGCGTCGCTCTCTCGCTGGTGACTCTGGATAAGTTATCCTTACGATATCATCAACAACGAACATCAGGGCGAACTTTTTGCGGAGGAGGGGGGTGCTTACTTTCCTCTGTCTGGCCTCACTTGTTTATCTCATCAGCAGCAGGGTCCTCGCCGTATACTATTACCTTCGCCGAGGACATTCTATTGCTGCTAATACTGCTGCTCATCCTATTTCTGCTACCCGGGCAATTGGAAGCGATTCCAATATAGGAGTCTGATGAAGAACTACTGCGCAAGCCCCGTGCCTTCGTGGCTATGATGATGGCAGTCTGCATGTTTGGGATCAGGCACGATGATTACTGGTAGGTTCAACCAGGTAGCTACTGGTAATTACAGGTAGCTACTGGCAGAACCCGGCAGACACGATGCCTACCGCCCGAGGACGCAGGGAATCCAGCGTCACTTTGGGCGGAGAGGCGTCCGGTTGTCGGGCTTCTCCCCAGACAACGTACGGACGCGATGGTCGTTGGCGTGCTCCCTGTCGACGGCTCGCGCAGCCTTACGCTGCTTCCACGAGCGGGCTGGACAAACAGGGGCAGGAGGGATGAGATTTCTGCTACCCGGGCACCGTCCTCGCCGTATGCCATTACCGTCGCCGAGGACGATGCCCATACTTCTTCTACTGGTAATTACAGGTAGCTACTGGCAGAACCCGGCAGACACGATGCCTACCGCCCGAGGACGCAGGGAATCCAGCGTCACTTTGGGCGGAGAGGCTTCCGGTTGTCGGGCTTCTCCCCAGACAACGTACGGACGCGATGGTCGTTGGCGTGCTCCCTGTCGACGGCTCGCGCAGCCTTACGCTGCTTCCACGAGCGGGCTGGACAAACAGGGGCAGGAGGGATGAGATTTCTGCTACCCGGGCACCGTCCTCGCCGTATGCCATTACCGTCGCCGAGGACGATGCCCATACTTCTTCATACGCGAAGCGCTTCCAATTGGAAGCGATTCCAATATAGGAGTCTGATGAAGAACTACTGCGCAAGCCCCGTGCCTTCGTGGCTATGATGATGGCAGTCTGCATGTTTGGGATCAGGCACGATGATTACTGGTAGGTTCAACCAGGTAGCTACTGGTAATTACAGGTAGCTACTGGGAATTCCTCGTTCATGGGGAAGAATATCTAGCCCCAATCCCTATCACGAGAAGTCATCGTGTCCGCACATCACAGACCTGTTTGCTAGTAGGACTCACTGTATGTTGACAACGCCAACCATTACCTCCCCGCCCTCCCCCCCAAGAGGTAATGGTTCGTTCTCAACTCGGGCCTGCGACAACTGATCAAAGCTGCTCACCGCCCCCTGAAGCTGCTAATAACAATTTGCGGACGATACTAGGACCTCGACGAGACATGTCATGGCTTCCTCCTATTCTGGCGAACACCTGATGGCAATCACCCCGATGGTAGGGCTGCGAGGATTACCCGGTGGCTTCCCCTCTCCTCACATTGCAATTAACATGGGCATGGGTACATATATACGGGCCCAATGTTTGTCACTTCATTAGATCCTCTGCAAGCCAGGTGTAAACTTCCACTGTTTAGGATTATACCATTGGAGTTGAGATCAGCCAGCAATGTCTGAGAGGTAAGTATCAATTCATTTTGCGTATCACCGTGTCCGCCCATGCAGTATATGATGTCCAAATTGCCTCGAGTGTTGCTGCATGCCCGTAGCCCTATCATTACCAGGCATCATCTTGCCCAAGCCAGCACGACATATATGCCCGATTTGGTACCGATCCAGAAACTGGCCTACGGGGAACTCAACCGCGTGTTCGGTTCATCCCCGGAGCCAAGAGGCATATTCTTAAGGCTATTCGTTAACCAGTACCGTCAAATATGTACATTGAGGATAACCTCGCTATGGGTAAATTGACCCGGCGCGGTGTAAGAGGGTATGTCCCCCAAGCCAGAACGACATATACTAAGGTACTTGGCAGTAAATGAGACACCTGGTCATGGTCGACACAAACTCTTCACCCTTACTCTCCAAGCCCTGGCGAAGAAATAATGAACCTATAGGCAGGGCACTGACTCGAATGGTTCTCTGACCCGAAGAAAGTGTCAAGCCAGTTCCACTAAACTTCTACGGGGGAGAATGGGCCCATGCAAGCCTTCATAAGAATGGCCAGGACATGGGAGAGACAATGTTGTCACTGCAGCCCTGCAGTCTTACAGACGGACCAGTGTAACAGGGCGCTCACTCCCGGAGCGGGGGGCCTTAACCGCGCGTTCGGTACGTCCCCCAAGCCAGCACGACATATATGCCCGATTTCGTACCGATCCAGAAACCAATTTACCCGTAGCGAGGTTAGCCTCAATGTACATATTTGTCTGTACCGGTTAACGAACATTCGGTACGTCCCCCAAGCCCGCACGACATATATGCCCGATTTGGTAGACTTATCGTTAGCAGGCGAGGTCTTATGGACGCGTATCTCGCAATAGAATCCACATACCCTTGTCGTTAAACCTCGAGTCGATTCGGCAGGTACGTTATAACTCACATTCATCGAAACTTAGGAAAATGTAATATTTATAAGTGCTTCTTCATTTGCCAGCTTCGTTAATCAGTCGACTGAACACAGGAACGGCTGGGTGTGGAACCTTTATTATTACCATTGCCGCCCCCATGCCAGGGATCCCGGGACTCGTGTTTGTATTGCCTTCTTTCTTGTTTGCCTTCAACGCCACACGTCCGGGTCGTTTGTACCAACGTAAAGCTTTTATAAATATTAGATTTCCCGGGGTTAACACTGAATGTGAGACAACGTACGACCAAACCCTTATGCTGTCCACATTGCTGTTGCTGCATATCTGCCTGTATCCGAGGATACATTGGTATATCTCTGCCCGTAGACTTATCGTCAGCAGACAGTATACCTCACATCCAGCAATCAAAGTTAGGAGAGTTTGTAATTTATATGAGATTCATGGTTCTAATGCGTTGCCTCTGGGCGTGCCCATTCCAACACAAAAGGCAGGAGCGTCAATTCTGCCAGGTAGGAATATATAGGGCGAGGTCTTATGGACGCGTATCTCGCAATAGAATCCACATACACTTGTCGTTATAAATTGCAAACTTGCCAGGCGATGAGAGCTAATTGTAGGATATAATACCCTTCCGTCAATTCCTTAGCTTCACGAATGCCATATCTTAGTAAATACCCGATGGTAAATAGGCCCGGAGCGAGAGACATGTTCTTCAAGGCTATTCGTTAACCGGTACCGACAAATATGTACATTAAGGCCAACTTCGCTATGGGTAAACTGACCCGTCGCGGTGTAAGCAGACGCTCCAGCTCCCTCCATATTCATGTCGAGTCGATTCGGCAGGTGAGTTGTGACACACTCCTTAGCGGATGCCAGTGTTGATGGCCACCGCCCTGCTATCGATATCCACCAACATTATGGTATCTGATGAGCGCCCTTTTACGGGGGGCCTTAACCGCGAGACATGTTCTTCAAGGCTATTCGTTAACCGGTACCGACAAATATGTACATTAAGGCCAACCTCACTACGGGTAAACTGACCCGTCGCGGTGTAAGCAGACGCTCCAGCTCCCTCCATATTCATGTCGAGTCGATTCGGCAGGTGAGTTGTGACACACTCGTTAGCGGATGCCAGTGTTGATGGCCACCGCCCTGCTATCGATATCCACCAACATTATGGTATCTGATGAGCGCCCTTTTACGGGGGGCCTTAACCGCGCATTCGGTACGTCCCCCAAGCAAGCATGACATATATGCCCGATTTGGTACCGATATAATACCCTTCCGTCAATTCCTTAGCTTCCGTCTTTTTCAGTACCTTTCGAGACTTTCGTTCTATTTTCAGCATCCGTTGTAGCACGAAACGAGAACCTCTGTTCAACCAGCAATCGCTGAATGGTAAGACGTGTATCAATAGTTTCTTTTTTGTCTTTTTCAGAGGCCGTGGTTCGTTCGTGTGCCCCGTATGCTACGGATCGTTCAAGGAACTGATAAAGCATCTTCGGTTTAAGTGCATGCAGCATAAACCCCCTGAGGAGATTAGGAGAGTAAACTCAGAGCAGAGAGACAAAGCTACTCTTTTTAAAGAGAAGTTTTGGGCCATTGATAGGCAATTCATGGCCGACTTTGTGGACGAGCACCACCACCTTTCGAAGTTGAAAGCCACTGGTCACCTTGTTCACGGCAAGGTAAAGAGCCGGCTCGTTGAGCCGGAGCCTCTTCTCGCCCCAGACCCGGCAGAGAGACGGCTCGTTGAGCCAGAGCCTCTTCTCGGCCCAGACCCGGCAGAGAGACGGCTCGTTGAGCCGGAGCCTCTTCTCGGCCAAGACCCGGCAGAGAGACGGCTCGTTGAGCCGGAGCCTCTTCTCGCCCCAGACCCGGCAGAGAGACGGCTCGTTGAGCCGGAGCCTCTTCCAGCCCCAGACCCGGCAGAGAGACGGCTCGTTGAGCCGGAGCCTCTTCTCGCCCCAGACCCGGCAGAGAGACGGCTCGTTGAGCCGGAGCCTCTTCCAGCCCCAGACCCGGCAGAGAGACGGCTCGTTGAGCCGGAGCCTCTTCTCGCCCCAGACCTGGCAGAGAGACGGCTCGTTGAGCCGGAGCCTCTTCTCGGCCCAGACCCGGCAGAGAGACGGCTCGTTGAGCCGGAGCCTCTTCTCGGCCCAGACCCGGCAGAGAGACGGCTCGTTGAGCCGGAGCCTCTTCTCGGCCCAGACCCGGCAGAGAGACGGCTCGTTGAGCCGGAGCCTCTTCTCGCCCCAGACCCGGCAGAGAGACGGCTCGTTGAGCCGGAGCCTCTTCTCGCCCCAGACCCGGCAGAGAGACGGCTCGTTGAGCCGGAGCCTCTTCTCGCCCCAGACCCGGCAGACACCGCTGCTGCGCCCCCTAGAACCCGACCCAACACTCCGCCCCTCCCGGACAGGCCTTATCGGCATACCTTCTTCACATCGTCTGACAGCTCTTCCCCGGAACCCCCTTCGCAGGCAGGAAGGAGTAGGAACCGGAAGGGTGTCATCGAGAGCGATGATGAGGCAGAGGAGGCTGTTGCGTCGCCGTCCGAGGAGGGTGGGAAGGAGGATACAGAGGGGAGGAATCGCAGGCAGTGCAATTGGAGTGCAGGCATGACCAAGGCTAATATGGGAGAAGCCGGTCTCGACAAGATGCACCCAATAGACACGGGACTTCTATTGGAGTTTCATCAGCATAGTTACGAAAAAGCCGAGGCTGGAGAACCTGGCAAAAGTGCGGCCGAGAACAAGAAGAGAAGTAAGACATGGACCGGACAAGCGAATTCGGTCACACAGGTCTCTCGTCTGCTCTACTACGTCAACCCTAAGGAGGTGCAACCAGAAGCAATACTCGACAGGGAGCGTTTAGCGGAGTACATGCGGATGCTTCGAGGACAACTCAGGTTCACCACGCTCAAGAATTACGTCCTCGCGTTCAAGAGTTTTCTCAACTTCTATGAGCTGCACAAAAACAGCAAACTGGACCACAGGCAGGTCACTCTCCTTAGGCAAGCCCTTGCCGAGCACCAAAAGGTAACCAATCGTGGAGTCTGCAAAGAGAGAAACAAGCAGAAGCTAGACCAGCAACTAGGCGGCGTCGACCAAGTCCACCTAAGGGAGTGCCTGGAGAAGCTCAATTCGTATAGGCCCCATTTCTTGAGGATTTTCAGAGACGGAAGCGGCTACCTCAGTTCGGACAACGCAAGGTATTACACCAGATTCCTTATCTCCGTTCTTCAGATCGAACATGGACAGCGTCCATGTGTGGCTTCGGCGCTGAACGTCGAAGAGTGGAACCATAGGCAAATGATCGAAGGCGACTGGGTTATCTGGGTACGGAACCACAAGACCACCGCCATGGGACCAGCGGTAATCTGCCTAAACCCGGAGGAGTTGGAGCACTTCGCATTCTACATCACAACAGTCTGTCCCATGTTCAGCGAGAACCTGGGCGAAGGCGCCCCCTTCTTCGTCAACCGTAAAGGGGCTAGAATCCTACAGACTACTGCTGAACCAAAGAGGTTAGGCATCTTGATCACCAGCAGCCTTGCTCGGAAGGCGTACCAGAATATGGTGGTAGAGGCGCAACAGCTAGAGAAGAAGGAATCGCTCAACAGCTACCTCCTTCACTCGGAACCAACAGCCAGCAGCCAGAGCAACCACGGCAACAAATTCTGGTTCGAACGGCCTAGGAAGGCCTAGAGGCGATAACGTTTGCCCCACGGGGTCTACCCGCCATAGAACGTAGCGTTAGCGTGGATTGTACGGCCGCCGTGGAGGAATCTGTGACACCCAGCTCTATTTTGCCGCGTTGGAGCGCCCACGGCAACAATTTCCGGCTCGAACGGCCGAGGAAGGCCTAGATGCGATAACGTTTGCCCCACGGGGGGTACCCGCCATAGAACGTTAGAGCGACGTAACCGCGGAGCGCCATGCCCCTCGTTAGAGCGACCACGGCAACAAATTCTGGTTCGAACGGCCGAGGAAGGCCTAGAGGCGATAACGTTTGCCCTACGGTGTCTACCCGCCATAGAACGTAGCGTCAGCGTATATTCTATGGCTGTCGTCGAGGAATCTGTGACACACAGCTATATTTTGCCTCGTTAGAGCGACCACGGCAACAAATTCTGGTTCGAACGGCCGAGGAAGGCCTAGATGCGATAACGTTTGCCCCAACCGCCATAGAACGTGGCGTTAGCGTAGATTCTATAGCCGTCGTCGAGGAATCTGTGACACCCAGCTCTATTTTGCCGCGTTGGAGCGCCCACGGCAACAATTTCTGGTTCGAACGGCCGAGGAAGGCCTAGATGCGATAACGTTTGCCCCACGGGGTGTACCCGCCATAGAACGTTAGAGCAACGTAACCGCGGAGCGCCATGCCCCTCGTTAGAGCGACCACGGCAACAAATTCTGGTTCGAACGGCCGAGGAAGGCCTAGAGGCGATAACGTTTGCCCCACGGGGTCTACCCGCCATAGAATGTAGCGTTAGCGTAGATTCTATGGCCGTCGTCGAGGAATCTGTGACACCCAGCTCTATTTTGCCGCGTTAGAGCGACCACGGTATCAAATTCTGGTTCGAACGGCCATGGAAGGCCTAGAAGCGATAACGTTTGCCCCACGGGCTTTACCCGCCATAGAAGGTAGCGTTAGCGTGGATTGTACGGCCGTCGTGGAGGATTTTTGACACCCAGCTCTATTTTCCCTCTATAATGGCGACACAAAAAAATTTGCACGAGAAAATTTCTCATTCGGACGGCGAATGTCTGATGAGACACAATTTCGGTCCACCCAAGTATTTTTCTGAGGTTACGTAGGTGCTAACCTCCCCTCTCATAGGTAACAAGGTGCTTTGCACGACCAGCAGATCTGTCTTTGCGACTTATCTGCACAAGGGTGGACTTTCGAAACTTTTGTCCATAACGTTGCGGCAAAAAGCCGCAGCCGGAATTTTTTTTTACAAATTTGTTCAAATATCCGGTCTGGTACCTGAACATATGTGTTCGTTAAAAATTAGCCGGAAATATTTTTTAGATTTGCGATCAAAGTTCGCAAAAATGTCAAATTTTCGAATGAAGTCTCCAAATTTGCGCGAATGAAGTCTCCAAGATATTGCTTCTCCTAGCGGCCGTTGGGAGCGGTTCCGGCGAACACTCGGATATCATTCAGAAAGCCTGGATCCTCCAGGACATTTTTGACCAAAAAAATAATAATAATCGTTTCTCAATCGCCGAGAAATGACGCCAATAAAGTGTCCTAATTCGCGCGAATGAAGTCTCCAAAACCGCGAATGAAGTCTCCAAAACCGCGAATGAAGTCTCCAAATTTCAGACGAAAATTGACAAAGTATACCAGCTTCGAATGAAGTCTCCAAGATTAAGGTGAAAATTGACAAAGTATAACAGGTTCGAATGAAGTCTCCAATATTCAGAGTAAAATTTGCAAAGTATAACAGCTTCAAATGAAGTCTCCAAATTTCAGACGAAAATTCACAAAGTATAACAGCTTCGAATGAAGCCTCCAAGATTCAGACTAAAATTGACAAAGTATAACCGCTTCGAATGAAGTCTCCAAGATTAAGGTGAAAATTGACAAAGCATAATAGCTTCGAATGAAGTCTCCAAGATTCAGACAAAAAATTTACAAAGTATAACAGCTTCGAATGAAGTCTCCAAATTTGCTCGAATGAAGTCTCCAAGATTCAGACTAAAATTGACAAAGTATAACCGCTTCGAATGAAGTCTCCAAGATTAAGGTGAAAATTGACAAAGCATAATAGCTTCGAATGAAGTCTCCAAGATTAAGGTGAAAATTGACTAAGTATAATAGCTTCGAATGAAGTCTCCAAGATTCAGACAAAAATTTACAAAGTATAACAGCTTCGAATGAAGTCTCCAAATTTGCTCGAATGAAGTCTCCAAGATTCAGACTAAAATAACCGCTTCGAATGAAGTCTCCAAGATTAAGGTGAAAATTGACAAAGTATAATAGCTTCGAATGAAGTCTCCAAGATTCAGACGAAAATTTACAAAGTATAACAGCTTCGAATGAAGTCTCCAAATTTGCTCGAATGAAGTCTCCAAGATTCAGACTAAAATAACCGCTTCGAATGAAGTCTCCAAGATTAAGGTGAAAATTGACAAAGTATAATAGCTTCGAATGAAGTCTCCAAGATTCAGACGAAAATTTACAGAGTATAACAGCTTCGAATGAAGTCTCCAAAATTAAGGGGTAGCTGTTCACTAGGGTCCTCGATAGAGTAGTAACGACCCGTATAAGGCACTTATAATGCATCGAGACAATGATATACGACAAAAATATATAGATCCGCAATCGTGCGGATGCCCTCCTATTCCGTCCGCCAATCGGCGGATTTGCCCGTCCGCAACTCTTCACCATCCGCATATTGGCGGATCACCCATCCGCAGAATGGCGGATTATCCGCAGATGTGCGGATGATACAACTCGAGATCAAGCTCAACACACTCATTTGACTCACTGCTTCCTTTTGAAAGGGGAAGATCCTCCCCAATGTATAGCGTGTGATTGTCATTTGATTGTCAAACATATTTTATTTGATTGTGTTGATTTTATTGAATCTAGAAATATACATTTTAATGTAAATAGCTTTAAGGTTCCTCCAGACAGCATTTTATCTTATTTACATGAGATTGGTCTGTTTTACCGATTGTAAAACCTTTTAAGAATTTATAGTTTCTTTTGAAACAACCTGTTGTTTGGAAATTATATTTTGAAGTTGTTCATCGTTTTGTGATCATTTTTATTCATCTATTGCTTTGTTATTGTTATTGTTTTCAACAATAGCAAAGGACCATTATTTTACAAACATTTTATGGCACTAAATGGCCTTTGTGTGCCGATGTGCCTTTAAGCAATCATTCATTCATTCCTCATGGTACCTCATTGTAACACATTCATTGGCTAGTACAGTTCGAAGAGAAAAGAATATTATTTTATTGGGTTCCCAGTCATGTTGGAATTAGGGGTAATGGAATAGCAGATGCTGCTGCCAAAGCTGGTCTTTTAAGAAGAGTCACAAATATTCCCTTTACTTTTGGCGTTTTTAAGAAACACATCAATGTCCTTTTAAAAAGCAAATGGTAATCTGAGTGGGATGAAGCAGTCAACAAATTATGAAATTCCTTCGAGTTACCATACATTCATTTCCTTTTTCACAGGAATAGGGTTATTATAAAGATAACCAGCCAAAGCTGATCTCTTAAGAAGAGTCACAAATATTTTCATTCATTTTGGCGATTTTAAGAAACACATCAATGGCTTTTTAAAACGTAAATGGCAGTCCCAGTTGGATGAATCAGTCAACTAAAATCTTGCCAATGACTTTGGGTTGGGCGGTGGTCTTTGTCAGGTACTTCGTTTTCTTCCACCAGCTAGAACTGGCTAGTCACAACTAAGCCGCAATATGGCGGAAAAAGTGACAAAAAAACGAAATTCCAAATTCCAAACCCTTAGTTATGAATGTTGAAAAATGCTTTATGAATTTGGATCAAATGAGTCTTGAATATTGAAAAGTGATTCATGAATTTGAAAAATCATTTATAGATTTTCAAACCTTTTTAATGATATACAATAATGGGGGTAATTATTTCTGCCTTCAATATACCTTTTTGGATTCCATCATGGGTGGCTTTAATGTTATAATTGGGGTTTCAGTCAGGTTCCTGAACAAAGTTATCACCATGAAAAGGTGTAAGTTTTGATGTTATTTTCCAACACATTCACTGACCTTCCCTCTACCTCTAACAAAATCATGATCTGCAGTGTCTATCAGACCAGGTTCAAAATCATTAATATATAACTTGCTATATCTCTTTTTGTTAACATGTCAAGTTCACGTGTAAATACAGAGCTACAGCTTATCAAGCCACCATCACTTGATAGATTTATACTAGTTAAGGCAAAGTAAATATATTTATCCACGTTAAAAATTAACATAAGTATTTTCTAAATTCCTCCCTTTACATGTTAGTTTTGTGATATATGGTGATGGGTAAACTCATTACAAATAAGATTATTATTTTTTTCCACTATTTTTATCAGTGAAATATACATGCATATAATTATGATATCTGTAGGAATATGCTTCAAAATGACAGAGTAAGAATAATGGGCATGGAGTAATTCTTTTTTGAAGCTATTGTGGTTGTTAGAACAACTTGACTAGACTTCACGTGAGGTATAATAATAGCCTTTATGATACCGCACGTGAAGATTCTTGATTCTGGTTGGTCAAGGGCCATGGATAATCGTCATGAATACCTCACTCCTTAGTGACAGGCTGTTGTCCTTAACAGCTTATGAAATAGTTGAAGATTCACCGCTATCCCGAAGAATAATGACCGCTAGCCCGAACACCTACAGAGTTTGCCAAGTGACCTACCGGTGAAACTAGTTCAACAAGGCAGATGAGTATTTATCCAAAATCTCTGGTGTTTGTAATGTTTCCCCCTTTAATGTTTTGTATTTGTTCGGTATAATAAAACATATGACATCCCTGTGGGGTTTCCACCAGGAATAACTTCCACTCGAGGGGATTGTCGCCCTCGGGCGACAGTCCTCTCTCTGGGAAGTTATTCCTGGTGGAAACCCCACAGGGATGTCATATTTGTATAATAACCTAGGGGCTGCTACATAACTACTCATGCAGGTACTTATCATGAAATCTAGGGACTGCTATATGTTAACTACAGCATAATAACCAATCATCATAATATACATGGGTTGGACTACAGGGGAAGGTCAACCACCTGTCGACGTCTGCCAATCCGATTCCACAGGTCCGTGGTTATAGCGTTGACGTTGCAAAACTAAGTCACTCCCATGTCCAATCTGGGTTCTGGTTATGTTTACAGACATCTTGAACTTCCGCCCTCCGTCATCCGTAGGTGATCTAGTAATGACACATAGCATACCCTTGCTTACCCTTATGTTGTTTGTGGCTAATTTGGCCAATGAAAAATGATGTAAAATACCTAATAAATGACTGAACCCCTGGCACGTGGGTACTCATCACAGAATACTTTCCAATGAATACCAACATGACAGGGTTTACTAGTATGTGGTTTTCAAAAGTGTTTGCGCTTGTGCTTTGAAAGTAGCCTCAGCATTGGAAGGGTTAAAACGGGGTTTTCTAAGGTCTACATGCATGGGGCGTAAAACGAAGTACTTCTTTTCCTGGCCTACTGTAACATTGTGTCGCCTGTAGTCAGGGAGCTGAGTCATTGTGATGCAGCATAAGTGGACCGTTTGCACTATGAGCCAATTAGTAGTGGTTACACTACAGATACAATAGAGTCACCCTCGCAGGTGAATCTGGCCACATACCCAGGTAACACCGTACAGGTAAACATGAAGCTCTCGACTTGCCTCGTCGTTCTGCTGGGTGCTGTGCTGGCTACAGGACAAGCAAGTGATGACTTTCTCTACGACACATTCCCTAACGATTTCCTTTGGAGCACAGCGACATCATCTTACCAAATAGAGGGAGGATGGAACGCAGATGGTGAGACAGTTTGTTTAAAATTTCTTCTAGTAGTAGTAGTAGTAGTAGTAGTAGTAGTAGTAGTAGGGTCTGCCCTCATGGCCGTGTGGTCTAAGGTGTTTCCACTGCTTGTTCAACATTTCATCTCGTAGTAGTAGTTATGATAGTAGTAGTAGTAGTGCGAGAAGTAGTAGGAGTAGTAGTTGAATAGTAGTAGTAGTAGCGGCAGCACTAATAATTAAGCACAGATAAATACAGAAACACGAATAAGCTGACAGACCTGTCCCATGCTTGCATTGAATGCAAGTCTCGAAACACGTTTATGTGCTTCATCTATAGGCAAGGAAATCAAACTATCAATCTACCTAGGTGTGTTAGACCCATTTCCATCTGGTGTGTACATTTGGTGGTTTGGGCAGCTTTGAACATAGCTCATCAGATGGAAAATATTTTAATATTCATGTTACATTCCAGTAACATACATCTCAAAAGTGATGTTTTTACGTATGACATTTCCCGATTGACAGACCATGTATATGATCCAGACATAACGGGAATCATCTCTAACCAGGGCTAAAAGAAACGTTCTATCTAGGAGTTTAACGCCTAGATATGAGGGTGTTCGTTATAACAGTGACGTAGTTTTCTCCTATTGATTTTGAGAAAAACGTGAGAATGTTTAGCTAATAAATCAATATTATGAATTAAAAATGATATTCTCCAAACTCCAGGGCCGCCTCTCTAGTAGTAGAAACCCCACAAGAGGCTTGCTTAATGGTGTACAATAGGAGTTGGCACCTCCCGGGAAGCTGGTGTGGCACCCTGCTTGCCTTATAAAAGAAGGGGTATGTGTGGATCTGTCTTAGGATACCATGCATCTAAAAGATCCCTGGGCTCTGTTCTGTATCTTCCTCATTTTCTTCTTTCTCATAGAATTAATATGCTTTGCCATTGTTCTTCAACTATGACAAAGTACCACTTTTTGGAAAAACTATATAATGCTCTGAATGGTTGTTTGTGCTGATGTACCTTTAAACCCTTATTCATTCATTAAGTAGTAGTAGTAGCAGTAGCAGTAGTTGTAATTATAGAATAAGTAATAATAGTAGTAAGCCGTGGTGGAAGCAGAAGCAACATTTGAAATTTGAGCAGCAGGCACGTTAAGAACGTCATGCTATATATCGTCATACTACCTATTATCTATTATCTTGTTGATTAAAGGTGTGATACACTGCAATACAAATGAGGTAACACATTGTAGATGCATCTGTTTGACCTGAAAGTTTCTTAGGGTAAAATAAGGACAGATGGCGTGCTGATATAAATCGGCCTACTTCTCGATCCGACGATAGTATCTATGGGGCAGAATATAATGAATTTGCCCAGTTTTATTGGTACGAAAATGAACATATTTTGAAGTTGGCCACATATCTAAGACAACCTCCTCAGTTAGGGATGGTGCCACACCCAATTGCAAATTACGTTTAATTGTTTAGTTTTATTTAGTCTGCATATATGGACTATATTCATGGACTACAGTTTATAAAATAGATTGTGAGCGTTGCACAGCAAACCCCTCAGTGAGGTCAACCCACCCAGTCCAGTCATATTTATGCAAATCTCTTTCAACGAAATTTGCTAGTCGAATGATTAATTGCACCCCATATTTATCATCCTGACCCCACTGTCTGCTCTCCTTGTAAGGTCGATTAAAGCCCTTGACTTCATAACTAATGATAGAGTTATGCCCTTTAGTCAAGTGTGCCAGGATATCATCACTAATCTTAATGATCAATGGGTGATATCACAGCTTGGCGATCAAATTACTTTACATCCTTGTTAAAACATAAAAGATGACATTAGGCCAGAAAAACGAATCCCGTCTCCAGACGTTTACCCAGATTAATCTTCACAAAACTACCATAAAGATAACGATATGTCTTTTGTATTTATTGCTTTGTTGTTGTTTTTGACGATAATGAAGGACCCTTAGTTTACATAGATTGTATGCCACTAAATGGCCTTTGTGTGCCGATCTGCCTTTAACCCTTATGCTGCTGGTGGCTTACATGGCCAATACAAAATAATGCAAAAAACCTAAAGAAATGACTGAAACCCTGGCACATGGGTACTCATCTGAGTACTCAGTGAGAGCTATCTAATGAATACCAATAACAGGGTTTAGAAGGTCTTCAAAAAATCTTTGTGTTCTTGTACTTTAGGCCTAAAAAAAGAAATTGTTTGTTTCCTGTAACGGTCTGGAATAAAATAGGGTAGGCAGGTTCTTAAAAAAATAATCTTTTTGCATTACTTTTTTGGTCAAAAATATGTGTTTTATGCATGTTTTACGTTGATTGGGCGTTGGGAGGGCAAAAAAAACTTTAGGGTAGGGATTTTTTTGAATAAAAACTTGTTAGGGTAGGGTTACAGGAAACAAACAACTTTTTAGGCCTTAGCCTCAGCATTGGAAGGGTTTAGTACCCATGTATTCATTCATTTTTTCATTCCTTTGGGGACGGATACATAATAAAGTCCCATTTATAATTGCAAGCCTTTTGTTCGCGATATATTTTAATCGATATGGGAGCGACCATTATATTTCGCGCATCTAGACCTTCCTATGAGCCACAAAATGCATCAACATGCTCTCAGATTCATTTGTCAATACAGGTGAACTTGGATATGACGGACCACTGTACGACGAATTTTTGCATATGACGGACGATATGCTTGGTCCCAGTCCGATGCATATCAAGTATTCGTCATATGTATACGACGGATTTTGCATATGACGGACCAATTTTCCTGGTCCCATTGAGTCCGTCATATCCAAGTTCAACTGTAATATAGGTGCCTATTTTGAAAAATATTTAACTAAAAGATACTTTTCACACCTTAAAGATTTTTCACCAAAATTGCCCGGCTTCCTCTACTACTCAATTACGTGTGGGAAGAACCGATTATAATCGATAATTAATCGGTTGGCTCTAACTGATTATCGATCATGTGATACTAGATGTATGGAGATGAGTTTTGTAAAGTGACGCAGAGTCGGATCCAGCCTCCAAAATTGACCTATGCACCTATATCACAATAATACACAGATCATGTTTTCAGTTTCAGGGGGCTTTATACTATATTTCATAAATCAAATAGGTACTTTTGGATAGCCCAATTTTTTTCTGAAATACCACAAATGGTAGTTGGTAATCTTCAAAATCTGGCTGATGCACTTTGAAACCAAAAGATGCACCTTAGGGAATGACCGATGCACGTGCATCGATGTAAACCGGTGTGGATCCGCGCCTGTGACGTAAGATATGTAACAACTCGGTTATGTTTTGTGAAAAACGTCAAATCTGTTCTTTAAAAGTCTGAATACAACTACTTCTACTTCTTGTGTTCTTGCCTTTTTGCTCTATTGAAACTTGCATTAAACAGAACCAAAATCATTTCAAGGGCGAAACTGATTCCACAAGAGATTTCCGTTCTATGCAGTAGTGTAACTAATCCAATCATATTTTAGGAAAGGGTGAGAATATTTGGGACCGTATGACTCACCACAACTCGAGTAAAATAGAAGATGGCACCAATGGAGATATTGCCTGTGACAGTTACAATAAGATCGAGGAGGATGTGAGACTGATGAAGAATATAGGTGTAAGTCTCATCAAATATCAATACCATAGTACGATGGAGCAGGTGTGAACGGCAGAAAACTGCGTTTTTTTGGAAAAACAGTGGATTTTATTTTTAAATTCTGTCGTTTTCAAAAATACGCGGATTTTTTTTAAATTTCTGCCGTTCACACCTGCACCATCGTACCATACAGTAGAGCCTGTCGATATGAATTTGACATACTCGTTTGTTGGCTTAAATATACTCAAGTTTGTCTAATTTGCATAATTTTGTCAAGTCTTCATCATATTTGCATTAGAGCAAAATGTTATTTTTCATAATGGTATACTTTACGGTATTGAATTTTCACTGTGGTACCATGGCTCTGTCATTGACCAGCTGACTGCTAGCTGTCCCGCACCGCTGCCCGTCCGGGGTATTTGAGAAAGTTGCCAGTAACTTGCGATTAGACGGTGTTTTGCCGTGTGCTATAGTTTTCTCCACCACTTACAACTGGTTTGAGTCACGAAGTAGCCTAAATATGACAGAAGCAGTGACGATAATAAAAATGTCAGTATCCCAAAAGGAAACCGTC
Source organism: Maea johnstoni (assembly GCA_963942565.1). Lineage (NCBI taxonomy): Eukaryota > Metazoa > Annelida > Polychaeta > Spionida > Magelonidae > Maea > Maea johnstoni. The sequence goes on along the minus strand of OZ012691.1, from coordinate 9,232,879 downwards.
ATAGTTTTCAGCCTTAAGATTAAGGATATGGTTTCCAGCCTTTTGGGGTTTCAGCCCGTCTCTAGATAGCCTTTTTAAGCTACACTCTTTTGGTATTTTTAGTAGATTTGAATAGTAATGATTACGTTTTCTTTCCCTTTTCAGGTGAAGGCATATCGTTTCTCCATCTCCTGGGCTCGAATTATGCCTGATGGTACCAAAGCTAACATCAACCAGAAGGGTATCAATTACTACAAAGCACTTATTAAAGCACTGAAAAATGAAGGTATCACGCCTTTTGTAACAATCTATCACTGGGACCTGCCGCAAAAGCTTCAGGATGTGGGTGGATGGCTGAACGAAACTATAGTGGAACATTTCACAGACTATGCTCGCACGTTATTTCAAAACCTAGGAGATGAGGTAATTTCACTTCTCTAGCACACTCAGGCTCGCCCGAGCACATACATGCATACATTGAATGCCTACAAAAATTCCCCTACATACATATATACATCTACCTTAGAAAAAACAGACATAAAGGATGTAACAAAATATTCGAAAGTTTTCAATTAAGTTTTAATGATGTTCTTGAAGAAGTTAGAATGAAATGGGAAAACATAGGATGACATAGGGTTTTTAGATATCAAAAGGTCATTCAGATTTACAAAAACTCCTAAATGTATGCATATAACAGATACATATTTATACATATATATGTGTGTGTGTGTGTGTGTGTCTGATCTATCTACTTTCACAGAGAAATGAAGAATTGAGCACCTTCACTTTCAGGTGGAGTGGTGGCTGACTTTCAACGAACCATTTGTATTCACGTGGATTGGCTATGGGGTCGGTAACCACGCTCCTGGAATAAGCGGACGCGCGCAAAATGGCTACATAGCAACTCATAACGTCTTAAAATCACATGCAGAAGCCTGGCATTTATACGATCAACAATTCCGAGCTACGCAGAAGGGTAAGTTTACATTGTAGTATAAACATGCCTATGTTAAAAGAAACGCTATTTTTGGAAAGAGAAACTTCCAGAACTGAATTCGAATTGTGCTGATCTGATTGGTCGTCGCTGATGACCTACTTATAATTAGGCAAAGGATTTTATGACAATCAGGTATGCGTCTAAAGCGTATTTCTCTAGATTGTAGCAGAAACGAAGAGGTCAAATTGCTTCAGTAGGTAAATTGGGCATTGGGGTTGTGTCTCCAAGTGGTTTTGTAGTTTTAATTTTTCTTAACGCATTAAACCACATACATCCTGCGACAAACAGAGATGCAGTTTCATACCTGAAGCTTTACATTATGGAAAATATTAATCCAATACTTTCTCTTCTATTTTATTGCAGGGCACTCAAATACCACCACACATGTCTCTGGTGAGGGTGAAGATAATATTATGAATCATATACCGGTTTTCTGTATTGTATATAGTACTCTATTTCTACAGGTAAAATCTCTATCACTCTGGACAGTGATTGGAAGGAGCCGAAGACCCAGTCTGCCGCTGATATCACGGCTGCCCAGACTGCCCTACAGTTTAAACTGGGCTGGTACGCCCACCCTATCTTCGTGAACGGAGATTACCCTGAAGTAATGAAACAGAAGGTGAACGAGAAGAGTATGAAGCAAGGACTGAACGTCTCAAGGCTGCCAGCATTCACAGAGGCAGAAAAAAGACGCATTAATGGTATAGATCTATTTTCATATCTTCTCTTATTGAGAAGTTAATTTCTGTACCACAATTGTCTAAACACTAGCTAAGAGCTAGAAATTGTGTTGGCTTAATAATGATTCATTTAACACTTATTTAGTCGGAACTTATAGTAAGAGAAAAGCCTCACATTAACTTCCAACTAATATGCAGAAGAGAAAGTACTGTATATATCATTATAATTCTTCGCGACAGTATGACAAATTTATATATATATATATATATATATATATATATATATATATATATATATATATATATATATATATATATATATATATATATATATATATATATATATATATATATATATATATATATATATATATATATATATATATATATATATATATATATATATATATATATATATGCATATATATATATACAGGAACAATGTAATTAATGCATGTATGTATGGATGTATATTAAGCTAAGACAAATTAATATATATATATATATATATATATATATATATATATATATATATATATATATATATATATATATATATATATATATATATATATATATATGCATATCTATATACAGGAACAATGTAATGTATGTATGTATGTATATTAAGCTATGGACAAAATGTATGACTAAGCAAAACCTGGGATGAAAGTGTTGTTTGCATGAAAAAGATGAAAGGTTGAACATCCAGAAAATATCTTCTGTTTATGAATTTCACTCGCTTTAATGCAACTCCCCTTTTTGATTTTTGCACAACATACCAATCTTTGACAAATATATAACACCACAATTGGCCCAAAGGCGCCATGTTTAAGGTACGTTTTTTGTGCAGGAACTCATGATTTCTTTGGGTTGAACCACTACACCACCCAGCTTGTATCCTACGAGGACCAGGGACACACTGAGAGGGATTACGAGAAGGATCAGGATCTCGTCACATCCTTGGATCCTTCATGGCCAGGGTAGGTGTAACATGATGCATTATCCTACTCACGCACAGTGCTGCCATCTATATTCTGAAAGGGATACTAGAATATGTGGTTACTTGTTAATCATGGGCTATTTTTGCAGGTCCTTTAAATGCTTACGGAATATGATCTTGTGCGTGGCCATTTTGATTTTTTTTCTCGAATTTAGCCCTTTAGCGGCTGGTGGCTAATTTGGCCAATACATAATGATGTGAAGAATCGCTGGAAAATGACTGAAACCCTGGTTACCTGCAGGACCTGTTCATCCTGGGCTATTTGTGTGTGGTGCCTTCATCTAAATGTCTAAGGAATATGATCATGGGCGCAGCCATTGTATGGCTGGATCTCAAGCTGCATAGTTGTTTCCGTCATTTCTCATACACTTTACGGTAGGAATTTCGAATATCGGCATTTTTGACACATTCAAGCTAAATCGTCACTAACCATTTGTAAGTTCTGGCAGAAACGGGAGCACCCTATGAACCTAATGGCCAACTCATGGTCACTCTCTGTCGTTTTCAAATGGTAATTCTGAAAGACGATTTCGTCGCACCAAACAAAACGCAAACCTATGCAAACGCTAAATTGGAGAATATTTTGACATTTCACAGTTTTTCTTGATGTGTATACTCTCAATAGCCTCGGAGCTATTCTGAAAAGAATGATCCAACGTTTGCTTTTTAGACCATTCTCTGTCAACATCATGAAGACACTGAACTACCATAGTTAACCTTTATGCTGGTGTTGGCTAAATTTGCCAGTACGAAATTATGCAAACAAGTTGAAAAATGACTGAAACTTTGCAATTGGCATGTGAGTGCTTATCTGAGAGTACTCAGCGAGAGCTATCCAATGGACACCAACATGACAGGGTTTAGATGATTTTCAAAAATCGTTGTGTTCTTGTGCTTTGGACGAAAGTAGCCTTAGCTTTGGAAGGGTTAAAATAAACAGAAACAACGATGTTACAATTAAACTAATGAACATGAGTATTACGTTTTCTTTAGGAGTGGCTCCGGGTGGTTGAAAATCGTGCCGTGGGGCCTCCGCAAACTGCTGGTCTGGATTAAAGACAACTACGGCAATCCGCCCATCTATATCACAGAAAATGGCCTTTCTGACCGTGACGGAACATTAAAGGACACACACAGAGTGAACTACTACAGAGATTACATAAATCAGGCACTTAAAGGTTAGTATGTATGCATGTATGTATGTTCAAAAGCATACTTTGATAAATCATTGTGCAAATATAGTCAAAGGAACATTAAAAAATGTTAATGAAAAGAATACAAACAAGCATTTCGTAATTATATGAGGGTATTGAGTTATATAGTATAGTATAAAAGTTGTTTTGTACTAGCATATTGCCATGGTCTGATTTAAAGCTGACGTCCTAGAAATATGATGATTGTTTTTTCAGCATTCATTTAGATACACATCTACACTTATGAGTAATGGGGAAGTCATTCAACCCGTAGAACTCTACCCTTTAAGCTTGGCTGTCGTTTTTATATGAGTTAAGATTCCATTCGTATATGGTGTACCATTAGACACCAACATGAATAAAGATTCGATGCAAGTAAGAAAAGAGACAAATACATAAATATGTGTGCTGCAAATTAAAGATAACATATGTATGTAAGTATGTTTATTGGTAGTAAATCAAGTTCGGAACATCGCTGATTATTTTTAAGTATCATTATCTGCCACAAGTTTATAAATCTAGTTAATCTACCAAGATTGAAGTCTAATGTATTTTCAAAACTATGTATGCAATGTGGAATAAAGACAAAAATACCTAAAAAAAAAATTAAAGAAAAAGTTTAGAACATCACATTCCATCGTATATTATAGTTGAAATACAGGCAAACTTGGATATGGCAGACTCAATGGGACCAGGAAAACTGATCCGTCATATGCAAAATACGCCATATACATATGACACATACTTGATATGCATGGGACTGGGACCAAGCATATCGTCCGTCATAGACAAAAGTCCGGCGTACAGCGGTCCGTCATATCCAAGTTCGCCTCTACAATCATAAATAAAGAGAAACATTTTTGTCAATAAATAATAAAAATAATACTATTTATCATTTTTCCTCCTTTTTATTAGCACAAAAACTAGACGGAGTGAACCTCAAGGGCTACACAGCATGGTCTCTCATGGATAACTTTGAGTGGGCGCAGGGCTACATGGAAAAGTTTGGCATGCACTACGTGGACTTCAACGACCCCAAGCGACCTAGGACTGCTAAAGATTCAGCCCGCTACTATGCACAGGTTATTAAAGACAATGGCTTTAAGAAACCACCAGCCAGTATGGCCACTCGTAAGACAGCTTCAGTTAGTATTGTCTTAGTGTGTACTGCATATTTGTCATGGTGGCTGTAGACTTCAATAACTACAATATCTGAACCCCCCCCCCCCCTCGCAAATTATCAGAGTAATTTACGACCAGTGACGTCAATAGAAAGGAACACATATATCAAACATTTTTGCAGAAGGTGGAGTCGTGACCTTAACGCAATTAATGCTAACAGCGGTCAAAACAGCCTGACAATTTAGATGACAACTTGCAAGCAGACGCAAAGTTGAGAAAATATTTGAATGAAAAATGTTGATCATAACATTACCAACCACCCTCATAGTTTGTATAATTAATTTTCAGTAAAAATAGAAATTGAAAATATGGTGGCACTAGGTGAACCATTTCCTATCCACAATTGTGTACTCTCTCTCTCTCCTTTTCTAAGTCGGTGTCTGATTTCTGGACAGCAATGATAGATGAACTCAATATTACCCTAACACTAGCCGGCGCCTTTCACAGCATTGGGCTTGTTCAAAATCTACTCTTTCCAGGGCTCAACGTTAAGGCTAGCCCCGTAGCCCCGGGCTAGTTATTGAAAGTCAGGGCTAGTAAATTCTACCTGTGAGTAGCCCTGAGGGGCTAGATAGAATTAGAATATCAGCACTTAAAAAAGTATGAAGCCCTCTTTTGGCTCAGCATTCCTGGATGATAATATAACTCAATTTACCACAATACACTGTATTCTTTTCATGTTATCAACAGAGGCTATGATATCAAAAGAGGTCACGATTTGAAAAGAGTTGTCATTAATATCAGGGCTAGCAAAAATATTTCTAGGCTAGTTAAATTTTCGGTAACTAGCCCTGCTGGGCTTATGAAGTTTTTTCTTAATGTTGAGCCCTGCTTTCCCAAATATTCAAATTGCCATGCTAACCAGTGTTGGGGACTTCTGAAAATAGATGGCGCCACCAGGCCCTGTGAGACACCTTTTTCGATAAATTCACTGTAATGGCACCAATTCGAAAAGTAAAGAAACCTTCTGGCCAATCTTTAGAGCAAAAACGTTATCAAATCTTACTATTATTCTATTATAAAAGTTCTTGGCGCATATATTTTAGAGTAAATACATCTTTCTACCAATTGCTTTCTATTAATGTTTTTTCAATAAGAAATCTTTACTGATTTATAAATCATTGTGTCATTGATATATTAAGATAGAATTAAGTTTGTGTGCTGCTGCCCATTCCAAGATCTGTTCGATTGTTTCAGATTTTGTTTAATAAAAGGAACCTGAATGTCCGCTTTCTTTGTAATATCTATCTATTTTACATGAAAACTGAACCAACTCTAAACTGTGTCTACCATGATTTAGTTCCTAAATTGCTCACCAGCTGGCCCGCAGGGCGATTTTTCCAGTTTCCTGTTACCACCCTTGGTGTCATCTATCACCAGCCACCGGAACTAACACCTAGACATCACTCAAATGAGATAGAGACCAGAACAGAGAAAAGCATGATTTAATAAAATCATAGACTGGGAGTTAGTCTAGGCTAACAATTATACAGAAATGCGGTTCTGCCCCGAATGGCATGTCAAAAGTTTTGTTTTAAAACCATGCCCATCTGAAATGACAGTGTGATATGTATTGTATTGTATCATGTTGCATTCTATTGTATTGTAATGCATGTTTTTGCAGTGTGATTTAATCAGCTTTACCCCAGGTATACTATATTATTTACAGCATTTCATTGAATATGCTATGCACATTGAAATTCAACTGAATATAAAATAAATAAATAAATACGTAAAAGTGGTATTTCACACGTTTTGCGTGGTTGGTCGTATATTTATATCTATATATATATATATATATATATATATATATATATATATATATATATATATATATCGGAAGGGGCCCTATTAAGAATCAGGGCCCTATACTGACCTTATTCTAGTTGATCACTACGAGCAGGTGCCCTTCGTCCGCCATCTTCTTCTTCTTCTTCTTAGGATAGTATCTTCCTATCTAGGAGCTGTATAGGATATAATATGATGAGAAAGCAAAGCTTTAAATGCTCGCGCAGCTCAATAATATTTCTGCATGCCCCTTCAAATGCAGTCACAAAGTGTTTGTCATTGTTATCAGTGAAGTCATTCTTTACTTGTACTTCGCGGAAACATATTGGAAGCCCCTTGATATGAGCTTCATATTCGTGCGATAACCACACACAGTATGCGTAGCGATTGAAAATGAAAATGTGGCATAAAAATTTGTACGACGTCATTCCGCAACCGATTTTAACTAGAATTAAGTGACATGTAGAATTATTTGTGGCGGTTGTAACGATTTAGACTGCATGGAAATCGATTCACAGAAAGATGAGTAAATTCATTTTTACCGTGAACATCGAAGTTACGACTTTGGAATCCGCAGAATTCCGTCATAACATGATGTCATTTCATAACGTCAGCACTTGTCGCACGTGAGCACGTATCTTTCAGTCGTTGCATAGTTCCGCGTGTGTTGCACGATCATCGGCGACCAAAACGCTATTTTGATACAATTTAAAGGAAACAATCCATATTTATTATTTGATTAAGCAATATTTAAAACATGAACAGATCTGGCGGCAAATGTGGTCTTTAAGCAAAAATTTAGGCTCATTTCTCGCGAGGTTATCATCAAGCGAGCGAGACAAGAGACGAACAGACATATGCCAACACCAAAAAACCTGCCTCAGTATGTATAGTAGGTTTTGACTATGTATAGGGTGTCCCATCCATTTTTATGGGCTTATGCTATTTCAAAGATAAGCATTTGACAAGAAGGTACAGATTCTGAACAATTCAGAACAAAAAAAAAGAATTAAAATCCACCCACAGGAAGTGATTTTATCAAATTTTGAAGTTGTCCAGGTTAGGCACTTTCGGGGAAAGCTGAATCATACATATATATAGGAATGGGTTAGAATGAATGGCACCGTTTTAGCACTATAGAGCACCTGCAGAACCTTTAACTTGTAAATAAAACTGTTGTTCCTCTTTGAAAGCACATTTAACCATACATTTTCTGAAAGCTTGAGAAGAATGGAATACGCTGAAAAGTTATTGTCATGTTTCGGAATCCAAGATGGCCACCATATCCAAGATGGCCGCCATATCCAAGATGGCCGCCACTGACGACGCCCAAAAATTGAAATTTTGAAAAATGAGACCTATTTCAGGTCAATAAATTGCTGAACACTGCAAAACAACTCCAAAACCTTAATTAACACAGCACAGTTTAGTTATTATACAGCTGTTTACCATTGCCAATGGAACAAGTTTCCATGGCAACCAAAAAACAAAATGGCCGTCACATTGGAAATGGCTGAAAAGATGGTAATTTCAGAAAAAAACAAGTTTCATTTCAAGTCCTAATAACTGAAACGGCTTGAACAGTATTCTCTAGTGAGAATATAAGTGGCCATAATCTTGTAAAGTGTCCACCTTTCCAATATGATAATTGGTTGCCATGGTAACCATTCTAGAGATGGCCACCATGGTAACATCATATCCTGTTGACTACGGGAGCTATCTCCCATAACAAGTTCCGTCATTTTTCTCAGAATAAGACCGATTTTGAATAACATTTCAAAGATTGTAACATTTCCAATAAAAAGGAAAATGGTTGCCATGGAAACCATTTCTAAGATAACCACAGTGCCAGCAGTGAAAGCTTTTTACCAAAACTGTTACCTTTTACTGTAAATCTCACCTCTCCAAACAAATCACTCATCTTTCAGAATGAAGGGAAAGTTCCACAATTGCTCAGGTTCATCCTTGTAACGAATATCAAAGTAGGTACGGATGGGGTCTTTTGAGCGAGGATACACACTTATGACACTACCAATCGTTGCTGCCATCCTAGTTGCGGCAATTGTGAAGAACTGTTCGACCAACCAACAGGTCAGGATTGTCAATAAAACTTTGCAAATGAGTTTGTTGTTGCTTGTTCTGTCTATTGTATCTAGCCTCTGACATTGATCGAATCTTCAGCTGTATTCAAATCGTTGTACACAAATTTCACACTTGTATCTTCAACCGAATCTCCATCATTCAATTCAAGAATAGTTTTCAGGTTACAAATTAGCTGATCAGTTGTCTGTGAAATACGGTTAACTGTTTCCTGGAATAGATACCTTGGTCCACAGGCATTCACAACAGTTTTATGGAAACGAATTTGTTTCATTATTGCATCATGCATGCTTTTCATTTTTGCCATCTTTGGCTATAGCTTCCAGTTTAGTTTCAATGTCATGCACATACCATATCCCACCAACACCTTCAAGATCCCTGGTAGCCTTTAGCTTACCACTAATCTGACGCTCTTCTTGCTTCTCATTCTCTTTCTTTTTCTTGTTATATCTCTCTAAGAGCTGCTGTTTGAGCTTTATTTGTCGTTCTTTGATTTTTGCACTCAGTTTACCAGCATTTTTCCTAGCATCACTATCTTTTCTCGATCTCCTTCAGACAACTGATCTAGCCATTCAGAAGGTTTGTTGTGCAGCTACATAATAGAGGTTTCTAATGTATTCACTGATGCGGCTGGTTTCTGACGTAAAAGATTGTCCAATATGGCCATGTCTCTCTCAGCCATGATATTATGAGCTGGCACATTTGCTGAGGATTTCTTCGTCTTGTCATCAGGAGACCAGTACTTGCCACCAGGCAACTGGCTCTCAGCCTGTCCCTTCAGTAGAATCAGCATTTCTGCTGACATAAGCTCAACAGCCATTTGAGTCAATGAGTCCAATTCTGCATCATCTGTCACTGCGAAAAGTTTCTCATGTAAATTGTCTTTTTTTAATGAAACGCGGTCCACAGAAAACATTGGTTCTCCTTGTAGAGCAGTGCTGCCATCTTTGGTCCAATTCTGGAAGCCAATTTGCATCTGATGCAAATCCTGATTGATTTCGAGGATGCTGAAACCTTTCGAAAGGAGGGTCTGGAAAGGCCCTGTCGCCAACTTCTGGATAATGCCTGCAGCACGGACACCTGCAATGAAAACTTTCTCGGAGATGTCAAACAGTACACTTTTCAGCAATAAATTTGGATTTGGCCAACTCTGGAGCATGTCCTTAATATCTTCACGATGGTAGTACACAGCAGCAGCATCATGAAAAGCTATGTTAAACCTATGGCCGCTGAAAGTGACAAACTGGTTATGCTTCCCTCGCCCTTGCAGAAAACATTCAAAGTATGAATGGATTCCTGCCTTATCACACCCGCGCTTTGTGAAAGCTTTTGCAGCTGTCCTTACTAAACAAAACGTGCCACTGCCGTCTTCTCCAAAGCTGTGTGGATTCTGACCGCTACATACAGCCGATTCATAAGCAGCTAATCCTTTCTCTCCGGCAGGCGCAAAGTTTGCTAATAGATGAAGTCGACAAGCATGGGTGAACTTTTCCATGATATCTTCCCTTTCTTTGACGTCCATATGTTCGAAGTTGTCAACTACTGTTGGCAACAGCTCAGAACGCATTTTCTCTATTGAAGAATTGAACACATTGTTGGTGGCACACTGATCTGACATCATGGCCTTGATGGAGCAAATCAGCTTTGCTCTACGACCTTCAATGTCACCATCTTGCGTACAAGCTTCTGCCAAATCACTGATAATTTCTTCGAATGCCGACACACATTCATCACCGCTCCCACCGGGTACTCTCTTCAAGCCCATTGAGAGGTTACTACCATCTTTTAACGTAACCTGCATACCCTCGAAGTGTTTGTGGTACTTGGAGGTTGCATCCTGATGGAGCACATTTCCTAGATGATCAGTTGCATCAAAACCACTCAGCATAGCATCTGCTACTTGTTTCGATGCAATGATTTTTGCTTCAAGGTACAGTCTACCTAGTACTGATTTCCATGGTACATTTGTGGGCACTTTCCAGGTGAGCTTAGCGAGAACAGTTGTGATTACTGTTGGCAACTTCCGTATGCTGATGTTACATTCAGTCAGAAGTTTCATACAATATTCACGTATCTCGTTGTTGAATCATCCATCTTCAAAGGTCTGGATTGTGTCTGATTCTAAAAGTTCAACAACCTTTTCTAACCCGCTAACCTCTTCCTTCAGGTCACATATTTCCTGCTCATACTACACCAATTTCTCATCTTGTGTCTCTTTGGAGATTGTTAATCTCAATTTTTGTCTAAGCCTAGACATTTTCTTCTGTAATGCTATCTTTTCACCTGACATGTTACCGAGTTTTTCATTTGTTTTCCTTAGTTCCTCTTCCTGGTCAAAGCACATTTCTAACAGGTCATTAACTTCTACAGATTTTTGTTGTAACTCATTTTTTACCCCATCCAACTTTCGCTCAGACTGATCAACTTGGTCATTGAGTTTCACAATCTTCTCATCACGGCGCTTAATCTTTTTATTCATATTTCTTGTTTGAGACTGTGCAAGCTTTTCCTTAGTGCTACTAAGTTATTTCATGGCCGATTCAAGACTTACAGTTCTTGATATTTTTCCTCCAAGTCTTTTATCTCCTTCTCCATTGCTGGGATGTCTTTTTGGTAACACCTCACAGTCTCTATGTTTGTCTGTGATATCTGTGCACTTGTTCAACGACATGGCTACTTTCTCCTCCATTACTTGTACATATGCCGGGAGTTCACCGACCTCATCCTCCAGGTCAACAATTCTCCGTTTATAGACCTGTGACTTTTGCGCAACACTCTTTGCTTTTGTAACTAAATTCCTTGCAACTTCTACTTGCACTCCTGTTAGCAATCCTAACTGTCTTTCCTCTTTACATACCAGAGGTAAAAAGACGCGATCCATGAATTCTTTCTTTATTTTCAAGTTGTTCCTTTTTTTCACATCTCGGGGGTGGGAATGGAACTACAAGGGGATGGATCAGTAACTGTATTCAGAATTGCCAGACAAACAGAATTGGAAGAGGCTGCCTGTCAAAATCTCAAGTGGGTGAATAAGTCTGAACACTTTCCCAAAAGAGGAAAAACCAGAAAGTTCCGAATAAGAAATCATGGAAACAGATTTCATGATGCATGTAATTTACTGGAAAAGTTGTGGGAACATTTGGGTTAAGGTCACTCTCCAAAAATATCATTATAATATTATAGAGGTCTCAGTGAAATAAGGAAGACACCAGTGAAAATTCAGGGAATTTTATTCAAAAAATTGTGTGAATCCAAGAAATTTCATCAGGCACCTCCATCGTCATCATCATTATCATCTACAAAAATGATTGAACACTTTGAAATCAGTACATGACAGAATAAAGTATATATCACACACATCATATGTCACCTGAATAATGCCATCATCAAACATGAAAAACTATAGTATAGTATAATCCTGCACTGAAATCTCTGTGACTACAAAGAAATCAGTACATGGGTATAGCAACAAGAAAATATTGTTTATCGTCAACAATAATAATAATGGCTGTTAATAACATTCATGAATTTAAGGTTGATATTCATATTCATGGCAGGCAGCCAGTATATTGTGGAGCTATTGCAATTCCCCCTATATTATCACTCACTGCCATATTTGATGTGTGCTGCCATAATTCCATCTACAAAAATCTACCTGCAAAGTGTCTTTTTCCACCCCCCACCACTCATATAAAGTCCAACCCTATCAAACTACCCATCAAATTGAAGCTAACAATCTGCTCTACAAGATGCACTCACCGCTTTTAGTATAACCATCTATTGTCACCTCCGAAATCGCTGTGAAAGCCGTCAGTTTTGATTTTCTCTCTGAAGTTGGGTCTCTTGAAAATTCGCGGTCAGAGCACCTGATAGCCCTGGGTGGATACATCATAATAATAAGGTTGATATTGGCCAATAGTTTGAACATCAAATACTAAACCCATTCTGATTGGCCGACGCCAAATATGTGAACCATGAATGAGCAGATCAGCCAAGAGCTCAATGTAGCAAGTATGTCATAATCAACTCGCCGTAATCGGCTCATTTATCAAGATAGGATAATGAAATTTGGTGTGTGTATAGAAAAAATTCTTGAGATTCCGGCGGTGTAAACAGATTTCGGACATTGGAAAGTGCCAATATCGGCAAATTACCGCGACGGAGTGAAGGTCGCGATTGTTTTTCACAACAGCCACACCTGCTGCTGGGACACCCTACTATGTATGCTGTTAACGCCGCTACGCTACGCCGGCTTGCTGCGCGAGCTATATAATAACATTAGAATTATACTTTTTCTCTTGATTTTTTTTTTGAGAGTTCTAATTAAAGTAAATCAGAGTATCAATATGTACATGATTTTGATGATTGATTCTAATAATCTACATCCAACAGGGATTTCTCATAAGTAATCAGATTTTCTGGTCCCTGCCTAATGCGCTACATTTGATATGTAGAGCATAGATTAAGTCACGTGAGATTTCCTCGAGTTGTGCACGAGATCTGGGGATATCTGGTGCTCCTGCATCACATCCGGGTGGTCTGGGTCTAGTATTATCCCTGTAAGGAGTTTGTTGTTCTGTAGAACTCTACTTCGGTTGGTGCTAGGGATGAGTTTGGGTATACCATGCATGTAATTACTCCTTTCTTCTTCAAGGCTTGAGCATTGTGTCAGTAAATGGATTTCGTCTTTGTCCTGGTCAGTATGGCACAACCGGCAGGTTGCAGTTGTACTTTCTTTGGTGCGTCGCTTTTTGATTGCTAGTGGATAGACTCCCAGCAGTACCCTATTTTCCACATTTGCTCAAGTGACCTGTTGGCTGTTGTTGATGTGGGCCACTGAGTCTTGTGTAGCCCTCGGTGTGTGGTATGGAGCCAGGTATCTCAGTGTAGATTTTTCTTGTGCTTCTTCCTTGATGTCACAGCTGATTTTGTGGTATAATGCACTTTTCACTTTTTTTTCTAGGCCGATTTCGATGGGGTGTTGTCTAGTAGGTGGGGTATAGTTGGTAGGTTGTATTTCTGGAGTAGGTCTTGTACTTCTACAACCCAAGTAGAGGATTTTGTATCTTTCATGACATATTGGCGGACGACTACTTCTCTCGTGGTTGGCTCTCTGAGGAGGGATAATAGGAACATCTGTACACGGAGATGAATGAGGCCTATCATGGGGGTGCATCCGGACAATATGTACAGGCCTGGGATCGCTGTTCTTTCTGGGAGCCCTAGTAGGGAAAAGTTCTAGGTTGTTGACATCACTTTTTGTCAGTTTGATAGATTCTATTCCATATAGTACCCTGGTTTGGACGTAGGTTTCGTATAGTTTTATGGAGATCTTCACAGGTAGGCCGTTGGTCCCGTGCAGGTCGGCGGCCATTAAGGCGTATAGGGTTCTTCTACTGGTGGATATTCAGGCTTCTACTGTTAGCTTGCTGGATGTCAGGCCCCTTTTTATTCCTAGGTGCGTTGTTGTTTCCTTTATAGGCACATATTTCCATTTAGGGTGACGGGACTGTTGGTCATGAGATGGGTCAGGCCTTCACCGGATTTCATATTGAACGGTATGATCTCTGATTGGGTTGGATGAATGTTGTACTGTTCTGCATTAGCATAATCTTCTATCATTGCCATGATGACTTGGACCATCATATCATCAGCACATGTAGGGATGGAGATGCAGGTGTCGCCAATGTAATATCCTAGTCCTGTTGATGTTTTTCATCAGGTTATAGAAATAGGATATGTAGTCGTCTGGACTTGTTATCTTGGATTTTCATAATTGGAGGAGGGAATTCCCCTATGACGTAGTGTGGACTAGTTCTGATATGAAACGCCCATATTCATGTTCAGGGGCCACTAGGTAATGTCAACAGAGTAGGTTGGTAAATGTTTAAATAGATGGAACACTAAAATAAGCTTATCATTCTTAAACTATGCCACTTCAAAATACTTTTATTACTAATTGAACTGATATCATATCTTATTTGTTTGCTGTGCTAACTTTGAAAGGGAACTACTAGATGAAATTTGCAAAATTAGTATCTAAAGATGGGAAGCCAATGGGGCCATCTATTGTATGATACAAAAACTAAACTATCAGTCTACTCCAAATTTTTTTAGTTTCCCTATCACACAATAGATGGCTCCAGTTACTGGTTTGCACTATGATATGCTTGCCATAATATTGTTACTACACTTTCCAACATTGTATGGGTTCATGGAATAATTTTATAAAGCATTTTTCATTGCAACCTCATGAAGACTAAGAATTTTTTTTGAAAGAACACACAAACATTTCTATATTGCTATGGTGGATTTCTTTTACTTAACCCTTCCACATTCAGAATGTCATCATACTGGGGTCAAAGTTGCGCACTGGTCTATCTGCTAATAATGATAATGATAATGATAATTATAATAATAGTAATAAAAATAATAATAACAACAACAACAATAGTATAGTTGGTATACTGTATTGAAACATATATTTGAACAGACTTAAACTTCATCTTGGTTGGACTTTTTGCAGACAAGAAATAAAAAGTTCTGTGTGATTACTGCAAAATTTTCCTTTGCATAACATACTGAGTATTTCCATACAAAAGAGTGACTTTGACTTTTAGGAATGTCATCCTTTATTATATATTTTTGAAAGCTCATACAGTTATGAGATTTGATATTATGAATTTGCTTTTTGAATGACTATGGAGAATATAAATCCTGTTGCACATGTGTGCAATTTGAAATTAAAAAAAAACAAAATAATAAAAATAGTAATAATTATAATAATAAAACATTTCCAAATCATCTTTATACTTTTTAGTGAAGACATGGATAGGAAAAGAAATAAATGGTCACTGGCGCAAATGGAGAAGGCAGTGTGTGATGTTCGAAATGGAAAGAAAATACGGAAAGCAGCAAGAGAAAACAATGTGCCCTATAAAACCCTATATGTTTGAGTCAAAAAGCATGTGGCAATGACTGCATGGCCAGGGTCTAAGACAGTATGAACGGAGGCAGAAGAGGGCCAACTGGAAACGTACTTATTATATATGGCAGACCATGGTCTGCCACTGCGACAACGAGAAACGGGGGCATTTATTATGCAGCTCGTTAAAGATAGGTTAGTTTTTAAAAAGTAAATAAGTTAAGATACGGGTTGCCAAATCATAAGATTTTTGGTTGCGTCTGTTTTGTATCATTTTCTATTGAACAAAGTTTTTTTTTTCCTTGCCATGTTCATATCTGTCATGAAAATGCTTTGATTTTCATGTTTTACTGTGGAAACAGTTTAACTCATTAATGCTCATAGTGTCATATTGTCCTTGTATACATTAAGATATTTTTTTAACAAACAGTAACTGCTTTCACATTTGAGAGGTGCATAACTTTTTGGAATTTTGTTTTTCATCACTTTTTCTGCCATATTACGGCTATATTCATGACTAGCCAGTTGTAACTGGTGGAGAAAACCGGAGTACCCGGCGAAAACCACGCCTAACCCCAAGTATCTGGCAACTTTGTTACATGCCCCGGGTGGGATTAGAACTCGGACAGAGAGATGCATAATGTATTAACCCTAACTCCATGTACACAATCTAAATATGATGTTTAGTACACAAGTGTTTCTGTTTTACCATGCTACTAAAAGACTACGGGAGTTTCACCCCTGAATAGCCTCTGGTTGATGTCTTGTAGAGCAATGCACTCAAAAAACAGGGTCTTACCCAGGATTTAGAAACTGGGTACCCACAAATGGCAGTTGTAAAATTTTGGGGCGTACCATTTTTTAAAAAACAGATCACAATATACTGTTTACAACCATTTACATATATTATTTACTTGATGAAATAAAGCATAATGTCAATATACAATGCCATAGGAATCATATTGAGGTGAAAAAAAATGAAATATATGCTTAAGATTGACATTTTAAGAAATTCCTCACACAATATTTTGGGGTGTCATGAAAGGTGATTTTTAAGGGTGTGGGTGTCCAAAAGGTGTCAAGACACCCTGCTGTCTTAGACTATGCTCAAAACATAAATGCCCCTCTCTAAACAAATGTGTCACTCAGAATAAAGACAAGGAATGCTTAGGCCTGCTTAAATTGCTCCATTTCCAGAAAGCACCCTTTCCCTATTACGGGGCCAGGAAAACGTTGGTGGCGAGGGTTCTTACGCAGGCATCCGAACCTAAGTAGACGCCATCCAGACCACTTGAGCAAGCCACGTGCCATGATGAGCACCGCCAAAATCACCCGTCAGTTTTTAGAGGACCTAGAAAAACTGCTCATCAAAACCAGAATTAAAGAGAAACCAACGAACATATACAATGCCGATGAAACTGGGATGGATTTAGATGGAGGGAAAAGCTTTGTTATAGGGCGGAAAGGTGCCTGGAACCAGCACCAGCAAATAGGTTAGTTTTAGGAATTCAAAGTTTTGTTCTTCGGCACTTTTTCTGGCATATTGCGGATAAGTGGTGACTAGCCAGTTGTATTTGGTGGAGGAAACCGGAGTTCCCGGTTAAAACCACTGCCCAACCCCAAGTCACTGGCAACCTTCTCACATGCCCTGGTTTGGATTCGAACCAGTCATTGGTGAAAGAGGTTATTTATAGACATTATAACAAAAGTAAATCAGATGAAACAGGTATCCTCACTCACATTATAGGAAAATCAATTTAGACCCTCGCTTAATCCGGATAAGCTGGATAATCACCAAATCCGGACAAACCTCTAAGCAAATAAAACCTATTTATGTCACATAATCCTGACTTCATTTAAACCGAACCGACTTTGATACTTAAATTTACTGAACAAGGATTAACGTTGCAAATATTCATGAAGTACAACACATACTTTTAATTGAAAAATGTGATTTTTAGGTGGTAATAGGCAGCACATAAGTGTGATGGGCTGCGGCAATGCAGCTGGACACGCAACACCACCCTTGGTCATATTTCAAGGGAAATATGTGCCAAATGATTGCGTCACCGAGGGACCACCATCAGCCCTTTACGCAGCTACACCAGTGAATTGATGGTCCAGTGGATGAAACACTTTATAGAGTATGTACCTTCAAAACCTATTGAAAGATACTTTTATTGAATATAATTGAATAACCAAAAGAAAGGAAAGACAAATAAATGAATAGAATATATAGTAAATGATCATAAATTTTATAAAAGAAATAGCTAGTATGAGTGAATGAATGAATGTGCGTTTAAAAGCCCATCAGACTTAAGAAAAACTGTAAATTCAAAATAAATTCAATTTACACTTATTATTCCTAAAATAGTGTCATTTTGGTATTGCAGGCATAAATGTCCAGGTACAACCGTTTTGGTATTCGACAGCCACGCTACACACATGAGTCTGGACGTCATCAAATTGGCAATAGAGAATGATATACACATCATAACCTTGCCACCCCACACAACACACCTCAGCCTGCCGCTGGACAAAACATGTTCTGGTCCCTTAAAGTCAAAATACACTTTCCTAATAAGGGCATACCAAATCGTAAGCCCAGGGAAAGCGATTTCCAGGAAAGAGTTCGTCCATATATTCAAAGGAGCTTACAATGCAGGGCTAAGCGCTGAAAACCTGCAAAAGGGCTTCAGGAAGTGCGGTATCTACCCTGTAAACATAAATGCCGTTAGTAGCGAGGACACAGCTCCAGTCAAGATTTATCAAAGACCAGCCTCTGCTACCAAAGTAGATATACTAAATGCCCTGAAGGAGGCTCTGAAATTATCGGATGACTTTCTGTCTGTACTGCCTCTACCACAGATGCTTCAGGAAAATGATGAGAAAAAGAAAAGGCCAACAATCAATACGTCACAAAGTGCTAACAGAAGCTTCTTACATATAGTACAATTAGAAGAGGCCAAGAAGAAGATGGAAGATGAAGAAGAGATGAAGAAAAAGAGGATGGAGGAAAGAGAAAAGAAAAGAGGAATCAAAGAAATAGAGATGATGATAAAAGCTATGAAGAGGGAAGAGAAAAAAGGATCGAAAATAACCACCAAGAGGAAAGTGAGAGCACAAGAAAACCAGGTTGGAGATGACGATAAAAAACAGGTGGTCAATGAAACTAAAAACAGCAAGAGACGAAAGTCAAGTGAAAATGAGGATCTGTCACTTCCCAACGATATACCAAATAGGCAGACTGATGAAACTGAAGAAGGGCAAAGAAAACTAGATGATGATGACGACAAAGCTAGCAGAAGATCAAGTAGGCTGCGAAAACCGAGGGTATTTGATGACTTCATCATTTTCAATGATGTCATCATCATTGACAATGAAAAGGATCAACAGCCAGAACCCCAACCAAGCACATCGACTGCTCACTAAACTCAAGAGGCAACAGAGCTTGGGGTGACAGCAACCATAGTGATGACGATGATGATGAACTTTGCATCATGTGTGGCCAGTTCTAGCCTGCAGGATTACTCTTGGAAGCAGGAATGCGTTTCGTTGGTTGGGGCCAATGTGACAACTGTTCGGGGTGGGTGTACCTCCGCTACTGCACTCGTGTACAGCATCTAGGACCAACAGACCAATTTGTGTGTCGAAGGTGCAATGAAGAGTGACTTAGCTTGTTCAAGTGTTGTGCCACTGCATATATCTTAAATTAAGGTATTCGGTTTATAGTCTTGTATCCACCAAAATGCTCACACGACCTTCCTCCCCTAGCAGGCCTGTACACACGGAAACCATTTCAATCCCCCGAGGGATAATCCAGAGCAGCTGGCAGCATATAGCACACAAGCTCTAAGCACTGCCTTATTAATGATAGGTACCCATTTTGCAGTTGGGTAGACTGAGGCAATATGGAATAAACTGTCTTGCCCAAGGACAGACCAAAGTGCCCTGTCCGGAAATTGAACCAGCAATGTACTGATTTTTAGTCCGACACCTAACCAACTGAGCTACTTTGTCCCCGTAAATTCATGACTCCTATGAACAGCATGCCATGAGGAGTAATCGACCTGTTCCTGCTGTTGTTCTGTTGTCTGCCACCATTTGTTTCCTTAGTTGATTCCAAGCCTGAAAAGCAGAAATGGTTCCAATGCTAATTATGTTATTTAATAGAGTGGATCAATAACATTCTTTCAACAGAATTATTGGGTATGTGCTATCTAAAATTCTTCACATTTTAATACCTTACATATTCAACGGTTATTGTTAATTTAATTTTACTGTTGGCTGTGACAAGATATTAAGTATGCTATGTCCATACAACTATAATGGAGAGCTAGTCCAAAGATGTATTGACAGGTCTTGTTTACAACTCGTTGACCACCATCTTGAGATATCCACGTGATGTTAAAGGGAGTGGTCAGCAAGTGCCGCCTGTGCCGATGTTCTTTCACAATAAAAATCGTGTCAGCCGGGCATGTCCCTAATTAGGAATCAAACACCTTTT
Organism: Maea johnstoni; assembly: GCA_963942565.1. Lineage (NCBI taxonomy): Eukaryota > Metazoa > Annelida > Polychaeta > Spionida > Magelonidae > Maea > Maea johnstoni. The sequence goes on along the minus strand of OZ012691.1, from coordinate 9,212,522 downwards.
CAAAGATCTTGCGGTAGTTCAATCCAAGATGGCAACTAACGTTTTGAAAATATTATCAACAATTAAATGTGTACATTTTTCAATGATCGAATACAGTTTTTGCAAAATATTAAGTAGCGGCACACCTCCATATACTTCGCGAGGGCAATATCAGGTTATATGGACCGTCGGCCTTGGGCAATATTGCTGTCCTGAGGTCCATATAACCTGATTTGTTCGAGGGATCAGTTCATACTTGTTTTATTATATGACCACTGACAAATGGAAGAAGCATTAATTACACATCAGACAGATTGTTAAGAAACATTTTTATTAAACTAACAACAATCAGGTATCCTTAATACACTAATAAAACATCATTTTGAAGTTGTAAAGTTCTGCATCCGAAGTACAAACATCACAATAAAATTTTGGAAGAAGTCTAGTGCCTTGTCATCCAAACTTTCAAAATCCACAGGCAGATTTTTCTCATTCAAATACTTCCTGATAATGTTTACACTGTTTCCAGTAACCTTGTCAGTATTTGCAGCATTTCTCTTCTTCAATATATCCTCCATATCCTGGTCTGTTAGGGTAGCATGTATTTTTTTACCAAGTTCTGGTGGAGAACTTGCAGAAGAGGTAGCCATTTTGTCTGTTTACATTTGTGCAGACTGATCAGAGGCATGACCTACTTAATGCCTAATGCAGTTATGTCCTGCTTCCTGATTGGCTAATCTGGGCAAAATGGTGGCCGGTCATGTCACAGCCCATTTGATTGGCTGTTGGCATGCTGGGGAAATCTGGGGGGGGGTGTCACTATTCTGGCACTCCCATTGGATGGTGTGCCTCTTTGGGATCAGTCAATATTTTCCAGTCCATCAACTGTTTTGATGGACTGGTTGGGAGATATTCCTTAGTATAGGAAGTGGTCATAGCCTGAATTAATCAATCAAAAGAGAGATTGGTCAGTGGACATATAATAATAGTTGATATTAGTTAATATATGTATGTATATATATATATATAAATATGTATATATATATATATATATATATATATATATATATATATATATATATATATATATATATATATATATATATATATATATATATATATATAGGTATATATATATATAGGTATATATATATAGGTATACATACATACATACATATATTAACTAACAATGTCATTAAATAAAAACTGTTATTATATGAACGGATTACAAAAAAGTTCAAACGCCTTGCCATTGAATTATTGTTTCACAAACCATGTATATGTATATTCCAAGCCCTAAGTGTGAGATATGCCCTTCCAAATCTGTAATATATCATACCGTGTTGTTTCATAAAACATGTCATAACCTCCATAAGATGTGGTTGAAACTTTCCCGTTGCGCTGTTGTTTTATATCGAACCTAAATCATTGCCTTAAGTTACTGTGGGTGGGCAATACGATTAGATATGCACAACATTCGCTGACAACGCGATAATTATGTAGACAAGCTTATCTTGCAAAAACAAGTTTGTCTTCAACATGTTATCATAACCGTCATTCAACACTATCAATCTTCCTTAACCCTTTTAATGCTGGGGCTACTTTCGTCCAATCCACAAGGATGCAACGATTTTTGAAAACCATCTCATTAACCCTGTCATGTCTGTATTCATTGTATATCTCTTGCTGAGTACTCTCGGATGAGTACCCATATGCCAGGGTTTCAGTCATTTCTAAGGTTTTTTGCATTATTTTGTATTGAAAAATTTTAGCCACCAGCATAAGGGTTAACTCGTTCTTTACCAGAGCACCTAAACTTGGCGTCACATTTCCAGAGATATGTTTATGATAACAAGGGTGGCAATTAGGAATTTGCGGTTTCATTTATCGTCACTTCTACTGCCATGGTGTTGCGAATTCGTGACGACCACTGAAAGTGGTGGAGGAAACCTGGGTCTACGTCGAGCATTACCCCCCCCCCCCCCACCACCAAATAATATATAACGTTATCAAAAGCGAGAATGAGTGGCTACGAGCTAGTCCACTCGGCTCACATGGCAGATAATGGTAATCAGAAATTGGACACACACGAGCTATTAAGGCTCTTGGCCGACTGGACCCAAATATTTTACTATGGAGTTATTTGGATATGCAAGGGATCATAAATGATACGGGAATCGGGGGTTGGGGGGGGGGGGGGGTGGTAATTTTATCAACCCTTTCTGTTTAAGTCAATGAGTGACGCCCACTGTTGCACTTTTCGGGAAAGGCGCGCAGGCAGTTCGTAAAAAGGCCCAGGGGTACGCTATGCGGAGGAAGATAAGAATGCAATCGAAGATATAGATAATATACGTACACACGACATGCAAATGCCGATGTTTAAGCAGGTGTAGAAATTGGAATTTTGATTATCGTCACTTGTTCTGCCATATTTTGGTTAATTTGTGACTAGCCAGTTGTAATGATGGAGAAAACCCTGCCCGGTGACATCCACCACATTATCCAAAGTCACTGACAACTGTATGCTAGGATTGAGAGAAGACGTTAATCACATGATGATGCAGTGTCCCCAGTGGTCCTGGTCTAGACAATTTCACTCTCCTGTAAAACACACTTAATGTTACAAAGAATCAAACAAGGTTACATTTTCTTTAATAATATAACTTACACAGCATTAATCATTTGGAGTAATATTACCCAGGCTTTTTTCCTGTCTATGTATTGTCTATTTAAAATGTGCTGGTTGTTGAATGGACAAATTGTATATACTTAGGTTTTGGTTCTACTGTTGAAATCATAATTTTGTTATTTGTTATGATTTTGTACCGAATATAGTACAGTCAATAAAACATTCAATACAATACAATACAATACTGACAACTTTCTCACATTATTGACTCTAAAGGAGCAAGCAAATCATATGAATTGTCTGTACCTTTCTAGTCCATATGGACAATTGTGACAAAAGAGAATGATTCCAAATCTAAAAAACCCTTCTCACCAGCACGATCTGAACGGATCTTCATATTCATCAGTACATTCGGTACACATTTTATGAGCTTGCCAAGGGTTAAACTCTACAAGGGTGAATAAGGGCAAAGGGTTAAACTCTGCAAGGGTGAACAAGGGTGAACTATGCTTAGGGGACGACCCAGATATAAATACCCAAAAGGTGACATCCGGTCAGGCGTGACGGAGTGGTTCCGAGTTCATCCAGGCCAGTAGGAATTTATGAAGCGCTGCTGAAATGTGAAACGTACGAAGGTGCAGGTGTGAACGGCAGAAAAAAGATTAATTTTTTCACGCTGTTTTTTCTGAAAAACGACAATTTCTTTTCAATTTTTTTGATTTGTCTACTGTTTTTGGAAAACGGTGGAAATCTTTTAATTTTTTTTGCTGTATTTGGAAAAACAGTGGACAATTTCTTTATTTTTTTCTGTTTTTTTTTTGAAAAAATAGAGGAATATTTTTTTCTGCCGTTCACACCTGCACCATCGTAGAAACGACCGCTGATAAAAAAAAATCAGCCCACCATTAAAACCCTACCGATGAGAAAACCCCGGATGTGGTTTATGGGTTTACATGCCTCGATAGGCATAGGGTATGTTCTCCCGGTTGACCCATGGTTAGTTGTTTTACAGGGTGTGTCAGGAATGTCCAACTGTTAACCCTTATGCTGCTGGTGGCTAATTTGGCCATTAGAGAATAAGGCAAAAAACCTATAAGATAACTGAAACCCTGGCATATGGGTAATGATGATGATTAATTAGCCACTACTCGGGTTTATTTCTACTTGGTGTATTTAATAACCGTTATGCAGCAGGTGGCTAATTTGGCCAATACAAAATGGTGCAAAAACCTGAAAAATGTTTGCAACCCTGGTATATCGGTACTCATCTCAGAGTACTTAGCAAGAGCTATCCAATGAATACCAACATTACAGGGTTTGGGTGTTTTTCAAAAATGTTTGCGTCCTTGTGCTTCAGACAAAAGTAACCTTAGCATTGGAAGGGGGAAAGTCCTGGAGCACAGTTAATTGGTCATGGAGCACAGCAATTTTTGGTTGGCGCTGTGGGACTATCAGTTTAAATACTCTCATTAGGTGACACTACCATATCATCCTTCAGCAATAAAACGCCTAGATCAATCAAAAGGAGGTATCAATAAATATATTTTAAGCATTTTCTAATACAAACTGAAAAGAAAAATGGACATGAAACAATTAGTAAGCTTTCGATCATATTTCCCGAAAATTAAAGTGTTAAATAGTGATAGAAGGGTTTTCTTGTCGCACGTTGTGAGGCTTCTGTCGCACGTTGGTGCGACAGTTGGACACCCCTCTGTGTGTGCTATATACAGTGAAACCTCGGAGGTGTGAACGAACACCTTGGGCCCAGGACAAAAGCTTTAACGTTAGTTGGTGTTCACATACCAGAGGTCTTTTCATAATGTATGTATGTATGTTTATTGACTGTGAATAGAATACATTTTTTCAAAATTATACCTCAATATGGTTGAACATTATCAAAGTAATAATGATAGCAAAAGATCAGGAAAACTAAATGAAAATGAAAGGAAATTACATGTTGAACTTAAATGTTTACTTGTATATTAGCATCTTAACACACCGTACTAGATATAAATACAATAATAGAAAAGTTACTGCAAATTTTAATTGAAAAAAAAACTTAATGTACATTATACACATGGGACCAGGTAATTGGGTTCACATTAAGAGAACTTCACATCTCCGGACGATTCACAATGAGAGGTTTCACTGAGGTTTACGCAGGAATCTGAGGTGTATGTGATATACCCGAGGTCTGCGGCGAAGCCGAGC